>CAMTDV010000008.1:66391827-67021271 GCA_947069175.1 Scalesia atractyloides
ACAATTGCCACCGGTCTTCATTGGCAAGCCTATACATAAGTAAGCGGCTCACAAGATTTTGTTTGGTTTTTCATAAATTCTCATGATTCTCATAATATTTAAGGTTCTTAAGATAACCCTTTCTATGTATGTATTTATTTTAAAGTTATATATAAATTAAACAATTGCCACCGGACTTCATTGGCCAGCCTATACATAATTAAGCGGCTCAAAAAGGGCTCACCCGAACCAGCGGTGCATGGGTCATAGTTCAGAGCACTCGGTCGGTCCTAATCCGATGATGTGTATAGTCTATCATTTAAACTTTAAAGGGTTTTTTCCATCTTTATTTCCCATCAAATGAGACCCACAAAAGGAAGTGTACTTGTCAAGTTGAAAGCGACCTTGACCACATTATTGGTGAAATTTGGATCAACTTTCTTGGACATATAGATGGAGAAACTATAAGCCTCCTTTCTTTATTAGTGATCCTTTCCACCACTTTTTTTTCAAGATCATAAGTTTTCTTTTCTTGAAGCAATGGAAGGGCACCTGGTTTGTAGTGCAACTCAAACAATTGGTTTACTTGCATTCATCTACTTGCTTTACACCCAATCATTCGGATTCGACCCGGTTACACTTTACTCTGGTGTGTTTTACTATTTGGGTTATATCTCCTTTTAGTATATGGGATCTTGTTGGATTCAATAAATCTGCTTCGTGTTTTGTATATTGAGCAGGCACGAGAAAATTGTAGAAAAATGCTACAATGGAAGAAGTTGGTGGTTTGGAAGATAACTTGCAACCACTATTTAAATCATTTATAGGTTTGTTCTCATTCTTGCTCTTTCTCACACATATACACACCACCAATAACTGTTGTAGGCGAACCAAGCCTTCTTAATTTGGGTATGCTAGTAGAAAGTGGCAGACACATAATTTTATTTTGATGCTTAGAATATGTTAGTAAAATGTGGCTGACACAAGATTTTATTTTTGGTGGTTGGAAGTCTTCTAACTTAACGTCCAAAATTTTTGTTTCGGTTGAGTCATATATATATTGCAGTTACAACCAATAAAACTAAAAGCTACTATGATTTTTTAGGTAATCAAAAGAATGTAAAACACCGTTTGTTTATCACTAAGAAAAATAAAAGTGAAGTAATCATTTTTTTTCTTTTCACTTTGTTTTTATAATGAACATGTGTAGATTTATAATTTTATAAGTTAACAAATTTAGAATCTAAGGGCCAATAAGAAATCTATGATATATATATATATATATATATATATATATATATATATATATATATATAAAACTGCACTTCAGTTGACCATCACCCCTATATAGAGTTCATAAATCAAGTTTTTTTAATAACTGATTCTTGGTATGGAACCGGCTCTGAGTATAATCGGGTATTGAGAGAAATTGAGTAGGGTTCGGATATGAGCATTGCGGAAAAAAAACCATACCCTATACCGGGTATGGGTTGGGTTGTTAATACTCTGTTTTAAAAAATAAGTTTTAAAACAAATTATTTTACTAAAAAAATTCATATAAAATTAATTGTGGTTTGTAATATGTAAAAATAATTATATATATATATATATATATATATATATATATATATTTCGAAGAAAAATGAATACTAATTATAAATTTAGAATAATATATAGCTTTTCAATATTTTATTATTCTAACATATTATAATTTAATATATTGTTTTAAATGTTTTATTTTAATTTAAAATTATATTTATTTTTAACATGTTTTTATTTATTATTATATTTACTTTTAATCTGTTTTCATTTTTTTCTTTTTTAAAACTTTATTTTCTTTCTCATTTATTTTTTAATTTTAGTAATTGTTTTTCTAAATCATATTTATTTTATTAAGTATTTTGATATTTCTTCAATAACTTACGTTCGTAAATTTTTTTTTCTAAAAACTGAAGTACGTAGTTGTGCTTTATTTTTACCGTGGCCGGTATACGTTTTATCAAAAACGAAGTTGTATTCAAAATAGAGTATTTATTTGTTAGCGTAAAATGGTACGATGATAAACTGAATCGATTCTAATGCTAAGGCTTTCTAAAATATATGTTTCATTTTCTAATAGCGTTTGTTTTACATTATCATTTGTTCCGTTTTGCAGCAATTTGCGACGTCAAAAATACCTAGTTAACATAAATTCACTCAAGTATAAATTATTTGCTTTATTATACGCATTTTTTAAAGTAAAATATAAAACCGTAAAGTAAACATAAAAATATACTTTAACAATTCGGGTATTCTGTCAGGTATCATAAAAAACCAATATCGGGTATAGGGTATAAGCGGGTTTGGGTATGAGATATGACCGGTTCCGGGTATAAATCGGGTACGGTATGTTTTGGGTACGGGTGTTGATCCCCAAATGTATACTTTATGGTAAGGTCGAGTTCGCTTACGGATATAAAATACCCGAGTACAAAAATAACCGGTTCTGATTTTTTTTTTTGTCATGTCTAATTCCGTATAAAAGTTTCTTGTACACCTCTACCCTGTATACTAGGTCCGTCCATTCTAATATATCGTTACAATTATCTGCTGTTTTTATGGTGCTAAAAGGAAGTTTCAAGGTACACATGGATATGCGATTATGCTCTTAGCTGTTGATCAGTTATTGCTACCCCGACACCACCACCACCACAGTTTTTTTTTTTTGAAAGGAAAATATCATTAACACCAAACCAACCTCAAATCGAGGCGGCCAAAAAACAACAACAGTTACATAATTACAAACTTACACCAATCTTCCCAAGAAATATTCCTACTTTTCGATCTAACATTATACCACAAGAAGCCGGCCGATTTTAAATCGCTAATAATCTTCTCAACTTTGATCGCTTTATGATTGAACTTCGCTTCGTTTCTAGCCCTCCAAAGATTCCAACAACCTATTCTTATAATTCCTTTCAACGCCTCCTTTTTAGCTCCTTTTACACCGACATGCTCATGCACTTCCAGAAGATCTCTTAATGAAAATATAAATATGTGCGGAATCTTGCACCAAACACTGATGTGATTCCACAGGGTTGTCGCAACCGAGCACGAGCAGAAAATATGTTCCGTCGTCTCTTCACCGTCTTCACAAAGGAAACACCTTGGATCGCCCACATCAACATTCCTTTTTTTTAAAGCATCCAGAGTTACAATCCTGTTCATTTCAGCACGCCAAATAAAAACGTTACATTTCGATGGGATCCACTTGCACCACTCGGGCACATAATGGTTCATCTCCACCCTATTTTTTTCGAGCAGATCTTTCACCGCTGCAACAGAGAAATCCTCCGCAGCAGCCCCGATCCATTTCCACATATCTCGGCCATCTTTAATATCGCATCCATTAATACAATTAATCAGTCGCAACATATCATCCACCTCCCTACCAGCCACAAGATGCCGTCTCCACTGCCATTCAAACCGAACATTCGAACTATTATCTTTAATCCTTTCGCTAACTTTGCAACGCTTATTCTTTTCTAACTTAAAAAGATCTGGAAAAGATCCTTTAATGGTTCGTTACGCACCCACGGGTCAATCCAAAACATCGTATCTCTACCGTTTCCTACTGAACTCTTAAAAAACCTTTTCAGCGGGATCCCCTCAATATGAATATTAGAAAGGCACTTAGTAATATTGCACCAAACTCCACCCCCCGTCATCCTCGTCGGAATAAAATTCCATCTAGATCTCGTCCTATGGATAACCTCAATCACTTTAGTCCAAAGTTTCCCTTTATCAGACAAAAACCTCCATCCCCATTTAGCAAGAAGCGCAACATTTATGTTTTTCAATCTTCTAATCCCTAGCCCTCCGATCTCCTTTGGAATCGAGACTCTTTCCCCAATGCATCTTTTTATCATATCGTCTCCTCCCCATAAGAAATTCCTGATTTTAGCTTCAAGATCTTTTATGACTTGCACCGGGGCTCTATAAAGGGAGAAATAATAGTGGGTAGACTTTCGAGAACCGCTTTAATTAACGTGATCCTACCCCCAATGGAAAGCAAACTTGCTTTCCATTTAGCAAGTCTCACACCAAATAAATCGTAAACCGGTTTCCAGTTCACCACCCTATTCATATTAGCACCGACCATCAAACCAAGATACTTAAAAGGTAAATTCCCAGCTATACATCCCACCTGAGACGCCATGTCGTTCAAACCCTCCGAGTCCACTCCAATAGCAAACATGTTCGATTTAGATAGATTGATCTTTAATCCTGAACATAAATAAAACACCCGTAAAATACGAAGAACATTACCAATATTACGCAAACTCCATTCACCTATGATCATAGCGGCGTCCGCGTTTAAGAGATGAGATAACTTCGGGCCTTCATTAGGTGTTTTGAATCCCGAGATCTCGCCAAGCCTTCTAGCTGTATTCAACATACACGACAAAGCCTCCATGATAAAAATGAATAAAAAAGGGGAGATCGGGTCGCCTTGTCGGATACCTTTGGTGCATTGAAATTCGAACGTAGGCGAGCCGTTCACCAAAACCGACGATCTCATGGTCTTCAAAATACCTTTGATCCACTCACACCATCTAGCAGGGAACCCCATTTGAGACATAATAGATAACAGAAATTCCAATTAACGTTGTCGTAAGCCTTTTCGAAATCGATCTTAAAGAATAACGTTTTCTTATTTGTTTTTTTCCCCACGATAGAAGCTCATTAATGATCAACGGCCCGTCCAAGATATAATTTCCTTTTAGAAAAGCTGATTGAGATTCGGAAACCACGGATCCGATAACCTTCTTTAGTTTGATCGCCAACACCTTGGAAATAATTTTACTTATAATACCAATCAGATTAATCGGGCGATAATTGTTTAAATCCACCGGATCCTTGCATTTAGGAATTAACATGATGAAAGACGAATTACATCCAACGTTAATCGTCCTGTTCACGAAAAAATAATCCAGAATATCCTTAAAATCTTTCTCGAACAAATGCCAAAAGAATTTAATAAACCTCATATTCAAACCGTCCAGGCCCGGAGCTTTATCGTCGCCACAGTCCTTCACCGCCAACTTAATTTCATTCAGAGAAAAAGGTTCTACCAGCAGCTGTTTTTCCACCTCATTTAACATTTTAAACTCTTCACAATAAAGCGAAGGTCTCAAGTGACAGTCTTCGGTGAATCTATCCTTGAAAAAACACATAACTTCTTTTTTCACTCTTGACGGTTTATTAACCCATCTACCATTAATATTTAAACCGGGGATCCGATTGGCCACTTTTCTCATATTAACATGAGAATGAAAGAATTTTGTGTTTTGGTCTCCATCGAGAGCCCAATTCGTCCTTGACCGCTGTTTCATATCAAGGTTTTTACGTCTTTCCACCTCCATAATGATTTTTTATTCTCCACATATGATCATTCCTCACTTTCCGATAACCCCCTACCCTCCATTATCTCTTCGAGCTCTTCAATTTCCTCGAAAGCTCTTCTATGAATTTCCCCTTCCTTTTTTAACATTTCCTCCTTCCAAACTCTGATAAAATTTTTAATCGTCGCGAACTTCATGTTAAGGCCGAGATCAGGGACCCTCATAAGAAAACTGCAAACTCGCCTTTTCGACCGCTTCCACATACCCAGTCTTATCGATCCAAGAATTAAAGACCCTGAATGGTTTGGATCCAAAATTCTTGAGCAACTGGTGAGAATGATAGGACAGTGATCTGAATAAAGGGGCGCTAAACCCCTCACCACCGCATCAGGCCAGCCGTTAAAATAACCTGAGCAAACCAAAAACCTGTCAATTTTACTAAGTTTCTTCCCGTTTTCCCTAATGCACGTGAATTTTCTGCCCTTAAGGTCATATTCCAATAGACCTTCATTAGCAATAAAATTATTAAAGTTAGCGGCGAACGCATTCTTGAAACCAGAAATTTTCCGTTCTGAGGGATCCCTAACAACATTAAAATCTCCAGCAATGACCTTCATACCACCGAAACCTCTCAAAACAGAACTAATGTCATTCCATAAACTTAATTTAGCTGAAGTACTTTGGGGAGCGTACACATTAACCAAATTAATTTCCATATTACTTCCCTTCAATCTGCCGTTAATCAAGATAAAATTCTTATTTTTATGACGTTAGCAGCTTCAAAAACCCCTTTATCCCAAAGAGAAACAATACCTCCCGATAGCCCAGAAGCACCCACAAACTCTATTCCGTAATTACTGCTACCCCACATCATATCAAAATTAAAACTAGAGAGGTCCTCGTGTTTTGTTTCTTGAATCAACACAAAATCGATCTTATGCGAAGCCTTCAGCTTCTTAATCCACCCCATTTTCAAACTCCCCCCAATGCCTCTAACGTTAATAGACGGAAAATTCATTGATTAACTACATTATTACCTTCGTTGCCAATAATCTTCTCCACCAAATCGTTGAAACCATCCAGATTGACACCCAGTTTTTTCCCCATGGACACCGTAGCCTGAATTTCGATCTGAGCTTCCTTACCTCCTCTTGAATCTGTAAGACCTGGGTTATAATCCCTGCCATCGACCAAATCATCCCGATGTCGACTCACAAACGACTCCTAAACCGGTGATGTCGCTCTATAGTTCAGGTCAAAACCTCCTCGTTCTCCCTGTCTCTTATCCCGTTCTAAATTACTGATACTTCCCGCATCTTCATTCCTTTTATTACCTAGGCCCAATAATCCATTCAATTCGAAAACATCCTCTGATTCAGATCTGGTGCGTTTTTTGGGCCTTCTATCACTAGTTGGACTCAAGGAGATGGGCTTGGTTTTGTGTTTCTTTTTAAAAATGTTAAAAGGGGCCTTTTTAGCCCCACGTGAGGCCGCTGAAGGGGTGTTGCCACTAAATTCATTGTTATTCCCAAAACCTCGGAAGACTTCAGAATCTTGGGCCCCAATACCATTAAAATCGTAGTTAACTGCACTTTTCTCCCCATGCACTTTTGACGTTACTACTTCCAACGGACCACAAGACTGTCCGTTCGAATTCTCCGGCACCGTACTGATCCTTTCTTCTCTGTTCACATCTTCGGACCATGAGTTTTCGAACAAACAATCCGGAATCCAGTCATCCCGTTCCTCTTTAACCCATACCTTATACTTCTTACCTTTCCACATTAGAGTCACCGAATCATCGATGCTTGTTCCATAATCAACCAGTATTCCAACACAATTGATTGATAAATCTCTGTCCCTAATAGATAACTGAGAGCAATGCACTACCTTTCCGAACAAACTAGCTATCTCATCAAACACCTTGTTTTCGGATAGATGTAACGGCACTCCAAAAAACTACAGCCATGCCACCCTATCGTAAGGTAACGATTGACCAGCCCAGATGTCCAAAGATTCGAACCATGCATTCCATAGCTCATGATTCATCAGAAAGTCTTCTGCTTCAACCTCTTCTTGGAACACCAGCAAGATGTTAAGACCCCCAAGATAGTAAATCTTGGCACCATCCACCCCTGCTTCTTCAAGCGAAACCTTCATATCCGATAGGGTTTTAATGTCTTTAGCTCTTCCATTCACCGCCCTGCCTTGAAAGTCGAAGAAGGCACTCGTTTCATCATGCACCTTCACCACCTTTTCCGGACAGTTACGGGTAGAGGCGAGCTGGGCCTCCTGAGTAACCATATCTTTAAACGACACCCCTTCTTTTAGAAAATGCCCTTGCCCCTGCACTTTTCGTATTCCATCGCCCCCCTTCGTGTTCAGATTCCTACTGTGGTTATTCACTTTACTTCCATTACCACTACCTTCGCTTTCCCACAACACCGTATTTTCTGAGGCAAACTTTGCGATATTTACTCTGAGTTTACAACCTCCCATCTTAACTCCATTCAGCGCTTTCTCCAGGTCTTTAACGTTAGCGACATTCTTGAAGCTTAAAAATCCAAATTTATTCTCACATTTATCTCTCTTCCTCGCGATATACATGCCTGCTACCTCACCAAAATTACTCACAAAATCAGCCACGTCCCATGGTCTGCACCCAGAGGGGAGGTTAGAGACATAGTACTTTGTGATATTGCCTTCAAACTTCTTTTTGTCATTCCTAAATTCCCTTCCTTCGCCTCTTCCTTCACCTTGTCTGGCCGGCGCTTCTTGCCGTTGAAAATCTTGGTCGCCTGTTCCTCTTCCTCCTCCAGCCATGTCAAATTTATTTGATCCGACCACCACCACAGTTTAGATTGTGATTTTGTTAGTATACGTGATGCATGATTTAATGATTATTTAGCAACAAAGAAAATGACAATTAAAAAATTAACCAATTATTTCGGACAATAAAAACAATAATTTTTAAAAGACAAAACACTTGCCAGCAAGGTAATGGCCTATGTGGGGTATTGTTTTTTATATCAAAATATTTGTTCTTGTATAAGTAATATTGCAAGTAGTGAAACTATCCTAAACTGTTTGATAATATACAAAATACGTTTGTGTATATAAGAGAACTCTAATTTATTTACATTTTAATGGTGTATATAAACTCTAATTTAATATGATACATTTATAATACGTTTATTTGATAAAATTCTTACGGACAATGCTTATATCATCTTATTACATAAATTTCTAATGCGTTTTATCAATTTTATTTGATAAAACGTATTAGAATTTTATTACATAAATCTATTTACATTATATTACGCAGAACGCGTATAGCATTTTATTACATTAAAGAACTTATATTATTTATCACAACCACTAGTTCTACTATTGCTATTATTACTATCGTATAGCTATTTACATTTCTCGACCACCTTTGGTGACGGCCACACCTGCAGGGGTGGACCTAGCATGTTACTAGGGGTAGCCTCCACTACCCGTTGACGATTTGTCAGTAGTGTAAATTTTGAAAAAAATTGACGTTTTTTCAATTTCGATATCCATTTGTATATACAACGTTGCCCTCATAAGGATTTTCTAGATCCGCCACTCTTATGACCATCGGTCAGATACCTTATCGCTATCACTAATAGGTTCTCCTAATCTTAAAATTGAAGATGAACTGATTTGTCCCAGTTTTAAACTAATTAGTTTGTAAATTCATATTAATTGGCAAGAACATGTTCCATACTATCATTTAGAGTGTACAAAATATAATATTATTAACATGGATAATTATTAAATAAGCTCCTCTCTCTAAAATAACACAGATATCGAAAAGCTACACCATCTTTGCAATTAACTTTGCATTTGTCTAGAAATGGTTCTTCTTCTTCACATGTGATAATCACACGTACACCACACACATGCTCTTAAGACATTGTTAAATAAACATATAAAGATTTATACACAAGAATCATACTTATAAGAGTAACAGTTTCAAACTTATAAAACTTGCCGCAGAGATCTTAGTGTTTGCGATACACATATCATAATACTTGATTATTCATGTTATTAATAATAGGCTTACTCTATTCACACACATCCTGTCTAGCTGGACACCTTTGTGCCCTAGACGCATCGTCTAGGTCTGTACGAGGCGTCTAGGCACTGAAATCAAGCAGGCTCTGAGTGGGTTGTCGGCACAGAATTTAAGGGGTCTAGACGCCCCGTATAGGTCTAGACTGGGCATCTAGGAGGTTGGTGTTTTTTTAGTTGAAAAATGGATGTTTTGGTGGGGTAATTTGATTATTTTTTAAGGGTAATGTTTTTTGAGTGAAAAAATGTGTGTATTGGTGGGGTAATTTAAGTTGTTTTTAAAAAAGTTTTATTTTTTATATAAAAATATTGTACCGTTTTCAAGATCGGCCCTTTAAAAATATTGGATTGTTAGAATATTATATTGTTTTTAACATTTTACTTTTTCAAAAATTACTCTTCTATTAAAATAATATATTGTTTAGTACGAGTGTTAAAATACTACATGCCTATACGAGTGTGTATTTTATTGATATTAAAGAAAGAAAACAAAAAAAATAAAAATAAAAATATACGCCGCATATAGGGCTTGACTGGGCGTCTATAGTGGTCCGAAAGACCATTTTAGCCATGTTTTGCCCCTAGTCTAGCCCTAACTCAGGGGTGTAATAGGCCTATAGGCGTATACTAGTGTTGTATCATATCCTATAGTATCGTATTGTATCGTATAATACAGTATCGTATCGTATAGTGTATAGTATAAGTCTCGTATAGGTCCCCTATAGGTCTTGCATATGCCTCTACGCCTATACGGGACCTAAATCACACCTATGATGCTATACGAGACCTATGCTACACATACAACTCCTATACGTGTGTTGTATCTTATCAAATAGTCTTGCATCGTATTGTATCGTATAGTGGAGTATAAGTCTCGTATAGGCATCATATAATTAATATTAGTGTTATTATAATTAATATGATTTTTTTACAATTAATATTAGTGTTAATTAATATTAGTGTTATTAATATTAATATAAGTTTTTTTATAATTAATGTTAGTGTTATTGATATTAAAAAAGAGAAAACAAAATAAAATAAAAATATACGTCGCATATAGGGCTAGACTGGGCGTCTAGTGTGGTCCAAAAAACCATTATAGCCCTGTTTTGCCACCGGTCTAGCCCTAACTCAGGGGTATAATAGTCTTTTAAACAACCCTAGACACCTAGTCTAGCCTTGTACGCGGCGTATATTTTTATTTGTTTGTTTTCTCTTTTTAATATATGTGTTATTGATATTGAAAAGAGAAAACAAAAAAATAAAAATATACGCCGCACATAGGGTTGGATTGGGCATCTAGAGTGGTCCAAAAGACCGATTTACCCCTGTTTTGCTCCTACTCTAGCCCTAATTCAGGGGTATAATAGTCATTTAAACACCCTAGACGTCTAGTCTAGCCTTGTATGCGGCGTATTTTTTTAATATATGTGTTATTGATATTAAAAAGAGAAAACAATATATATATATACACACACACACGCCACATACAAGGCTAGACGGGGCGTCTAGAGTGGTCCAAAAGACCACTTTAGCCCTGTTTTACCCCAGTCTAGCCCTAACTCAGGGGTATAATAGTCATTTAAACACCTAGACGCCCAGTCTAGCACTGTATGCGGCGTGTTATTTTTAATATATGTGTTATTATAAATAAAACATCACTAACCTCCTAGACGCCCAGTCTAGACCTATACTAGGCGTCTAGATCCCTTAAATTTTGTGCCCGACAACCCACTCAGAAGCCTCTTGATTTCAGCGCCTAGACGCCCCGTATAGACCTAGACGAGACGTCTTAAAGGTGTGGAAATAGGCACTTGGGTGTGTAAATATGTAGACACTAATAATAATGTGGATGCGCTCGTTGCATTACAATTATATAAGGCTCAATCTATCCGGACACCCCTGCTGCCTATTTGGACACCCACGAGCCCTAGACGACCCGTCTAGGCACTGATTTTTAAGGGTCGGCAGGTGCATGCAGGGCGTACAAATTGATAAGTGTAGACGGGCCGTCTAGACCTAGACGATCCGTTTACGACCTTTGTTTTTTTAGTTGAAAAATGGGTGTTTTGGTGGGGTATTGTCGTTGTAGGTTGATTTTTTTGGTGGTGTAATTTGAGCTTTTTAAAAAGTTTTGTTTATTGTATAAAAATAAGTTAGCGTTTTCGATCGTTTAAATATTTAATTGTTTTTACATTGTATTTTTTAAAAAATATAATATTTAAATTCAATACATTTTTTAACATTTTAAGAAGAATGCAACAAGTATATGTTGTTTCCGTATTACATTTCAACGTCGATTTAAAACAAACAATCATCAAGTAATCGAATAACTGAAAACAAAGTTAAATATAACAGATATAATATATATAACATAACTTTGTACATCCATAACAATATGTATCTATACAGCTGACTACTAAATACAAAATGTCTATACATACGAGTCGGCCTCGGAGTCAGGATCGAGATCTGGCTGCTACGGCTGCTGATGTGGTGCTTGAGGTGGTGGGAGCGGTATGGCAAGTGACCCCTCTCTCTCGTCTATCCTGTGCCTCCTGAACCACCTAGCCCATGAGATCCAGAAGCCTGTCGACGTCGGCTCGTAAGCGCGTGTATGCAGCACATCCGGGGCATGACCTAAAATAATGTGCTGGGGAAACTGTGGCGCCCCGTGAGGTGGTGGTGGCGGTTGCGGTGCCGGTCCGTCTAAATCAACCGAAGGGTCCTGGACGACCGCTGCCTCATCTGCCGATGGATAGACTGGATCGAATTGATCTGGCACCGGCTCCGTAATCTATGGCTCACCTTCGCGGGTTTTAAACCGCTTGCCTAGCACGCCGAACCTCTTCACCAGCTTCATCCCCCGCAATCTCTGAAAACCCATCCGCGTGGACAAAATGGGTGGCTGCAAGTGTGGGTCCGTCTCCGGCACAAGACCCAACGACCGGGCAATAACGGTAACGTACGCCCCGCCTTACAAAAAGCCGCGCTCCTACCGGTATTGGGCGGAGGCGAAGTACTGGGCGAGACCGTGCGCAAGTGCGCACGACCTCCTGTTCAATAGGCAATAGTAGAAAAATAAATCGGTGCTCGTACACCACGAGCGGCTGTATCCACGAGCGGTAATAGACGTAGCGAGCATCCGACGTAGATACCTACACATAATATTAGCGAAATACGTAAATTAATTCATAGCAACCATAATAAAATAATTACCGTAATAAACGTACGTACCTGTACAACGGGTCGGCAACGTGTGAAATCCTCCCCTTCGCCCTGACATGCTCCCAAGTGTCATGGCCTGCGACCACCTCCCAAAATCCCAAAAGAGTGGGTCTATCCACCACCACTAGCCCCTCCGTATAAACATCTGTAGCAATTTCCTCCTTCAGGTGTATGCCGCTATGAACGGAAAACTCAGCAAGCGTCATCGAACGCCATACACTTGCAAGCCTAAATGAAACCTTGGGCGGAGGGGGAGGACCCTGTGGCTCGGGAGGCGGCTGGTCGACCCGTGGAGGGTGGGACGTGAAGGTCGACATGAACTCGATGAGCAGCTTCCTATAACTCGCGTGCCAGCCAAGTCAAACAGACGGTGCCACGGGGAATCAACGGGAACGAAAAAACGCAGTCTCGACGTCTCACCAATCGCCTCGATCGCATCTTAGTCGACCGCCGAGTGCGATCCGACGTGCATCGGAGTAGCTTCCCGCAAAAACGGGCAGCCTCGGTGTTGGGCGGGAACTCAAGATATGGGTGGCCGTGGAGCGGATCCGCCGGCGCTGGCGGGGCCCGTTGCGGACCATGCGGATGTGGGTCCCCGTGTATCGGATCTCCAATCTCCTCCATAACTAATCTGGGATTATATTAGCAATGTAACAAAAATAATAACAATAAATCGAATATTAACACATAATATTAAAACATTATATTATAAAAGTTAAATTAAAAAAAATTAACCGGTCGTCTAGAGGTAGACGACCCGTCTTGTTCATGAAAAAACCCAAAAACTCGAGATCACAACCCAAAATACCCCAGAATTCATCAAATTCAAACACAACCTACGGTCTAAATGCATAATACATCAAAGATTAATGAAGTGTAGGTGAAAATACGTACCAGAGATGCTTGAATTCCTCAAAAATACGATCCAAATATGGTTGCAAAGGTAGAATACGTATGTGTGTATGTGTTTGAGTGTGTGGGTGTTTGGTGTCGCATGTGGCTGGTTGTCTAGACTGGCCAGTCATATACGACCAATAGACGGGTCTCTAGGTCTAGACGGGTCGTATGGGATAAATGGCAAATTACCATTTTACCCCTGAGTGGCCACCCGTCTAGGCCTAATTCAGGGGTAAAATGGTAATTAACCACGCTGAGATGTAAAAGACTCAGGTGGTTAATTACTATTTTACCCCTGAATTAGGCCTAGACGGGTGGCCACTCAGGGGTAAAATGGTAATTTACTTTTTAACTGTTAAATTAAAAAATTGGCCAGGGGTAAAAGATCCCTCTTAACTTGTACGCGGCGTCTAGGTCTAGACGGGTCGTCTAATTGCATAAAATGACCATTTTGCCCCTGAATTTATTCTAGACAGACAACAAACCAGGGGTACAATGGTCTTCTTGCTAGAAACAGATGGGACGTCTAGGTCTAGACGACTCGTATATGGACAATGAAATTTTTTTTGGTATAATTAATAGGATTTGGTTTACTTAAAATGAACTTTGGTATGAGCCGACATTCCCCTAGTACACCAAAGGCACAACAATTAAACCATACAAAGTCCATCTAAAAACCAATAAAGTCCGGGTATTGACAAACATCGGCAATCATACTCTCCGAACTATCACAACCCACCGTAGCCACCGGCAGTATTGACATTTCGTCATCTGCCGGTGCCGACGGTGGGATGTGAGAGTTCGGAGAGTATGATTGCCGATGTCTGTCAATACCTGGAGTGTGTTGGTTTTTAGATGAGCTTTGTATGGTTTAATTGTTGTGCCTTGGGTGTACTGAAGGAATGTATGCTTATATCAAAGTTCAAATTAAGTAAATAAATTCCTATTAGTTATACCAAAAAGTTTCTAATTGTATAGAAAATCTTTGTATTAATTATAAAAAAATCGTATTAAATATACAAAAAATCGAGCCATTGTTCTTGCTTTGTTGACCGTGGTTGACCAAAACTGATCGCTAGACGATGACTGAGACTCGTTAGTTGCTGTAGAAACCCCTGAAATAAGTTCAACAACATATCAATATCTTTAACTACAAGACACTCTATTACGCAAACAAAAAACATATATATTTAAAAAAGGACAATATTTCTCATTTACCTGCATTTACTCATCCAAATTCCCCTTCACTTACAGTCTTCAATTGAGCAGGTTCAATGGTACCATTATTTACAATTTTCCTATGTGTCTTTACACCACCACCATCAATATCACTTCTTCCCTCTAAAAAATAATTAGGTCTTTTTTTTTTTGACATGAGGTCGATTGAGATACAAATTTCCACGCTGGAAATTGTCCCTCCAATAGTTTTTTCCAAATTATATAAGGCTGATCTCCATCGGGTAAATGTGTTTTTATCTCACTGTTTAACGGGTTGCTTTTACCATAAATATATAAGGTTGCTTTTACCAGCTTTTCTAACCGTTGCTGTAGTATGGTGCTTACCACCGCGGTCACATTCAAGCCATCCGCCTTTGCCGTTTCCTGTGCCAAGTTTTTTTAGCTCATCTAAAGAGTTGAAAACCTGTAAAATCGATAGCGTTATGTTAGATTTATGTTTACTCAACTGCACAACATAAATAAATAGGTTTTGATACCGTCTCTGTGATGTACGGATTGCTTGCACATGGGGGTGCCTCACCACCATATCCTCCACCATCAGGATAGACTTGTCGACCGTACAAAGAATGTGTTGCATTGTAACTTTCGTAACGGTCTCATCCGTATCCATCCGGACCGTGTTGTTGCACGTACGAGTATTCACACCCGTATCCATAATTTGGAAACCCATGTTGCGCAGGATAACATGGTGCATCAACTTGGTACGAGTCGTCCACATGGGATGTTTCTTCAACGGGAGGAAGCTCGTTCAAATCTAGAAACGGTCTGTTTTGATTTTCTTGTACACTTGACATAACCTCCTCTTGCTCGTTAGAATTGGGAACACCGGTCTCCCCCTAACAACGATATCATCATTAGTAAATAATTAAAACAACAACTAGTTTAACCTAATAACTGTTACCGAATTGGCTTCAGTCACCCATGACTCGCCAGAATACGCCCCAAAGAAATAGTTGACGTCTCAGTTTGATGACATTTCACCACATTTGAATGATATCAGATGAAGTAATATAACCCAAATAAGAAGACGAAGAGAATTCGGACGACGAATTGAAAATTTTCTACGATATCAAATGTTCTGCATGGATCTATTTAACAAAGAAATATACGCCTCGTCTAGGCCTAGACGGGGCGTATCTTTTTACTACTCTACTGACATGCATGCAGACCGCCAAAGTCAAGATACCTTCAAGACGAGTCGTCTAGGCCTAGACGCTCCGTCTTGGGCTGGTCGTCTTCGAAGTCCGTCTAGGGCTAGATGCCCCGTCTGATGTGACAGTTTTAACGTTGTACGAGGGCAGGAATGTGGTCGGAGGAAAGGAAACCTAGACACCCCGTCTAAGTCTAGACGACTCCTTTAAAGGATTTTTAAATAGACACATGAGTATGTGAATATATAGACCCTTGTATAATTTAACACTCGGCATGCATCCCAATGTTTACATGTTCACGTGGCCTAGGGAAAATGAGACGTGTCTTACTTTACAAATAAATCAGCACGTTGTACATGCATCATATAAAATACATGCATGTATATATAAGAGTTCCTATATTACTATGTTGTAATTTCACATATAGCTAGATTTTTTACCCGTGTTGCGATGGCGAAAAACTTAAGTAATTCGGATGTGATTTGTTTATTATACAGCGACAACCTATAACAAAAAACCAGCCAATAATGTGTCAACAAAATACACACGGTTCGGTACAATAGGTTTAGAACTTGCAGCGGCCACCCGCGAATCAAAAAACCCCTTCCCTTTACTCGCAATTCGAACCATAAAAAACCAAAAGAGATATGTCCAAGAGGATATCGACACGTGTTATACATTGACGGAAAACCATAAAAATGAAAACCGAATCGATGTTGGTTGGTCGGTATCAGTTCGATTCGTCATGCTACTGTTACGTACAGAAGCTTGCTATAACTTATATATATCGTCACGCTGAGAAAATCCCAAAAGAGTATATGGTACCGGTAACGGTGTTGTTTGAATGGTATTGGTTCGATTCGTTATGATTAAAAAAACAAAACAAATTCATCTATATTTGAATCGCTCCAATTAAGTTATATCGAATCATAAAAAACCACCGGTAAGGTCAAAATGTGTAGCAAATAAATATATATAACACAATTAAATGAGTTCACATACGTTAGATAATATGAAAATTAAATTATTATAACATATAATATATAACTGATTTGTTTTTTATTGCTTTTAGTGGCATATAAGTGAGTATATTTATATGATGAGTTGTGTTTTTTATAACAATTCACAGATTGAAAAAATGGCAAAAAAGAAAGCATTCACTCCTCTTTTATATCTTGTATCTATCGTATCTTTGTCCTGGTGGATTTCTCTCTTATTTCAAAAAAGTCTGGAATCGTGGGTTACTAATTGGTGGAATACTAAGCAATCCGAAACTTTTTTGAATGATATTGAAGAAAAGAGTATTCTAGAAAATTCATAGAATTAGAGGAACTCTTCTTCTTAGAGGAGATGATCAAGGAATACTCGGAGACACATCTACAAAACCTTCGTATAGGAATTCACAAAGAAACAATCCAATTAATCAAGATACACAACGAGGGTCGTATTCATACGATTTTGCACTTCTCGACAAATATAATCTGTTTCATTATTCTAAGTGGTTATTCTATTTTGGGTAATAAAGAACTTGTTATTCTTAACTCTTGGGCCCAGGGATTCCTATATAACTTAAGTGACACAATAAAAGCTTTTTCTCTTCTTTTATTAACTGATTTATATGTCGGATTTCATTCGCTCCATGGTTGGGAATTGATGATTGGCTTTGTCTACAAGGATTTTGGATTTGTTCATAATGATCAAATTATATCTGGCCTTGTTTCCACTTTTCCAGTCATTCTAGATACAATTTTAAAATATTGGATTTTCCGTTATTTAAATCGTGTATCTCCGTCACTTGTAGTGATTTATCATTCAATGAATGACTGAAAAATGATCTACCTAATCCAATTATAATGTTTCTTACTTTGCAGTTGTACATAAGCAAAACATTGAAAATCCCTTTCTATTTCTACCCATCCCGGAGATTCATCCTATATTCCTATAGATTAATCCTATAGATTAATCGAGTCAAATTATTAAAGTAAATAACAGAATCGTGGATAGGAAACTCCATTAGTGACCTACCCCAATTTATTGTAGAAATTTTCGGGATCAATGATTGGACCATGCAAACTAGAAATACTTTTTCTTGGATAAAAGAACAGATTACTCGATCTATTTCCGTATCGCTCATGATATATATAATAACTCGTACAGCCATTTCAAATGCATATCCCATTTTTACACAACAGGGTTATAAAACTCTAGGCCCTAAATCATATGTCAATATAACTATAAAAACAAAAAATTCAACCAATATGTAGCTTTAGAAAAAAAATAAAAAATCATAAAGAAAAACTATCATAACACTAACCAATAACATTAATTATGGTACTGTACATCCAGTTCGAATTGTTATAACATATAATATATAACTGATATATTTTTTTATTGCTTTTAATGGCATATAAGTGGTATATTTATATGATGAGTTGTTTTTTTTGAGATAAAACTAGGCCCTAAATCATATGTCAATATAATTTATAAAAACCAAAAAATAACCAATATGTAGCTTTATAAAAAAAAAATAAAAATTCATAAAGAAAACTATCATAACACTAGCCAATTACATTAATTATGTTAGTATACATTCACTTCGAATTTGTATGTATATATAATTTACCATTTTAGAGCTCCAACACGTTTAACTAAACAATTTAGACTCATACACACTTTATCTAGTCAAATTAATCTACTAATTAGTAATAACCATGTTTGGGTCAATTAAATTGGGCCCTCTTAATAATTTTCACCAATTTTTTTAAATTTTCAAATATCCTTTCGAATACATGATTTAATATTTATGAATAATATATATTTCTAGAGCGCATTTCTAAACCCAAGTCATGGGAGATGCATACCATACCTTGTGACACTTCTAATGAAATTATTTCTCTACCTTTTTCTTTCCCTTTCCCTTCTCTTCCCTTTTGCTTTTCCTTTTGAACATTGCAAAACTAACTCCTTTTTAACTTTGAGAAAAATTAAGTTTAAGAGATTGACACAATTGTTCCCTCAACCTCATTTTATTTAACAACTTTTTAACTTTGAGAAAAAATAAGTTTAGACCGACACAATTGGTCCTTCAGCCTCATTTTATTTAACAAATTTTTACATCTAATCTTACACTTGTAAAAATTTATATTAACATTTCTTTTGTGAGAGATTAACATAATACAACTAGACTACTAGGTCATAGACACAAACCCTGATTCTATGCTACCTTGATAATAAATCCCAAAATTTCACTCATTTGAGATTTACCACCATAATATATATTTACATTTTAATCCTTCTAGCAAAATATCATACATGTAATTTTTTTATTAAATAAATAAGTCATTTATTTATTTTTAATATATTGATAAAAGATATCATATTGGATTGTTGGGTTTTACACATCTTCAACTGCTGGTCATGTCACACCCTACTATTTATCGTAATCGTTACCATTTGTTATGGTGCCCACTATCGAATTCAAAAGACATACCCGAAACCTAACCTATTTCAATAATTATATGTTAACTAATGTTTATGTTATTTAAATAATATAACAAATACGTGATCGTATGTTTACATATGTAACGAATGAGAAACTCACATATAACATATAACATATGATTTTTCTAACTTTTTTTATCTTATTTTTTTTCTACATGTCAACATCTGATTAATCGAGTTATTGTTTCTTTTTTAAGTATATGAAATTTTAACATACAAACTGGTTAATATGAGTGACAAAATTGAAGCTTAACTAATTAATATATGGTTATGAAATGATAATTTTTTAACCGAAGAAGAAAATAGCGAATATAATTCAAAAACACCAATTTAGTTATGTTGAAGTTATGCATTTTGTAGCGTCTAGAAACATAAAATCAATAGGAATAGGCATGCAGATTTTTACGACCGTCTATTCAGTTGCAAATAGCCATTTGTGATGAAAAACGATCAAAAGTGCCCATTTTTCTAGTAGTAGTGTTGTAAGTTTAAATTCACATGTTTGTTCTTGTTGTTATACAGGAGATGTTCAACAAAACCTCGAAACGAACAGCTTTGCTTGCGACTCTACCTTCTATTCATCAGTTTGTGTTGCAAGTAACCCCGTAAATATCGCTACCAAATCAATGGAAGTATATATGCCTCCTACTCTACTTAGTTCAATAAATGACACCAATATTTTGGATAAACAAGAGAAAAAAGTTGTACAAGTTAAACCATACCCATGGTCACAAATTGATCTCTTAAAAACTGTAACTCCGGTCAAGTTCCTACAACAACCACCACAAACTCCGGATAGAGACTGTAACTACAACCATACAGTTCCGGCAATCGTTTTCTCTTCCGGAGGCTTTGCTGGAAACCTATTTCATGAATTTAATGAGATTATAATCCCATTATACATCACTTCTCGCGTATTTGAAACGCGGGTGCAGTTCATTCTAGTTGATTACAACCCTTCTTTGGTTAGGAAATATGAACGAATTTTCTCGAGCTTATCGTGTTACAACGTATTGAATCCGGTGATGAACACGAGTGTTCATTGCTTTCCCGGAGCTGTGGTTGGTCTCAAGTTCCATAGCTTTTTAGGTATTAATTCTTCTGAAGTTCCCAAAGGGAACTCCATGATCGAGTTTAAGAAATTCCTTGGAGCCGCTTACAGTTTGGAAATCGCAAATGTGTCGCATAAAGGTAAGGTTTGCCCTCGTCCTCTCCTAATAGGAAAAATTTCCACATTTCTGACAAAATACCTTCGTGGCATATACGACCCAATTTTCTAGTAGTGATTTTTGTTAGAAACTTGTCGGAAATGTTTTCCACAAAAAAATATTTGACGGAAATAGTTTTGTCGGAAACTGTCGCTAGGTTGTTGTAGGAAACGACTCAGTTTTCTAGTAGTGATCTTAATACCATAGAAAACCCTAATTTATGATAAAACAATGATAAATAATAATTTCGCTAGAATAGGGTTGGAAATTCCGTACGCATTTCCATTGAAGTGTTTGCTTATTTATAGAATTTCATCTTCGTTGGAAATGTGTAGGAACTTCTTTCCGTCATAAGTCGAAAGGCATTTGGGAAATATTTTCCCTTAAGAGGTTTCCTAAAAAGTCATTTTTGTCGAAAAAGGGCGTTTCAAATCAATTTTTGCATGGGAAACGACCGACTTTCAAGTACAAAATCTTGAGTGTAATTTTACCGGATACGTTGTTTGTTTGTTTGTTTGTTAAATGTGTTATGCATGGGTTCTACAGCACCTGTGCTGCTCCTCGTGTCTCGTCGGAAAACAAGATCGTTTCTAAACGAAGACGAATTGGTAGACATGATGGAAGAATTAGGGTTCGATGTTGTGGTGGTCAGGAGTCCCAAAAAGATGTCAAATTTGGAAAGATTTGCAAAGCTAGTGAGCACGTGCAGTGTCCTAGTCGGAGCTCACGGTGCCGGACTCACAAATCAAGTGTTTTTGCCGACGGGAGCGGTGGTGGTGCAGGTGGTGCCACTAGGGTTAGAGTGGCCTTCCACGGTTTACTTTGGTGAAGCGGCGGTCCGGATGGGATTGCATTATTTGGACTACAAGATTGGACCAGATGAGAGTTCACTTATTGACTTGTATGCACATGATGACCCGGTTATTTCCGACCCAGGATCCGTGTTTGCAAAAGGGTATTATATTGGAAAGGAAATGTATTTGGATAAGCAGAATATAAGGGTTGATGTAAATAGGTTTAAGGGTACTCTTGTTGAAGCGCTTAGACTTCTTAAACTTACAACTCCTTCAAGCACACGATGATGCTTTTAGATGTTTAGCTATTGTAAGAAAGAACCACATTGGTTGATAAAATGACATTTACATGCTATAAATTTGATTTTAATTTTTAAAATTTCACGTTATTTTATGACTCCTCATTAATTCGTAACATTTTTTTTCTTGACACTAATTGTCATTAGTTTTTATGTTATAAGATCATTAGAATACACTTATTTTAAGAAAAGTAAAACTAAATAATGTTAAATCCACATCTCCTCTTGTTAAAATTGGACCTATCACAGCGGAAGAAGTACTAGAGAGAACATCGACACCAATGTTCATGCTTTTCAATGACTGATGTTGATGTTAAACATATGTCCTTTTTTTATTACAATTTGTAATAAAGAATGATAGCTTTTAATTTATGAGTGACAACCTTTAGTTATACTTGGTTCTCCCCAATCAAATCGATTATTATTTTAAAACATTAAACTGTTGAGACTGATTGACTGATGGATCCCAAGCTTAATATGTATTGCAACATATTTGTTTTGAAATTGATTCAACTGAAACAGTACGCATAATGGGGGACAAAATGTAAAATATCGGAGTAAATCAATCTTCTTATCAAACAACACGTTTTTATCCCATTTGCTTTTAATACTTTGGCTTTCTTAGACCAGAGGCTGTTGACCTACTTGGTCGAGTTCAAGCCTGGACTTGGGTGTTCCACCAAGTCAGGGTATCATCCATCAGTGAACTGGTAGTAAACTTCACTTGCTGACCAAGGCTACAGTTACTAATAACCATCACAACTTCCATTCTCTCAATCCAGCACACTACCCCAAGCGGACCTTCGGTTCCCACGAACAATCGTGGTTGACAAGCTTGAAAAGACTTGTATGAACAACCTTGGCCTTGATTCCCTGATTTCGTAATCGTGTAAATTGAACAGGTTAACAATCGACAAATTTTAAAATCAGTAGTTCGGAATACTATGGTAACTCAACTTCACTAGCACTATAAGCGATATATTACCGTGAGTTTGGTTAATAACATTGGTGGCTTTGCACTGGGCCAAGGCGGCATTCAGATGCTGAGAGATCAACACAACTAGTTCCTCGGGAATGGCGGGAAGAGCGTTACTGCTTCCTTCAGCAGTTCGTGATTTTGGAGACATAGTTTTCTTTCTAAAACAAACATTACAATTAGATGAGATAATATTCGTGCAATATTAAAGTCAACCAAGCATGTATGAATAGTAACCAAACACGACCATAAACACAAATTTAACAACCACAAAAGCATTACAACCACACATGATAAATAAAACATAAACCATAATATTAAATTGGGAGTAAGTATCACTGGTTACATTGTTTCAAAAACAAAATACCAAAATGGGTGAAACTAAAAGCGTTCACCATTACAAGTGTTCCCAAACAAAATACTAATCTAGTTAAACACATGATGAAGCTGATGTGTGAATCTAGTGAGGGTTCCCATCTGCAAGCCGTAGAGGCAAGTAGGATGCATATGACAACTAAGGCTACAGTGGACTCAATGCGTTGCTCGAGCACGTTCACTCGCTGCAATGCAACTAACTCCCTATCTATTGAGCCGTAAATCATATCGTAGGCCATATCCATTTGCTGGCTCATCACTTGAGCTCTAAGCTCAGAATCTTCCATACTTTTCTTCATCTCTGCCATCTCCGTCTTCAACTCTGCGATCTAGGACTGCATACCGTCTCTAGCATTCTCCTATGTCGCTTGTCTCTTCTCGACCGCATCCACACGAGCAACCAAAGAATCATACCTGCGCCTAAAGACTCTAACTCGACCTTGCAAAGAGTTAAGACGGGTCTTGTGACATGCACAACGTGCCACTAGTAATGGTACTGTTCGCTCCACGGTCTGCCTCGTGAGCGGCAAGACTCGTGAGGTAGTGTACGACTCGCCATCCTCAAAGGCTGGACGCACTCCCTCCTCATCAGTCCATCTCTGAACCTGATCTGCTAACCAACCCATCGCCTAGCTGCATAGTTCCGAGTACCTTTGGCTGGTTGCTCTACTAGTTTCCCTACGGTCTTCGGTGGAGGACTCGAATCTCTCGTGACTAATTTCCCTCTTCTTGAGAGGTCCAACTGTCTTGCTTCGAGTAAAAATCATATGGGCTCTTCCAGGATGTAAGTAAGTGGGTCGAAATGAGGGGCGGAGCTCGGCCTCCTCCGGCTCCTCGTCACTGGTTGGCTCAACCATCTGCTCCTTCCCAGTCTGAGGTCTCTTTGGCAGTAGTCTCGACAGCAGGAGTCTGTATGACAAGAGTCTCTACAACGGGTGTCTCAGTAGTTGGCTTGGTCTCACTAGGTTCCTCGTCTTCAAATTCCTCTATCCAGCGCCTTCAACGAGGGTACAAACTCTCACGAAATCAGAAAACAAAGGTGGTGGTGGAGAGGTAGGTGACGCGGAGACGAACTCCAACTCATTATCTGAGGAAACGGTGATAGTGTGTGACTCGGACGACATCTGTAACATGACATTATCCGTACTATAAATAAACAACTTGCGTAAAAGTAAACACGTATGCATATAATGAAAAGATATTTCATAAGTCAAACATGGCATACTCATTTGTTCACTAAGGGCTTCGTGTGTTTGAAAGTGTTTTAACTTTCTTGGGTTATAGTCTAGATATTTCTTATTCCCTTTAAAAAAAATATTTTGAAAACCTCTAGTTCGCTGTAACCATTGGCTCTGATACCAAATTCTGTCACACCATGAAAATCACAGCGGAAGACAAGTATGGTGGTGACGAAGGTTGGCCATCAACAACTATAGGGCAAACATAGATATATATAAAAATAGACAAATTAATTTTAAAGTTATTACAATCATCCCAAATTATAAGTTCAAAAAGTTTTCATGTTCAAAAAGTTCCTCCACATGGACCATGAGACTAACTTTATTATCGTCCCATTTTAAGAGTTGCCCTAAACCCATATCAAACTTCGAAGCCACTTTTGTACCTGAAAAACATGTTTTAAAATGTCAACACAAAGTTGGTGAATTCGCAGATTGAAAAACATGACACCATTGAACCGACATGTAACATCGTAAACTAGCTAGGAATACAAAATAATGTTCGCAACCAAGAGCCCATAATCAAAGCAAAACCTTATTCGTTTCACTTATTCTTGTTTCCAACATATATTCCTTGCCTTTTTGGATCGAAGCGACCGATCAAGAAACTTGGGGTTTGTCAATAGAGATACCAATATGCCCTTCCTCCAAGAGGTTAATTATTACGACGGTCGGAAAATGTCCATGGATAAACCCTCGTTAGGGTAACTTAAGGCCCTTACTCAAGGCCAACATAGGTTACATTTCTTTTGTCATCTATAGATCATACTAACTCAAAATATTTCAAGTGTTTCTCCCCCGAAATGTAAAACATAATTTAAAAAGGGGCCGTGAACTCACCTTTGGGTGCGTTATAAGTTTGCTATCAAATGCCCAAATCAAATAGGTATTAGCCTATTAGTGCCCTACATACAAGGTACACTTTCAAAGTAATTCCAAGTCTACAGACGAAGTTGTTCACTAGACGACCCAATGGCGACTACGACCTTTATGGTTATGTTTTCTTACTCTCTTAGTGTTCAATCATCACAATGTGAAATATCCTTCCCTCCTACAATTTCCGCTCAATGACGCACGCCAATAAATACTTATTTACACCAAGTTTTATTATTACGATTTCATATAACTCAAACCATACTTAAGCATTCTCATGTTATGTATCACACGACACTTCATCCAGTCACATAAGTCATATAATTTATCCAATAGTTCATGCATTCATATTTATGTTATACATATAATATATAAAATGTTTTAAGACTTGCTTTCTCTACGTATATTAAATCGTTGCAACATTGATAAAATCCTTACTTAGCGTAGCTAAGTGTGATTTGAAAAAGTCTATACTTTATGTAATATATCATGTCTTGGGTCATTAAAATATTCAAATAATCATTTTATATACTAACAATATCACATAGTCACATTTCAAAGAAATCACATAGTTTCTCTATAGTAAATACAACATGCATCATGTGTTTTATTAGTTACTTTTCTTGCATCAATCATTCCATATTCATCATGCAAGACCAAAATACATCTTATTTCATCATTAAACTCATGTCATATCATATCTTACTATTCAACACAAGTTCATGTCACCTAGTTTACGAATGCGTAGGTATATGTCCATTTTCAAGCATAAAGTAAGCGTTTTTGATTCATATATTCACATAGAACATTCCAAACATTGAAATATAATATTGTACACTTTAAGACCTGTTCTAATATCATATTGCATGCCAAAAATTTATGTTTTAATTCAGATTCATAATGCATGCCCTGATCACACTCAAAATTGCCATTTATACGACTTTTTAAGCCTATAATGACCACATAAGTAATCCAAATCATCTTGATCATATCCCACACTTATCATCTAGCTTTCATAGAAAATATAAAATGTTTTTATAACTTTACTTTTAATTCTACATTAATCATTCATTTACCATAGTTATAATAACTTTTTACCCCATTTTAAGCATGATTTACAAAACTACAAGCTTCCAACTCATAAATATCATCAAGTTTAAGTTGGACCTGATTAGTATGACTAAAATATTAACATAATATCATCATATTTTCAGATAATCAATAATCTTTATATGGATCTCACAATCTAGCATTTATCTTGCATTTTTCACATTAATCATGCATCATAACCCTCCTAACTTAGGGTTTTTCATCCAAGTTCATCATTACTTAGATCATAAAACACTTCAGATATACCCTTAAACTCAGATTGAACAAAACCTCAAACATATCATCTTGCAGGTTACATCCAACTTCTTTTAACCATCAGTTTCAACAACAAACACACCCATATTCGCACTTATTAATCCCGACTCACACATACACATACTAACCTTCAAAATTTCTTATTTAAATCATAGATTTACTCATTTAATTTGTTCATTAAGAAAACCCTTTTGTTTGGTGAACAACTTCACTTTTAAACAAATCAAAATCTCATAACTTGAAGATTCAAGAGATGGATTTACCTTAGATGAACATCTAGGATTTCTTAAGATGAAGAGAGCTTCTTGATGATGAATATCTCTTATGAATGCTTCAATGGTGCTTGGATCTTCAAGAAATGTCTAAGAACTCTTATGTGTGTGAAAATGGAGGTGTAAATTGAGAGAGTTTTGAAGAAGATGAAAATGAAAAGTGTGAGGGAAGAGGGAGAGGGGTGTGGACGGTTGACGTGAGCGAGGGTGTGTATATTTTTTAGATACATCTTTAGTACTTTCCACTCTTTTATTCAAGCTTTAAATTTATAAAACAAGATATAACACTATCACTCTCTCCAACACGCTAAGGCAAGTGCACCCATCATTGGCGTAGTATAGTGATGGTAAGATACTGAGGTCCTCCAAGGACACAAGATCTTTTAATACCGGAATATCGTCGACGTCTAATTTAATCAAAATTTTTGAAAAGGTTTTTGATAAGTAAACTAATGACATAAACTAAAATAGTAAAAGAAACAAATAGACAAGATAAAATCACTTGGTTCTGACTCGTTATTTATGTGTCCTTTGATGATTTTCGTACTTGGGGATTTTTTAAAAGATTATCTTAGTTAAAGTGGCATGTTCCTCTTTTGGAGGCAACGCTACCCACACCCGTATTGGTCTGAGTCAGTAGGGATACAGTCCCGCAAGGGCAGAATATTGAAAGATAATTAAGTAAGTTATTAATGCAAAATGTGGCATGTCCCTCTTTTGGAGGTAACGCTACCCTTGGGCATATTGGTCTGAGTCAGCAAGGACACAGTCCCTCAAGGCCGGTTTAAAGTTTTAATAGTAGTTTATTTATAAGGGATTCAAGCCGTTCTTACTTCCCCCGATTTGATGTTATCTGCCTCAAAGGAAGTCCTAATAAGCCTGAATCAAGTCCTTGCAGGATCTATACATTGAAGGAGGCAAGAACTTTACCCATACCACCCTTCTAACCCCCTTCCAGGCAGTTAACACGCTTTGTATAGACCGTAAAGACACGAATGAGTGAATCAAAAAAACATGTAGAGATGATAGAATCAAGTTCACTTTCAATATAAAAACTAGCTATTAAAGTTATTAATAAATACCTAATTAAAAAGTTAAACAAAGATTGGAAGTCAAAAGTAATACATTAATAACTTGTCTTCACCAAGTGATATAAGAGATTTGCCAAGCATGGCCTTTGTTTGACAAAAACTCTTACGATCAATCTTGGATCCCGAGACTACTACACACACTATAAAGATGGATGATGGATGAATTTGGTGGATGATGGTGGTATTGTGGTGGTGGAGTGGTGGCAGGTGTGAGAGAAGTTGTTTGCTAAGGGATAAGTTGGAATGGAATTAAGCACCCCTATTTATAGCTGGAAACAGAAGCTTTACATGCCCCCGTGCCTGGTGGGCATGGCCTCGTGTCCTTCTCCTTCTCTGTCTTCATTTAATGAGTTTGTCAGTCCAGATGCTTGCACGGCCCCGTGGTCATTGTACTTGCTGTACTATCCAATATTTGCATACCTGGAAGTTGACCACGACCCATGTCCAAGGGACACGACCCCGTGTCTTTTCTTTGCTTCTGTTTGTCTTCTTTTTTCTAGAATCATGAGTGGGGCACGGCCCCATGCCTGGCAGGCACGACTCTGTGCTTGTCTTCTGATTCATTGTTTTTGATATTGGGGTGAAGCTGGGGTTGGTATAGTGTATCATCTTTCCTTTTTTTTGTATTTATGTTGTTTTTGCCATTAATTTGTTCCTTTTGTACATTTAAGCTCTTTTAATCCTGAAAACCAAAAGTATGCAAAGAAGCACACTTTTTTCAACATTAGTACTAAAAAGGATTGATTTTATACCTTATTTGATACAACTTATATGTTGCATTTGGCGCATATCAACGGTTATAAGGGAGGAGAGATAGGAGAGAGAGTGAGTCTTGGAAAGGTGGAAAATGATTAGGAAGGTTGAGTGTGATTTTAGGTATTTATTTGTATAGATGTGTAAGAGATTTAGGGGATTTAGGAGGATTTTAATGATTAGGAAGATTTAATATATATATATATATATATATATATATATATTTACACATAAATATATATATTTTTGTACATTACTTACACGTTTATAAAAGTCTTGCAACTTTCATAAAAATTTAGGACCTAATCTCAATTGATTGAATTTATTAATTATGGAATATTATTTACCCACTAATTCCATTATAATTTTACTATTTTGAATAATACCTGATATTTAGTGGTGTCTAGGTTGGCTTAAGATTGTTAAAAGTCTGCAACGCAAGTAATTTCCTGACAATTTAGATAGAAACCACCAATTAAGGTGTATGCGCATTTCTTTTAAATTTCCCTCAATGACTTATAATTCCACCTTATACCAACATGCCATTCATGAGCTTCTAAACACTAAAACAAGTCATCACCAACATTCGTTATGGGTATGTAATCACTTTAAGACATGAAAATTCTTTAATTTCATCTTTTGCAAATTCCATTGCACCTTAGAGCTTTATTAGCTTTAATTTTACTTTAGTCACATAAAGTAAGTATTATTGCACCAATTCATAATAACACGTTTATAATTACAGTACCGATAGTGATCGGAAAACACGGGCTGTCACAAAAAAGTTTATGTGAGACTTGATCAAGGGTAATTTGTTAATCGGATAAAAACTATGAATTGTGTAAGATTGAAACAACAATAGATAGTTGAGTAACTTTAGAGAGATAAAAACAACTTTGAGTGACTTTAACAAAACATATGAGAAACTTGCAAGAAGTTTTTTATGAAAACTCACCCAAAACTAGGGCGTTCATGTACAACTTATGCTTGACTTAGCTGCGCAACCATAACTTTTTTTGGGGAACTTGCTAATATAGTGACACATGTTTAAAAACTTTTAACTTCAACTTATGCTGGTGAGCTCATGCATAATCGTATTAAAAAGACTTATTTCTATCTTGAATAACATTACTGTTTTTATTTATAGGACACACACTTGGGTTAGCACGTGCCCTAATTGCGTAGGTGTGTCAACATTTACTTTTACAAGTATGGATATACATACCTTCACCCTATAGATTAAACAAACTCTTGTATTGGGTTGGCGTACTGTTATTATATATCTTATAATGAGTGTATTTTACTAATAGGCAATCCATACTAGGAGGGTTCACTTCGGTTTCTCAAGTCTCAATACCTCATTACGTGTGATATCCCGGGTTTTTCGGATAACTTAAACGTAATATGTGTCAATCTAATTACATGCTATGTGTACGAACGTGTACGAATTAAATGAATACGTGTTGTGTGTTGTATAATTGTTTTAGTGATTGAATATTTAGATTTAATACGTGCACGAACTTAACCGAACCGCGACACGTTCTAAACCTTGGTTCATTGCGACTCTAGGAGTAACAAGTTTTAAACTCTAGTTCAAGACAAGTTCTCGGCCAAGATCAAATCCAACACACATCGAAAACCTAAACCCTAAACCAAACATGTCTCGGCCATAAGATCAAAACCAAACCGAAACCTATAGCATGCAACTTTAGTCTTCGGCCAAAAGAGAACAAGAATCATAGATCAAACCTAAACTCTAATACTCTAATCACTCGGCCGCAAAACCGAAACCAACCCAACCCAAGTCCCTCGGCCACATGTACTAACCAAAACCGAAACCCTCACCTCTTGGCGCTATATATATACACATACCCATGCATGTGTCAAACACAAACACAAACCCTAACAAGAAAAGCTGCCGTCGGCTGCCTTACCCTCTCCACCCTCTCGGTCGCAGCAGCAGCAGCCATCGTCATCCTTGTCCTGACCGCAAACAGCCCTTGCACTCCTAGTCGATCCCGAACAGCCTTCCTTTTCAGTCCTTTCAGTCGCGGTTTGCTGGAACAGCCGGGTTACTCTTGTCCGCAATCTCGGCTTGTTTACCTAGTGATCAAAGGTGAGAATTCAACATATATTACAAGATAATGTCCGGTTATATGTGTGTTGATTTTGGTTGCTTGTTCCGGAGTGATTGATTTAATGAAACAATGGTGTAGTTTTCGGAATATACATGTTTTAATCGGCTTATGTATCATAGATACAAGTAGGGTTGTTTTCGGAAGATATAAGCTTGCCAAGCATGATTGAACGAATGTTAGACTAGCTGATTTGTTAATGATGTTTGCGTTAGATGATTGTATGATTTCGGAGTGTTTAAACCGAATTGAATGTTATATTGAAAGCTGATTGTATAGGCTGTGAATTGTGTATAAAAAACTAAAGTTATTGAGAAGGGTTTGCATGGATAGGTTATTAGTATTAATCTAGGACTAGAAATCAGAGCTAGATCGCTTAGATTAATCGCATGAACGGGATTACACGAGTATATAATAATAACATGCTGAAACAGGAAGCTGAGTGAAAGTTGCAGCCGATTTCATCTGGCTGTAACTTGGTCGTTAGTTGTCGAAAAACGGATTTTCTGATGTCTAGAATGTAGAGATTTGAATAAGGAATCTAATGGCACTGGATTCATAATTTTCTGAAATCGTTTGATATTTTTAAAGGGCTAAACAAGTTCAGTAGGTAAAGCTGTTAAAATTCTGGAATATTGTTGGTTGTTTATCAAGCTAGATTTTAAAATCAGTAGAGAGTTGAGTCATGATTTTTGTACAGAAACTAGGTATAGAAATTTCCGGGCAACTCCAACTGGAATTTTGTTAATCGGACGATCAGTGATTTTTAAATAAATTCTTCCGTAGACTGCAGTCAGAAAGCGGTAAATCTGACTGCAGCTTAATGAATTAATATTTATGGCTAATTGGTAAAGATTTAGGACTTGGAAAAATTATATAAATTTCTATGGTATAAATGTCACCTACTGTAAAAATATGGGAATTTTTGGAATGTTAGAACTATTTTATAAAAATCCTAGAAAACAGCTGAATAATTGAGTGTTAAGCAGAAAGTTGATAACTTGTGATTGTATGTATAAAGTGTCGTATGGATTTGGAATATGTTTATGATAAGTTGTTTGATTACTATGATCACATGGGAATATATACATGCATGTTTGAGTGTTAGATATGTTGTTTGTGTGTATCACTTTGTGAGTAAATTGCGTGTGGAATTTGTATTGGTGTGATTACACACTGACGTGGAATTAATTGGTTTGTTAGGACGCAACTAGCGGTCCCATTTCTTATAACATCTTTGCCACACTAACCGAGCAAATAAAGGTGAGTTCACGGCCCCTAACTTTATACGGTTTTTAAACAACAGGGGGAGAAACATGTATACACTCTCAAACTCAAATCTTTACGTTATACGAATTTAACGTCACTTAACTATACGGTAACTAAGTTAATGTTAATGTAATGTTATGGTCACTATGCAGCTTTATCACTTAAGTCCTCGACAATCTCCTCGGATCGTTAGTATTTGGGTTAAATAGCGGGGGAATTATAAGTAGTACTACTGGGTCTGACGAGCCCCATCCGAGCTAGTCGCGCTAGCCGACCGGGTATGGTCAACGGGTGTATGATTGGCCTAACATCGCCATGGTCATGTGATAGGCCTGGCAAAACGGAGGCACAACTGTCAGCTTCGATCGCGAACACTTAGTGACATGACTTTAGGCTAGCTACCTATATACATTAATATTAAACTTAATTACGGAACAACTTAATATTCCGGGTTTGGAATATTGGAACATCAACTTATTATCCCCGGTTGGGGATAATGGAAACAACAACTTAATATTCCGGTTTGGGAATATTGTAAGCAACAACTTATTATTCCGGGTTTGGAATAATGGAACTGATATGTTATCCTGGGTTGGGGATAACGGAGTAACAAACTAAAACCGAACAACGAATTTATGAAAACCTGTGAACTCACTCATCTTTAATGTTGACACTTGTTTCTTTACATGTTTCTCAGGACGCTAGGAGCTCTAGGTGCACGCACATGCATTGAACAAGACATCATTATCGAGTCTCATTTATTAATATTGTTTTGGGATTTTTCCTTTGTTTTGGCGTTTGTGTTGGCGCCCGCATCATTACTTATTATTGCTTCCGCTCAAACTTTAAAAACTGATACTCATGCTAAATATTGGTAATCTAAAATTTACAACAAATGATTTTGGAAAACGTATTATCAAATCATATAGAGTCGTTCGACGTACTAGTGTCTTAGATTCTGGTTTGTTCACACGTCTCGCGGTAAAACTCCGTAAGTGGAAATTGAGGGTGTGACAGATTGGTATCAGAGCCACTAGCTATAGAGAACCAGGTTTGCATTAGAAGTAGACCTAAACTATAGCTGATATCACGACACTAGACTTAGTTTGGCACCGAATTATTATATCTTGATATGTAATATTCCACAACTGTGTTTGGTAGATTATACCTTCATGATAAGAAATGAAAACAACTCGTAACTAACTACACGACCTAACAGGCAATGTCATCATCCTCATCGTCATCATCGTCCGACAGACTTACGCCACCAAGGGCACCAGGAAAGGCACCAATGGTGGAACCCATGCTACCTTATGGCGTAGAGACACGCTCAGCGGCGAGGAAAAGGCTCGCTCTGGGGGAGGAGTCATCGTTACGCCCAACTATTGCTGTACCGGTTGAACCGGTTAATCCTGTAGAAATAGGAATTGACATGCTTAGATTCCTAGTGCATACACAACAAAAACAGTTAGAAAGAATGCAGGAAACCATCTTAGCACAAGGATGGATGATCCGACACCTTATGGGAAAGACCGACTCGCTCGAGGAAGAGCATCGTACGAGTAAGATAGCTCGTAACACCATAGCCAGAGATCTGCGTGCTGAGCAGATAAGAGCTGACTGGCTTGAGGACAGAGTCCTGGAAAATAGTTGGAACATTCAGGAACTGCAAAATCAAGCACTTGAACCAGCACCGGCCCCTCCAGTGCCGGTAGAGGAGGATCCTGAAGAGGATCCGGAGGAGGACCCAGCTGAGGAGGCTGGAGATGCCGCACATGATGACGGCAATGACAGTGACTTGGGGAATGGAGACGTAGACGACTGACACGTCTCGTTTATATTATTTGTTTTCCTTCAGTTTATTATTTTCCACTTGTGTTTAAACTTGAGACTTTATAGTAAATTCGTATGTTTGATTTGCACCTTTGTAAGACGTTGAGATTTCAGTTAATCAAGTATTTCTTTCGACTATTTAACATATTGAGTTGACATAACTAAATAATTATTAAAGTACGAAGTAGGATAACTATATTGGACATATAGACTTATCGGGGTGTGTTTGTGTTGTGTTTCGAAGATCTAAATGGCGACTGGAAGACGTGGAAACCTTAACTTGACGCCCGAAGAGCTAGCTGCCATGATCCAGGAGCATGTGAACGCAGCATTAGCGGGTGTGCAGAACCAGCCGGCAGGTAACCATTATTAAGTTTTCGCGTGAAAATCTAATAGTGAGGCTAGTACAATTCCTTCCTGACTTCCTGTTCTCTGTCAGTAGGAGGGGGCTTTAATCCCTATAAGATGTTCCTTGACGCAAAGCCTAGCAAGTTCTCGGGGGCGGAAGGACCCATTGGACTGGTCCGCTGGATCGAAAAGTCGGAATCCGTTTTTGAAATGTGCAACTGCTTAGAGGCCAACAAGGTCAAATACGCCGCCTCAACGCTGGAAGATGGGGCACTGACATGGTGGAATGCCCAAGTCCAAACACGTGGACTGTTAGCTGCAAATGCAATGGCATGGACTGAGTTCAAGGCCCTGATTAAAGAGGAGTACGGTCCACGAGACAGAGTGCAACAGTTAGAGCAAGCTCTATGGAACCACAAGATGGTAGGATCGGAAATTGAGGCTTACACTGCAAAACACCATGACTTGGTATTTCTGTGTCCTGATTTGGCAAACACGGTGGAGAAAAGACTCGAGTTCTATCTCGGGGGTCTGGTTCCGGAAATTCAGGGTATGGTGATGTCTAGTAACCCTGTAACAGAACATCAAGCTATCCGATTGGCTCACAAACTCACCGATAAAGCGGTGGAACAGAAGAAACTGCCAGCACGGGGTACCACTGAAGTTGCCTCAGATAACAAAAGAAAGTTTGAAGACTCCACCATTCGACAATCTTCGTCATCTCATCCACAGCAAGGGAACCAGAAACGGTTCAATCATTACCACAGCCACCGGGGTCATCAAAATCATTCCAACAACAACAACAACAACAACAACCAGAATGCAGGTGGCTATGTAGGCCGAAAGCCGCAGTGCAATCGCTGCAATCTTCATCATCACGGCCCTTGTGCCGGAATTCGCTGCCAAAGATGTGGCAAGATGGGACATGCGGCAAAGGATTGTCGTGGGGAAATCATGTCCCGACAAAATCAGAATCAGCCTCAAGGTCAGCAGCAGGGTATAAACCGGGGATGCTATCAGTGTGGTAGCACTGCTCATTTCAGAAAAGACTGCCCACAGTTGCGCAACAACAACAATAATGGTGGAAACATCCACAACCACAACAACCACAACAATAATAACAACAACAACAATGGGAACGGTGGCACAGGAGGTGCCAAAGGTCGTGCATTTACATTGGGCCGCGGAGAGGCCAGAAACGACACGAACGTGGTCACCGGTAAGTTTCCCCTTAATGAACATTTTGCTTCTGTGCTTTTTGATACGGGTGCGGATAGGAGCTTTATATCTGAGTCTTTTAGGAAGAACCTAAATCTCACGCTTAAACCATTAGAGACCCCTTATGTGATAGAATTAGCCAATGGTAAATCGGTAGATGTGACCCAAATCGTATCCGGTTGTCAACTCAAACTCGCGGGCCACACTTTTACCATCGATCTGATGACAACTACCCTGGGTAGTTTTGACGTGGTAGTCGGAATGGACTGGCTATCCGACGTCCGGGCTAAAGTTCTCTGCTTCGAAAAGTCTATCCGTATTCCACTCACGAACGACGAAATCCTGACGGTACAAGGCGACAAGGCAAGCGCCGTCACCAACATTATCTCATTTATGCAAGCTCAGAAGTATCTTCGGAGAAAGAATTCTTTCGCTTTACTCGCGCTAATTACCGAACAGCCTAAGGACGAGAAACGTATAGAAGACATCCCTTTCGTCCGTGATTTTTCCGATGTATTCCCAGAAGAACTACCTGGTCTTCCACCACATCGACAATTGGAGTTTGAAATCGAATTGGCAAGCAATGCAACTCCCATCGCCAAAGCTCCATACCGCCTAGCTCCAGCCGAGCTGCAGGAGCTGTCTACCCAACTTCAAGAGCTACTAGAAAAAGGATTTATCCGACCAAGCGTTTCGCCATGGGGAGCTCCAGTCCTGTTTGTCAAGAAGAAGGACGGGACTTTCCGCATGTGCATCGACTATAGGGAACTCAACAAGGTTACAGTCAAGAACCGATACCCGTTACCTCGCATCGACGATCTATTCGACCAACTACAAGGGTCAAGTTACTACTCTAAGATTGATTTACGGTCTGGTTATCATCAGCTACGCGTCAGAGAGGAGGATATCGCTAAGACAACATTTCGCACTCGGTATGGCCATTACGAGTTCTTGGTTATGCCATTCGGTCTCACTAACGCACCTGCGGTATTCATGGACCTCATGAACCGTGTGTGTAAACCATACCTCGACAAATTTGTCATCGTGTTCATCGATGACATACTCATCTACTCCAAAAGTGAAGAAGAGCATGCTGAGCACCTACGATTACTGCTAGAATTACTTCAACAGGAAAAGCTATATGCCAAGCTCTCGAAGTGTGATTTCTGGATCCGGGAAGTACAGTTTCTCGGGCACGTCGTGAATGAAAAGGGTATCCACGTAGACCCTGCCAAGATTGAAGCCATCAAAAACTGGGAAGCACCTAAACACCGACAGAAATCCGCCAATTCTTAGGATTGGCTGGTTACTACAGACGCTTCATCGAGGGGTTTTCAAAGATTGCACAACCGCTTACTACCCTCACCAGAAAGGTATCAAGTATAATTGGGGTGACAAGCAAGAAGCAGCATTTCAACTGCTGAAGCAGAAACTTTGCAGTGCACCCATTCTGTCCTTGCCGGAAGGGACAGATGACTTTGTAGTGTATTGTGATGCTTCCATTCAAGGATTGGGATGCGTACTCATGCAACGCGATAAGGTCATCGCGTATGCGTCACGACAGCTGAAAGTTCACGAGAAGAACTACACGACGCATGACCTAGAATTGGGAGCAGTAGTGTTTGCACTTAAGATTTGGAGACACTACCTTTATGGAACGAAGTGCACAATCTTCACTGACCACAAAAGCCTCCAGCACATCTTTGATCAGAAGGAGTTGAACATGCGACAGCGTCGCTGGGTCGAACTCTTGAACGATTATGAGTGTGCCATTCGGTATCACCCGGGTAAAGCTAACGTGGTAGCTGATGCCCTCAGCAGGAAGGAACACTTGAAACCTCGTCGTGTACGAGCACTACAACTCACTATTCATTCGGGGCTACCCGATCAAATACGCGACGCCCAGTTAGAAGCAGTTAAGGAGGAAAACATCAAAGCCGAATCAGTGGGAAAAATGGAACGCGATTGGGAAGTAAAACCCAATGGAGCCCGGTATTTCATGAATCACAGATGGGTACCTCTCTACAGGAACCTCAGAGAGCTAGTCATGGATGAAGCTCACAAATCTCGATACTCTATCCATCCGGGTTCGGATAAGATGTATCAAGACCTTAAAGTTGCGTATTGGTGGCCCAACATGAAAGCCGATATAGCCACCTACGTGAGTAAATGTTTGACTTGTGCAAAAGTCAAGGTGGAGTATCAAAAGCCATCGGGGCTACTCCAACAACCTGAGATCCCAGTGTGGAAGTGGGATCAGATCTCAATGGATTTCATCTCTAAACTCCCGCGAACCTTGGGTGGTTGTGACACCATCTGGGTGATTGTGGATCGTTTAACTAAGTCCGCACACTTCCTAGCTATTAAAGAAACAGATAAGATGGAGAAGTTGACTCGCATCTACATTAAGGAAGTAGTTTCTCGGCACGGAGGGCCAACGTCCATCATCTCAGATAGAGATGCTCGCTTCACGTCAAACTTCTGGCAGTCACTCCAGAAAGCGTTGGGAACACGCTTGGATATGAGCACAGCTTATCACCCTCAGACTGATGGTCAAAGCGAAAGGACCATACAAACCTTGGAAGACATGCTTAGGGCATGCGTAGTGGACTTCGGAAATAATTGGGAAATTCACCTGCCTCTAGTGGAATTCTCATATAACAACAGCTATCACACGAGTATTTCGGCAGCACCGTTTGAGGCATTATACGGTCGTAAATGTAGATCACCGGTCTGCTGGGCAGAAGTCGGTGACAGCCAACTCACAGGCCCTGAGTTAATACTTGAGGCCACTGAAAAGATTGTACAAATCAGAAACCGCATGGCGGCGGCACGAGATCGACAGAAAAGCTACACTGATCAACGACGCAAACCGCTCAAATTCCAAGTAGGCGACCGCGTCCTACTAAAGGTGTCACCCTGGAAGGGTGTAATCCGCTTTGGAAAACGGGGTAAACTTAACCCACGGTACGTAGGCCCGTTTGAAATCTTGAAACGAATTGGAACCGTAGCATACCAATTAGACCTCCCTGCCGAACTCAGTGGAGTTCACAACGTATTTCACGTGTCAAATCTGAAGAAGTGTCTATCAGATGAAACTTTAGTTATTCCATTGTATGAGATCCAAGTGGATGAACAACTACACTTCGTGGAAAAGCCTATCGAGATCATGGATCGTGAGATCAAGACTCGGAGGCACAGTAAGATTCCAATCGTTAAAGTTCGTTGGGACTCTAAGCGTGGACCGGAGTTCACGTGGGAAAGAGAGGACCAAATGAAAAGCAAATACCCACACCTCTTCGCAACTGAGCAGCAAACTAACGATGACAGTACCTAAATTTTCGGGACGAAAATTCTTTCAACAAGGGGATGATGTGACAACCTGGAAATTTCTCATACTTTCGTGTACTATTGTTGATTAAATTCTTGTGCATGGCACTTGGAAATCTTTGTGTATGACACTTGGGGAACTTCTTGTAACGTTGCGTACCATTGTACACGAACTAACTCTTTGTGCGTGGCACTCTAAACATGTATGTTACATGCTAAACCGCGTTTACTCAATTTTCGGGACGAAAATTCTTTCAACATGGGGATAATGTGATATCCCGGGTTTTTCGGATAACTTAAACGTAAGACGTGTCAATCTAATTACGTGCTATGTGTACGAACATGTACGAATTAAATGAATACGTGTTGTGTGTTGTATAATTGTTTTAGTGATTGAATATTTAGATTTAATACGTGCACGAACTTAACCGAACCGCGACACGTTCTAAACGTTGGTTCATTGCGACTCTAGGAGTAACAAGTTTTAAACTCTAGTTCAAGACAAGTTCTCGGCCAAGATCAAATCCAACACACATCGAAAACCTAAACCCTAAACCAAACATGTCTCGGCCATAAGATCAAAACCAAACCGAAACCTATAGCATGCAACTTTAGTCTTCGGCCAAAAGAGAACAAGAATCATAGATCAAACCTAACTCTAATACTCTAATCACTCGGCCGCAAAACCCAAACCAACCCAACCCAAGTCCCTCGGCCACATGTACTAACCAAAACCGAAACCCTCACCTCTTGGCGCTATATATATACACATACCCATGCATGTGTCAAACACAAACACAAACCCTAACAAGAAAAGCTGCCGTCGGCTGCCTTACCCTCTCCACCCTCTCGGTCGCAGCAGCAGCAGCCATCGTCATCCTTGTCCTGACCGCAAACAGCCCTTGCACTCCTTGTCGATCCCGAACAGCCTTCCTTTTCAGTCCTTTCAGTCGCGGTTTGCTGGAACAGCCGGGTTACTCTTGTCCGCAATCTCGGCTTGTTTACCTAGTGATCAAAGGTGAGAATTCAACATATATTACAAGATAATGTCCGGTTATATGTGTGTTGATTTTGGTTGCTTGTTCCGGAGTGATTGATTTAATGAAACAATGGTGTAGTTTTCGGAATATACATGTTTTAATCGGCTTATGTATCATAGATACAAGTAGGGTTGTTTTCGGAAGATATAAGCTTGCCAAGCATGATTGAACGAATGTTAGACTAGCTGATTTGTTAATGATGTTTGCGTTAGATGATTGTATGATTTCGGAGTGTTTAAACCGAATTGAATGTTATATTGAAAGCTGATTGTATAGGCTGTGAATTGTGTATAAAAACTAAAGTTATTGAGAAGGGTTTGCATGGATAGGTTATTAGTATTAATCTAGGACTAGAAATCAGAGCTAGATCGCTTGGATTAATCGCATGAACGGGATTACACGAGTTTATAATAATAACATGCTGAAACAGGAAGCTGAGTGAAAGTTGCAGCCGATTTCATCTGGCTGTAACTTGGTCGTTAGTTGTCGAAAAACGGATTTTATGATGTCTAGAACGTAGAGATTTGAATAAGGAATCTAATGGCGCTGGATTCATAATTTTCTGAAATCGTTTGATATTTTTAAAGGGCTAAACAAGTTCAGTAGGTAAAGCTGTTAAAATTCTGGAATTTTGTTGGTTGTTTATCAAGCTAGATTTTAAAATCAGTAGAGAGTTGAGTCATGATTTTTGTACAGAAACTAGGTATAGAAATTTCCGGGCAACTCCAACTGGAATTTTGTTAATCGGACGATCAGTGATTTTTAAATAAATTCTTCCGTAGACTGCAGTCAGAAAGCGGTAAATCTGACTGCAGCTTAATGAATTAATATTTATGGCTAATTGGTAAAGATTTAGGAGTTGGAAAAATTATATAAATTTCTATGGTATAAATGTCACCTACTGTAAAAATATGGGAACTTTTGGAATGTTAGAACTATTTTATAAAAATCCTAGAAAACAGCTGAATAATTGAGTGTTAAGCAGAAAGTTGATAACTTGTGATTGTATGTATAAAGTGTCGTATGGATTTGGAATATGTTTATGATAAGTTGTTTGATTACTATGATCACATGGGAATATATACATGCATGTTTGAGTGTTAGATATGTTGTTTGTGTGTATCACTTTGTGAGTAAATTGCGTGTGGAATTTGTATTGGTGTGATTACACACTGACGTGGAATTAATTGGTTTGTTAGGACGCAACTAGCGGTCCCATTTCTTATAACATCTTTGCCACACTAACCGAGCAAATAAAGGTGAGTTCACGGCCCCTAACTTTATACGGTTTTTAAACAACAGGGGGAGAAACATGTATACACTCTCAAACTCAAACTCTTTACGTTATACGAATTTAACGTCACTTAACTATACGGTAACTAAGTTAATGTTAATGTAATGTTATGGTCACTATGCAGCTTTATCACTTAAGTCCTCGACAATCTCCTCGGATCGTTAGTATTTGGGTTAAATAGCGGGGGAATTATAAGTAGTACTACTGGGTCTGACGAGCCCCATCCGAGCTAGTCGCGCTAGCCGACCGGGTATGGTCAACGGGTGTATGATTGGCCTAACATCGCCATGGTCATGTGATAGGCCTGGCAAAACGGAGGCACAACTGTCAGCTTCGATCGCGAACACTTAGTGACATGACTTTAGGCTAGCTACCTATATACATTAATATTAAACTTAATTACGGAACAACTTAATATTCCGGGTTTGGAATATTGGAACATCAACTTATTATCCCCGGTTGGGGATAATGGAAACAACAACTTAATATTCCGGTTTGGGAATATTGGAAGCAACAACTTATTATTCCGGGTTTGGAATAATGGAACTGATATGTTATCCTGGGTTGGGGATAACGGAGTAACAAACTAAAACCGAACAACGAATTTATGAAAACCTGTGAACTCACTCATCTTTAATGTTGACACTTGTTTCTTTACATGTTTCTCAGGACGCTAGGAGCTCTAGGTGCACGCACATGCATTGAACAAGACATCATTATCGAGTCTCATTTATTAATATTGTTTTGGGATTTTTCCTTTGTTTTGGCGTTTGTGTTGGCGCCCGCATCATTACTTATTATTGCTTCCGCTCAAACTTTAAAAACTGATACTCATGCTAAATATTGGTAATCTAAAATTTACAACAAATGATTTTGGAAAACGTATTATCAAATCATATAGAGTCGTTCGACGTACTAGTGTCTTAGATTCTGGTTTGTTCACACGTCTCGCGGTAAAACTCCGTAAGTGGAAATTGAGGGTGTGACATTACGTATCCATGGAATCTAGAATACACCAATGCCCATGCATGTATGATACATCACACTATTTCTTTATCCAGGTTTTGGTGTGTTGTAGGCCTTATATGGTCTCAACACCTCCTTCAACTCACATATTTTTATCATATGGACATATAATACAATTTAGGAAAAATGATTACGATAACCACATTATTCTAGTGTATATTTTCTATGAACACAAACATGGTACTCATATTAGTTGTACCAAGTCAATGTTTTAGGAATAGGTCTTGACTTACTATTCAGGGTTCACATAATTTTAAGTTAGGTAACAAGTTGATATACTAATTTGTCATCACCGTGGTTGGTGCTGGAAACCTTCACTATGTTTAAGCTACTCAACATTTACTCTGACTAAAACCCTAAACCCTACTTCTAATATTATATATAATAGGATCAAATACAAAGGATAACATAAATAAGAAGGGTAAAAAGGATTTTAGTCCATTGATCTTAGATTTGGAGGATTGAGATTAGTTTTAGAGAAAAGAAAATAATGGAAGGGCATAAAAGAATTTCTACATTTATTGACTTACTCTCTCCACATGCAAAGCACACGTCAATCCCCCCCCCCTAATCAATTTAAAATGTCCATAGTTTTTTCAGGGTTTTGGTCCTTACATTTTTACTAAGGTTTCTATACATTGTGTTATTTCAGAACTTATAACACATGTTAATTTGGGTTGTTTCCATTGCATTTTTATCATAACCTATACAACAATGTCTGACACAATGAAGATGGTGTTATATTTGGGATTTTTATACATTGTGTTATAGGTTCTTGTCTTTGTGTTTATTCTGCTATCAATTGTGTTTTAATCTGTTGTCCATTGTGTTTTGTTTTATTACCCATTGTGTTTTGATATGTTGTTCATTGTGTTTTAACATGTTGCCCATTGTGTTTGAGTTTGCTGTCCATTGCGTCTTTTATCTACTGTTATCAATTGTGTCTTTTATCTGTTGTCGTCGGTTGTGTTTTTAGTCTACTTTCCATTGCGTTTTTAGTTTGATACTCATTGTGTTTTACCTTATGTCCATTGTGTTTAGTCTGCTGTCCATTGTGTCATCTATCTGTTGTCATAGATTGTGTTTTTTTGTCTATTTTTCATTGTGTTTTTAGTTTTATACTCATTGTGTTCTATTGTCCATTGTGTCCTTTATCTGTTGTCATCGATTGTGTTTTTGTCTATTTTTCATTGTGTTTTTACTTTGATACTCATTGTGTTTTCTTGTCCATTGTGTCTTTTATCTATTTTCTTCGATTGTGTTTTTGTCTATTTTCATTGTGTTTTTAGTTTAATATTCATTATGTTTTACGTTATATCCATTGTGTAACATGCAACTGGGTTTTTGTTGATACATTTTGTGTTTGTATCTTGTCATTTGTCGTTTTATAATAATACGATCTTAGTTTATGTTTACGTATATGTTTTGATATAAGTTGACCAAGTTAAGGCATCCTCCTGCCTTGAATTGGACAACATTCTGATTTGATTATGTTATATTTTGTGTAAAGATGAAAGTAAACAATGAAGGTTACTTGTGACCTTCATGTAAACAAAGGTGGACCTCTTCCCGTCTTAGACTACGAAGGTGGACCTTCATGTGTCCCAGTCACCTTCACTTTGATAAGTTGATGCGAAGATGGACCTTCATGTGAACTTGTCCACCTTTGCACGGGTTCACTTCACCTTCGTTCTAGTCACTACTGATATGTGTATATATACAGCAGTTGTGCATGTTGAAACCTAGAGAGCACATATCAAAGAGTGGGAGCATATTTTGTATTCATTGTGATGTTACTATGTTGAAATCAATACAAAGGAACTTTAAAGTGATATACTCTTGTTATTGATTATGTTCTTGCTTCGGTTTGTGTGTAAACTTGGATTCCGCACTTGTTTACGCATTAACAACAAGGAATAGGTTGTATAAGATCTGTTAGGAAATATATTGTAAGTGTTGAAGAAAAATAGGGTCAATCTGATCATGCCTTGAAAATGATAAAGTTCAGAGATCACACAAAAAGAAGATACAAGATAACAAGACAAAACAGAAAGACAAACATCATCTTCAACAAGTATCAGAATTGTATCACAAGTAAAGAATGACGATCACGAAGGACTAATCTGATAAATCTGGTATTTATCATCAAAATTTGGTAACTTCTGATCATCAGAAATCTGGTGATCAATTCTACAGATTTCTAATAAGGCATTCATCAGAAAATCTGATGAACCAACTTGTTTAAAAGATAAGGCTCTGCCACCACAGTAAAGTAGCAAGTTGACCTTGGATGGATTCAATTAATATGCCAAAAAGCTACTTTATGTAGACAAGTGCATGAATAAACAAATGTTTATACATGTCAAAACTTCTCTATAAATAGAGAACCCACCACCGAAGGGAGGATGAGTTAAGCCAAGCATTCATTACATACAACAAGAACTCCATTGCCCTTCATTACAAAATTCTTAAAGTATTCGTTTGTATTAGCCAATAACCTCACAATCACCTTGTAAACCTTGTTTCAAAGTGATATAAACTTTAAAATTCTGTAGTTGTGTTTTTTGAAAGTTTGATTTCTATTTCCGCACATTATTTTCATACATATTGAAATCACTTGTTAAATTTGGTTAAAATTGTTATGTGGGATCAACAATTGGTATCAAAGCGAATTGAAAAAACTATTTTCAAATGATCAATTGCTCAAAATTTTCTTTTAAATCTTTCTCTAAACTAAATATGGCAAACTTTCAAACATAGAATAATGCTTTCAATATTGGGTCTATGTTAAAAGCCTCTAACTTTGGTCAGAGAGGAGTACCCTCAATGGAGAATTAGGATGATCAACTTCCTAAATAGACATGATCGAGCTCTGTTTCAATCCATTGAGAGAGGCCCATATACACCCACTATTGAAATCCCAACTGTTCTAGCAACTCAGCATACACTATATTGTCTCCTTGGCTCAAAAACAAGAAATATACTGGAGCAAGGAAGGCAAGGATTGTAACATCTGTCAAAAAACGGGTTTTAAAACCTAAATCGTTTGTAAAACGAACTTTCGGCAAATAAATACGATTGGAAAATTTTAATATCTTATATTTTTGTTTATATCATTTTAGAGTTTGATATATAAAGTTATATATAATAATAACATATTTATATAAATAAATAAATAATAATAATAATGAAATTGAAAATAAAAAAAAACTTTTGTGCAGACCACGGGACTCGAAAGTGGGTCTCGCAATTAAGCAAACCTCCATCAAACCGCTCCACTACCTTTTCGAACACTGAAAGAACTACTCCGTTAAACCTCTTATACAAAAATTTTTGGACGTCCCATTTCAATTTTTGTTGCCCAGCCTCCGGCGACTGAAAAGGAAACCATCAACGACCAAAATTAGTTGATTGATTCTGCGATTCCTCTTTTAAAACTCAATCACGCATCTAGACGATAACACATATAGGTTCAAACGCAGTTCGAGATCCCAACCCGGCATGATAGTCAAAACCCACAACCGCGGCACTTCCTTCTTATCGGAAGTCACTGATTTCATATCTGCATTATATAATCGGAATGAGACTTCTCCAAATCGGTTTACCCTTCTCACTGTTTCACTCCACGCTCCTCTTACCAGCTCGTTGGAAAGATCAGACGCAGCCGGAATAAACACAACTTGCCGGAAAAAGCCAATCTCGTAGAACGCATCGTTTCCGTATAATCTCTATTAGACCAAATCTACTTGTGTTTCTATTTCACAAATATCATAAAACCATTCGGACATGGGAGGTAGTACGTCGGGTTTATGTTCGCTTGAAACATGATGAAGAAGATGAACTCTCGTAACAATTTCAAATAGTTTATAATTCAAAAGATTTCAAAAACTGATGTGGTAACTTAGTGGTTGTTTATGTTTAAAAGACACACAACACAACCCAGCCGAGGTCACGTGATCGAGTCTTAGCCGGTATCCTTGCTACACATTTTTTTTCTTTTAAAGTAAAACCAGTATTTGAGAGTTAGCTGTGTCAGTATAAAACTAAATAAAAACCTATACGAAACAGGTTAGACACATAGCCCAGTTGGCCGGGCTATGGCACCTAACCGATAGGTCTCAAGTTTGAAACCCGTCTCCTTGAACACTGTGGCACTTTTTATTCTTTATAATAAAATCAATTAACTGATTGAACTTAACCTCTATATAAGAGAAATTAAAACATTATATCAACCGGGTTAGACACGCAGCCTAGTTGGTCGGGCTGCGTGCACACGTACGAGGGGTCGCGAGTTCGAATCCCGACTAGGGCCAGTTTTGGACAGTTTTCCATGTTTAAATTCTAAAACATTTTTTTAATAATAATAATAAAACTATTAAAATCGTATTTATGAATAATGTAATTCTTTCATTTAAAAGTAGACATATTATTTATATGTCTCAACACTCACATAAATAAGTGAATAATTAAGAAGTTAGATAAATAAACTGCGAACGTAAGAATATTAATTAACTTAGTCTTCATGTGGATATCTAGGATAAACGTTCGAACATTCGGTATCTCAACTTCTCACTCGTGCGTGATCTTCAAGAAATCTTTGCAACCACAATGAGTGAATCTTACAACTTCCCCTTTTATTTTATTTATAAGTTTTTGGGGTGTATCATGTGTCACTCAATATTACGATCTTGTTATTTAATTACGTGCAATTACCATTATGTGAACTAACGTGTTATGTGACAATTGTTGTTGCCATTTAGTGTTTTACGTTCATTACAGTCATTTCCTCATCATAGGTCGTCTGTTCCCGTTACCTATGCGCGGAACTTGACGTCGCCTAATATACGAGATCAGCTCCGTTTGATTGGGTTCGATCTTGCAGCACACCGCATTACCGTGCACACTTGTACATTGTTAAGTTGCTTATTGAATGAGTTTATTTGTGGAAATTAATAACGTGACATCCACGACGTTCCCGTAATTTGATTAATGCACATTTTTTATAACTAAAAGATTTAAATATCTTATTTATTTTCACTAATAATAAAAAGGATTCACTCGCCAACTTATGTTGACCCAAACTTTTCTTTTACACATGATACAGATGAACAGTTTGAAGCATGGGTCATATAGGGTCTGGCCTTAGAAGAATAAAAACGTTATTTGAAATTTGTTTGGAACTACCTTGTGATTTGTTTGAATATTGTGTTGTTGGAATTTCTTTTAATCGAATTGAAATATTAAATATTGAAACTTTAAAATATTAATGTCATGAGCTTTGATGAAAACCCAATCATGCCCTGATTACCTTATCCGCTGCAGGTCAGGGTGTGACAAGGATAAGGTGGAAGCCGATAAAAGGGCCAAAACACTTTTGATTATGGCACTTCCTAATGACATATTCTCTTAGGTAGATGCATATGCATCTGCTAAAGAAATATGAGATCAGTTGGAAAATCTTTGTGAATGAGGGGAGAGAATGAAAAGAAACAAACGCACAAATTGTGTCTCTTCCTACGAGAGATTTAAAGTCTTCCAAATGAAAGTCTTTCTGAAACATATAATAGATTTGCTAAGCTATTAAATGACCTCAAAAAATTTGGTGTTGAGAAATCCAATGATTAGAGAAATTAAAATTTATGGATGCTCTACCAAGGGAATGGAGAAGTCTAACAATGACTTTAGCATCCACTCTAGAGCTAGGGAACATGAGCTTACATGATCTCTACAGTATTCTTGTTCCAAGAGAAGAAGAAATCTATGAAAACTCAACCCAAAGAGTAGGACCTATAGCTCTAATCTCCAACGCACAAAGAACAATCAGTTCTGATCCACAAACCTCCCAATGTTAAAACATAAGTCCAGAAAATTCTGATATTTCATTAGATTTTTCAGCATTTGCTTAGGCAATTGCTTTGCTCACCAAGACGTTTGAGCAAAGGCTAAGAGAGGGAAGTAACAAGTACCAAAAAAGTGATAAAGGGATTATGTAAGAAAAAACAAATGATAAAGGAAAGCTGAAATAGTGTGCTACAAGTGTAAGAAAAAGGGACACTATGTCTCAGAGTGTAAAAACAAGAAGTTGAAGGATGTTTCTTCTTATGAGAAAAAAGCTTGATGAAGCCAAGAGACAACAGAAGGTCAGCCTAATAGCGGGAACATATTCCTGGCTAATAGATGATTCTTCTGATGATGAAGAAGAAGAAAAGGAAAACTTTTGTCTGATGGCAAAAATTTCTAATGAAGAATCTGATTCTTCATAATACAAGGTAAGCTCAAACAAGCAAGACTTAGAACATTAGTTAAATAAGCTCATGACAGATTTTGAATTTCTACAGAAAAACAAATATTAGAACACAAAAATCTGATGATTTGCAAAAGTTATTAAATATTTATACAAAAAAATTCATGATAGTGAAATCAATGTAAAAGGTTTTCAACAAGTCAGAGAATTCATAAACTTCATAGAAACAACACCAAAAAATAAGGGTGAAGGGATGGGCTATATAAAAACAAACATCAGACATCCCACTACCTTGTAAGAGCATCTGATCCAAATTCTGTTAAAGTTACATTAGAATCTGATAGTGAATCATGCAAATCAATAAGCTCTGACAGTATCGTTGTATCATCAAAATCCAGTTCAAAAGAAAAAAAAGGCATGAAATAAAACAATTTTTTTTAGAAAATTCAAAAAATATTCATCCTAAATTCCAAAGAACTACTAATCTTCCATCACAATCAAACATGTCAAGAAATTCTTAAAAAGTAAACTGTATTTATGTTGAAATACTTAAGCTAATTCAATATCTCTAAAAAACAAACAATATATTAATGGCTTAGCATTCAACAAAAATTCTGATGAAAATTATTCATCTGAAAAAGAAATTTTAAACAACTTTTCATCAGAAAAAAGTACACAAATAGGCTTGGGTACCAAAAAACCTCTAACCTTGCCATTTCAGGACCATCATGTGCAGCGGATCTGGTACTGCAATTCTGGAAGCTCCAAGCACATGATTGGGAGGAGCTTACTCAGTAACTTTAAACAAAAACTGGGTAAATTTATAAATTCCGGAAATGGGGTAAAGGAAAGAACATTGGGTTATATTAGTATCAAGCATGGATCACTGACCATTGAGATGGTAGCCTATTTAGAAGGTTAAAAATACAACTTACTCAGTTGTGGGCAATTTTGTGACACAGGCTTCAAGGTAACATTTTACAAGAAAATTGTTTATTAATTGGTTTAGATGATAAAAAAAATATACTTAAGTGGGAAAAGAGTAAGAAAAACCATCTATTACTTTGATTTTGAAAAAGAAATTGAGCATCCTCAACTGTGTTTATTTTCAAAAGAAAATAAAAGTAATAGTTGGTTATGGCATAAAAGACTAGCCCACTTAAATTTCAAAACTCTAAACATATTAGCAACTATTTTTATTTTCAAAAGAAAATAAAGGATAGCCTTTTATTTCATCCAAAAAGGATAAAATATGTGAAGCATTTGAGTTGGGAAAATAAAAAAGAGGCTCACACAAAACAATTACTGAATCTTTAGTCACTCAAAATCTAGAACTTTTGCACATGGGCCTTTGTGGGCCTATTAGTACATCAAGTTTTTCTAGAAAGAAATATATAGTGGTCATCGTAGATGACTATTCAAGGTACACTTGGGCTGAATTTCTGAGAAAGAAAAATGAAACCCGAAATCTGATCATGAATTTTATTAGAAAAATATAAAATATGTTAAAATTACCTATAAATGAATTCAAAAATGAATCCCCAGATCTGATCATGAATTTTGATAATGGAACAAAATTCAAAAATTAAAAACTTGAGACTTTTCTTCTTAGTAAAGGAATTTCTCATGACTTTTCTGCTCTAAGAACTCCACAACAAAACGGAGTAGTGGAAAGAAGAAATAGAACCTTGGTAGAAGCAGCGTGAACTATGCTTGCCTATGCCAAATTACCCACTTATTTTTGGTAGAAGCAGTTGCTAATGCTTATTTTACATAAAAGAACTATTATAAACAAAAGACACTAGAAAACACCTTATCACATCATCAATGAAAGGGTTCCAAGCATCAAATTTTTACACACCTTTGGTTGTAGATGTTTTATGTTCAACGATTTTGATAGTTTAGAAAAGTTTGACAAAAAGGCTGAAAAGGGAATTTTTCTTGGTTATTCTTTGTCCTCAAAAGCTTACATAATTTTCATTCTAAACTCAAGGACAGTAAGAGAAAGTTTGTATGTATCATTTGATAATTCATCAGAAACGGAAATTTCTGGTGAAAATTTAAAAGAAATAAGCTTACTAAACCACCAAGAAGCTTCTGAGCATCTTCTTGATCAATTGACAGAATAGCTTCTAGAATGTGACTACATAAACAAGAAAACAACCAAAAGTCAGTCATGTACTAACCCTTCAGATAATTTGGAGCCTTTATCAGAAATGCATGTATCAAATGATCAGAATTCTGGAAATTCATCAGAAATTGTCAATGCACACCAGAATTCTGATCCTCTTAATTCAATAGAGGCCACAGGTCAGGGGAAGCATCAGAACCATCATATCATACAAATTCTCATAACAATAGAAGATGGATAAAAGTACATTCTCAATCAGACATAATTGGGAACCTAGAAGAAGACACGGTTTGCTACAGCTCATGAGTGTCTTTATGCAAGCTTCCAAAGCATGATAAAACGAAAGACTATGAAAGAAGCACTCAATGACTTAGATTAGGTCCAATCAATGCAAGAAGAGCTTGAACAATTTGAAAAGATTCCAGTATGGAATTTGTTCGATGAACAAGGTATCATAACAAGGAACATGGCAAGGCTAGTGATAAAGATATTGTCAACAAGAAGGCATAGACTATGATGAGACCTTTATACCAGTCGCCAGATTAGAAGCAATAAGAATCTTCCTTGCTTATGCTGCATCTAAAGATTTCAAAGTTTATCAGATGGACAATGGTAGGATTAAAGAAGAAGTATATGTGCAAACCTGAAGGTTTTGTTGACCTCAAATTTCCAAAACGTGTTTACAAACTAAACAAATCCTTGTATGGGTTGAAGCAAGCTCTAAGAGCATGGTATGAAACTCTCTCAAACTTCTTAATCAATCAGGCTTCACCAAAGGTACCATTGATACAACTCTATTTCTCAAAACTCACAATGTGGACACTTTATTGGTTCAAATTTATGTTGATGACATTATATTTGGATAAACCAATCCCAAATTTTGCAAAAAAGTTTGAAAAACTAATGACCAGCATTTTGAAATGAGTATGTTGGGTGAGTTAAGCTTTTTCATATGATTACAAGTAAAACAACAAATTGATGGCATATTTCTGAACCCAAATTTAAAATATGTCAGAACAATTTTAAGAAAATATTCACTTGAAAACAACTCTACTTCAAAAACTCCCATGGCCACCGGAAGCAAACCTGATTCTGATCCAAATGGTAAAAGTGTTTATATTAAAACTTATTGGGAATGAAAGGGTCATTGCTATACTTAACTGCAAGTAAACCAGATTTAATGTTTTCCACTTGTTTTCTAGCAAGATATCAATGTAATCCTAAAGAGTCCCATTTAAAAGAAGTAAAAATAGTTTTTAAATATCCAAAAGGAACATCAGATCTTGGTTTGTGGTATCCTAAAGGCACAAGTTTAGAACTGATAACATACACATAGGTAGATCATGCAGGATGTAAACTTGAAAGAAAAAGCACTTTTGGTGCCTGTCAAATGCCGAGAGAGAAATTAGTCTGTTGGGCAAGCAAGAAACATAATTGTGTATCCACATCCACTGCTGAATCAGAATATGTACTAATAGCAAGTTGTTGCTCTCAAGTGTTATGGATGCAAACTCAAGTTAGGGACTATGGAGTAGATCTGACAAAAATTCCCATACTTTGCGATTCAAAGAGTGGAATTGCAATAACGTCAAATCCAGTACATCACTCAAGAATGAAACACATTGATGTCAGATATCACTTCATAAAAGATCACGTGGAGAAAGGTAACATTGAAATGTACTTTGTTTCAACATAAAACCAAAATGTTGACATTTATACTAAGCCACTTGATGAAAAGAGACATAGTTTTTTAGTCAGTAAACTGGGTATGGTCAACATCACATATGAAGAAATATCAGAAAATGTTTTGTCACAAAATGAAGAAAATTTTGATAAACAACAAATTGATCAGAATTTCGATAAAAATTTTAATGACTCACTAGAAATTTCATAAGTTCACCAGAAATCTGATAGACTTCACAAGTTTTTTTATTCACATGCACACTCCATGCACGTACACCACTTCACCAATACATTTCTATATATTGTTTTTCTTTTTACTATAACATATTTTTTTCTGTAATTTACTATCTTTAAATTTCTTTACTAATATAACTCAAAATTAAAATTTTCTCACTTAGAGTTGTTGCATCACACAGTAGAAAATCTAAGCAAAAAATTCAATGCATGCTTTCACTCTCTCTTAACATTCATTGCTTACTTATCAATACTTAGAGGGAAAGAAGCGACACGTAGACAGATCATGATGAGGATTTCTCAAAACATAGCCGCCTAGATCATAAATGAGAAGAAATCCATCTCACAGTATTCTTTTATACCCCTGACAACAAATCTTAACTATAAAGAAAAACGGGAAAACAAAATCTAAGTTGGTAGGTGCAATTTATGGCAAAGTTGCACTTTCACTTATAAATAACTATCACTTGGTGATCTTTCTCATATAAACAGTCACTTTCATCCTCATCTTTGGCTCCGAAACCCTAAAAGAAAACTCTTCATCTTCCAAACCCTAACCATGGCATAGATTGAAATCACATACTTCCCATTAGCCTACCACCCAACACAAAACCTGAGGGTTCACATGGACATTGCAGGTCCAACATGGGAGAGATGCAACATCATCCTGGCCATGCTGCTCCACAGCCCACTGGCCTATGCCCTGACCGCTCATATCTGGATTCATCCAGCTATCTTACAAGAGTTTTGGCTTAATGCCTATCTCATCTTCCATAAGAGGAGACTGAATACCATTGGTAGTTGGGTGATGGAAAAGCCCATTATCTTGAATGAGTACGTCATCAGAGAAGTGCTACATCTTGATGATGATAACAATGTGCTGACCTTCACCCGCTAGGAGCTGAACAACATCCTGACCCAGATGGGATATCATGTGGAGGGCTATGCTAGAGCCATTGCCAAGTCTGGCTTCATTCAACCATGGCAGTTTCTTGTCACCCAGCTCAGGATATGCTTCTCGAAGAAGATTGTGAACTTCTATTAGATCTCGTACAAGCTTATGGAACCTGTGCATTCAATAGTGCAAGATGTTCCATACAACTTCTCTCATTACCTAATGAGATTTTGTAAGTAACTTGTACTCTAGCAGACCATTTTTGGTCTACTCTCGTTTGTTAATGAGGGTGATTACACATTAGCTAGACTTCGAAGGAGTTCCAGTCTGGTCTCCTAGAGTTGAGATGATATTTCAAGAGAACTTTCACAAAGCACATCTGGGGTCAACTGCCAACCATATTAGTCTTAAAACTCATCTTTAGGCTTTTGTTGAACTTATTTTCAATATATATATATATAAGTCTACTTAAAAGAGGGGAAGCAACACAAATCAAGAAAAGTGAAAGTTTTATGACAAAACAACTAAAACATTAAGGACATCAGATAGAAAATCATTTAATCAATGGTACAACAATCTGATAAAATTAATAAACACTTCTGATATAACCTTATGAGTTGTTTTGAAAATCTGATAAAAATGATGAAGTAGAGCAAAACTCGGAAAAATCTGATTAACAAGAAAACATCATTAGAAGTGTCTGATCAAAACTCTATTCAAAACATCAAAGACACTTCTCATGATTACTTCTCCATCTCCTTTCCTTTTTTTCTTAATAAACATCTCTCACTAGAAGAAAGGTTGGAAAGATCCACAAGACACACAAATGTAAGTATCGTGTCTGATACTCTACTCATTCCTTCTCACCCCTCTTAAAAAAGAACGCACTCAGTCAAAGGGAAGATGGAATTCTGATGACTTTCTGATGAACTTGAAGAAAAGGAAAACAATTTCTGATGAACAACATGTTAAACACATTTTCTGATGATATCATTAGAAGATAAATTTTGCCTTTCAAAAAGGGGAAAAATGTCAATTTCTAGAAAGAATGTAATCGGACCTTTCTTCAAAAGAGGTTCCACAAGATATAAAAGGCATCATATGACCGTTAGTATCCTCCAATGAAAATCTACTTTATTGGAGATGATAAAAAGCCGATTTAGATTTAGATAAAGTTAATTACCATTAACTTATCATAAACCAACTTAAATACTAACCAACCAATGATTTATTGTCCCCACAAATCCTATATATACCTAATTTCTGTCACACCCCGGATTTCCAACCAATCCAATTACCGGTGAGCCCGGGTGTGGAATATCGTGACGTAAGTTGATATCATCATCGTCAATTAAACACAGCACAACGAAAGTCTTGGAGCTAAATTACTATTACAAACCAAATGTTCAAAGTACAAAAATAATATACAGATGGCTTATACTAGAAGATCCACAGGTGGATCGTAAAATATACAAAAACGTATAACAGACTTCAAGGCAGATCTAAGGATTTGCAAGATCCTCGTATATCACTACCGAGCAGCTTCCAGCCTATTTCGTATCGTACCTGCAAGCTTAGTCTTTTGAAAATACGTCAGCTTTCGGAGGTAAATACACCCAACTGACTCATTTTGAAAACATTTGAAAACGATTTTAAGTGCACATGGCACAAAATCTTTTATAACTTGGGAAAGTTACTTTGTAACCTTGTTAACAGATTCACATGTTTGTCCATAGATAAAGGGCCCAGTACGGAAACCGAGACATGATTAACGTACTCACCACTTAAGAACTCATGAAGGAGTTATCCCCAACTTTGTGGGTAAACTTTTTAGCATGAGCGTCTGTCAGGTGTAAGCTTACACCCCACGCTTAGGTCGTGGCCATTATCTAATGTAATGAGCCGAGGATATCCAGGACACGGTAGTTAACCCCTGATGTTTAAGTTATCAAACAAAACGGATTAAAACAGAATATGCGGATTTACTAGTCGCAATCCAGCATTCGATTGATTCCATTTCCTTCCAAGCGGTAATAGTTTACCGTAACCCAAGCCCGTATAAGGGAAATAAGTCGAGAGTATTTACCTGAGCTAGTCTTCGTTTAAACGCAAGATTTAATTACTTAGCCGTACACAAAAGTACTAAGTGCATATAGCATTTACCGGAAGTGTCTAGTCTGGATTATGGCATAAGCTAACCAATTAAATACTAACTGTCTTATTTAAGTCATAGACTTAGACCAAGTAGTGTAAAGGATCAAAACGTATAACACTTGATTAAACAATGATCGGATAGAATGTAGTTTAAACCCAACAAGTACTTTGACTTGTATAATAATGGTAAACTATAAACATTCTAAATTTTGAGACTTAAATGGCAAGGTTAGACCCGTTTCGGTTAATATCCGTAAACTAGTTACATATACTTAACCGTACGCATATCTGCGATATCGGTTAACCGGATAAATCATGAAAAATTTATATATGCCATTATGTTTTAAATAAGTTGTATCAGTAGGATATCAACTTATATGCCCGTTAAGGTTTCAAACCGAAACTATGCCTCATAAGGGCATTTCAGTAATTATATACCGTATAAGGAAACTTGAATATAATTTAAGGTTATGATCGTAAGTATTCTGGATAAATAATTTATTTATGATATAATATCAGTAGGATATTAATTATATGTGTAATTTATATTTTATGACCAAACTATGCACCGAAAGGGCATTTTGGTCATTTTACAGATAATTTTATAAATTACTTGGAATTCGGAGTTCATATCACATACCTACTGTAAAAATATTTAAAATAAGTTTTAAAATCAGTAGGTAACAAGTCTTGGTTGATAAATATGGTTTAAGACCACACTATGCGTCGAGACGGCTCTTATGTCGTAAAATGACGATTTATGCGATGTTTAATGAAAATTGATGTTAAGCTCAGGTTAACACGTCTTAGATATGTTATTTAACATAACATATCAGTAGTTAGAAGATTTATTTTGAAAAGGTATGATTAAAACCATTTTAAGAGCCACAAGGGCTTTATCGTCATTTATCGACATAATACAAGGACTTGTTCTTAAACTCAGTTTATAACCTGATTTGACATCCCAAATAATCCTACTTATAATATTCCATCAGTTGGAAACTTGTTTTCGAGTTCGTTATTGATTAAACCTTATTTTATGCAAAAAGGGCATTTTAGTCAAAACGGCGTAATTACGGAACTCGTGCATAAACTCAGATTTTGATTATGATCATGTAATATAACCTCGGAGGGTTATGCTAAATTATATTACGATCATAATGCAACCTTAGATCAGTAGCTAACTAATCCAGATCGGGTCAGAATCGAAAGTAGAAGTCAAACTTTCCGACTTTCGGTTGCGAACCGACCCTAGAACTGAAATTGACGAGCCGAACATGTTCCCACATATTCTAATAATTATCACCAACTTGTTTAAGTGTCAAAACAGGTTTCGTAACATATATAAACTCAGATTATAAATTTTCCGAAAAATGGCCTGTTTAACTTTTTAATATTTAAACTTTGACCCGTCAATTGGTCTCGCAAACGTGATCTTCACGAGGTGCCCTTAATAGGGATTAACACCTACCTTATTACGATCACTTAGCCATGTTCGTTACAAACAATGGCTGGACCATAATGGTCTTAACCGAAAGTCAAGGCGTTTTTCGTAAAACGCTTGACTTTTGGCTATAAAAGCCTATAAACGAAAATACAAGAGAAAGGAACACTTACAAGTGCTTTCGAGAATGCAATAGAACTAAGTTGGATGCTCCTTTCACTTAGGAACTTCCAGAGGAGGGAGATAGAGTAAAGAATGAGAAAGGTGCAATTTCAAATGGTGAACCTTGGCACCTATTTGTTGGAGAGCTTGAAGTAGGTGATGCCAGGTGTTAAGGTGTGTTAGAAGGAGCTTAAAAGTGTCCAAAAACGTGGCATAGTTGTTTGAAAGTCCATAGTTTTGATTCAAATGGTTTTTGGCAACATGTGTGGAGGCCAAGCAAAAATTCTGAAGACACAGGCCTCTCGCGCCCCGCGAGCGCCCCATGGCCAGATTTAAAGTTTGTCACATTTAGCCTCTCAACTAATTATACCCTCCTAAAACACCTTTATAGCATATTTAACCCTCCGTAGCCAATATTTGGCGTACCCAGGATTATGCACGGACATTGTTGAGCTCTCGGTTCGTTAAAAAGTCACTCAGAGGTATAAATTAACATGTTGACACTTTTACCCTCCATTATCCAACTTTCATATAATTAAGGATTTAATCCCTCTCATCCAACAAATGGGACATATGATAGTTAGGACTTCGTAAAAACTCAGAGGCTCATTATAAGCATGTTGACTATGATGTCACTCAGAGGCTGGGCATGTTGACACAAAGGTCACTCAGAGGCCAAGTTTAAGCATGTTGACTTATCAGTCACTCAGAGGCCAAGTTTAAGCATGCTGACATATCAGTCACTCAGAGGCTATGTTTATGCATGTTGACATCAGAAGGTCACTTAGAGGCTCAGTTTGAGCATGTTGATACTATTAGTCCCTATTAGTCTTTAATAGACTATAATAAAAAAACCACACGTGTCACTATACTGTTGGACACGATTTTACAAGGTGTTACATCGTCACCCCCTTAAAAGAAATATCGTCCTCGAGATTTTATTCAAAAAGATGGGGGTACTTTTGTCGCATACTAGACTCTACCTCCCATGCGAACTCGGGACCTTTAAGGGCATCCCACTTAATCTTTACTATAGGTATCTTTTTTCTTCGGAGCTTCTTAACCTGTCGATCCTCGATCAAAATTGGTTTCTCAACGAACCTCAGGTTTTCATCAATTTGCACATCATGATGTGACATTGCTAGCGACTCATTGGCTAGACATTTCTTAAGGTTACTGATGTGGAACACATCATGAATTCCACTAAGCTCCTCGGACAGCTTAAGCTTATAAGCTACAGTGCCGACACATTCGATTATCTCGAATGGTCCTATATATCTTGGGCTTAATTTACCCTTCCTTCCAAATCTACACCTTTCCAAGGTGATACTTTTAGCATGACTTTATCCCCTTCTTGGAACTTAAGAGGTTTACGCCTCTTGTCAGCATCGCTCTTCTGCCTATCTCGGGTAGCTTTGAGACGATTACGGATTTGCACAATCTTATCTGTGGTCTCCAGGACAATCTCAGGTCCTGATAGTTGGGCTTCCCCAACTTCTGCCCAGCACATGGGCGTTCGACATTTTCTACCATACAAGGCCTCAAAAGGAGCAGCCTTGATGCTCGTATGATAACTATTATTATTGGAGAATTCTATTAGGGGTAAGTGATCATCCCAACTTCCACCTAGATCAATCACACATGCTCTAAGAATGTCTTCCAAGGTTTGAATAGTACGCTCACTTTGTCCATCCATCTGTGGGTGGTAAGCCGTACTAAATTTTAATCTTGTGCCTAAAGATTGTTGGAAACTTTTCCAAAAGTGAGATGTATATCTAGTATCTCTATCAGATACAATGCATACCGGCACACCATGTAGGGACACGATCTTGTCCACGTACAACTTAGCCAAATTTTCAGAATTATAAGTCTCTTTAATTGGCAAAAAATGCGCTGACTTAGTCAGCCTATCCACAATGACCCAAATCGTGTCATTACCATGTTTGGTCTTAGGTAACTTGGTAATCAAATCCATAGTTACCATTTCCCATTTCCATGTGGGAATCTCAAGCTGTTGTAGAAGTCCTGACGGTTTTTGATGTTCGGCCTTAACTTGCGAACATGTCAAAAATTTAGCTACATAAGTGGCTATGGATTTCTTCAAACCCATCCACCAGTAATTCTTTTTCAAATCTTGATACATTTTGTCACCACCTGGGTGGACTGAGTATCTTGTATTATAGGCTTCCTGGAGGATTAGCTCTAAGTCCTCCAAAGATTGGAACCCAGATTCTTCCATTAAATCTAAGGATTCCATCCTTTCTAGGTGTTAAATGACCAACAGTTCCACCTAATCCTTCATTAGGAACATTAGCCTCTAATAGCGCTTGCTTTTGCGCATCTAATAGCTTCTCATTCAAGCTATTTCTAAGCTCAATGCTCTTGGCGTTAATCCTAATAGGTTTAACCCTTTCCTTGCGACTCAAGGCATCGGCAACGACATTTGCCTTGCCGGGAAGATAGCGAATTTCGCAATCATAATCATTAAGTGTTTCCATCCAACGGCGTTGTCACATATTCAAATCCTTTTGATTGAATAGGTGTTGGAGACTCTTATGGTCAGTGTATATAATACACTTTGTGCCATATAAGTAATGTCTCTATAACTTAACTGCAAATACAACGGCCCCCAATTCCAAATCATGGGTGGTGTAATTCCTTTCGTGCACCTTTAATTGTCGTGATGCATAAGCAATCACTTTTCCTTTTTGCATTAGCACACAGCCCATGCCATTGTGCGAGGCATTACAATAGACTACAAAATCTTCAGTACTCTCAGGTAGAGATAACACAGTAGCATTGCTCAACTTGTGTTTTAGAATCTCAAAGGATTCTTGTTATTTTGGACCCTAGTCAAACTTGACATTCTTACGGGTCAGGGTAGTTAAAGGAATGGCTATCCTTGAAAAGTTCTCAATGAATCTCCTATAATATCCAGCCAATCCTAAGAAGCTACGAATTTCTGATGGAGTTTTGGGTACTTCCCAATTCATTATGGCTCTATCTTGGCGGGATCCACTTGGATACCACGCTCACTTACAACATGTCCAAGAAATTGGACTTCTCTAAGCTAAAACTCACACTTAGAGAACTTAGCATAAAGGTTCTCTTGTCTTAGCAGTTCGAGGATGCACCGTAGGTGTTTCTCGTGATCAATTTGATTACGAGAGTAGATAAGTATGTCGTCTATGAAGACAATGACAAACTTATCAAAGTATGGCTTGCAGACTCTATTCATGAGATCCATGAATGCTGCAGGTGCATTTGTGAGCCCAAAAGGCATCACCAAAATTTATAATGACCATAACGGGTCCTAAAGGCAGTCTTAAGAACATCTTCACTCCTAGCCTTCAGCTGATGATATCCTGATCTCAAACCAATCTTAGAGAAGTAACTAGCCCCTTGAAGTTGGTCGAATAAATCATTGATCCTGGGCAGTGGATAACGATTCTTGATCGTTATCTTATTTAGCTCACGGTAATCAATGCACATCCGCATTGAACCGTCCTTTTTCTTAACGAAAACATAGGAGCTCCCAAGGTGAGGAACTAGGCTGTATGAAGTCTTTCTCCAAAAGTTCATCTAATTGAATTCTCAATTCCTTCATTTCCGTTGGAGCTAGCCTATATGGAGCTCTAGCAACGAGTGCTAATCCTGGTAGGATATCAATTTTAAACACCACTTGCCTATCTGGAGGTAGGCCTGGTAATTCTTCAGGGAATACATCGGAATACTCCAAAATAACTGGAAGGCCTTCAATGTTTGGCTTAGGCTCATGGATAGTTACTTGTGCCATGTAAATGACACGACCTTTCTCCAAACACTTGGATGCCTTATATAACGACACCTTGTCTTGCAATCCGTAGTGTGAATCTCCAAGGATGGTGATCGTTTCACTAGATGGGGTTTTATTCTCGATGAGTTTCTTATCGCGGGCAATGCGGGCTTGGTTATGGGATAACCAATGCATGCCTAAAACTACATCGAATCCTGCCAATTTCATTGGCAAAAGAGAGATAGGAATAGAATGATTCTTAATAGATATAAAACATCCATCAAGAATGGAAGATGCTGTTTCTATGGTTCCATCAGCAAGTTCTACTTTGTAAGCCATGTCTAGAGTTCTTATGGGCAAGTTTAATAATTTACTAACTTATGGTCTACAAAAGATTTATCTGCACCCGAATAAAAAAGAACTCTAGAATATACATCATTGATGAGGAATGTACCTGTTATGACGTTATTGTCATTAACGGCCTGCTTGGCATTCATCTGGAAGGCACGAACATTCCCTTTCTTAGCCTTCCAGGCTTTGCATCATTATTTCTGGGGTTTTTAGGGTAGTTAAATTTAATATGCCCCTTTCCATTACAGCCGTAGCAGACGACATTCTTAAGATCCTTGCACTCTAGGGTCTTATGCCCCTTTTTCTTATAGATACCACAAGGTTTAGCCTGTGGATCAATACTACACTGTCCCCAATGCTAATGGTTGCAATTTTTACATGGTGTAACGCCCGACTTTTCTTGGTTCCATTTGAACCCAAATTTCACTTTATTCATCTTATTGAACCTTTGGGAGTTACTTTCCTCTCGTTTCCTTTTCCCGTCAGTCTCAGACTTGACTGACTTTGTCTCACCAAATCTAAGGTGAGGGAGAGGGATAGGTCAACAGCGGACCTATAAGTACTAGGCTGAGCAACCTTTACCATGCCCTTTATCTTGGGCTCTAACCCATTAATGAAACGTTCAATGTGTTTGGGTTCAGGAGTGATTAAGTAGGAAACTAATCTAGACAAGGAATTGAAGTTAGAAACATACTTCCGTCAATCTAGGTTCTTCATTGTGAGAGTCAGAAAGTCTGAATCTATCTTCCCCACCTCATGAGGTGGGCAGTAAGTTTCCTTGACTAAGTCAACAAACTTAGACCATCCTAAGTTGTACAGGTATACCTTACCTGCAGATTGGACCATCGCCTTCCACCAAATCCGGGCATCGCCCTTAAACGACTGTGATACATACTTTACCACATCCTTATCAGCACAACTGCCGATATCCACTATCGTCTCCATTTCATCAAGCCATTTCAAGGCTTCTACTGCTCCCTTCTCTCCATTGAAATCTCGGGCTTACATGAGACAAAATACTTATAGGTACATCCATCTTTAGAAGAACGGGATCTATCATTAAATTCTAGTTTCTTTGGTTCACTCTTCGCATTCGAAAAGTGAACTTAGCTCTCCTTATGAGCTGAGTATGGTGGAATAGATAAAGGGCTAGAGCGAGTAGCGCTCGACTCCTTAAGTTTTTCCATGACCTTTTCCATGGCCTTTCCAAAAGTTGCATCAATGTGAGCTTGGAAATCATCATTATTAATGGCTATGTTTTCGGTGTCGTCCGAGTTAGCCATTCTTGAAGCTTTGGTTCTAAATATCAAATAAAACTTCTCTTAGCCATGGTATTAATAACCATATCGGCTTTAAACATTGGATATGCAAATCCATCGCCTAATCAAGCTAGTGTGAATAACATCACAACTCTTAGGCTTATTATATCTATATTTGGCCTAGGTCTCAAAAGGACCATTGGCCTAGGTCATAATTGACAATTATATGTAGCTCATAGGCTTGTCACGAAGAACATTAAAACACGACTCATCGGCCTATCCCAAGGACATATAAATATGGCACATAGGCCTGCCACTAATGGACATAATAATATGGCACGTTGGCCTGTCATAACATATGGCACGTTGGCCTGTCACTAATGGTCATAATTGGGCACTTTGGCCTGTCACTAATGGACAAAATATGGCACTTTGGCCAGTCACTAATGGGCATACAATATGGCTTGTTGGCCTACATCACTAATGGATGTATTTTATGGAACGTTGGCCTATCCCCTAAGGACATAATACGACACGTTGGCCTACATCACTAACGGATGTAATTTATGGCACGTTGGCCCGTCCCCGATGGGCATAATACGGCACATTGGCCTACATCACTAACGGATGTAATTTATGGCACGTTGGCCCGTCAATCGTCATCAAATTGATGACATTAGCTGGGATCACATTGATCACATAGGCTATATAATAGGTCTGGACGTAGTCCTTTTACCTAGACGGTTAGTGTGGTTCCTCAAGTCACACCACCAGGAGTATGAACATTCCTTAATGTTAACATAAGAGTACCTTAATGGTTGATTAATAGTCCCGGTCACTTTGGACCTTAATGACTTGGAGGCTTGAACCTAGTCCACCACCTCTGGATCGAAGGATAACTTCCCTTAACTATCCTGATAGAAGGCCCTTTTATCCTTAACTATCATTTCTTGGCCAAATATGTGGTATGTGCCACTTGGCTAATCAAACCATTAAGATCTTTTTGGAATTGTATAGCAGACCATAAATTTCGAGTAAAATCGATACGTTCGCTTGAAGAGGATGAATACATATATATAATTCCAAAATATTCCATTAAAAGACAATAGAATTTACAATACTAGAATAAATGAAACAAACTGTCCATGCAAGGATTTAAGAAATAAAAATGTCCATGCAGGGACTAAGGAAACAACAATGTCCTCGCAGGGACTAAATATATTAGAAGGGACTTCACTCGTCCTTCCTTCCCTTAACCAACTTGGAGAGTTTCTTGAAGAACTTGTTCGTATTCTTCTCTGTTTTCTCCGCTTGTTGTTGCATTTCTTTCATTCGTTCTAAAGCCTCATTGATGGCCTTAAGTGGCGGCGGAGGTTGTGGTTGTGATTGTGGCATAACAGGATATTGGTACCCATAACTTGGATATCCAGTAGGTGGATAAGCAGGTGGGAAAGGAGACGGGTAAAGTGCGTTATGCATGACTGCTTGCATATAAGGGTCATGCGATAGTGCCTGATAATTTACCGGTTAGATGGGCTAAAAGGATCATATCCAGATGTATCCGGATATGTTGGGATATGGTTGTCATAACCTGATGGTGGTGGTTGAACCACTAGTGATGGTGTTGGTTCCACCACAGGTGAAGCATTGGAGGGTCCACCCATTATTGGGTCCTCGTGAATTGTAGGGTAAGTTTTGGGTAACAGTGGTAGCGAACTCGACCATTGACCTGCACGTACCGACAGACGCGCTCATCGTTTTCTCCTTGGTGGCTCAGGTGGCGGCTGATGTTGTTCCACCGGTTCCATATGAACATCTTCTTGTACAGGAGGTGTTGGGGAGTGATGGGAAGGAGTGTTAGCAAAAGTGAATTGGTTCCAATATTGGTCCCATTCATTAGGACCTTGATATGGCGATCCGGCATAAGAGTTTGAATCGCTTGAGATTTTGATGGGATGGGTGTGTGATCTCGATGGCGGCATCTTCGGATCAGAGTCCTCATCCATTGGATTGGGTTGGTCTAACTGATTTCGGCTGGGGGTGTATTAAAGTAATGGTTTGGGTTAAACTCATCATGATATGAATGATGAGAATGATCGGAGTGGTGTGAATGGTGTGAATGGTACGAGTGGTACGAGTTTTGGGTATGAGAAGGTGAATGTTGTGTTAATGGCCATGAATCCCCCGAATCCTCATAGGGGTTCAGGTGATGGGGATGTGAAGGGATATGTCCTGAAGGTCCTCCCCTCATTGGTCCTTTAAAAATCAATTAAAAACAATACTAATAACTTATTAATAATATGAGTAATCCTAGGCCATAGCCTAGACTCGGAAGTCTAAGGAATGTGCTTGTGTGAGTTTGAGATTAAACACAAGAAGGATAGTGTTTAATTATCTCAAACGTTGTCTTTGATACCAATCTGCCACACCTCAGATTTCCAACCAATCCAAACATCGGCGGGCCCGGGTGGGGAATATCGTGACGTACGTTGATATCATCATAGTCAATTAAACACAGCACATATGGCTTGTAATAGAAGATCTATAGGCGGATCGTAAAATGTACAAAAATTGTATAACAGACTTTAGGGCAGATCTAAGGATTTGAAAGATCCTCTTATATCACTACGGAGCAGCTTCCAGCCTATTTCGTATTGTACCTGCAAGCTTAGTCTTCTGAAAATAAGCTTTCGCTGGTAAATACACCCAACTGACTCATTTTGAAAACATTTGAAAATGATTTTAAGTGCACATGGCACAAAATCTTTTATAACTTGGGAAAGTTACTTTGTAACCTTGTTAACAGATTCACATGTTTGTCCATATATACAGGGCCCAGTACGGAGACCGAGACATGATTAACGTACTCACCACTTAAGAACTCACGAAGGAGTTATCCCCAACTTTGTGGGTAAAGTTTTTTAGCATGAGCGTTTGTTAGGTGTATGCCTACACCCCGCGCTTAGGTCGTGGCCATTATCTAATATAATGAGCCGAGGATATCCAGGACACGGTAGTTAACCCCCGATGTTTAAGTTATCAAACAAAACTTATTAAAACGGAATATGCGGATTTACTAGCCACAATCCGGCATTCGATTGATCCCATTTCCGACCAAGTGATAATAGTTTACCGTAACCCAAGCTCGTATAGGGGAAATAAGTCGAGAGTATTTACCTGAGCTAGTCTTCGTTTAAATGCAAGATTTAATAACTCAGCAGTACACAAATGTACTAAGTGCAGATAACATTTACCGAAAGTGTCTAGTCTGAATTATGGCATAAGCTAACCAATTAAATACAAACGGTCTTATTTAAGTCATAGATTTAGACCGAGTAGTGTAAAGGATCAAAACGTATAACGCTTGATTAAACGATGGTTTGATAGAATGTAGTTTAAACCCAACAAGTACTTTGACTTGTATAATATGGGTAAACTATAAACATTTTGAATTTTTAGACTTAATTGACAAGGTTAGACCCGTTTCAGTTAATTTTCGTAAACTAGTTACATATACTTAATCGTACGCATATCAGTGATATTAGGTAACCGGACAAGTCATGGACAAGTTCTATATGCCATTATGTTTTAAATAAGTTGAAATATCAGTAGGATATCAACTTTTATGCCCGTTAAGGTTTCAAAACGAAACTATGCCTTATAAGGGCATTTTGGTAATTATATACCGTATAAGGAAACTTGAATATAATTTAAGGTTATGATCATAAGTATTATGGAAAAATAATTTATTTATGCTATAATATCAGTATGATATTAATTATATGTGTAATTTATCTTTTATAACCAAACTGTGCACCGAAATGGCATTTTGGTCATTTTACACATAGTTTTATAAATTATTTGGGATTCGGAGTTCATATAACATAACTACTGTAAAAATGTTTAAAATAAGTTTTAAAATCAGTAGGTAACAAGTCTTGGTTGATAAATATGGTTTAAGACCATACTATGAGCCGAAACGGCTCTTATGTCGTAAAATGACGATTTATGCGATGTTTAATGAAAACTAATGTTAAGGTCAGGTTAACACATCTTAGATATGATATTTAACATAACATATCAGTAGGTAAAAGATTTATTTTGAAAAGGTATGATTAAAACCATTTTAAGAGCCACAAGGGTTTTATCGTCATTTATCGACATAATACAAGGACTTGTTCTTAAACTCCGTTTATAACCTGATTTGACATCCCAACTAATCCTACTTATAATATTAAATCAGTAGAAAACTTATTTTCAAGTTCGTTATTGATTAGATCTCCTCAACGTCCTCCGGACTAGTAGGTTTGGCGGTCGAGATAACCGCCTGTTTTGGTGCAGCCTTCTTCGCACTTACAGGTTCAAGACCCTCCTATGAGTCAAAGATGACCACATAAGCTTTCCACTTGTCAATAAAAACATGCTTACCTTTGGGAGGGCCCGCCCCGAGTTGAGTTGTCACTTTCTCCACCACTGTGCTCGACCCTGCGCGCCTCTTCTTCTTGTGATCTGGGCCAACGCCCAAATCTCCCAGTGTGCCTGCATTACAACAAGAACAATACATAAGTCACCTACAAAGGTGCACTATTAAACAATCAAGACTTACCAGTTGACGGCGCGGGAACCTCCAGGTTCGCATCGTTGATCAGGGCAAAATTACCCAGGACCTGCGCATACTAGGTGGGCTCATCTGGCCCAATGGGAGCCTCTCAATCCGCCCTTGCTTCCTCTGGAAGGCGGCCAAAAACAGTGGGGCTCCTGCAAGAAAACATATGCATGATAGCCAACAAACAACTCAGTATTCAAAGAAACACGGCAGAATATGGAGACTTACTCTGATCCCCCTCCACATACACCGGCCGGTACCGGCGGTCGGGTTTCCACAGTAGGCTCATCCCCACCGCCACCAAGACCCTCTCCGGCAACTGGATCGCCAGGATCTCCTTCAAATCACAATACCAGGGGTCCAACACTGATATTGGGAGGGTCTCCATCGGAATCTCATCCGGCCCTCGGAACGTCAAAGGCACAGTGATAACACCGGCCTTCACAAAAAAAGAATTTTGCCTTCCAATCGTGGAAGGACTTCGGGGGAGAGAGCAAAATTTTCCGTGCCTATGCACGGTGCTGAAAAGAATAAAACCCTATTGAACAATGGAGTTGATAAAAAATGCGGAAACGGTCGACGGTGGGAACAGACCCTGTCGACCGGCACAAAAACTCGAGGTGCTTGATCCTCACCATTCCCATCGGATTCAACTGGGAGAGGTGGAAGTCATAGTACTGCAACACTTCAAGAAAAAATTTGGTGACAGGCAACCGAAAGTTACCCTTAACGAGAAAATCATAAAACAAGGTGATATAGCCCGCCGGAGCATCAGCGGCTGTCTCACCCTCAGCCGGCAACCAGGTATCCTAGTTAGGAGGAAATCGGAAACCAGAAACAATGTCATCAAGAGTCTGCTGGCTCAACTTACAAGCCGGCAAAGGGAGCAGAACCCCACCACCAGAGGCAGATTCAGGCCCTCTGTACGCCACAGAAAACAAGAAAAAGAAAAGATTTTCTGAAGACAACTTTGAAGAACATAAGAACTCAAAGAATGCAGAGAAGAAGATGAAAGGGAAGTTGGATGAATGAGGAAAACCCTAGCGGAGTACCTCTATTTATAGTGCTCACATTTAATGCGGTTGGAGAACGTGCTACACACGTGACAATAACAGCCAACCAGAGAAATAAGCGTGGCAAGCAAGTTGCAAAAGACGGTTAACATGCGCCCGTGGCCTCCAATCTCCCTACCAATTCATTAATGAATGGCAGGCGAAACGGCTGAGTGCACGCTACAATTGTCAGATGTCCTTTCAAATCCCATTTTTTCTCACCAACTCACCTGCAACGTCATAAGAGTAGAGTTCCGAATTCCAAGAGCTTGATGACAAAACGTTTCCTTCACGCAAACGTTTTTCTCCCAACCCTTGTCAAAATTATTCGCCACTACATTAACGACGCATGCAACAACTCTTCTAGTCCATCACTCCTCCCACTTTACAATATGTGCGTAGGAGCAGCACTGGACTGGGGGACTTGAGGAGGTATGGTCCCAAATGACCATACCCTTGACTACATTTTATAAGGACAACCGTGTATGCAACATGCAACGAAGCGTGTTCTTCAACACCAATAGGTCATACAATGAGCCTTGTACACTCAGCGCAACGGTGAATTAGACCAACATCAACAGGTCATGCAATGAACCTTGCGCACTCAACGCAACGGTGAATTAGACCAACACCAATAAGTCATACCATGAGCCTTGCGCACTCAGCGCAACGATGAATTAGACCAACACCAACAGGTCATGCAATGAGCCTTGCGCACTCAACGTAACGGTGGATTAGACCAATATAATTAAGTCACACAACGAGTCTTGCGCACTCAGCGCAACGACAAGTTAGACTAAACAGCACAAGTCACACAATGAGCCTTGTGTACTTGGCACAACGGCAAGTTAGACTCACGCGCTCAGGATAGTAGACTCTGCGCAGAACAACATTCCTCTAAGCTGCGAATCCCAAAACCTTGCAAGGACAAGACACAGAAGCGCTTCATAGTCTTGGAATAAAAGGATATACCCCTGACACCCTGCGTTGGCGGGAAAAACCCTGACAGCCTTGCATAAGGGGTAAGCACTAAGAGGTGTTGACCATACTCAAGGGCACAAATACAAAGTGGCAGAACTATGACCAAGGGTTGCTCGGTAGGTTGCGTGTGACAGTGTCAATGACCAGTGACGTAGACGTCAGACCATAAACCAACCACATCTCTGCCAGTGACTGTTCCACCTTCTCCACTTTCGGTTGGCAGCAGGCCTGACACCAGAGGCGGCTGCCTTTACACGTGGCACCACTCAACATCCGACAAAGCACACCCCCTAACAGAGGACGTTAATTCTCTTGCAGGGAGGATTTAAGTCTGACGCAGAGGGACAAAACAAATGTCTCTGGCTGTATAGGCCGGGCCCAAGGCCCACCAGCCCATCTCCTGAACATACCTTTTCGGCTATAAATAAGTATCGGATCTCCAGGTAAAGGACATGCGAACAACCTTACAAACATTCATACTCACTCACATACTTACTACCTTACTCTCAATCCACAAATACTTATTCTCGCGCCGGAGTGTGGGCACGGAGAAAACCACCCTTTTTCCCGTGACGAGACTAACGACGCTGCTAGTTTTGCAGATCAGCTTAAGCGAGCTCACACCCAGAGAGTAAAGTGAAAGGACAACTCTCTATGCAGAGACACACTGGTTGTAACTTATATATCCCCAGATATCCCGAGGTTCAACTAGTTCTTCTACAATATGATAAACTTGACATAAATAACCTGAAACCTGCTATGATTAATGTTATGACTGAACGAGTTCGCTATTGAAGCATTTCCAGGGTTCGGGTTACGAAAACAGGTTCTGTCCAACAGGTACAGCCAACTTTAATCGGCTGTAACCGGGTCATAACTTAACGAAAATTTGATTTTCTTGAGTCTATAACGTACTATTTCAAAATAAGCATCTATGTCACACCCCTGTAATTCCATCACATCAGAGCTGGGTGTGAACTAAACTGGTATCTTCATTGCACAGCGGAAGTAGACGTGAGTGCTAAGACTTCTAGTAAATGAACGCCCGCTAACTACTCGAATCCCCATGGGTTCCATTATTCCAACCGTGCCATACTTGTAATTGTAACCTGAGAAGACCATGCGAAAAATCAACATAAAGTTGGCGAGTTTATAGTTTGTCTGTTTTTGTTTCAAATAATCGTAAAACATATGAAGTCTTGCATTCGAAAAACCGGTTTGTGGGATCATAGTATCCCGAAGCATTGAAATGTCATGTCTATATAACAATATTGAAATGTTTTCCATGTTGTTTACAAATCCATGCATATAACTGATATGTTTATAAACTGGTGATAAAATGATTTCAATCGTATCTGTAAATAAACCGGTATTGAAATGTTTTATTGTTATATTTATAAACCAGTGTTGAAATGTTTTCTGTTATCTTTGTAAACCGGTATTGAAATCGTGGTATGTAGTATGCCTATGGAATCTAAGGATCAGTCAGTGTGTAGCTAGTACACTGGCCTATGTGCCATAAGTAAGTAACCAACCCGAGACAATTCTGACATCATTTGGATCACAAAAGCACTCCTAACCGGTTAACATACCAGGAGTGGAGCGTGTCTCAAACTCGATAGATCTATACCTTTTGCACCTTGGTCACTACGTGATTAATGGTTACTATTGTCGTCATCCTACTTACGCATAGTGATCTGTTATCATCTAATCCCATAGCTACATACCAATTGTTATAAATCTGTTATCCGTGCCCATGTTCTCTTGTTATTGGGCCTCGCCCATGTTTTCTTGTCATTGGGCCTAGACCATGTTTTCTTGTCATTGGGCCTAGCCCATGTTTTAAATAAAATTGGGGCCTCGCCCCTAGTTGTGACTATGACAATCCCGTCACTAGTCATAAAAATCATGCATGTTTCGAAAAGCTTTGTATAGCTATAAAAACCGGTAAGTTTAGCATAAATCTTTCGTAAACCATTTGAGTTCATTGAAATCTGTTTGTAACATGGTTTAGAAATATATGATTTTCGTTCATCGAAGCATTGTATACTTTCGCAAAACTTGCATGTCTTTCCACCCCCGAAAACATTTATAAAAATGTAAAACGGTAAAAATTGGGGGTTATGAACTCACCTTGATTTCCTTGTGCAAAGCTAGCTTAATGTGATTCCATAGTGTTGTCTCCACAACTTGACTTGCTAGCATGCAATCTAGTGTATTCCTAAAACGAAATAACTTGTAAGTTTCTAGATATAACGTAGCTAAACTACGTATCACCGAGCTCTACCGAATCGTTAATCATACGATTCTATGAAAGTGTCATTATCTTAACTCGGAATAACCAATTAATGGTTTTCTTAGAAATGACTTAGTTTTCGAGCGACTTGAAATGTATGTTTACATATAAACATAACTATATTTCATGAAATCATATTTAGTCGTCATGTACGTCTACGGATAATAGTACGACTCTTCGCAGTTTTCGTAAGATATAATGTATATATACTCGAAAATATATCCATATAGATAATACATTTCGTATTCGCGCGATAGTCTTGCGGTATCATGTCGCACTTCGTTTAGGCGTTGAAATCGAATATAATCAATATATATTATTGTTATAAAATCCTTCAAAGTATTCGAGTCGTCGACATTTGAATATATATAGTTGTATTCGTGTTATACGATTTCCGAATTCTGTCGTTTGAAATAATACGCTCATTGTACTTATCTTGTAAAAGCGTTCGAAATCTTGGCATTCGAAACAAATATAAACAATATACTTATTTTTATATCATCATTTGAACAAATTATCGATGTTTGAAATCTAGTTTCCGAGATTCGAATTTGGGTTAAACATAAATAAATATTATTTATTTTATAGTCGATTACCGAATCTTGTTATCTTGTAATCGCGCTCGTTGAAATGTTCTCGGTTCGATGTTGTAAGTTATAATATAGCGTTGGCAAAATTAATACATAACAATATTTATTTTTATAACTATCGCTTGAATCGGATGTTTTGTCGTAGAAATGTAACGCATTTCGTATTGCGTATTTTACAAAAATCGGGCAGAGTTTCCTCTGTTTTCGAACGATCCCGACAATACTAGTTGTCGATTTATTTATCAAAATGCAATCTTCAATGTACACAACAATATCTATATAATTTTCGTCATGTTTCGAATATATTTTTTGCCAATTATACGTCCGATTTATATATTTAGCATCGGTTCAGTTTTTAACTAGTGATTTTTACGCGAATATTGCACGTCGGATCTATTGTTATTTTTAAACTTTTGACGATATAGAATTGTTAACGGGTCGGTTTTGAGCTTGGTTTCGTGATATATATTGATATATATAAACTAATATAATTAAATTTTCACGTCGTAATTAAATTTTTACCGAGTCTTAGTTGACCCATTGACCCGATAGTTGACTGGGTTTAACCAGTTGACTAGCGTTGACCATGTTTGACCGAGTTGACTCGGTGTTGACCGAGTCGAACTGCACATTTCCGGTGCCGATGAATCTGACCGAACCGAACCCGAACCTGAAACAAACATTTAGACTTTTACACTGAACCAAAAATGTTTTGAACTTGAACCGAAACCTGAACCGGAACTGAACTGTGTCGAACCATCACCTAACCGAACCAACATGACTGAACCGAGATCCAAAACTGACTCGAGTTATCCCAAAAACTGAACTTAATCTGAACTAGATTTGCACCAGATCTGAACCGCAACCGATCGTACCGAGTTCGAACCAAACATTTCCACCGCCACCGCTGCCATCGGCCAGCAAGAAAGCCGTCGGCAGCGGCCGTGCTGTCGCTATCGCGAACCGTCACCGGCGACCGCCGTCCTTGTCCCAGAACCCTCACCGCACTTAAATCACCACCTTAAAGACCACGTGAACGGCCAGAGCAACTTGGATCTAAAAAGATCTAAAAGAAAGCAAAAGAGAGACTAGTGTCTTACTGGTGAACCGCGGCTGCCGTCACTATTGCTACTGCCATCTTTTACCGCTCCGGGCCGTGAGATCCGCCGCCGCTGCTGCTCCCCTCTCTCTACCGATCTCTCTCTCTCTCTCTCACAGTTCACTCTCTCTGTCTGTATGTATGTATGTATGTATGTATGTATGTATGTATGTATGTGTGTGTGTGTGTGTGTATGTATGTATGTATGTATGTATGTATGTATATATGTATGTATGTATGTATGTATGTATGTATACGTCGGAGGGGTGATCGGAGTCACCGGCCGGTTTCATCGCTGGAGCAATCTGGTGACTGGATTAGAGAGAGCAGAGTATTGTCTTATGTGCTAGGGTTTAGTTTTTGAAGAAATGAGGGAGAAGGGTTATATGAGTATATATATTTAGGGTTTTTAAATGGGTCGGGCCCAAGGCCCGTTAACGCATTCAGGGCCCAAATGTTTCTTTCCACGACCCGTTTTCAAAACCCGAACATCTTATAGGGTCGTATTATATTTATTTGGGTCGAAAATGTTTAAAATTATATCGGAAGTCGGTGTTTGACGCATAATCTGTTCATTGCGTTAAAGTTGCGTAAAAAGATTCGATGGTCGTTTCTTGTCCATTTTTTGATCTGATTTTATCGTGAGCGTTAAAATTCAAAAACAAAGCCAAATATATCATAATATATTAATATTTAAACGAAATTCTAGTCCATGGCTTCCGTTTTGTTGTCAGTGCGTTCCGATTTTTCCGCGTAACTTCCGCGTTGTGCTTTGCGACGTTCAATGCTCCAAATTTATCGCATAATTATTACTGTATGACAAATACAAGTACAAAATTCGTATTTTTAGGCGTTATCAGTATTTCTTTGGCATCAGTTCGCTTATCGTTTAAATTCGCGTTTAGTGTTCTCGATATCTCCAAATCACGTAACGTGAATCAAGTAGACCTTCCTAGGCTTTCAAAGGCCTAATCCAGTTAATTTACGTCTAATTACGCTAGTTATAATGGTATTACTATTTGTTATGCGCTTAGTTACGATCGGAAACAGCCGGTTGTCACATTTTCCCCTTGTTATAAAAATTTTGTCCTCGAAATTTAAGCTACGTTATCTCCTTAGATTCTTGTCATGCGTAGGTAGGTATAAATAATACCCAGGTAAATAACCATGTAATCGCATCGACACTTGTCTGGATTATATGAATACAATGTCTTACTACAACAACATGAACCCACTGGTTCAACTGAATCTGTTTTCAGAATCGATGCCAAGTGAACGAAATGTAATGACATAATCACCAATGTGACTGAGTTTACATAGGTCATACAAATGAGAATCTCGACAATAAATTTCCAAGACGTTCACAATCTGTAAATGAATTTCATAAACAATAGAAATTTCTACCAACAGAAACTAGCGTGGTTGTTGGATCGGTGAGACTTAGAATCAACAAGCTTAACTGAATTAGAAACATGGAGGTGATTTGTTAACTTTTCGAACCATAAGTTAACACTATTCAATTGCAAGGATACACTAAAATACAACCGATGTTAGTGTATCATTGTCTTAATACATAGTTGCATTAAGACCACTTTCGATGATTAGTCCAAGCTACAATTTATACCGACGCCACAAGGCATCATAGCCATTGAAATAATTCAATAATAGCAGTGATGTGACAACCGTGTGTTTTCCGGTTGTAATAAAGTGCATAACGAACATTTAAAACATCATAAATAACGTAATTAGACGCAAATTAACTCAATCAGGCCCCTGGAAAGCCTAGGAACGTCTAATTGATTCACGTTACGTGATTTGGCAATAATCGAAGACATTAAACGCGAAATTGAACGATAAGCGAAATGATGCCGAACAAATACTGACAACTCCTAAAAATAGGAATTTTGTACTTGTATTGTCATACAGTTATAATTATGCGATAAATGTGGATCGTTGAACGTCGCAAAGCACAACGCGGGAATTACGCGGAAAATCGGAACACACCGACAGCGAAACGGAAGCCACGGACTAGAATTTCGTCTAAATATTAATATTATAATATATTTGGCTTCATTTTCGAATTTTAACGCTCACGGTAAAAATCTGATCGAAAAACGGACAAGAAACGACCATCGAATTGTTTTACGCAACTTTAACGCAACGAACAGATTATGCGTCAAACATCGACCCCCGATATAATTTAAGCACTTTCAAGTTTGCATAAATAAAAATTTGATAGATGACGATGTTCGGGTTTTGAATACGGACCGTGGAAAGACGTATTAGGCTTGGACACACTAACGGGCCTTTGGCCCAACCCGCTTAAAAACCCTAAGTATATAAACAAAATTAACCCTAATTACCTCATTTGAAACTTGAAACCCTAGCCCCCATGTTCAAACCATTGCTCTCTTCCCCCTCTGCTCCGATCGCCGGAATCCGGCAAGGACCGTCGGCGATCCCGGTCATCCTCTCCGACGCACACACACCCGCAAACTCCTTTCCCCTCTTGTACCACCTCACACGCACACCCACACAACCGCATTCATACAAACACATCAGAGAGAAAGAAAGACGGGTAGAGAGAGATAGAGCGACGGCATCGGCGGGATTTGACGGTGGCAGCAGCCGCCGCGTCTCAGCAAAAACACCGCAGACGGCGGCGATGATGTCGGTGGTGGTGGGTCTTAGGTTTTGGGCGGTAGGGTCGGATCGGGGTAGATGGCGGCGGCCGCGTCTTTTCCAGCTTGACCGACGGCGGTTCTCTGGCTCGCCGGCGACAGCAGCGGTGGTGTTTTGGGTCTCCGGTTCAACTCAGTTCAAACCCGGTTCAGTTAGATCTCAGTTCAGTTTCGATATTTCAGTTTTTCGATTTGGGTTCACATCGGTTTAGTTTAAATACCTAAATGTTTGTTTCAGGTTCGGGTTCGGTTCGGTCAGATTTGTCGGCGCCGGAAATGTGCGGTTCGACTCGGTCAACACCGAGTCAACTCGGTCAAACATGGTCATCGCGAGTCAACTCAGTCAACTGGTCAAACCGGTCAACTGTCGGGTCAATGGGTCAACTAAGACTCGGTAAAATTTAACTACGATGCAAAATTTAATTATATTAGTTTAAAAAATATATATATATCGCGAAACCGAGCTCAAAACACAACCGTTAACAATTCTATATCGCCAAAATTATAAAAATAACAATCGATCCGACTACAATATTCGCGTAAAAACTAATAGTTAAAATCGAACCAACGGCATTACGTATATAAATTGGATTGATATTCGATGAAACCCAATATTTGAAAACGACGAGACAGTTATATATATATATATATATATATATATTATTACATTGATTGATTGCATTTTGATAAATAAATCGACAACTAGTATTGTCGGGATCGTCCGAAAACAGAGGAACCCGATTTTCGTCAAAAATACGCAATACGAAATGTGCCGTATTTGGACAAAACATCCAATTCAAACGATTTTTATAAAATAAATATTAATATATTTATATATATATTTATTTTGACGACACTTACAAATCGATCCGATAACTTTTTAACGAAAGTGATTACAAGATAACAAGATTCGGTAATCGACTATAAAATAAATGATATTTATTTATGTTTAATTCAAAGTCGAAATTCGGAAATTAGATTTGAAAACATCGATAATTCATCTTAATACTTTTATAGAATAAATATAATACTTATATTTATTTCGAAACACCAAGATTTCCGAACGCTTTTACAAGATGAATACAAGGTGCGCATTATTTCGAACGACAGAATTCGGAAATCGTATAACACGAGTATAATTATATATATTCGAATGCCGAGATTTTGAATACTCTTATAAATAAATATAGTCATATTTAATTTAAATGTCGACGACACGAATACTTTCGAAGGATTTTATAACAATAATATATATTGGTTATATTCGATTCAAACACCTAAACGAAGTACGACGCAACTCCGCAAGACTATAAGAAGCGTACGATTACATCGTTATTTATTTATTAAAAACGATACGCCAAATTCTTGCTCGGATACGAAATGTATTATCAGTACGGGTATATTTACAAGTATATATATACAATATACCTTACGAAAACTACGAAGAGTCGTACTATTATCCGGCGACGTACACGACGACTAATACGACTTCATGAAATATAGTATTGTTTATATATAAACACATATTTCAAGTCTCTCGAAAACTAGATCGTTTCTAAGAAAACCATAGATTGGTTAACCGAGTTAAGTCAATAACACATTTCATAGAATCGTATGAGTAACGATTCGGTAGAGCTCGGTGACACGTAGTTTAGCTACGTTATATCTAAAAACTTACAAGTTATTCCGTTTTAGGAATACACTAGATTGCATGCTAGCAAGTCAAGTTGTGGAGACAACACTATGAATCACATTAAGCTAGCTTTGCACAAGGATATCAAGGTGAGTTCATAACCCCACTTTTTACCGTTTTACATTTTTATAAATGTTTTCGAGGGTGGAAAGACATGCAAGTTTTCCGAAAGCATACAATGTTTCGATGAACGAAAATCATATATTTCTAAACCATATTACAAACAGATTTCAATGAAAACAAATGGTTTACGAAAGGTTTATGCTAAACTTACCGGTTTTCACAGCTATACAAAGCTTTTCGAAACATGCATGAGTTTTATGACTAGTGACGGGATTGTTATAGTCACAAGTAGGGAACGAGGCCCCAATTTTATTTATAACATGGGCTAGGCCAATGACAAGAAAACACGGGCTAGGCCCAATAACAAGATAACAGAAAACATTTCAACACCGGTACAAAGATAACAAAAAACATTTCAATACCGGTTTACAAAGATATCAGAAAACATTTCAACACCGGTTTACAAGGATAACAGAAAACATTTCAATACCGGTTTATTTACAGATACGATTAAAAACATTTTATCACTGGTTTATAAAACATAACAGTTATATGCATAGATTTGCAAACAACATGGAAAACATTTCAATACTTTTATACAGACATGACATTTTCAAATGCTTTAGGATACTATGACCCCAAAAACCGGTTTTCGAATGCAAAATGCTCAAATGTTTTATGACTCATTTGAAGACAAAAACAAACAAACTATGAACTCGCCAACTTAATGTTGACTTTTCGCATGCTCTTTCTCAGGTTACAATTACAAGTATGGCATGGTTAGAATAGTGGAACCCATGGGGATTCGAGTAGTTAGCGGGCGTTCATTTACTAGAAACCTTAGCACTCACGTCTGCTTCCGTTGTGCAATGAAGTTACCAGTTTAGTTCACGCCCCGCTCTGATGTGAAGGAATTACAGGAGGTGTGACAGAGTGGTATCAGAGCTATAGGTTTCAGCGAATTAGGTTTCTGTAGAGATACCTAGTCTTTAACCTCACGTTCCTTTGGGGACATTAGATCAATAAGACTTGAATACATACAGAACGCCTAGTACTCGAATATGGGTTCCAACCGTGGCTGAAAACAATTAGTCAACATTATGATTTTAATCACTGTTGTGTTTGATACACGGTACACGAAAACATTACATACCTTAAGCAAAACCTTGAGGGTTTTGGCAACATGCATTTAACACCTTTGGAAAACTTATGTCAATATTCATTAAAGGTCAGCACGTAGGAACCATGATTATTTGCTCGGGCAAATGCCATTATATATATATTGTCGCTGTTATTTTATTTACCGAGCAGGTAACCTACGCAAAACGAAAACACTAGTGCGCAAATATACGTGAAAGTTAACCGATATGATAACGGATGTTGAAGTACATCACATACCACTTTCAAGGCGCGGCCTTGAGGAAGCACGACGTTACAACAATGATGCTAATCCCGTCAGGAGGAGAACTACGTACCAGAATGTGGCGATTGTCACGTGGTCCGGTAAACGACACGAACCACACGGAGGTACGTTCAAACGAGATTTGTTCTTTCTAAGGTTACAATTACAAGAATGGGACGGTTGGAATAGTGGAACCTATGGGGATTCGAGTAGTTAGCGGGCATTCATTTACTAGAAACCTTAGCACTCACGTCTGCTTCCGCTGTGCAATGAAGATACCAGTTTAGTTCACGCCCCGCTCTGATGTGAAGGGATTACAGGGGGTGTGACAGAGTGGTACCGGAGCTATAGGTTTCAGCGAATTAGGTTTCTGTAGAGATACCTAGGCTTTAACCTCACGTTCCTTTGGGGACATTAGATCAATAATGTGACATCCCGGTTTTTCGGATATCTAAAACGCGCTACTTCACGGTTATTCGTTCCTACGTTAAATTGATTCGGAGACTTAAATTTGCACGTTCGAAATAATTACGATAATTTCGTGAACTTGTCAAACTAATTACGTGCTATGTGTATAAACGTTTGTGAGTTGGTGAATATGTGATGTTCGATTACGTGATTTGTTTTAGTTATGAAATATATATATAATAAATATATAAACGAATCGAGCCGAACCGCGACACGAGCCGGCCTCTTTTCTTGCGACTCAAGGAACCAAACTTGGGGATCAAGTCTTAAACCCAAACCGCCCCACCCAAACCCTTCGGCCGCGAGCAAACAACCCAAACCGTAAACCCTTCCCTTTTACCCTTCATCCCTTGCGCTATATATACATACACATGCATGAGCTTGCTTCACAAAACAAAAACACAAAAACCCTAGTTGAGAAAACAGCCGACGGCAGCCTTTTCCTTCATCATCTCGATCGCGATCAGCCCCTACATCTCTTCTCGGTCGCAAACAAGCCTCCCTTCTCGGTCGCGATCTACCTTCAAGCCGAATCCATTCCCATCCAAGTCTCGGCTCATTAATCTTGTTATTAAAGGTTAGGATTTATCATTCTTTGCAAGATCATATTCGGATTTATATGTTTGAAGGTAGTGTTATGTTGTTAATCGGCTGATTTATCATAGTTTGCATGTATGTTGTTTTCGGAAATCATAGTTTGCATGTATGTTGTTTTCGGAAATCATAGTTTGCAAGTGTGTTGTTTCGGATTGATAAAAACTATAGGTTATGATTAGGGTTGCATGGGTATGATATATATGATAGTATATGATTGGAAATTCTGTTCTTGATCGCATATGTTCAATGTATCGACGGTTTAAGCGAGTTAGTTTGTGATAAAGTGCTGAATCAGATTGCTGAATGGTGGTTACAGCCAACTTCAACTGGCTGTAACTTGGTTATTATTTATCGAAAAACAGATTTTCTGAAGTCTAAAACGTAGAGTTTTGAAAAACGATTCTAATGGCGCTGGATTCATATTTTTCTGAAGTCGTTTGATATTTTAAGCAGCCAATTAAGTTCAGTAACTAAAGCTGTGAAAATCCTGAAAATTTGTTAGTTGTTTATCAAGTCGGATCTAATAATCGGTAGGGAGTCGAATCAGGAAATTTGTACAGCAACTAGATATGGAAATTTCCAGGGAACTCCCACTGGAATTTTGTTAATTGGACGAACAGTGATTTTTAAATAAATTCTTCCGTGGACTGCAGTCAGAGAGTGATGAATCTGACTGCAGCCTAGTATATTAATATTTATGGATAATTGGTAAAGTATTAGGACTTGAAAAATTTATATAAAATTCTACAGTATAGTTGTCACCTTTTGTAAAATAATTGGAATTTTTGGAACGTTGGAACTATTTTATAAAAATCCTCGAAAACAGCTGAATTATGAGTATATATGCTGAAACTTGATAACTTGCAAATGTGTGTACCAAAGTGTTGCATGGATTGGATTGTGTTCATGATAAATTGTTTTGATCACTCTGTTCATATGAGGATACTTGCATGCATGTTTGAGTGTTAGGATTTATGATTGTGTGTACCGCTTTGTGCGTAAATTATGTGTAGGATTGTATTGGTGTGTTCACACACTAACTTGAAATCAATTGACTTGTTAGGACGCAATTAGCGGTCCCATCATTTCAACTTCTGTCTTACACTAACCGAGCAACTAAAGGTGAGTTCACGGCCCCTAATTTTATCCGGTTTTAAACAACAGGGGGAGAAACATGTATACACTCTACAACTCTATCTCTTTACGTTATACGAAATTAACGTCACTTAACTATTCGGTAACTAAGTTAATGTTAATGTACGTTATGGTCACTAAGCAGCTATATCACACAAGTCCTCGACAATCTCTCGGATCGTTAGTATTGGGTTTAAATAGCGGGGAAATTATAAGTAGTACTACTGGGCCCGACAAGCCCCATCCGAGCTAGTCGCGCTAGCCGACCGGGTATGGTCAACGGGTGAATAATTTGGCCTAACTTCGCCATGGTCAGTGATAGGCCTGGCTACATGGAGGCACAACAGTCAGCTTCGATCGCGAACACTTACGTGACATAACTTTAGGCTAGCTACCTATATATATTAACATTGAACTTAATTACGAAACAACAATATTATCCCGGGTTAGGGATAATGGAACCAACATCATTATTATTCCGGTTAAGGAATAATGGAAACAACAATATTATCCCGGGTTAGGGATAATGGAACCAGCATCATTATTATTCCGGTTAAGGAATAATGGAACTATCAGTATTATTCCGGGTTGGGAATAATGGAACTAAATCGTTATCCCGGGTTAGGGATAACGGGGGAAACAAACTTATAACCGAACAAACGAACTTATGAAAACCTGTGAACTCACTCTTCTTTAATGTTGACACTTGATTCTTTACATGTTTCTCAGGACGCTAGGAGCTCTAGGTGCACTCACTTGCATTGATCAAGACACCTTTTATCGAGTCTCATTTACAAACATCGTTTTGGGTTTTTCATTTGTTTTGGCGTTTGTGTTGGCGCCCGTTTCTCTACTTAATTTTTATGCTTCCGCTCAACCATAAAAACTAATGCTTCCGCTAAACATTGGTAACTAACTAAGACAATATAAAATCTACGATGAATGGTTAAACAAATGATTTTTGGAAAACGTATTATCAAATCATATAGAGTCGTTCGACGTACTAGTGTTTCAGATTCTGGTTTGTTCACACGCCTCGCGGTAAAACTCCGCATGTGGAAATTGAGGGTGTGACAGATTGGTATCAGAGCCACTAGCTATAGAGAACCAGGTTTGCATTAAAAGTAGACCTAAACTATAGCTGATTACATGACACTAGACGTAGTTTGGCACCGAACTGATTATATCTTGTTATGTGATGTACCACAACTGTGTTATGTAGAACATGAATGCATAGTAAGAAATGAATACAACTCGTAACTAACTACACAACCTAACAGGCAATGTCATCATCATCATCATCGTCCGACAAACTTTCGCAACCAAGGGCGCCAGGAAAGGCAACTATGGTGGAACCCTTACCATCTTATGGCGTGGAGACACGCTCAGCTGCGAGAAAAAGGCTCGCTCTAGCGGAGGAGTCATCATCACGCCCGACCATCGCTGTGCCGGTCGAACCGGTTAACTCGGTAGAAGTAGGGAATGACCTACTTAGAGATATGATACGGAAACAACAAGAACAATTAGAAAGAATGCATGAAACCATCCTAGCACAGGGATGGATGATACGACAACTGACAGGTAAAACTGGCTCGCTCGAGGAAGAGCAACATACGAGTAAGATAGCTCGTAACACTTTAGCCAGAGATCTGCGTGCTGAGCAGATAAGGGCCGACTGGCTCGAAGACAGAGTCCTGGAATCTAGTTGGAGAATTCAGGGGCTAGAACAAAATCAAGCACCTGCACCAGTACCTGCACCAGCACCGGCACCGGCCCCTCCAGTGCCGGTAGAGGAGGATCCGGAAGAGGATCCAGAGGAGGATCCGGAAGAGGATCCAGAGGAGGATCCAGAGGAGGATCCGGAGGAGGACCCAGCTGTAGAAGCTGGAAATGCCGCGCAGGATGACGGCAACGATAGTGATTTGGGGGATGGAGACGTAGAAGACTGACACATCTCGCTTATTTTATTTACTTTCCTTCAGTCTATTTATTTTCCCACTTATGTTCAAACTTGAGACTTTATAGTAAACTGATACGTTTGGTTGGCACTTGTAAGACGTTGAAACTTTATTAAATCAAGTATTTCTTTTGACTATTTAATATATTTGAGCTGACATAACTTGATAATTATTTAAGTACGGAATAGGATAACTATATTGGATATATAGACTTATCGGTGTGTGTTTATGTTGTCTTACGAAGATCAAATGGCAACTGGACGTCGCGGGAACCTTAACTTGACGCCCGAAGAATTAGCTGCAATGATTCAAGAGCACGTGAACGCAGCTCTGTGTTCAGAACCAACCGGCAGGTAACCATTATTAAATTTTCATGGGAAAATCTAATAGTTGGGCTAGTAGAATTCCTCGCTGACTACCTGTCCTCTGTCAGCAGGAGGGGGTTTTAACCCCTACAAGATGTTCCTCGACGCGAAACCAAGCAAATTCTCGGGGGCAGAAGGACCCATAGGACTGGTCCGCTGGATCGAAAAATCTGAATCAGTATTTGAAATGTGCAACTATCTAGAGGCCAACAAGGTTAAGTATGCAGCCTCAACACTGGAAGATGGGGCACTAACTTGGTGGAATGCACAAGTCCAAACATGTGGACTTATTGCTGCAAATGCAATGGCCTGGGCCGAGTTTAAGGCCCTAATCAAAGAAGAGTACTGTCCGCGAGACAGAGTTCAACAGTTGGAGCAAACATTATGGAACCACAAGATGGTGGGATCTGAAATCGAAGCATACACAGCAAAACATCACGATTTGGTATTTCTATGTCCCGATCTGGCTAACACTGTGGAGAAACGGCTCGAGTTCTACCTTGGGGGTCTGGTTCCGGAGATTCAGGGTATGGTAATGGCTAGTAACCCTGCAACTGAACATCAAGCAATCAGGTTGGCGCACAAACTCACCGATAAGGCGGTGGAACAAAAGAAATTGCCAACTCGGGGTACAACTGAAGTTGCCCCTGATAATAAAAGAAAGTTTGAAGACTCGTCTGTTCGACAGTCTTCGTCATCCCAGCCACAACAGGGGAACCAGAAACGGTTCAATAATTTCAACAGCCACCGGGGTCACCAAAATCAGCCCGCCAGCAACAACAACAACAACCAGAACGCAAGCGGCTATGTAGGTCGAAAGCCGCAGTGCAATCGCTGTAATCTTCATCATCACGGCCGTTGTGCCGGGAATCGCTGCCAACGATGTGGCAAGGTGGGACATGCGGCAAAGGATTGTCGCGGGGAAATCATGTCCCGACAAAACCAAAATCAACCCCAGGGTCAGCAACCGGGTGCTAACCGGTGATGCTATCAGTGTGGTAGCACTGCCTACTTCAAAAAAGACTGCCCACAGCTCCGTAACAACAACAACAACAACAATGGTGGGAACAACCACAACCACAATAACCACAACAACAACAATAATGGAAATGGTGGCACAGGAGGTGCCAAAGGTCGCGCATTTACATTGGGCCGCGGAGAGGCCAGAAACGACTCGAACGTGGTCACCGATAAGTTTCCCCTTAATGAACATTTTGCTACTGTGCTTTTTGATACGGGTGCGGATAGGAGTTTTATATCTGAGTCTTTTAGGAGGAACCTAAATCTCACGCCTAAACCCTTAGAGACCCCTTATATCATAGAACTAGCCGATGGTAAATCTATAGACGTGACCCATATAGTGTCCAGCTGTCAACTCAAACTCGCGGGTCACACCTTTACCATTGATCTGATGACAACTACCCTGGGAAGTTTTGACGTGGTAGTCGGAATGGACTGGCTATCCGACGTCCGAGCTGAAGTTCTCTGTTTTGAAAAATCTATCCGTATTCCGCTCTCTAACGATGAAATCTTGACGGTGCAAGGCGAGAAGGCAGGTGCCGTCACAAACATCATCTCTTACATGCAAGCGCAGAAGTATCTTCGGAGAAAGAACTCCTTCGCTTTACTCGCACTGGTTACCGAACAGCCTAAGGACGAGAAACATATAGAAGACATCCCCGTCGTCCGTGATTTTTCCGATGTATTCCCAGAGGAATTACCTTGTCTCCCACCCCATCGACAATTGGAGTTTGAAATCGAATTGGCGAACCATGCAACTCCTATCGCCAAAGCCCCATACCGCCTAGCTCCAGCCGAGCTGCAGGAGCTGTCTACCCAACTTCAGGAGCTGTTAGAAAAAGGGTTTATCCGACCAAGCGCTTCGCCATGGGGAGCTCCAGTCCTTTTTGTCAAGAAGAAGGACGGTACCTTCCGCATGTGCATCGACTACAGGGAACTCAACAAGGTTACCGTCAAGAACCGATACCCGTTACCTCGCATCGACGATCTCTTCGACCAACTTCAAGGGTCAAGCTATTACTCCAAGATTGATCTACGGTCCGGTTACCATCAGTTACGCGTCAGGGAGGAGGATATCGCTAAGACGGCATTTCGTACTCGGTATGGCCATTATGAGTTCTTAGTCATGCCCTTCGGTCTCACCAACGCACCCGCGGTGTTCATGGACCTCATGAACCGTGTGTGTAAACCATACCTCGACAAGTTTGTCATTGTGTTCATCGATGACATACTCATCTACTTTAAAAGTGAAGAAGAACATGCTGAACATCTACGATTACTGCTAGGATTACTTCAATAGGAGAAACTATATGCCAAGCTTTCAAAGTGTGATTTCTGGATTCGGGAAGTTCAGTTCCTCGGGCATATCGTAAATGAAAAGGGTATCTACGTCGACCCTGCCAAGATTGAAGCTATCAAAAACTGGGAAGCACCCAGGACACCGACGGAGATCCGCCAATTTTTGGGCTTGGCTGGTTACTACAGACGTTTCATCGAGGGATTTTAAAAGATCGCGCAACCGCTTACTACCCTCACCCAGAAAGGCATCAAGTATGCTTGGGGTGACAAGCAGGAAGCGGCATTTCAATTGCTGAAACAGAAACTTTGCAGTGCACCCATTCTGTCCTTGCTGGAAGGGACAGATGACTTTGTAGTATATTGTGATGCTTCCATTCAGGGGTTGGGATGCGTACTCATGCAACACGATAAGGTCATCGCGTATGCGTCCCGACAATTGAAGGTTCACGAGAAAAACTACACAACGCATGACCTGGAATTGGGAGCAGTAGTGTTTGCACTTAAGATTTGGAGACACTACCTCTATGGAACGAAGTGCACAATCTTTACAGACCACAAGAGCCTCCAACACATCTTTGATCAGAAGGAGTTGAACATGCGACAGCGTCGCTGGGTCGAACTCTTGAACGATTATGAGTGTGCCATTCGGTATCACCCGGGTAAAGCTAACATGGTAGCTGATGCCCTCAGTAGGAAGGAACACTTGAAACCTCGTCGTGTACGAGCATTACAGCTCACTATTCATTCGGGGCTACCCGAACAAATACGCGACGCGCAGTTAGAAGCAGTTAAGGAGGAAAACATCAAGGCCGAATCAGTGGGAAAAATGGAACGCGATTGGGAAGTAAAACCCAATGGAGCCCGTATTTCATGAATCGCATATGGGTACCTCTCTACGGAAACCTCAGAGAGCTAGTCATGGACGAAGCTCACAAATCCCGATACTCTGTCCATCCTGGTTCGGATAAGATGTATCAAGACCTTAAAGCTGCGTATTGGTGGCCCAACATGAAAGCTGATATAGCCACCTACGTGAGTAAGTGTTTGACTTGTGCAAAAGTCAAGGTAGAGTATCAAAAGCCATCGGGACTACTCCAACAACCTGAGATCCCAGTGTGGAAATGGGATCAGATCTCGATGGATTTCATCACTAAACTCCCGCGAACTTTGGGTGGTTGCGATACCATCTGGGTGATTGTGGATCGTTTAACAAAGTCCGTACACTTCCTAGCTATTAAAGAAACAGATAAGATGGAGAAGTTGACTCGCATCTACATTAAGGAAGTAGTTTCTCGGCACGGAGTGCCAACGTCCATCATCTCAGACAGAGATGCTCGCTTCACGTCCAACTTTTGGCAGTCACTTCAGAAAGCGTTGGGCACACGCTTAGATATGAGCACTGCTTATCACCCTCAGACTGATGGTCAAAGCGAAAGGACCATACAGACCTTGGAAGACATGCTTAGGGCATGCGTAGTAGACTTTGGAAATAGTTGGGAAATCCACCTGCCTTTAGTGGAATTCTCGTATAACAACAGTTACCATACAAGTATATCGGCAGCACTGTTTGAGGCATTATACGGTCGTAAATGTAGATCACCGGTCTGTTGGGCAGAAGTCGGTGACAGCCAACTTACAGGCCCTGAGTTGATACTTGAAGCTACTGAAAAGGTTGTACAAATCAGAAACCGCATGGCGGCGGCACGAGACCGACAGAAAAGCTACGCTGATCAACGACGCAAACCGCTCGAATTTCAAGTAGGCGACCGCGTCCTACTGAAGGTGTCACCCTGGAAGGGTGTAATCCGCTTTGGAAAACGGGGCAAACTAAACCCACGGTACGTAGGTCCGTTTGTGATCTTGAAACGTATTGGACCCGTAGCTTATCAATTAGACCTTCCTGCCGAACTCAGTGGAGTTCACAACGTTTTTCACGTGTCAAATCTGAAGAAATGTCTATCAGATGAAACTCTAGTCATTCCATTGGATGAGATTCAAGTGGATGAACAACTGCACTTTGTGGAACAGCCTATCGAGATCATGGATCGTGAGATCAAGACTCGAAGGCACAGCAAGATTCCGATCGTTAAGGTTCGTTGGAACTCTAAGCGTGGACCGGAGTTCACGTGGGAAAGAGAGGACCAAATGAAAAGCAAATACCCACACCTCTTCGCAACTGAGCAGCAAACTAACGATACCAGTAACTAAATTTTCGGGACGAAAATTCTTTCAACATGGGGATGATGTGACAACCTGGAAATTTCTCAGAATTTCGCGTACCATTGTTAACTAAATCCTTGTGCATGGCACTTGGGAATCTTTGTGCATGGCACTTGGGAATTTCTTGTAATTTCGCGTACCATCGTTAATGAACTAAATCTTTGTGCGTGGCACTCTAAACATGTACGTTGCATTCTAAACCGCGTTTACTCAATTTTCGGGACGAAAATTCTTTCAACATGGGGATAATGTGACATCCCGGTTTTTCGGATATCTAAAACGCGCTACTTCACGGTTATTCGTTCCTACGTTAAATTGATTCGGAGGCTTAAATTTGCACGTTCGAAATAATTACGATAATTTCGTGAACTTGTCATACTAATTACGTGCTATGTGTATAAACGTTTGTGAGTTGGTGAATATGTGATGTTCGATTACGTGATTTGTTTTAGTTATGAAATATATATATAATAAATATATAAACGAATCGAGCCGAACCGCGACACGAGCCGGCCTCTTTTCTTGCGACTCAAGGAACCAAACTTGGGGATCAAGTCTTAAACCCAAACCGCCCCACCCAAACCCTTCGGCCGCGAGCAAACAACCCAAACCGTAAACCCTTCCCTTTTACCCTTCATCCCTTGCGCTATATATACATACACATGCATGAGCTTGCTTCACAAAACAAAAACACAAAAACCCTAGTTGAGAAAACAGCCGACGGCAGCCTTTTCCTTCATCATCTCGATCGCGATCAGCCCCTACATCTCTTCTCGGTCGCAAACAAGCCTCCCTTCTCGGTCGCGATCTACCTTCAAGCCGAATCCATTCCCATCCAAGTCTCGGCTCATTAATCTTGTTATTAAAGGTTAGGATTTATCATTCTTTGCAAGATCATATTCGGATTTATATGTTTGAAGGTAGTGTTATGTTGTTAATCGGCTGATTTATCATAGTTTGCATGTATGTTGTTTTCGGAAATCATAGTTTGCATGTATGTTGTTTTCGGAAATCATAGTTTGCAAGTGTGTTGTTTCGGATTGATAAAAACTATAGGTTATGATTAGGGTTGCATGGGTATGATATATATGATAGTATATGATTGGAAATTCTGTTCTTGATCGCATATGTTCAATGTATCGACGGTTTAAGCGAGTTAGTTTGTGATAAAGTGCTGAATCAGATTGCTGAATGGTGGTTACAGCCAACTTCAACTGGCTGTAACTTGGTTATTATTTATCGAAAAACAGATTTTCTGAAGTCTAAAACGTAGAGTTTTGAAAAACGATTCTAATGGCGCTGGATTCATATTTTTCTGAAGTCGTTTGATATTTTTAAGCAGCCAATTAAGTTCAGTAACTAAAGCTGTGAAAATCCTGAAAATTTGTTAGTTGTTTATCAAGTCGGATCTAATAATCGGTAGGGAGTCGAATCAGGAAATTTGTACAGCAACTAGATATGGAAATTTCCAGGGAACTCCCACTGGAATTTTGTTAATTGGACGAACAGTGATTTTTAAATAAATTCTTCCGTGGACTGCAGTCAGAGAGTGATGAATCTGACTGCAGCCTAGTATATTAATATTTATGGATAATTGGTAAAGTATTAGGACTTGAAAATTTATATAAAATTCTACAGTATAGTTGTCACCTTTTGTAAAATAATTGGAATTTTTGGAACGTTGGAACTATTTTATAAAAATCCTCGAAAACAGCTGAATTATGAGTATATATGCTGAAACTTGATAACTTGCAAATGTGTGTACCAAAGTGTTGCATGGATTGGATTGTGTTCATGATAAATTGTTTTGATCACTCTGTTCATATGAGGATACTTGCATGCATGTTTGAGTGTTAGGATTTATGATTGTGTGTACCGCTTTGTGCGTAAATTATGTGTAGGATTGTATTGGTGTGTTCACACACTAACTTGAAATCAATTGACTTGTTAGGACGCAATTAGCGGTCCCATCATTTCAACTTCTGTCTTACACTAACCGAGCAACTAAAGGTGAGTTCACGGCCCCTAATTTTATCCGGTTTTAAACAACAGGGGGAGAAACATGTATACACTCTACAACTCTATCTCTTTACGTTATACGAAATTAACGTCACTTAACTATTCGGTAACTAAGTTAATGTTAATGTACGTTATGGTCACTAAGCAGCTATATCACACAAGTCCTCGACAATCTCTCGGATCGTTAGTATTGGGTTTAAATAGCGGGGAAATTATAAGTAGTACTACTGGGCCCGACAAGCCCCATCCGAGCTAGTCGCGCTAGCCGACCGGGTATTGTCAACGGGTGAATAATTTGGCCTAACTTCGCCATGGTCAGTGATAGGCCTGGCTACACGGAGGCACAACAGTCAGCTTCGATCGCGAACACTTACGTGACATAACTTTAGGCTAGCTACCTATATATATTAACATTGAACTTAATTACGAAACAACAATATTATCCCGGGTTAGGGATAATGGAACCAACATCATTATTATTCCGGTTAAGGAATAATGGAAACAACAATATTATCCCGGGTTAGGGATAATGGAACCAGCATCATTATTATTCCGGTTAAGGAATAATGGAACTATCAGTATTATTCCGGGTTGGGAATAATGGAACTAAATCGTTATCCCGGGTTAGGGATAACGGGGGAAACAAACTTATAACCGAACAAACGAACTTATGAAAACCTGTGAACTCACTCTTCTTTAATGTTGACACTTGATTCTTTACATGTTTCTCAGGACGCTAGGAGCTCTAGGTGCACTCACTTGCATTGATCAAGACACCTTTTATCGAGTCTCATTTACAAACATCGTTTTGGGTTTTTCATTTGTTTTGGCGTTTGTGTTGGCGCCCGTTTCTCTACTTAATTTTTATGCTTCCGCTCAACCATAAAAAACTAATGCTTCCGCTAAACATTGGTAACTAACTAAGACAATATAAAATCTACGATGAAGGGTTAAACAAATGATTTTTGGAAAACGTATTATCAAATCATATAGAGTCGTTCGACGAATTAGTGTTTCAGATTCTGGTTTGTTCACACGCCTCGCGGTAAAACTCCGCAAGTGGAAATTGAGGGTGTGACAAATAAGACTTGAAAACATACAGAACGCCTAGTACTCGAATATGGGTCCCAACCGTGGCCGAAAACAATAAGTCAACATTATGATTTTAATCATACACTACTGTTGTGTTTGATACACGGTACATGAAAACATTACATACTGTAAGCAAAACCTTGAGGGTTTTGGCAACATGCATTTAAGACACTTGGAAAACTTATGTCAATATTCATTAAAGGTCATCACGTAGGAACCACGATTATTAGCTCGGGCAGACGCCATTATATATATTGTTGCTGTTATTTTATTTACCGAGCAGGTAACCTACGCGAAACAATAGTACTAGTGCGCAAATATACGTGAAAATTAACTGATATGATAACGGATGTTGAAGTACATCACATACGACTTTCAAGGCGCGTCCTTGAGGAAGCACGACGTTACAACAACGATGCTAATCCCGTCAGCGGGAGAACTATCAACCAGAATGCGGTGATTGTCATGTGATCCTGTAAGCGACACGAACCACACGGAGGTACGCTCAAACGAGATTTCATAACAGTCGGTACTTACTACAATGGTAATCACAACAAATGGCGCTGCAAAAGAGGTCACATGTCTTCGCATTCCCCCTATTTTATTAATGAAGATTCCACCATATATGACATTCGGTGGTAATGTCACGAAACAATAAGTCGTCACAGGAAATACCAGGTAAAGTCCTCGAATTCCTTTTGTTGAAATTTCAACTTTACTTATACTGAGTAGGTTTGCACACCTCACTCCTCATAACGGTCATTGTGTCACGGAAAAATTATTTCTTGATTTGCGAACGCATATGGTATCATTTCTTGACAGATTTACATGATACGCATGCTTTGTTTTTACGCATGTGGTTAACTTGATACGTGGAGACCATCAGGGTTTTCACTTCAAATGGTCATTTCATCAGTCGTTCAAAGGTTGGTTCGCTATACTCAAAATTTTGCTTTATGATCTAGATGACCTACATTATTCTGAATATTGACTCCTTGATATCGAGTCGATGAATTCTTGAAATTCCATTTTCTTTCCAAGTTGCATACATGGGATTTTGTAGTAACCATACCAAAACTTGTTCGAATCATGTATTTATTGTTGGATTGTGTCAAACCAAGTTCAATTGTTTGAACTTGCTCACTGTGTACAAAGTCAATTCAAGGATTTCATATGATGGATTGAGGCCGTCATATTCAAAGTAATATCAACAAGTAATTCATTTGTTTCGAACCATAGTAGACTGGTTCAGTCTGCACCCTTATTAAGTCATTTGTTACACCTTGTGGTGGCGTTTACACTAGTTGAAGCATGTACTAATCTCACTTTCACAATTCATGTATGGATTTAATTTCTTATTTATTTATTTGTTATTAAACCTACCGTGTTGGATCATTTTCTTAAAACATTCTTAATACAATCGTGTATTAAGAAGATGGTACACAAATTTATGGTCTATTTCAGTCTACCTCGTAACGGTTCTTTCATCATCGGTCGAAAATTTTGGGATAATTATTGTTCTTCCACTAGCGACCGAAAATTATATTTATTTTTTCTTTCATTTTCTGTTGAAAATCCTATGAGATTATTTGGAACAAATATTCAGACTTACTTGATTGAACCTTTCACTTAATTGTAAACCTAGTGAATTGTTCGGTCACCGTTATTATTGAATTATTTCAATGGCTATGACGCCTTGTGGCGTCGGTATAAACTTGTAGCTTGGGCTAATCATTGAAAGTGGTCTTAATGCAACTATGTATTAAGACAATGATACACTAACTTCGGTTGTAATTCGGTGTATCCTTGCCATTCAATAGTGTTAACTTATGGTTCGAAAATTTAACAGATCATCTTCATGTTTCTAATTCAGTTGAGCTTGTTGATTCTAAGTCTTACCAATCCAACAACCAACACTAGTTTCCGTTGGTAGAGATTCCTATTGTTTATGAAATTCATTTACAGATGGTGAACGTGGAAATCTATTGGTCGAGATTCTCATTTGTATGACCCGTATAAACTCAGTCACATTAGTGATTATATAATTACGTTTCGTTCACTTGGCATCGATTTTGAAAACAGATGCAATTGACCAGTGGGTTCATATTGTTGTAGTAAATTATTGTATTCATATAATCCAGACAGTCTCGATGCAACTACATAGTCATTTACCTGAGTATTATTAATACCTATCTACGCATGACAAATATCTAAGGAGATAACATCGTTTAAATTTCGAGGACGAAATTTTTATAACAATGGGAGAATGTGACAACCGGCGTTTTCCGGTTTTAACCAAGCGCATAACAAACGTTAAAAACATCATAAATAACGTAATTAGACATAAATTAACTCAATCAGGCCCCTGGAAAGCCTAGGGACGTCTATTTGATTCACGTTACGCGATTTGGCGATAATCGAAGACACTAAACGTGAAATTGAACGATAAGCGAACTGATGTCGAACAAATACTGACAATGCCTAAAAATACGAATTTTGTACTTTTATTGTCATACAGTTATAATTATGCGATAAATTTGGATCGTTGAATGTCGCAAAGCACAACGCGGGAATTACGCGGAAAATCAGAAAGCACCGACAATGAAACGGAAGCCACGGACTAGAATTTCGTCTAAATATTAATATATTATAATATATATGGTTTTGTTTTCAAATTTTAACGCTCACGGTAAAAATCGGATCGAAAAACGGATAAGAAACGACCATCGAATCGTTTTACGCAACTTTAACGCAACGAACAGATTATGCGTCAAACACCGACCCCGATATAATTTTAAGCACTTTCAAGTTTGAATAAATAAAAATTCGACAGATGACAATGTTCGGGTTTTGAAAACGGATCGTGGAAAGACGTATTGGGCTTAGACACACTAACGGGTCTTGGGGCCAACCCACTTAAAAACCCTAAGTATATAAACAAAATTAACCCTAATTCCCTCATTTGAAACTTGAAACCCTATCCCCCATGTTCAACCCCTGCTCTCTTCCCCCTCTACTCCGATCGCCGGAAATCCGGCAAGGACCGCTGGCGATCCCGGTCATCCTCTTCGACGCACACACACCCGCTGTAACATCCGTCAAAAACGGATTTTACCAAACCCGCTCCGTTTATTAACCGAACAATCCGTTAAAAATTTCGTTGCGAATTTAATGCCCAAAATAATTTTAAACGATACATAATTAATTAATATATTGGAATATATAATTTGTTTTTGAAAAATTGTTAAAAATAATGAAATAAAAATTAAATGTTTCTGCCGGGTTTCGAACCCGGGTCAGTCAGCCGGTTCAACAAACTTAACACTCAACTCTCCAACCACTGCGCCACTGATGATTCTTGTTAATTATTAGAATCAATTAATTCATAACATGTTTTTCCGAATTCAAAACCGGCGCCCAAATTTCAGTCGTCGGAAATCCCGACTAACTCGCCAATAATTTACGACTTCTTCAGTTATAACGTAAACGTTTAAACCTACATCGGTTATAACCGACGCCTGAGTCCGCGACACAAGCTATAACCGCCGGAGGATTTCTAACCGACGAATCAAGTCGGAAATAGGACCAAATTCATCGACGACTTGCCTTATAAATACCCCCTCAAACCTCTGCAAGCTTTTTCGCTCAAAACCGCACCTTTACCCGACGTAATTTCACTCGCCGGAAAATTTCTGCTCATCGCCGGAAAACCGAACCCTTCACTTCTGAGCCTTACTGAACCCCCTGAGCTTATACCGAAGTCACCCAATTTCTGCGTGCACGCGTACGGGAGGTCTCGGGTTCGAGCCTCACTCAGCGCACATATACACGCATACGAACCGGTCAAACAGTCAAGGTCAACGGTCAACGGTCAAAAAAGTCAAATTTTTTTTTTATTTTTATTTATTTATTTTAATTAAAAATCAATTAAAAATACTTAAAAATAACATTTTTAAGGTTAGAAAATAGCCTTAAACTCACAAAAATACACCCAACAATCCTACTAAAATGGATTAATAAAATCCGTTTACTTACCGAACCATAATGCTATTTATCTAGGTTAATTTCACTCGTGGTTAAAACCACTTCGCGTGCATTCAACATCATCAACCGAACGCACCCACTGTGAGTGAATCTTACAACTCCCCCTTTTTAATTACACGTTTTGGGGTGTGTCATGTGTCACAAAATAATTAACTCGTTTATTTAAACTTGTGCCATACCATATCGTGATCTAAACTTAGATTGTTTATATTGTTGTGATTATGTATTTCATTTTGTCAACTTATATGAAATTCATTCATTAAGCCCATCAGTTCCTCGTGGGAGACGAGTGAGCAACGCGTGCCTCAAAACCAATCCATTATTGTTCATGTGTGTATTATTGAGTTTATATTGTTGGTAGTTATGTCTTTCATATTATCATGGTTATGCAATTCATTCATTAGGCCCATCAGTTCCTCGTGAGAGACGAGTTGAGCAACGCGTGCCTCTAAACGATCTTTTATTTTTCATGTGTGTATTGTTTAATATTAAATTGATTTATGAATAAGTTTACATCTATTTTTTACTCATGTGTGGTTGTGCACTTTATTTCATAATCAATTAAATAAACTTGTTCAAATGTTTTCCATAGGATTCACTCGCCAACTTTTTGTTGATCCAAAAACCCTTTTACACATGATACAGGTGAACAGGATGAAGCAAGGAAAGCATAGGAAATGCCTTAGAAGAAAACAAAGAAGCTTAGATTGATGTTAGGTCATGATGTAATTATGGTTGTAAATTCTCCATTAAAGTGTATTAATGAATATGAAACGTATAATAAATGTCATCAGCTTTGATGATAACCCAATCATGCCCCGATCACCTTTTCCGCTGCGGGTCGGGGTGTGACACCCGCAAACCCCTTTTGCCCTCTCGTACCACCTCACACGCACACCCACACAACCGCATTCATACAGACACATCAGAGAGAGAGACGGGTAGAGAGATAGATAGAGCGACGGAAGCGGCGGGATTCAACGGCGGCAGCAGCCGCCGCGTCTCAGCAAAAACGCCGCAGAGGCGGCGATGATGTCGGTGGTGGTGGGTCTCGGGTTTTGGGCGGTTGGGTTGGGTCGGGGTGGATGGCGGCGGCTGCGACTTTTCTGGCTTGACAGGCAACGGTTCTCCGGCTCACCGGCGACAGCAACGGTGGTTGGTGTTTTGGGTCTCCGGTTCAACTTGGTTCAAACCCGGTTCAGTTTAGATCTCGGTTTAGTTTTGATATTTCAGTTTTTTTTCGATTTGGGTTCACATTGGTTCAGTTTAAATACCTAAGTGTTTGTTTCAGGTTCGGTTCGGTTCGCTTTACACACTGACTGATCCTTAGATTCCATAGGCATACTACATACTACGATTTCAATACCGGTTTACAAAGATAACAGAAAAATTTCAACACTGGTACAAAGATAACAGAAAACATTTCAATACCGGTTTACAAAGATAACAAAAAGCATTTCAACACCGGTTTACAAGGACAACAGAAAACATTTCAATACCGGTTTATTTACATATATGATTGAAAACATTTTATCACCGGTTTATAAACATAACAGTTATATGCATGGATTTGCAAACAATATGGGAAACATTTCAATACTGTTATACATACATGACATTTCAAATGCTTTGGGATACTATGATCCCACAAACTGGTTTTCGAACGCAAAATGCTCAAATGTTTTATGACTCATTTGAAAAAAAAAGCAGACAAACTATGAACTCGCAAACTTTATGTTGACTTTTCGCATGCTCTTTCTCAGGTTACAATTACAAGTATGGCACGGTTGGAATAGTGGAACCCATGGGAATTCGAGTAGCTAGCGGGCATTCATTTACTAGAAACCTTAGCACTCACGTCTGCTTCCGCTGTGCAATGAAGATACCAGTTTAGTTCACGCCCCGCTCTGATGTGAAGGGATTACAAGGGGTGTGACAGAGTGGTATCAGAGCTATAGGTTTCAGCGAATTATGTTTCTGTAGAGATACCTAGGCTTTAACCTCACGTTCCTTTGGGGACATTAGATCACTAAGACTTGAATACATACAGAACGCCTAGTACTCGAATATGGGTTCCAACTGTGGCCGGAAACAATAAGTCAACATTATGATTTTAATCATACACTAGTGTTGTGTTTGATACACGGTACACGAAAACATTACATACCGTAAGCAAAACCTTGAGGGTTTTGGCAACATGCATTTAAGACCCTTGGAAAACTTATGTCAATATTCATTAAAGGTCAGCACGTAGGAACCATGATGATTAGCTCGGGAAAACGCCATTATATATATATTGTCACTGTTATTTTATTTACCAAGTAGGTAACCTACGCGAAACGAAACACTAGTGCGCAAATATACGTGAAAGTTAACCGATATGATAACGGATGTTGAAGTACATCACATACGACTTTCAAGGCGCGGCCTTGAGGAAGCACGACATTACAACAACGATGCTAATCCTGCCAGCGGGAGAACTACCGACCAGAATGCAGCGATTGTCACGTGGTCCTGTAAACGACACGAACCACACGGAGGTACGTTCAAATGAGATTTGTTCTTTCTCAGGTTACAATTACAAGTATGGCACGGTTGGAATAGTGGAACCCATGGGGATTCGAGTAGTTAGCGGGCGTTCATTTACTAGAAACCTTAGCACTCACGTCTGCTTCCGCTGTGCAATGAAGATACCAGTTTAGTCCATGCCCCGCTCTGATGTGAAGGGATTACAGGGGGTGTGACAGGTGACCGGACAAATTCACCGTGTTTACAATGACAGGTTGAATCAAGTAAGTCTGAATATTTGTTCCAAATAAATCTCAGAGGATTTTCAACTGAAAATGAAAGAACAAATAAATATAATTTTCGGTCGCTAGTGGAAGAACAATAAATATCACAAAATGTCGACCGATGATGAAAGAAGCATTACGAGGTACACTGAAATAGACCATAAATTTGTGTACCATCTTCTTAATACACGATTGTATTAAGAACGTTTTAAGAAAATGATCCAACAAGGGGGATTTAAAAATGAATAAATAATCAAGTAATTAAATCCGTTCATGAGTTGTGAAAGCGATGTCAGCGCAAGCTTCAACTAGTGTAACGCCACCACAAGGTGCCGTAACCAATTATTGACTTAATAAGGTACAGACTGTACCAGTCTACTTTGGTCTGAAACAAATTAATTGCTTGTTGATATTACTTTGAATATGACAGCCTCAATCCATCATATGAAATCCTCGAATCGAACTTTGTATACAGTGAGCGAGTTCAAACAATTGAACTTGGTTTGACACAATCCAACAATAAGTACATGATTCGACCAAGAAGTTTCGATATGGTTACAACTAAAAACCATGTATGCAACTTTGAAAGAAAATAAAATTTCAAGAAATTCCCTGACATGATATCAAGGAGTCAATATTTGCAATAAGGCAGGTCATCTAGATCACAAATAAAAAATTTGAATATAGCGAACCAACCTTTGAACTATTGATGAAATGACCATTCGAAGTGAAGACTCTGATGGTCTCCACGTATCAAATTAACCACATGCGTAGCAACAAAGCATGCATATCGTATAAATTTGTCAAGAAATGATGCAATATGTGTTTGCTAATCAAGAAAGAATTCCACGTGACACAATGACCGTTATGAGGAGTAGAGGTGTGCAAACCTACTCAGTATATGCAAAGTTGAAATTTCAACAAAAGTAATTCGAGGACTTTACCTGGTATTTCCTGTGATGACTTATTGTTTCGTGACATTACCACCGAATGTCGTATATGGAGTAGTTGCCATTAATGAAGTAGGGGGAATGCGAAGACATGTGACTTCTTTTGTAGCGCCCATTTGTTGTGATTACCATTGCCATAAGTACCGACTGTTATGAAATCTCGTTTGGATGTACCTCGGCATGTTTCGTGTCATTTACAGGACCACATGACTATTTGTTGCATTCTGGTTGGTAGCTCTCCTGCTGATGGGATTAGCATCGTTGTCGTAATGTCATGCTTTCTCAAGGCCGCGCCTCGAAAGTCGTATGTGATGTACTTCAACATCCGTTGTCGTATCGTTTAAGTTTCACGTATATTTGCGCACTAGTGTTTTCGTTTTGTGTAGGCTACCTGCTTGGGTAAATGACATAGCATCGAAAATATATGTAATGGCGTTTGCCCGAGTTAACAGTCGCAGTTCCTACGTGATGAGCTTTATTGGATATTGTCATAAGTCTTCCAAAGGTCTTAAATGCATGTTGTCAAAACTCTCGAAGTTTTACCTACGGTATGTAATGTTTTCGAGTACCGTGTATCAAAAACAACACTAGTGTATGATTAAAATCATAATGTTGACTTAATGTTTCGGCCACGGTTGGAACCCATATTCGAGTACTAGGCGTTCTATATGTATTCAAGTCTTATTGATCTAATGTCCCCAAAGAAACGTGAGGTTAAAGCCTAGGTATCTCCACAAAAACCTAATTCACTGAAACCTCTAGCTCTGATACCACTCTGTCACACCCCCTGTAATTCCTTCACATCAGAGCTGGGTGTGAACTAAACTGGTATCTTCATTGCACAGCGGAAGTGAACGTGAGTGCTAAGACTTCTAGTAAATGAACGCCCGCTAACTACTCGAATCCCCATGGGTTCCACTATTCCAACTGTACCATACTTGTAATTGTAACCTGAGAAAGAACATTCGAAAAAATCAACATAAAGTTGGCGAGTTCATAGTTTTCTATTTTTGTTTCAAATGAGTCATAAAACATTTGAAAGTCTTGCATTCGAAAAACCGGTTTGTGGGATCATAGTATCCCAAAGCATTTGAAATGTAATGTCTGTGTAACAGTATTGAAATGTTTTCCATGTTGTTTGCAAATCCATGCATATAACTGTTATGTTTATAAACCGGTGATAAAATGATTTCAATCGTATTTGTAAATAAACCGGTATTGAAATGTTTTCTTGTTATCTTTGTAAACCGGTGTTGAAATGTTTTCTGTTATCTTTGTAAACCGGTGTTGAAATGTTTTCTGTTTTCTTTGTAAACGGTATTGAAATCGTAGTATGTAGTATGCCTATGGAATCTAAGGATTAGTCAGTGTGTAGCTAATACACTGGCCTGTGTGCCATAAGTAAGTAACCAACCCGAGACAACTCTGTCATCATTGGGATCACAAAAGTACTCCTAACTGGTTAACATACCATGAGTGGAGCATGTCTCAAACTCTATAGATCTATACCTTTTGCACCTTGGTCACTACGTGATTAATGGTTACTATTTCCATCATCCTACTTACGCACAGTGATCTGTTATAATCTAATCCCATAGCTACATACCAATTGTTATAAATCTGTTATTCGTGTTATTGGGCCTAGCCCATGTTCTCTTGTTATTGAGCCTAGCCCATGTTTTCTTGTCATTGGGTCTAGCCCATGTTTTATTGTCATTGGGCCTAGCCCATGTTTTATTGTTATTGGGCCTAGCCCATGTTTTAAATAAAATTGGGGCCTCGCCCCTAGTTGTGACTATGACAATCCCGTCACTAGTCATAAAACTCATGCATGTTTCGAAAAGCTTTGTATAGCTGTGAAAACAGGTAAGTTTAGCATAAAACTTTCGTAAACCATTTGAGTTCATTGAAATCTATTTGTAACATGGTTTAGAAATATATGATTTCGTTCATCGAAACATTGTATGCTTTCGCAAAACTTGCATGTCTTTCCACCCCCGAAAACATTTATAAAAATGTAAAATGGTAAAAAGTGGAAGTTATGAACTCACATTGATTTCCTTGTGCAAAGCTAGCTTAATGTGATTCCATAGTGTTGTCTCCACAACTTGACTTGCTAGCATGCAATCTAGTGTATTCCTAAAACGAAATAACTTGTAAGTTTCTAGATATAACGTAGCTAAACTACGTGTCACCGAGCTCTACCGAATCGTTAATCAGACGATTCTATGAAAGTGTCATTATCTTAACTCGGAATAACCAATCTATGGTTTTCTTAGAAACGAATTAGTTTTCGAGCGACTTGAAATATATGTTTACATATAAAATAACTATATTTCATGAAATCATATTTAGTCGTCATGTACGTCGACGGATAATAGTACGACTCTTCGTAGTTTTCGTAAGATATAATGCATATATACTCGAAAATATATCCGTATAGATAATACATTTCGTATTCACGCGATAGTCTTGCGGTAACGTGTCGCACTTCGTTTAGGCGTTGAAATCGAATATAATCAATATATATTGTTGTTGTAACATCCTTCAAAGTATTCGAGTCGTCGACGTTCGAATATATATAACTGTATTCGTGTTATACGATTTCCGAATTCTGTCGTTTGAAATAATACGCGCGTTGTACTTATCTTGTAAAAGCGTTCGGAAATCTTGGCGTTTGAAACAAATATAAAAATACACTTATTTTTATATCATCGTTCAAATAAATTATCGAAAATCTAGTTTCCGAGTTTCGACTTTGGATTAAACATAAATAAATATTATTTATTTTATAGTCGATTACCGAATCTTGTTATCTTTTAATCGCGCTCGTTGAAATGTTCTCGGTTCGACGTTGTAAGTTATAATATAGCGTCGGCAAAATTAATACATAACAATATTTATTTTTATAACTATCGCTTGAATCGGATGTTTTGTCTTTGAAATGTAATGCGTTTCGCATTGCGTATTTTACAAAATCGGACATAGTTTCCTTTGTTTTCGGACGATCCCGACAATACTAGTTGTCGATTTATTTATCAAAATGCAATCTTCAATTTGCGCAACAATATATATAATTTCTCGCAGTGTTTCGAATATAATTTTTGCCAATTATACGTCCGATTTATATATTTAACATCGGTTCGGTTTTTAACTAGTGATTTTTACGCGAATATTGCACGTCGGATCTATTGTTATTTTTAAACTTTTGACGATATAGAATTGTTAACGGGTCGTTTTGAGCTCGATTTCACGATATATATTAGTTGACCCATTGACCCAATAGTTGACCGGGTTTGACCAGTTGACTGCGTTAACTAGCGTTGACCAGGTTTGACCGAGTTGACTCGGTGTTGACCGAGTCGAACCGCACATTTCCGGTGCCGACGAATCTAACAGAACCAAACCCGAACCTGAAACAAACATTTTGACTTTTACACTGAACCGAAAATGTTTCGAACTTGAACTGAAACCTGAACCGGAGATGAACCAGAACTGAACTGTGTCGAACCATCACCTAACCGAACCAACTTGACTGAATCGAGACCCGAAACTGACTCAAGTTATCCCAAAAACTGAACTTAATCTGAACAAGATCTGAACCGGATCTGAACCGCAATCGTACGTACCGAGTTCAATCCAAACATTTTCACCGCCACCGCTGCCATCGGCCAGCAAGAAAGCCGCCGGCAGCAGCGTTGCTGTCGCCACTGCGAACCGTCGCCGGCGACCGCCGTCCTTGTCCTGGAACCCTCACCGCACTTGAATCACCACCTGAAACACCACGTGAATGGCCAGAGCGACTTGGATCTAAAAAGATTTAAAAGAAAGCAAAAGAGATACTAGGGTCTTACTGGTGAATCGCGGCTGCCGTCACTATTGCTACTGCCGCCTTTTACTGCTCCGGGTCGTGAGATCCGCCGCCGCTGCTCCCCTCACTCTCAGTTTTCTCTCTGTGTCTGTATGTATGTATGTATGTATGTATGTATGTATGTATGTATGTATGCGGGTGTGTGTGCATCGGAGGGGTGACCGGAGTCACCGGCCGGTTTCATCACCGGAGCAAATCCGGTGACCGAATTAGAGAGTGCAGAGGGTTGTTTTGTGTGCTAGGGTTTAGTTTTTGAAGAAATGAAGGAGAAGGGTTATATGAGTATATATTTTTAGGGTTTTTAAATGAGTCGGGCCCAAGGCCCGTTAACATATTCAGGGCCCAAATGTTTCTTTCCACGGCCCATTTTCAAAACCCAAACATCGTATAGGGTCGTATTACATTTATTTTTGTCGAAAAAGTTTAAAAATTATATCGGAAGTCGGTGTTTGACGCATAATCTGTTCGTTGCGTTAAAGTTGCGTAAAAAGATTCGATGGTCGTTTCTTGTCCATTTTTTGATCTGATTTTTATCGTGAGCGTTAAAATTCGAAAACGAAGCCAAATATATCATAATATATTAATATTTAAACAAAATTCTAGTCCGTGGCTTCCGTTTCGTTGTCAGTGTGTTCCGATTTTTCCGCGTAACTTCCGCGTTGTGCTTTGCGACGTTCAATGGTCCAAATTTATCGCATAATTATAACTGTATGACAAATACAAGTACAAAATTCATATTTTTAGGCGTTGTCAGTATTTCTTTGGCATCAGTTCGCTTATCGTTTAAATTCGCGTTTAGTGTTCTCGATATCTCCAAATCGCGTAACGTGAATCAAGTAGACGTTCCTAGGCTTCTCAAAGGCCTAATCCAGTTAATTTACGTCTAATTACGCTAGTTATAATGGTATTATTGTTCGTTATGCGCTTAATTACGATTGGAAACTGCCGGTTGTCACAATCTAATGGCGCTAGAATCATGATTTTGGACGTCGTTTAATATCTTAAATTAGTTTCAGCAATTTAAGCTACATTTCCGTAGATTTTATGCGATATGTTTTGGGTCATAACTTGCTGCGTAATTGGAGTTTTGGTATGAAATTCTTAATGTAGATAGCCTTTAATGTTTTAAGAATTTTTCCGCTGGTTTCAAGTCAATCGGATAAACGAGGAATTTTTTAAAAATATATAGTGGGCAGGGGTCAGATTGCGACGAATCTGACCACTGTTCAGTGTTTGATTTATAACGGAAAATTTACAAAGAATTTGAAATTTTTACATAAAATGAAAGGGGCTGTTGGGCACTTTTGATAGTTTTTTGGGAACTTTTGCAGTTCCGAAACTTTATTAGAAAAATTCTCGAAAACTGCGCAGAATTAAGTGTCAATGCTGAATTTTGATAAGTTAACTTAATGTGCATGTTTCTTGCTTGTGAGATCATATAATGTCCTATTGCGTTTGATGATTACATTGTTCATACATAGTATGTGATATGTTGTAGTGTTATGTATGCATACATTTGGTTAAATGGTTCATGTATAAACGTGTTACGTGCAAAATGTTAGATTGCGTGTAGGAATATAGGTGTTACATGAGTTCACCCTAATGAAATACATGATAACTATCTTAGGATGCGGTTGATCGTCTTTGCTACTATTTGCATTTTATTTCTTACCGAATAAAACAAAAATAAGTTCACACCATTACTAAAAGCATGTATTCCCATTGGTTGGGAAACTCATTTTCCCGGGTATGGGATTGCCTATTATTCCTGGGGATGGAATACTGTTAAATGTTATTTATATTTCATGTCTTTAGCAGACAAAATGAACTCTATCTGAAAGTCCCCACACATTATACCAATTAATCGCCGGGGCCTGGTGAACGGGATATTAGTTGATAGCGCTATAAGGTTGACAAACCTCACACCGTACCTGGGAGCACGGGCGTGAACTTTTATGCCTTGGCAACTGGGCAATGATGATAGACATCGACTTGAGGCACAAAAAACTTACACAGTCAAAGTTTCGGTACCACATAGTTTAGTAGCTAAAAGATGGGGTAGCTCCCCATGACGTGTTTTATAAATTAAGTAATTTAACAACATAAGTTTTTGGCAAATAATACTGAAAAACTGTGAACTCGCCAACATTATATTGACATACTATTACATGCTTTGTAGGTCGTTAGGTAGAGCGCGGGAGCTTGCATTGGAGGAGTGTCGTGGCTGCGTTAATTATTTGATTTGGTTTTACTTAAACAATTATGGTTTTTAAACATTGTTTGGATTTTTAAACTGTTTGCTTCCGCTGTTGATTAAACTATGTTTTTGGACATTTAAACTTTAGATCACTAATCGTGTTGATGGTGATACTTTTTGATATCTTTAATAGTGGTTCAACATTGACTAGTTGCTTGATACTAGTCGGTCGCACATCTCGCGGTACAACTCTGCACGTGGAAATTTTTGGGTGTGACAGATTGGTATCAGAACCATTGGTTATAGTGAACTCGGTTTTAAATGCTTTTTTAAGAAAAACCAAATTATAACCGTTTCAGTACTAAGCAAGCCGCAACGACACTACACTCCAAAGTACAAGTCTCTACAATTTAGATTGCATAGCTTACGTATGTACCTACTTCTTACTAACTTGATGCATTACATATTAGTATGTTTAGTTCATAAGACTCTGATGATAATAGACCAATTAACCCTAACACGTCTCCTCCTAAACCTAAACCTTTCCTTGGCCCTAGGAGAACAACACGTGAACAACATTCCTACAAGACCTGAAACAAAGAGTCCGAGGCAGTGCCTAGCAAGAAGTTTCGAGGGCAAACACTCGGAGAGGTAGTGGACGAGATCTAACTACTCGAAAGAGTCCTAGAAAGATCGAGAAGTAACACCAATAGGCAGTGACAACGAAGGACTAGTTATCTCCTTCGTCGGTGGTGGCAATTGACATCACCATCCATCGTTTTGCTTTTCTATTATTTCCGTATAACTTAGATGAGGAGGGACGTCCTCATCTAACAATTGTTGTTGAATTTAATATTTAATTTGGAACTTATTTATGGAACTTACAAATGATTCTGATGAAAATGTTTATTTGGATATTATGCGTTTTGGTCAAATCTTCTTTTGCTTTCCTTATGCCTTTGTGATGAATTATATGTGTTATATCGTTCTCATTTTGTGTTTTGTGAATGTAAAGACAATGAGCAGAAGTGGCGGTGGACGCGCTGGAGCTAACATTACACAGGCTTAGATTTAGGCTTTAATCAATGCACGTTGCTGAAGTTCTGGCAGCACACTCGGGAGGTAAAACGAATCGTTTTGTATCACTCTAGGATGTTAAAAATCCTATCTCTATGCTATCGTAACTCTCCTATTCTGATCCAATTTGTTTTTGTACGATAGGTTAAGCTGCTCAACCCCGAGCATGCACCTTCAAGGCATTCATGGATTGTAAACCCCACTCTTTCAATGGTACTGAAGGAGTAGTGGGACTCTTGCATTGGATCGAGAAGGTCAAGTCTGTTTTCGAGATGCATGAATGCCCTGCCAACAATCGGGTGAAGTATGCAATCGACACTTTAGAAGGCAACGCGCTTTCCTGTGGAACGCGCAGGTTCAGATGCTTGGAATGGCGGCTGCCAATGCCACTCCCTGGAATAAGTTTAAGGATCTAATCAAGGAAGAATACTGTCATAGAGATGATATTCAAAAGCTCGAGGTGGAGTATTACATTCTGAAGATGGTTGGATCTGAAATTGAAGCGTACACTAAAAGGTCTAACGATTTAGCTGCTCTTTGCCCGAATATGCCTGAGCCTGCTTACAAGAGAATTGAGCTCCTAACATTTAGAGTTTGGTAACTTCAGCAAATCTCCCTAAGATCCAGCAAGTAATCCTTTTGGCACACCATCTCACCGATCAAGCAGTGGAACAAGGCAAGATACCCAAGTGAAACAGTGTTACTCCTGATACTACGAGCGAAAACAAACGCACGTGGGATAGAAACCAGAGTAAGGGTTCTAGCTCCTCTCAGTCTCACTCACAGCAGAGAAAGTTCAAAGATAACAAGAGCCCCAATCAGCAAACTCCGGCAAATCAAAATCAGGTTGGTTATCAAGGAAACCAACCGAAATGCAACAAATGCAACCTGCACCACAACAGACCATGTGAAAGGAACCGCTGTCAGTGGTATAATAGGCAAGGGCATGCGACGAAGGATTACAGAAGCCCATACCTAGTGAGACAAAATCAGCAACAACCCCAGCAGTCCCAACCGAATCAGTGGTTGTAGCAGCAGCAGGGTAACAACCGAGGATGTTTTCAGTGCGGAGCGGAAGGGCATCTCAGGAGATTTTTCCCCCAATTGAACCAAAACCACAACAAGAACAACGGTAATGGAAACAACAACAAGAACAACAACCACAATGGCGAGAATGGGGCAAAAGGTCGAGCCTTTGTGATTGGCTCGGGTGAAGCAAGAAATAACCCTAACTTGGTGACGAGCATGTTCCTTCTGAACGACTCCTTTGTTTCAATACTTTCTTATTCTGGCGCGGACCGTAGGTATGTTTCCACGAACTTTAGTGCATTGCTTAGGCCTGCCCCAACTTCTCTTGACCGTAAGCACACAGTTAAGCTAGCTAATGGCAAATCCCTCGAGGCAACATGTATTCACCGCGACTGTATTTTGGAGTTATCTGGCCACAAATTTGTTATTGACCTCATCCCTATCACTCTCGGAAGTTTTGATGTCGTAGTCGCGATGAATTGGCTATCCCTAAATCGCGCTGAGATACTTTGCCATGAAAAGATCGTCCGCATCCGTTTTTCTTATGGTGAAACCCTGGATAATTGAGGTGAGAAGGGTGGCACTATGGTAGTATTATTTCATTCATGAACTACCGCTATACTAGCTATTGTCACTAATGTACAAGCCGAACAAAAAAAGGTCCAATATATCCCCATTGTTCGTGACTTTCCTGAAGTTTTTCCCGAAGAATTACCTGGTCTCCCACCTCATCGTCAAGTTGAATTCCAAATCGAGCTAACCCTTAGAGCGACACTATAGCTCGAGCACCCTACACACTGAACTAGAAGAATTATTGACACAATTGCAAGAGCTCCAGGATAAAGTTTTATCGGCCCAGCTCGTCACTCAGGGGAGCCCATGTACTTTTTTTCAAGAAGAAGGACGGTACTTTCCGTATGTGTATAGACTACCATGGACTCAACAAAGTGATTGTCAAGAACCATTATCCACTTCCACGCATTGATCATCTATTAGACCAACTATAAGGGTCAAGTTTTTATTATAAGATTGACCTGAGATCGGGTTATCATCAGTTGAGAGTCTACTGCGACGCATCCATTCAAGTGCTCGGTTGCATGTTGATGCAACGCGAAAAGGTCATTGGTTAAGAGTCACGACAACTCAAAGTTCAAGAAAAAAACTACACTACCCATGACTTGGAGCTGGGAGCCGTAGTCTTCGCACTCAAGATATGGAGACACTACTTGTACGGTACCAAATGCATGATTTACACCGATCACAAGAGCCTCCAGCACATACTCGACCAAAAGGAGCTGAACATGTGACAACGCCGATGGGTTGAACTTCTAAATGATTATGAGTGCGCTATCAAATATCATCCGGATAAAGCAAATGCGTGTTCGCGCGTTGCAGCTTACCATTCATTCGAACCTTACTGAACAAATCCGAAACGCTCAAGTTGAAGCTATGAAGGAAGAAAATCTTTTGGCTGAAACCATGCGGAGCATGGAGAAGCAGCTCAAACTGAAAGATGACGGCATCCACTACTTCATGGAACGTATCTGGGTTCCATTATATGGGAGCCTATGAGAACTTGTGATGGACGAAGCACACAGGTCTCGCTACTCGGTACATCCTGGTTCCGACAAGATGTACCACGACCTCAAGGCCTTGTATTAGTGACCTAAAATGAAAGTGATCATTGCAAAGTACGTTAGCAAGTGCTTAACCTGTGCCAGAGTCAAGACCGAATATCAAAAGCCATTAGGGCTGCTACAACAACCGGAGATACAAATGTGGAAATGGGAACAAATTTCCATGGATTTCGTCACCGCTTTACCTAAATCTCAGAGTGGAAACGACACCATATGGTTGATCATAGATTGTTTGACCAAATCTGCACACTTCCTCGTGATTAAAGAAACCAATAAGATTACGAAACTTGGCAGCATTTACCTGAAGGAAGTAGTTGCTAGGCACGGGGTACCAACTTCCATTATCTCTTATCGTGACCCACGTTTCGCGTCTGAATTATGGCAAGCGATGAATAAATCCTTCGGCTCACGTGAAGACATGAGCACAACTTATTACTCGCAAACGGATGGTCAAACCGACGTACCATCCAAACCCTATAAGACATGCTGCGGCATGTGTCATCGACTTTGGCAATGGCTAGGAAAGACGTTTACCCTAGGTAGAATGTTTTTACAATAAAAGTTACAATACCAGCATTCAGGCTGCTCCATTCAAAGCATTAAACAGACGGAAATGCCGATCACCTCTGTGTTGGGTTGAGGTTGGCGATAGCCAAATCACTGATCCTAAACTCGTACTCGACCCAACAGAAAAGATTGCTCAGATCAGACAACGAATGGCGACAACTCGCGACCGTCAGAAAAGCTACACTGATAAGCGTAGGAAACCATTGGCATTTCAAGTTGGTGACAAGGTCTTGTTAAAGGTCTCACCTTGGAAGGGTGTTGTTCATTTTGGTAAATGAGGCAAACTCAATCCACGTTATGTTGGACCGTTCGAAATCACGGAAACAATTGGCGAAGTAGCGTACAAACTGAATTTACCTGAAGAACTCAGTGGTATTCACAATGTCTTTCATGTGTCTAATCTAAAGAAGTGCTTATCTGATGAGACACTCATGGTTCCATTTAAAGAGCTCAAGATCGATGATCAGCTCTGTTTCATTGAAGAATTAGTTGAAATCATGGATCATGAGATTAAAACAATCAAGCGCAGCAAGATTCCGATTGTTTGAGTTCATTGGAACTCAAAACGTGGCCTAGAGTTTACTTGGGTACGGGAAGATCAAATGATTGTTGATACACTTTTGTGTCTGTCGCTTGTTCTTAGTTATGTCTGTAATTGTACGGTCTTTGTTTACTGTGTCTGTATAGTTTGGTCTTGTCGACCAAATCAAGATATCCTCTTATCTTGATTTAGTACGACGTTTAGTTTGTCTGTGTAAAACAGTTGCATGTGTGCATACTGTTAAGTCTTGTGTACGTCATGTCTGTGACACGATCTCCAAAGAAGAATTATGTGCGAGTGGGAATACTTCGTACGAGCAAGATATTGCTCGTACAAGTCACCTACCATTCGTACGAATAAGTCTCTCTAAATAAGCATACTGCTTGTTTTGTACGAGCTTGTTGATGCTCGTACGAACCAGCTTGTTCGTACGAGTATTATTGGAGAATGTTCTTCGTGTCTTTTGGTGTTTCGATGACCAGCAACATACTTCATACAGTTGCTGAGTATGGACAGTATATAAGCAAATATGGACTTCTCAATATAGGGTCAGTCACTAGAAGAATAAACAAGTAAGTGAACTAGAGAGAGAGAGAGAGAGACACAAGAGCATAGAGTGTGTTGCATAAGAGTGTATGAACATTGTTTGTATATGTTTGTATCAGTTCTCTTCAGTTAATCAAGATATTGAATCTTTGGTTATCATGTGTTCTTACTTTGTTTTGGTTTGCATACTTACGAGGATTCCGCACTCGTATTTGTGTTGTATAAACAGGGAAGTAGGTTAATCTTGATCCTCCAAGTGGACCTACAAGTGGTATCAGAGCTTTGGCTCTCTTCCTTGTTTGAAAACCAAGCTTAGTGTTGTGTCTGAGCTAGTTTTGAGGGTTTCTTGAAGTGTTCTTGAACTTTCAGTAGGAAACTTAAGTTTTGAAAGATAACAAACTTAAAACTTAGTTAAAACTTGTTGTATCTAGAAAATTTTCATAAAAACCTTGTTAGAACACATGGAGACATGTTAAAATCTGGTTTCTATTAAAATTTTTGTCTGTTCAAGTTGAACACATTTGCAGGAGAAACTCACCGGAATATTGTTGTAAGGTTGACCAAATCTCTGACATTCTGGACTTGACTGTTAAAACTGAAAAAGATGATATGGAATGTTTGTCTTTTTAACCAAAATTGTGTAGACAACCGACCACTTTCGAAAACCAGTCTGTGCTAGAAAAGAAAATTTTTCGCCAACCAGCCCTGCAAAAAGATTCCTCCGTGAAAAAGATCTGTGTGAATAACCCATCCGCACGAAGAACTAGACTGTTCGTGTGAAAGATCAGTCATCCGCATGAAGAACCTGGTCACACGAAAGACTAAGTCGTCCGCACGAAAGAGTGTCCCCCGTACGAAGCACTTGGTTCGTACGAAGGACAATCTCATTCGTACGTAACATTGGTTCGTACGAAGAACAACTTAGTTTTGTCTTTCGTGTTTCAGTTTTTCAAACTGTGTGACTTTTTCCAAACTTTGTGATTTTTAAAAGGAAACTGTTATTTCAAAAATTCAACTTTAAACCTTTTAATTTTCATAATCAAGAAAAACATAAAGAGTACTAATCCGTGGCATTGGATTAGTAGTTCAAGCACAAATCAAGACTCTTCATAGAACTATGCAACCTCATGGGTTAAATCATTGATGCCTCAACATACAGCCATGATTACCGCAAATCAATGGGCGTGTGTCGTAAACCAGCACCAGAGCATTCAGACTCTTCTTATAAGTGAGAGTGAAACCGGGAGTAATAACCGTCCACCTAAACTAAACCATATGAACGATTATCCGTCATGGAAAAGTCGTTTCCACACATATGTTCTCGGACAGAACACAGAATTATGGACATGTTTTACTACACCCTATAAAGAATCTCTCGAAGATGCAGGTTCAAATCCAACCTCCTTAGCCAATCTAGATGAAGGCGATAAAAAGGCTTACGATCTAGAGAAAAAGGCATTTGCTATCCTAACACAGGCACTCCATAAAGATATTTACCATCAGTTTGTGTATTGTACGACCACGAAAAATCTGTGGGATACCCTGGAATCAAGAGGAGAGGGTAATGCTGCAACCAGAAAAATTCGGCATGATCTGCTAAAGAAGGAGTTTGAAGGTTTCATGTTCATGGAAAATGAAACATTGAATGATATGATAACATGTTTTTACCATCTGCTCAGTGAAATGTACTCGTACAAAGTGTTAGCATCTCCATAAGAAATCATGATGCGCTTTGCTGACGCATTACCGCCAAAATGGTGTCAATTTATTGACTTATTGAAACATACCGGTGTTTTGGATTCAATCAGTATTTATGAATTTGTGCATAAATTGGAGAACAAAAATGAAGAAGAACTTCGAAAGGCACAAAGAATTACTGTTCCACAAAACCCCGAGATGTACTTTGGAGGTATTAATACATGTATTAGTGTAAGTGAGCAACCAAAGCTTCAAACCGCGTTTGTGTCAAACGTAAATCCCTTTCTACCACAACCTGTTCAATCAAACCAGTCTGCAAGCTCAAGTACTCAGCCTATGGACAAGTTTTTGATCCGAAAGCCTTTTTGCCACAACCACGAGATCTTGCGCCTCAAGTGCCACAACAAGCTCCTCAACAAGCTTTCTATAGTAACAACTTTCAATCTGCAAGTCCCAATACAGTCAGACTTGACACATCACATCTTTCCAAGGTCAGCGTAGAAGTTGCTCAGGAACATATGGAACTTCTAAACACCATGGTTAGTGCCTATTGTGGATTAGTGGCTGGTCAAATTGGAAACATCAATTTGACTACTGAAGACAACCAACAAATAGACAGAGATGAGATGGAACTGATGGATATCAAATGGGCGTTTGCAAGTGCAGTGAGAAGAGCTAAGGATTATATGAGCAGAACTGGAAGAACCAGTTTGGAGAGCAAGAAAGATACAAAATATGGTTTTGATAAAAATGTTGTTACTTGCTTCAACTGTGGAGAAAAAGGTCACTTCAAGCGTGAGTGCACAAGACCCAGCAAACAAGGAAATCACAACCCCTTCCAAAATCAATCACAACCATCCAACACAGCTCAAGTTAACAGTGATCAAAGAATAGTAGTTGTTAACAACCCAAACAACACCAACCAGTCAGGACCTTCAAACAACACAAACAGAACCTTAGTAGTTCAGGCAGATGAAGGATGCGATTGGTCAGTGCAATTGCGAAATAAGAATCACGGAGGAACTTCCTGTTATGCCAAGATCATCAATTGAATCAAACATGTTCACATCATTGATAGTTCTGATGATGATGATAGTTCAGGGTATAATGGTGGTTCTTATGAAGAATGCTCAAGTTCAGGTAGTTATGGATCTGATTCAGATATCAGAAAAGGAAGTGATGCTGAGGTCAGAAAGTTGCTGAAAGAAGCAGAAAGGTTGAAAGGTCAAAAGGAGAGCTTGATGATCAAGGCAGAAGCTACATCGAAAGAAACAGAAAAATTCTTTACAAATAGTGCAGCCTTTCCTCATTATACTGCCTTCATGGCTAATGTTGCCAGTTCGACAAGTCAGGTAAACTCCGACTCTCCTAATTTGCAGTGACTGTGCTAAATTAAAAACAAAATTTGAAACAATAAACAGTCCCAATCAAAACATAGTTGTTGAACTGTCAAAATGCAAAGAGGCTAACTTGGCTTTAACTCGAAACGAAAAAGAATTCAAATCTGTAATAGAAACCCTCAAGAAAAACGTTTCTGAATTAACAAAGACAGTTTTGAACAAACAAACAGGAATAATAACTACATTAATCTCCTTGAGGAAACAAAGAAAGAGTTAGCCATCGCCAAATGCGAATATGATGCGATCAAGCTAAAATTGGAAAGTTATTCTAACTCCTGATATGTGCTTGATCATATCATTGACGTTCAAAAACTAAAAGGAGATGTTAAATCATTGGGTATAAGTCGTGTCCACCTCCGTTGAAACACAACTATGCCAAACTACCTGATGAAGAAGAAATCCCACACTTTAAACCCTCGGTACCTCTTAATCCTGAAGAATTTGCAGCAGGATTAGGGTTCAAGCTAGACAATTCCTCAGTTGAATCAAGAAAACCAGAAAACTCATCATCAGTTGTTGATCAGAACCCCTCTACATCAAAGGAGGATGATTCGTCAGATGATGAGTCCGAGAAAAATGATCAGGATCAATCTCTTGACGTGGAAAAAGGGATAGAAATGTCTGCTACTCCTAGTGTGAAAACTGTTGAAAATTAAGAGAATGATCCTATGAAGTCTGTTAAGACAAATGTGTCTACATATGAAAATGATAATGTGTTGTATGTATACCTTGGTTGGAGACAAGAAAATATTTTCTAACAAAGACTTTCCGATCAAAAATGTAAACCCAACCTCTATTGATCATGTTTTTGAAAATTCAACAACCAAATTTTTGGAGAAGAAAAATCCAATCAAGTCACAAACATTATCAAGTTTAAAAGAAAAACAAGGAGAAAAGCAAGCCGAAAAACCTAAGGATCACAACCGATGGTTGAAGCCAAAGGCGCTCGTTACAAGAAGAAGTTTAAGAATGTTAAATTTGTGAGTTCTACTGGTACCGATAAAGTTGAGACTTTTGAAGGCATGTCTAATATAGATTTTGTAAACAAAGTCAAGATTTTAAAGAGTAACAGTGACAACAATTACACTCACAAATGGGTGTGAAAATGAACCAAGTACCTCAAGACCCATAAGTTCAACATCAAGTCACAGAACATGATCTCCTAAGTTTGTTGAGAGGAGAACTTGTTTTAAATGTGGAGAATTTGGCCACATAATAAAAAATTGTTCAAACCCAGCAAAACCAAGATATGTTGAGAAAGCCCCTCCTGAACCAACTTGCTAAGATCGATCTGTTTCTCCAAAACAAGACAAACGTATTGTTAAAGAACAAGAAGAAAAACAGAGACGTAAACAAGTAAAAATAATTGAAAAAGCATTGAAACCAGATCTTCAGAAAGGAAACCAAGTTCTTCAAATTTATTAAAACCAGAAGGTGTTAAAAATGTAAATAATTGTTACTCTGGTAAATTTCAAAAATCTTGGAAACCTAAGACCGGTGATGGTTCAAGAGGAGGCACACAATTTCCAAATCATCAAGAAATAGAAATCACATTTCTTGATGATAAGGGTCGACCCAAGACCATTAAGGCTTGGGTCCCATCTCAAACTGATCGGGTTTTTGAAATGTGCAGGGTGTTCCAGGAGGAACTGTGAATAATCATTGGATTGTTGACAGTGGAGCATCAAGGCACATGACAGGCAACTTAAGGCTCCTTTATGATGTGAAAAGCATTCGAGGAAGCTATGTTGGCTTTACTGGAGACAAAGGCACATAGATAACTGGAGAAGGAATGGTATCCAATGGTGTGGTTAGCTTTGATAAGATCAATTATGTTCGACAAATTGATCACAATCTTCTTAGTGTTCCTCAAATCTGCGACAAGAAGTTCACGATTCATTTTGATGATGCTGGATGTTATGTGTTGAAACTTGGTTTCAAGATTCCCAAAGAATGGATTCTCCTATCGGCTCCAAGAAATTATGATATATATATTTTGACATGAGCCAAGCTATTATCACGGCACAAGTTACATGTTTTGTCTCAAAAGCCACTGAAAAGGAATCAATCTCTTCGCACAGACGAATGGGACAAATTCACTTGAGAAAATGAACTATTTGGTGAAAAACAATCTTGTGAATGGTGTGCCAGTGAAGAATTTTCATCTACAAAACATCTATGTCTCATGCCAAAAGGGAAAGCAAGCGAGAAAATCTCATCCTGTGAAAAAGATTAACACGATGAATATGCCTTTGGAACGTCTTCATATGGACCTCTTTGGACCTATGAAACACAAGACTACCTTTGGTGATTCATATTGTTTAGTAGTTATTGATGACTACTCAAGATTTTCATGGGTAAATATGTTGGCACGCAAGAGTGAAGTTCCTGAAATCCTCAAGAATCTCCTAACTCTGCTTGAAAATTTGTACAATTTGAAGATAAGGAGAATCAGAAGCGACAACGACACCAAATTCAAGAATCAAGTTAAGGATGAGTTCTGTTCTTCTAAAGGCATTCTGCATGAGAACAGTTCTCGATACACTCCACAACAAAATGGTGTCGCTGAGAGGAAAAATAGAACTCTGATTGAAACAGCAAGAACTATGCTAGTAGAATCAGAACTTCCTGTTCAATTTTGGGGAGAAATTGTTGCTACTGCATGTTATACAATGAATAGAGTTCTTACAGTGAAGAGGCACGGGAAAACATGTTTTGAGTTGTTACATAAAATGAAACCGGATGTTTCTTTCTTAGAACCTCTTGGAGCTCCATGCACTATTATTGATCCACATGGTGAATTTGGTCCGAAAGCTATCGAAGGTTTCTTTCTTGGATATGCTACTCCTAATTTCAGAGTGTGGAATTTGTCAACAAAGAAGCTTGAAGAATGGGGTGAAGTCAAGGTTCAAAGATACACTGAATCAGTAAGAGCTCCGGATGCTCCTTGGATGTTGACTATGATGGGCTGTTTAACTCCTTTAATCTGCCAACTTTTGATGATGCTTCTGCAGCAGCTCAAATTCTAGTGGAAAGTGATACTGCAGTTGACTCGTCATTAGTTCGACCAATTATTGCTAATCCTCAAGTGTCTACTTCGGTTAACAATCTTGTTCAGAATGAGGAATTCGAAGATGCTGCTGATTACAATATTTCATCAAAAGATGATGAGTTCCATGATGCAAATGAAGCAACTTCTGCTCCAGTTCCTGGAATTTCAGATGCCACGTCAAATATTCAGAATATAGGGACTACTGAAGGTCATGCATCTACATCTTCATCAAATCCAGCAAACGAATTAGCTGTTGATTTGAATATCAACAATTTGGGTATAAATTCTCGAGTTCCTGATGTTCCTGAAACTCGAATCCATAATACCCATCCTCAGTAGAATATCATAGGAGATGTCAAGAGTGGTGTGCAGACACGTAATCAGCTCAATAATAACCAGAATGCTGGTTTGTATTCAGTTATTAGGGAATCTAGGGAACATAATGATTTTGCCTGCTATGTCTACCAAGTTGAACCGAAATCTTGGAAGGAGGCTATGAAAGAAGACTCATGGGTTCAAGCAATGCAGGAAGAACTTCAGCGGTTTCAAAAGTTAGGTGTGTGGAAATTGGTTGACAGGCCTGAAACTATAAGAAGATTGGAACAAGATGGGTTTACAAATGTAAGAAGTATGACCTAGGTGTTGTGAGAAACAAAGCAAGATTGGTCGTCCAAGGCTTTAATCAGGTAGAAGGCATTGATTACAATGAAGTTTATGCACCAGTAGCTCGTCTTGAGGCCATAAGAGTTTTCTTGGCTTATGCGTCCTACAAGAAGTTTATTGTTTACCAAATGGATGTTAAAAGCGTATTTCTTCATGGTGTGGTTGAAGAAGAAGTATACGTTGAGCAACCGCCATGTTTTGAAGATCCAATACATCCTGACAAGGTTTGGCTTCTCAACAAGGCGCTATGGTCTTCATCAAGCTCCACGGGCTTGGTATGAAATGTTGTCTTCCTATCTTCTAAAAAATGGTTTTCGACGTGGATTGATCGACAAGGAACAGAATGAGGACTTATTGCTGGTGCAAGTGTATGTTGATGATATTATTTTTGGGTCCACCAACGAGAAAATGTGCAAAGAATTTGAGCAGGTCATGCAGGAGAAGTTCGAGATGAGCGCTATGGGAGAAATGACTTTATTTTTAGGTTTGTAGGTTCAACAATCTAAGGAAAGGATTTTCATCCATCAAACCTACATCGGGGATATTCTCAAACGATTTTATATGAAAGACTCAAAGCCCTTAGGAACTCCATTGGCTCAAAATCATGGGATTACTCTTGATGGAATAGGTGAACATGTGGAACCATCTCTTTATCGTGCTATGATCGGATCTCTCATGTATCTTACTACTTCAAGACCCGATATAATGTACCCAACATGTCTTCTAGCTCGCTACCAGTCTAGTCCGAAGGTTTCTCATTTGATGGCTGTAAAAAGAATCTTTCGTTATTTGAAGGGGCGCCCGGACACTGGTCTATGGTACCTTAAGGATGATAACTTTGATTTGACAGCATTCAGTGATTCTGATCATGGCGGCTGCAAGATCAATGCAATATCAACATCAGCAGGATGTCAGTTCTTGGGAAATCGCCAAGTCACGTGGCAGTGGAAAAAGCAGACTTGTATAGCAACGTCAACCTGTGAGACTGAGTATATTTCGGCTTCTAGTTGCTACTCTCAGGTTCTATGGATCCAACAGCAAATGCGCGACTATGGTTTTGAATTTCTAACTACTCCTATTTTTGTTGATAACGAAGCTGCTTTATAGATCACTCGTAATCATGTACAACACTCAAAAACCAAACACATTGAGATTAAGTATCATTTCATACGAGATTGTTATGAAAAGAAACTTATCAATGTTGTTAAAATCCACAACGATCACCAACGTGCTGACCTGTTTACAAAAGCTTTTGATAAATCTCATTTTGATTATCTACTTTTGGTCAGTGGCATCAAGGTGAAACCCGAGTAATTCATCCTTGGCTGATCATTTTTCGTAAATATTTTCTTCAAATCTAAAATTACAAATGATTTTCTATTTCTCTTACTTTTATATTTTAGGGGGAGAATATTTCAAGAAAATAAAAAAAACATGAGAAAATGCAAATATACAAAAAATATGTCTTTTATTTAGTTTAGGTCTTTATTACCTTCTTTATTTAAGGGGGAGAAACATTTAGAAAAATACAAAAACAATAGAAAAATAGAAAATGAGTTTCTTGGATAGATAAGTGAAGATGATGAATACACCAGTGATCTGTCATAAACAGTAAAAAACACAAAATGAAAATTGATAAGTAGCTTTACTAATGATGTATCGGTAGGCTCACAATCAGATTAAAATATGCAGGTTAATATAAACATAACGGACTGCAAGCCAGGTGGGAACTATTCATTGGCATATGGTCTTGGTACCGAAATTTCATTTGATAGTATGCCAAGGATCTGAGATATGCAGTCTTTATGCTGACTTATCATCTGGGTATCATGGTTAATCTTTTGTCAAAAAATAACGGTGTCGCAAATCTAGAACTTCCATGATACCATACATACGTGTAAATACTGCATACGACCATCAATAAGAGATAAACATATCACGTCCACCCAAAAATAAGTGATAAAATATCACAGCTTTATGCGGGAGCTAAGTTCGTCTCTTTGTCGATACGATGGTACTAACCTGTTCACGGACTTACTCCTGTGCCGTGCATGCATCTGAAAATCATGTTCCTCATCAATAAGTGCTTTAATCACATAGGGCTTGTTTTCAATCAAAATAAGTGAGTATCTCACATCATATACGTCAAAACAGATGATAAGCAGTATACTCACCGGTAAGATTTTCTCTCGTGCATATCTTGATACGGGAATGTGTCGTGAAGTGGTTGAACACCGGCTAGTAGGTATAATTCATACCTAAATCATGTCTCCAAATCATGATTACATTTGATAAGCTGAACTCACGTGGACAACAATACCGATAATCATAGTAGAATGCTTAGTTATTTATTTAATGTTTTAAACAAAACTCGTTTTTGACAAGATTAAAAGTTGGTATGATTCTCTTACCTTGAAACTCCGAAAAAGATTATCTAGTAAATATAGAGTTTACTCTTATCTATTACTGGTTATTTTTAGTTTAGTTTACTTTGTTGTTTAATTAAGTTCCTTTGAATTAGCCAAAATTGAACTCAAAATTATTCTACCAAGATACGCCCTAAAAACCTTTTGCTTTGATATCATAACTTCATAAAAGTACTTTCTTACAATGGGTAAACTCATCTCAAAAGAACAAAATTTGTATAACAAGCACTTTTCCTAACTTAACTTTTGATTAGTGTGGATATATGCAAAGTTCTAAATAGGTCAGCAAACCTAAAGATGTCGAAGAACTGAAAGTCCAGTTTTGAAAAACCTGGACTCGTACGAATGACCATTGGGTCTTATACATTTGGAGTTCTTCGTACGAGTTTAGTAATTCGCACGAGTGTCTTGATGTGGTATAAAAGGTGATGAAGTTCTTTGGTAGAACCTCACTTTCACCTTGCTCACGTCATCTTTACACCTCTCCTTAAGTTGTTTTTGATTTCTTTAAGGTATACTTGACTATGATGGCATACTTCAAAACAACTTAAACATTATCTGATCATGTGAATTTGACTGAGTTGAACAACCAAATTTAAGCGAAAAATTATTTTAACCGAAAACCAAGTTACTTCTCTTGAAGTTGTTCATACGAACTAGATTCGCACGAATGACACATCGTTCGTACGAGCCAGCTGTTCGTACGAATGAAACAGTTGTTTTTTTTAATTAAGAGTTTGTAAAATTTGATATTCTTCGTACGAATAAATTGTTATTCGAATGAGTCAATAGTTCTTTGTTTAGGGAATAAATACATAAAGAAAGTTTGGAATAAAACTTTTTATGTATATTTCCTAATGAATTTGTGTTCTTATTCTTGTTGTTGTATGTGTACAAAATGGAACATAAAAGAAAACCCACAACAAACAGAACTGACAAGTCAGAAGTGGAAATTATGTCTGAACCTAGACATTACATGGTGGCCTACTTGGATCCGGAAGACAAATTTGCTGAGTACAACGGTATAATGAAGTTTTTGCGCGACTCAAGGATACATTATGCTATCACGCACAAGACTACAGTATACAAGACGTTGATAAAGGAATTTTGGGATTCAACTAAAGTTATTGAGGTGAATGGACAGGAACTTATCCACGGGAAAGTAAATGACTTGAACGTAGATATCACTGTTGAAACCATTAACTCAGTATTACATCTTGGTGATGATCCTGAAGCTCCATTCTTAGTGCCGTTGAAGTGTCAACGTGGATGTTTGCTTAGAATAAAATGTGTTGGAGATTTCCTCGTAGGACAACTAAACAAAGCATGGTTGCCACTCCGATACAAGTTCTTTCTACATGTTTTAATTCAGTGTTTGAGCAACAGACGAAGTGGTTATGACATGGCAAATAACGACTTGGTTGGTATGATGATAGCTTTGACATTGAACAAACCGTTTAGTGTTTCAAAGTATATTTTTGCAAACATGAAGGAAAACCTGAGAAGAACCGGATATGGTGGAAATAAGTTTTGGATGTATCCTCGTTTTCTACAAATGATCTTGAATGTGCAACATCCGAATCTTCCGAAGAACGACAACAATGTATTAAAAGTAGAAGTTATGATGGAACATTCGTTCAAAATTTTTAGAGGTGTAGCAGCAAAACATTACAAGGAAAGCACATCTCCTCGTAAGTTGATCGGTTTTCTTGAAAATGATCAATATATTGCACCAGAAAACGACAAGTGGCGCAATGATGACAGTGATTCAGAAAATGAAGAACCAACCTTGAAAAATGTAACATTTGCGCAAATCGGGTTTCGATAACCTGCCTCAAATTATCAATTCAAGCATATTTATTTACGTCGTACAGTTATTTTATTTCATATAAAAAAAGAAAATAATAATAATAATAATAAATAATGATAATCAATGTTTAATATAAAATGATATAATAATCAATTAAATAATAAATATTTATAATTTATGGATAATTAAAAAGGGGTAATAAAAAAATATATATATTAATGAAGTAGAAAGGTGGAACCAGGAATCGAGGGTTCCCGGGTCAAAACACATCACAAACCATGTCACACGCTCACATTGGTTAGGATTAGAAATCAATTAAATCTTATATTCAGAACTCGGAGGAATGTTGGCGGGTTCAAAATAGCGAACCCGCCAATTCCGCCTGTCAAGACCTCGCTGGATTCCGGCTGGCAATCCGCCTAGAAACTTTCCAAAACCGGAGCCAATCAATCTTAATTAGATGGAATCAATCAGTTCTTGTTTCCAATCGAACCGAAAACAACCCACCTCTGTTCAGCCTATAAATACCCATTACAATTCCCATCTCCATAATCTCCCAATTCATTCTTCATTAATCCATTTTTTCCTCTGCTCAGCACACCAACCCCTGTTCACCGATAGTCGCAGTCCGTCACCGGATTCAACTCTCCGGAAGACCCCCGCTAACCGGTAACGGTTTCTTGCACTTTATTTTTCCATTTATTTATATATATATATGTTAAGCACTTCGGTATAATAATCAAGTTTAGTTGAAATAGAAATCGAGATCGTGTTCTGGGTTGTTCATGGGAAGAAGATGAAGTTCAGTATGTGTTTTTATGTAATATAATTTGTTATATTTTCGGGTTAGACACCCAGCTCAGTTGGATGGGCTGGGTGCAAATGTTGCAGAGGTCGTGGGATCGAACCGTGGGAGGGCATGCCGGTTCGATTGATTTTCAAACTTTTTAAAAATAAATATTTTCTGAAATAGTCTAAGGAGTATATAAGTATAATTAAAATCAGGTTTCTTTCGGGTTAGACACGTAGCTCAGTTGGAAGAGCTGCATGCACACGAACGGGAGGTATCAGGTTCGGATCTCAACATGCGCATCTTGATTCCGTATAAAAACCCGGCCGGTCAGTTAAATTTTAAATCTTTTTAAAATTAGTAAATTCTGAATGAACCTAAAGAGAGAATAAGAATAATAAAAATCTTGTTTCTAACGGGTTAGACACGTAGCTCAGTTGGAAGAGCTGCGTGCACACGAACGGGAGGTCTCAGGTTTGAATCTCAACACGCGCATCTTGATCCTTATAAAAACCCGGCCGGTTACCCCTCTGTCAGACCTGACAGAAGGTAACTTCTTTTTACATTTTTATTTTATTTTCTTTATTTTAATGTATTTATTTGTAAGTATACTTTTTAATTAAAATTTATTTTTAAAACAATTAATAGTACTATTGTGAATAATATATAACTTTAAAATTCTAAGCAAAAGGGATTAAATGAAGTTTGGTTATATTTATCGAATTATTGTAATATTTCTCCTTAGGTTAGTATTCGTTCGTTGATCAAATCCTCCATTCTTTTTCGTGCGCGTTTATTATCATCAAGGAACGCACCCAAGGTGACTGAATCTCTACAAATTCCCCGTTTTAATCACGTTTTGGGGTGTATCATGCGTCGTACCATTTCTTTATTTTATTTAACGCTTGTGCTAGCATCATTTCATGATCAAATGTGTATTGTTTGTTATGTGGTTTATATTGGATACATTTTATCATTTCAGTGCAATCATTTCATTAGGCCCATCAGTTCCTCGTGGGATACGGGTTGAACATCAGGTGCCTCACTAGATCGGCTCCGTTTGATTGAGCCTTGATCTCACATACATCATCCGTTATGTCATAAGTTCATGTGGTTTGTGATTTATTACATATATATATTTGCTCACATGTGATTCATGCACAATTTTCTTTAAACAATAATAAAATTCATTCACTTAAATGTATTTATCAAGGTTCACTCGCCATCTGTTGTTGACCCAAATTTCCTCTGATTTACGCATGATACAGGTGATCAAGTTGAGGAAAGAAACGCCTAGGATGGCCTTAGAAGAATAATCAAGTTATTTCGTGGAACAATCATTTGTTTCAATGATTGTGCTTGTATGAGATTTTGTGTTGGATATTTGAGTTTAATTTGAATTTAATAAATATGAAACTTGTTAGTAAATATCATGAGCTTTGGCGATAACCCAATCATGCCCCGACTTTTATTCCGTTGCGGGTCAGGGTGTGACAAAAAAGATGATCGAAGATAAGTTTGGTAATAAAAATGGAAAGGGTAATGATGATGACGGTGATAATGTTGGTAATGATGGTGTAAGTAAACCAGTTGCAGAAGTCCAGCCTACCTTTACAACGGAGGAGACTGAACCTGTAATGACGGAACACACTACAATTGCTGAACCACAACCTTCAAATACCACAGCAGCTGAAACACCTTCGGTTGAAGATACTCCGGTTCGATCACAACCTACTACTTCTTCAGCTCAACAATCCCAGTCTACATCTTATCAACAAAATGCAAAACGAAACAGTTGTTTGTTCTCTGAAATGGAATAGGATGAGAAAGTGGATTTTTTGTTCTCTTAGTTGCAAGCTGCGGCAATCCAGATAAAGAAGCATTCAGAGTTTGTATCTTCAAATCGGAACACCGTTGTCAAACAACAGTTGGAGATAAATTCTTTGAAAGAGACTGTTAGAAAACTGGATTCTGAAATTGCGCAATTAAGAAAAGAAAATGAGCGACTGAAGGCTGCAGATGCTGAAAGAGCAACTCAGCTTCAGTAGATGAGAGCAGCTGATAACTCTCGGGGGATTGAGATAAACAGACTGAAAGAACATAGTGCGGCTGTACAACGATCTGCAGCAACATTAACTGTTAAGCATAATGACTTGAGAGAATGGTATCATTCTCGTAATGCTACACTGGGTGAAGGCTTTAATGGTATTAAAGACGTGTTTGAAATAAGAAGAAAGAGGGTAAACATTCTATGGAATGATAGATGCAAAGCACAGGAGATCAAGCGAAAACATGATCACTGGCAATCCTGATGCTTCGGCCTCATCCTCGCAATCAAAAGTTTCTACTTCAACTCCAGTGGTAAAGTCTAATGCACATCAGATCGTGACCGATCCAGTTACCTCCAGTGCTACTCAGATGAAACAGGAAAGGTTTGATGTTTCTGGAAGGTTTTGAAGACCTGATGTTCTATCAACGTTGGATAACATATTTTCAGGGGGAGTTTGTTGATACTCCAGGCAACTTATTATGAAGACCAAAGACCGAAGACTGAAGACCAAGCAACAGCCAAGGGGGAGTTTGTTGATACACTTTTGTGTTTGTCGCTTGTTCTTAGTTACATCTGTAATTGTACGGTCTTTGTTTACTGTGTTTGTATAGTTTGGTCGTGTCGACCAAATCAAGATATCCTCCTATCTTGGTTTAGTACGAGATTTAGTTTGTCTGTGTAAAACAGTTGCATGTGTGCATACTGTTAAGTCTTGTCTACGTCATGTCTGTGACACGATCTCCAAAGAAGAATTATGTGCGAGTGGGAATACTTCATACGAGCAAGATAATGCTTGTACGAGTCAGCTACCATTCATACAAATAAGTCCCTCTAAACAAGCATACTGGTAGTTTCGTACGAGCTTGTTATTGCTCGTACGAACTAGCTTGTTCGTACGAGTATCTTTGGAGAATGTTCTTTGTGTCTTTTGGTGTTTCGTATGACCAGCAATATACTTCATACAGTTGCTGAGTATGGACACTATATAAGCAGACATGCACTTCTCAGTATAGAGTCAGTCACTAGAAGAAGAGACAAGTAAGTGAACTAGAGAGAGAGAGAGACACAAGAGCACAAAGTATGTTGCTTGAGAGTGTATGAACATTGTTTGTATATGTTTGTATCAGTTCTCTTTAGTTAATCAAGATATTGAATCTTTGGTTATCTTGTGTTCTTACTTTGTTTTGGTTTACATACTTACGAGGATTCCGCACTCGTATTTGTGTTGTATAAACAGGGAAGTATGTTAATCTTGATATTTCAAGTGGACCTACAATGATCCGCAAGTATCCTCAGTTGTTCAAGGACAACGCATCCAGTGTTGAAGCTACTACTGAATTTCAGGACGAAATTCCAAATCAACTTGGGGATGATGTGACCCCCCGCGAAAACGTTCAACCACACTAGCTTCTTCAGCGACTGTTTGCAAATTTCAGGATGAAATTTCTTTTAACTTGGGGATGATGTGACAACCCGTAATCTCGAGGTAAAAACCGCTCGTTCACTATTATTTTGTTTGATGAATTATTTATATACTTAACAAGCTTATGTTATAAAAACAAGTATTCCATATCGCGTTGAACTGAACCGAACTATTTGAACCAAAACACTTGTCTCGCGTGTCGATTCAACCCACTCGCATACCTGATACTTTTGAGACCCAAACCATAACTTGATTAATATATATATATATATATATATATATATATATATATATATATATATATATATATATATATATACTTAATGGCTACATCAAAACACATTTACCCATTTTTTAGCATATAAGTATATTATAAACCAAAACCCTCATGTTTCAAATTAATATTATAATAATAACATTTAGATGAGAAAGGTGCACACATAATTGAACATGAGGTGCATTATTGTTATTAGTTGTTTAAAAAAACAAAGATAAAAGGTATATAATATTAGTATTATAACAACACTTGCAATTTTCTTTCCCCATTCATGTGCTTGGCCCAAACAGTCCATGCCCACCCTAGAATTCCTTGCAGCCCACTCTCCACAACCGCCCATCCATTCCTTTATTTGATTACGTAGGTTTGCATATTGTATATAATACTTCCACAGCAAAAACAAACCCTACTCCCCCCTAGTAATTCACGGCAGCAGGAGGCAGAAGACCTTCCCCCATCTCTCTCTCTCTCGCTCTATTCCTCCCTCTCATCTTTTCGGTTAGTGTTTCAGTTTGTTATTATGGCACTACTAGGCTGCGTGTCTTTTGATTGGTATGATATTTTGAAGGACATTATTATAGGATGGTTTGATGTGTCGCATTATCTTGTGTTCGTTTGGTACTTATAGTTGTGATACGATTAGGTTATATGTTTGGTGTAGGGTTAACAAGAGATCTTAAGTGTTGTAGCATAATTATGGTTATGGTTGTTGCATGATAACTTAGGGTGGGTCTCTTTGATAATTTTGGTGAAGTATAGTGATGAACTTGATGTAAATAACCTGAAAGCTTCTAGGATTAATGTTATGACTGAATGTGTTCACTTTTGAAGCGTTTACGAGGTTTCGGTAATGAAAACAGGTTCTGTCCGACAGTTACAGCCAACTTTAATCGGCTGTAACCGGGTCATAACTTAACGAAAATTTGTTTTTCTTGAGTCTATAACGTGCTATTTCGAAATTCGCTTCAAATGGAACTGGAATCATGATTTTTGAACATCGTTTATTGTTTTAAATAAATTGTTTCGTTTCAGCAATTTAAGCTGCGTTTTCTGCATATTTTATGTGATATGTTTTGGGTCATAACTTGTTGTGTATTTGGAGTTTTGCTGTTTCTTAATGTAGATAGCCTTTAAAGTTTTAAGAATTTTTCCACTGGTTTTCAACTCAATCGGATAAACAAGAAATTTTTGAGAAAATATATAGTGGGCAGGGGTCAGATTGCGACAAATCTGACCACTGTTCATGTTTGATTTTTCACGGAAAATTTATAAAGAATTAGATTCTGAAAATTTTACATAAATGAAAAGGATTGTTGGGAACTTTCTATAGTTTTCTGGGAACTTTTTCAGTTCCGAAACTATATTAGAAAAATTCCTGAAAACTGCACAGAATTAAGTGTCAATGCTGAATTTTGATAAGTTAACTTAACGTGCATGTTTCTTGCTTGTGAGATCATATAATGTCCTATTGTGTTTGATGAGTATATAATTGATACTTAGTATGTGATATGCTGTAGTGTTATGTATGCATACATTTGGTTAAATGGTTCAAGTATAAACGTGTTACTTGCAAAATGTTAGATTGTGTGTAGGAATATACGTGTTGCATGAATACATTGTAATGAAATACATAATAACTATCTTAGGACGCGGTTGATCATCTTCGCTACTATTTGCACTTTATTTCTTACCAAACAAAACAAAAGTGAGTCCACACGTTTACTAAAAGCATGTATTCCTAGTGGTTGGGAACCTCACTTTCCCGGGTATGGGATTACCTAGTATTCCTAGGGATGGAATACTGTTAAATGTTATCTATATTTCATGTCTTTAGCGGACTAAACGAACTCTATCTGAAAGTCCCACACATTATACCAATTAATTGCTAGGGCCTGGTGAACGGGATATTAGTTGATAGCGCTATTAGGTTGACAAACCTCACACCGAACGTGGGAGGACAGGCGTTAAATTTTATGCCTTGGTAACTGGTCAATGATGATAGACTTTGACTTGAGGCACAAACAACGCACACAGTCAAAGTTTCAGTACCACACAGTTTAGTAGCTTAAAGATGGGGTAGCTCCCCATGACATATTTTATAAATTAAGTAATTTAACAACCTAAGTTTTTGAAAAATAATATTGAAAAACTGTGAACTCACCAACCTTATGTTGACATACTATTACATGTTTTGCAGGTCGTTAGGTACAGCGTGGGAGCTTGCATTGGAGGAATGTCATGGCTGCGTTAATTATTTGAATTGGTTTTACTTAAACAATTATGGGATTTTAACAACTGTTTGGATTTTTAAACTGTTGGCTTCCGCTGTTGGTTAAACTATGTTTTTGGACATTTAAACTTTAGCTCACTAATCGTGTTAATGGTGATACTTTTTGATATCTTTAATAGTGGTTCAACATTGACTAGTGGCTTGATCCTGGTCGGTCGCACCTCTCGCGGTAAAACTCCGCATGTGGAAATTTGAGGGTGTGACAGCGTTGACCTCCACATGCCAAATATGTCGAACACAGGGTCACTATGTTACCCAGTCTTGCAATCCTCTGCTTCTGCTACCAACCCTTCCGTTGAACAGCTTGCTTAGGTATTTCATGCCCAATGTAGCCTCAATGCCAACATACCTGATTTAACGTGTGATACAAGTGCCCCATATCATATGCTTCCTAATACTCAGGGGGTAACAAATCCTTCTCCCACTCAAGGTAATAATCGTGTTTCTTTGGTAATGGTCAATCATTGCCTGTATCTCATACGGATAACTCTAATTTGTTAGGTTCTCTTAACCTTAACAAAGTTCTTGTTCCTCAACTTACTAGAAACCTTTTATCAATTAGCAAATTAACTAAGGATAATTTAGTTGATGTTGTTTTCTCACATGCGTATTTTTATATTAAGGATCGACTAACCAAACAGGACCTAGCCCAGGGTTGCCATGAAGACGGCCTTTACGTTCTTCACAACACACATGAGGCCTTTCTATCATCATGCATATGTCCTAAAGCATCATTTGAAGTATGGCATTCCCGTCTTGGGCATGTCAATTTTGACACTATTAATATGTTAAAAACTCGTGGTTATTTATCTTTTACTTCTTTATTACCCCTAAATTGGGAACTTGCTCCCCATGTGAGCTTGCTAAATTCAAGCGTTTACCCTTTGATAATGATAATAATAATAATAATAATAATAATAACAACAACAACAAACGTGCCACTAAACCCCTTGAGTTGATACATTGTGAGATATGAGGTCCATCACTGGTAAATACTGTTGACAGTTTTTGATATTATGTGGCACTTGTCAATGACTTCTCTCGGTTCACATGGTTGTTTCCACTTCGCACCAAGGCTGAATTTTGATGCTTTGAATATTTTTGTTCCATTTGTTCAAACACAATTTACCTCTAAAATTAAAACCTTTCAAAGTGATGGTGGAACGGAATTCATAAATCACAAAGTTCGGGCATTATTTGAAAGTAACGGTACTCTACATCGCATGTCTTGCCCATACACATCCCAACAAAATGGGCGAATGGAACACAAGCATCAACACATTGTCGAAACTGGGTTAGTTATGCTTTTTAATGCTAACATTTCTCCCACCTATTGGGTCGATGCTTTTTCTACAGCAGCTTATATTATTAACCGTTCACCCACTCCGACTCTTAATGGAAAATCCCCATTTGAGTTATTATATCACCAATCACCCAACTACTCTGCTTTCGCACCTTTGGTTGTTGGGTGTATCCTTATTTACGTGATTATGCACCTCATAAACCTGCACCAAGAAGTATTTCGTGCATTTTTTGTTGGTTCTAGCTCTAAATATACAGGATATAGATGCTTAGACCCTATCCATTTAAAAATAACACCACTGAACATCCACTTGACACAATTGAATTATCCTCTTTTTTCGACATCTCTCTCATCAACACACATAATACCCACCATCCACCAAAAGCTACCTCACCCATTGTTACCTCTCATCCACCCAAGCCAATTGTCCTATCTCCTACCTCACATGGACCGATTCCTCTTTTCCACCTACAGCCCCTGTCGCTTCAACTCAAACTGACCCTACCTCTCTAGCACCGCAACCGGATACTACTCCGACTTCTGAAGCATCCTCCGGTACCACATCTGACAGCACCATAGTGGCTACGACACCTACATCCACCCCTACATCTCCCACCGATAGTCCTTCACCACCTAACCCGCCTCCTCCTTCAACTCACCCATGATAACCCATGCAAAAGTGGGGATTTTTAAACCCTGTCATCATGCTGATCTCGCTCACACCAAAATTATTCCTCTTCATCATGCTTTATTTGCTTCATCTGATCCTATACGTGGACCCTCGTACAGCGTCCGACAACCTCTATTGTTATTGGTTCCAAATGGCTCTTTCGAACCAAGTTTCACTATGATGGCACCATTGAACGTCATAAAGCGTGCCTTGTGACTCAAGGTCATAGTAAAATTCAAGTCCTAGACTTCTTTCATGCTTTCGGTCCTTTTTTCAAGGCTCCCACAATTCGCACTATCTTAGCATTAGCCATCATAAATCAATGGAAGCTACATTAATTGGACATTAACAAAGCTTTTTTGCATGGTACGCTAACTGAATTTGTGTTTATGGAGCAACCCACGGGCTTTCTCAATTCTCAGTTTCTTGATCACATGTGTAAATTAAACAAGGCAATCTACGGTTTAAAGCAGGCCCCTAGGGCTTGGTTTCAGCATCATAGTGCCTTCTTAATTGAGTATGGGTTTCTTTGCAGTCGTGTGGATCCCTGCATTTTCATTTTCAAAAAGGGATCATGTGTAATGTATATTCTTGTTTATGTTGATGATCTCATCTTAACGGGTAATCAACCTAGTGCTCTTACTTCCTTTAGATTATCTTCACAAAGAATTCACTATCAAAGATCTAGGGAAACTCAACTACTTTCTTGGTCTGGTGGTTACCTACACCACAAACGGAATGTTTTTAAATCAGTCTAAATACACTTTGGATATTCTAACATGTGCAAAGATGTTGGATGCTAAACCTGCTCCAACACCATTGAGTACAAATGTTTCTTTTGTGTCTACAGGTGACTTATATCCGGATGCTACACACTATCGATCCATTGTTGGTGCTCTTTAGTACTTGACGATCACCAGACCTAACATCTCATATGTTGTTAATCAAGCTACTCAATTTTTGCATACTCCGACCATTGTGCATTATAATGATGTAAAGAATTCTTCGATATCGTAACACACTCTTGCATTTGGGCTTCATTATAGTCGCCCTAGCAAAACATCTCTGCTGGGATGCTCCGATGCTGACTGAGCAAGATGTTTAGAAACTCGTTGCTTAACTTATGGATACTCTATATTTTTAGGAGGCAATCTCATCTCTTAGAGTGCTAAGAAGCAACCCACCATTGCTCGCTCAAATTGTGAATCCGAATACAGAGCCATGGCAAACACTATTGTAGAAATAGTTTGGATCACACATCTTCTTCGTGAACTTCACTCTCTTCCTGTGGATCAATCGATAATCCTATGTGACAATCAAAGTGCTCTATTCCTAACACAAAATCCAGTTGCTCACAAACGTGCAAAGCACATTAATCTTGACTGTCACTTCTTACGGGAACTCGTTGCTTCGGACAAGCTAGTTACATTATTGTTCCAACCAAGCTTCAATTCACTAACATCTTTACCAAAAGTCAAAAACCTCAGTTCATCAACTTTCGTCAGATGCTTCATATTGGACCGTCAACGTTTCGCTTGTAGGGGGATATCAGATGACTCTTCACATACTCAAGACCTGTGTTATTTCTATTTATTATAGGCCATTGTACATGTCTATATATTGGTTATCATTCTTTACGTAATATATTCAATTCATAAATCTAATAACCTTCCGTCCCAAACCTAGATAAAGGCTTTGTTTTTATTAATGGACTGCAAGTAGTTTATGATTCTTAAAGTTGTGTAAAAGTTTACACCACCAAATGTGTTTTACAAGAAATTACGTGTTTATATATAGCCGACCAATTTTCATGGTAGAATCTCAAAGTTGGAATAAAGCAAAGATTGAACTACAATTGCACGCCAGTATCTCTAATTCCACGGTAAAAATACCGCTCATTTGTGACGCACAAAATCATCAAAAAATACTCAAGATGCAACTCACTCATTGCTTTAAAAAGGAGTACCACGTACGATAAATTTAGATAAAGGTAACATTCGACAACCTTACAAGTTGTCTATGAACTGTCCATAAATAGGTCCGTCAATAATCTCTCAGTAAATTTTGTTGTATTCTATCGAAAATAAGATCACCCATAACCGTTTTTCATCGTACCATTACCGGCGGATAGTCGTTGATAACCGCCTTTTACCGATGTTGTCAACGGCACCGTCTATGATAACTTATCACGAAAACAAACACTAAAATCTATATAATATAAAGACGAGCAAAATTACAAAATTTTGCAATGGGAATTTAAGTCATCAGACGATATATATTACAAGTATGAAGTATGAATAAACAGCACTTTTCATGTTGACCATGAGAATTAAACATTAATAATTATTAACTACACACATGCATGAATTAATTAGCGACTGAAACAGTATCCAGATCGAAGAATAATATGAACTTAACCAGTTAAGCATAGTTGCAGAGACCATATATGCAATAACCACCAGGCATGCATTTGTCGCCACACGACCCACAGTGCCTCTTATCATAAGCCAAATTCACACACTCTCCATCGCAACACGAGTTCGTAAACTTGCACTTCTTCTTGCAGGCTCCACAGTTATGTTTATCCTCACTCAAATCCATGCACTTGTTGTTACAACAAGTCGAGTTTTTACCTTCCAAAACATAACAAATCTCATCGTCTTTGTTGCAGTGATCTGCGGCTCTAGGGTTTGGTTGTTTGTCCGCAAGGAACCGGCTAACGGGCCTCATGGAATACGGTCTTGTGGTTGCCGGAGATATTGGGGAGGTGGTGCTGATGGTGGAGGTAATGGTGATGGTGATGGCTACCATGAAGATTGTTTGCATAATCTTCATGGTGATTGATGGGATCGGTTAGAAAGATTTTTCAGAAGGGTTGGTGCAGAGATTATGGTTTATTATGAATAAAAGGTTTGATTCAGTCAGTAATGAGTTGTGGAAGATGAATGCAACAAATTGGGACTTTTATAGAGAGTAGGGGGGTGACCTCTTGTCATGCACTCTTTCAATGTTATGGGGTTGATTAGGGCACACTCTAGTTTAGTTGTCATTTGTCAACTAAGTTTCTTATCATACCTTATTTTTAAGTTTAAGAATAGGAACGTTTTAATATACATTTTTCTATTCACCAGTTGGTTTCTCACTCATGTGTTGCGACAGGGATCTAACATGTGCAAAATGTGTGGCAGTTTATGAAGCGTATGATATGTTCATTAAAGTTTAGAGTTAGTAAAATAAGCTAGTAGTGGGTAGTTACACATGCTTTGTGACGGCTCGAAAACGTAGATAAAAATAAGAAATGCGCAAGAATTGAAAAAAAATGCAATTTTATTGTTATAGTTTAAAAGGTGAAAAGCTTAGAGTTGGTTTAAAAAATTATTAAAGTTCAAAGTGTGATAACTCAATTAAAATGTACGGTTAGTAAAGTACATTAGTCCAAAAAAGAAAAAATAGCTTCAATAAAGCGTAGAAGGGTAACGTAAAATTTTGAAATATAAAAACTAACAAAGTAAAATAGCTAAAAGAATAACTTAAATTAAGTGTGGGGAGGTAAACATAAAATTCCAAAGCATAGGGGTTTGTTTGAAAACCTTTTGTCTCCAAATTGTAATAAAGAAAAATATACTTTGTTCATAAAAGATAATATAAATTGAACAATTCTTTCTTTTATAAGTCGCGCAATATGAATTATATCGTTTTATAAGAAAATTTTGCAGATTTATTAATCATATCATTATTATAATTCAACTCATATGGTGCACATGTCTACAGCCTGGTATAGCAATACGGATGCAGAAAATCTTCGTAAGGTAACGTTTTATAGAAAAGGGGTAACAAAATAAAAAAAAATGTCAAATTTTTCAAAAATTTACATTACCGTCAGAACGTCAAGGGGTAGCGGAGGCTACCCCTACCAATAAGGTAGGTCCGCCCCTGGCAATAAAGTGAGGTTTTTATCTAGTACATGTTCAATTTGAAATATATAGCAATAAAATATAATCGAGTTCAGTTTACAAGTAAAAACAACCTACATTTTAAAAAAAAAAATTAAAGTACTAGAGCCTTGGTTTTAAGAAAAATATCATGTGCAATTACACGTTCTAAGACATTAAAATCTAGTAGAACCGTTTTTCAGAATATATTTGTGCGTTTTATCACCCTATACATGCATGGTACCACTAAAACTTTGAACTCTTATAGTTCCTGGTTTCAGATAACATATTAGGCTCATTACCACAACATGACATTCTATGAAATTTTATTGGCTAAAATACTCAATCGCACTCTATGTTTCTCCATCTTGTAAAAGTAAAGAAAGAAGAAAAGACGAAGCTTTTTAGTCCTTAGTTGATTGGTTATTTGTAAAACTCGAGATAGGCATATGAATATATATCGCCCCGGCACATTGCTCTTTACATGTTTTTTTAACCAATGAAGAGTTTCAACTTCTTTAAAAATTGATTTATGTTAGGTAATGAGAAAAAGACTTGACATAGCTGAGTAAAAGACATTGTGTTTTATTGATTATATATACTTGGTTATAAAAAGGAGCCAAATTATAATATTTCAAAAAAAAACTTGTCGAGTTACAACAAAACAGAAGGTAGACGGACAATAAGATGCGCTGTTATCCCTTTCTGAATTGCAAACCCTAACCTTCCAAAGATAAACCCCTGCCCCCTTAGGGTTGAACAAATGATATGGATGACCCGTTGGACCCTAGTCAAGAAGTGGATAGCTTTTAGCGCTAAGAAGCCAAATGTATCAAAGGCAAAATGGACAAAGAGATGCTGGTTCTCTGCGCAAGCTTTAGTGTGCTTATCCACTTTCTTTGATTCTGCTTTTTTTGCTGCTTGTCCAGCTACAAACCTGTTTTCCCTTAAACCAACAAAAGGGGAAACCCCCATGAGATCCACACAAGCATGTTCCCCCCAACCCAGCCAAAGACGAGCAAATCCACTGGTCCCGGAGTAGATCTCCCTTCTATAGGGTTCGTGAGTAAATTCACAGAGGCCTCTTTCTTAGCAGAGATCCTAGCACTTCTCATGATGTCCCTCAAAACATCCCGCACCCAGTCATGCCGATATTTGAACCCAGGGAGCTCTTTACAATGAAGTGCTCCACGTATTTATCCATACAAGCTTTACGGCATATCGGGCAGGTTTCATCTTCCGGGTATATAGGGAGATCAACCGGTATTTGATAATGGCTCTGTATTCTACTACAGACATGCGTTGTCCCAACCCCTCAATCGGGATAACGGTAAAAAAAATCTTGAGTATGGATACCGTTCAGGCACTCAAACGCCACCTTCTTGCGGGATGACAAATCAAAAACATCTTCTAGGCTTTGAGCAATTTTGCTAAACAAAGCATTCGCCAAAGTTTTTTGTGGCTTCGAGGGGGTGGTGTCCTTATTAGAGAAACCGCTAATATCCAAGTCTGGGAGAGAAACATTTAAGCATTCAAGCGCCTGCTAATAGTTGGGTCAAGCCCGACGAGCCCACTTTTTCGAAGGATATGATCCTGTAGTTCCTAACACTAAGTTCTAGACGCCACAAAGGTAAAAGTCCTAACATCTCGAGCTGAGAGGAGGCCCAAACCACCTAGACGCATTGGCAGAGATGCAAGACACCACTGGAGGTCACCAAAGAAGGGGCCGCCACCCACGACTATGTCTTCTATTGCCTCCCGGAGGCTATCATCGAACCGAGATACCACATCCTCCATCAAATGGGGTTGATAAGTACACAACCCAAAAAGTAACTTAGCCACCTCCATGTACGACCTTAGTAAAGGGAGTTCACATTAGGGATCACTAAGGCAAGGCAAGAGTTTCATAAGGTCAACTGTCACACCCCGAACCGCAGCGGAAAAGGTGATCGGGGCATGATTGGGTTATCATCAAAGCTCATGACATTTAACGTTTCATATTCATTAATACAATTTAATGGAAATTTACAAACATAATTACATCATGACCTAAACATCAATCTAAGCTTCTTTGTTTTCTTCTAAGGCATTTCCTATGTTTTCCTCGCTTCATCCTGTTCACCTGTATCATGTGTAAAAAGGGTTTTTGGATCAACAAAAAAGTTGGCGAGTGAATCCTATGGAAAACATTTGAACAAGTTTATTTAATTGATTATAAAATAAAGTGCACAACCACACATGAGTAAAAATAGATGTAAACTCATTCACCAATTAATTTAATATTAAACATTACACACATGAACAATAATGGATCATTTAGAGGCACGCGTTGCTCAACTCGTCTCTCACGAGGAACTGATGGGCCTAATGAATGAATTGCATAAACTTGACAATATGAAGTACATAACTACAAACAATAAAACTCAATAATACACACACGAACAATAATGGATTTGTTTTAAGGCACGTGTTGCTCAACTCATCTCACACGAGGAACTGATGGGCCTAATGAATGAATTGCATATAAAATAGACAAAATGAAATACATAACTACAAGCAATGTATACAATCTAAGTTTAGATCACAATATGGAATGGCACAAGTTTAAATAAACGAGTTAATTTTATGACACATGACACACCCCAAAACGTGTAATTAAAAAGGGGAGTTGTAAGATTCACTCACAGTGGGTGCGTTCGGTTGATGATGTTGAATGCACGCGAAGTGGTTTTAACCACGAGTGAAATTAACCTAGATAATGGCATAATGTTTCGGTAAGTAAACGGATTTTATTAATCCATTTTAGTAGGATTGTTGGGTGTATTTTTGTGAGTTTAAGGCTATTTTCTAACCTTAAAAATGTTATTTTTAAGTATTTTTAATTGATTTTTAAATAAAATAAATAAATAAAAATAATAAAAAAAAGTTGACTTTTTTGACCGTTGACCGTTGACCGTTGACCGTTGACCATTGACCTTTGACCTTGACTGTTTGACCGGTTCGTATGCGTGTAAGTGTGCGCTGGGTGAGGCTCGAACCCGAGACCTCCCGTACGCGTGCACGCAGCTCTACCAACTGAGCTACGTGTCTAACCCGAAATATTTCTGTTTTTAATTATATTTATATATTAATTAGATTAATCCGAAAATCAACTTATTTCTAAAAAGATTTTAATCAGTGACTCGGTCCTTGGCAGGTCTCGAACCCGGGACCTGTGGGTTGAGTTAACACACAGTCCACCGCTGGACTGTGTGTCTAACTTGTTAAATAATCCGATTTATATTATACTTATGAACAAACTTCATTATTTCATTTCTGCCTTATTTTAAAAAGTTAGATAATTGTCCGAATCAGTGCAGTAGACCGGACTCGAACTCGTGACGTGTGTTTAAACATTCACACAGTCCACCGCTGGACTGTGTGTCTATCTTGGTTATTATTACGGTTATTATTAAACTTAACATGTACAGCGGTGACTCCGGTTCGGTTAACAAAAAACAGACATTTTTATTAAGGCAAGCATGCGTGGGACAAGATTCGAACTCGAGACGTTTACGTGTTTAATGTGCACACAGTCCACCGCTGGACTGTGTGTCTAACCCGAGTTATTTCTTGATTTAAATTAAACTTATATGTTACCGAAACTTCGTCTTCTTCGTCAGTTTTAACCAGAAACGATGACTGACTGGTTCGAAGTTTTAATCATGTTCGTTAGTGTTTTGAGGTTAATTACAGGTGAGATATATATAAAAAGAATGAAATATTTAAGCGTAAGGTATACCGACTGGACTTCTCTGTTTCTCCGGCAGAACTCCGGTGACAGCAAAAGATTCTGGTGTCGTGTGTCTTGCGGCAGAGAATCTTCAGCAAGCTTGAAAAGGATATGGGTGACTTCGGTATAAGCTCAGGGGTTCAGTAAGGCTCAGAAGTGAAGGGTTCGGTTTTCCGGCGATGTACAGAAGTTTTCCGGCGAATGGAATTACGTCGGGTAAAGGTGGGGTTTTGAGCGAAAAAGCTTGCAGAGGTTTGAGGGGGTATTTATAAGGCAGGTCATCGATGAATTGGTCCGATTTCCGACTTGATTCGTCGGTTAGAAATTCTCCGGCGGTTATAGCTTGTGTCGCGGACTCAGGCGTCGGTTATAACCGATAATGAGTTTAAAGTTTACGTTAAGAATAAAAGAAACCGTCCAATCTCGCGAGATCACTGGGATTTCCGACGACTGCATTTGGGCGCGCCGATTTTGAATTCGAGAATCATGATATGAATTAATTGATTCTAATAATTAACAGGAAATACAAGTGGCGCAGTGGTTGAGTGTGTGTGTGTTAAGTCTGACCCGGGTTCGAAACCCGGCAGTGCCATTTTATTTTTAATTCATTATTTTTAACAATTTTTCAAAAACAAATTATATATTCCAATATAATAATTAATTATGTATCGTTTAAAATTAATTTGGGCATTAAATACGCCACGAAATTTTAAACTGATTGTTCGGTTAATAAACGGAGCAGGTTTGTTAAAATCCGTTTTTTGACGGATGTTGCATCAACCGCCCCCGAAGCCCACCGCCCTGCTAACTCCCTAATGGCTCACGGCTAATGGCTCCACCAAGGAGCTTAACCCCCCTCTTTATCTACCAATTCATCTCGGGGAAAGCCCGTCCTGAACTTTCCGCTCGTCGCATTTCGGCCAAAAAACCTCTGTTTTCATTATGTGTGGAATAAGGCTTAGAGATGGCCCCTGCTCGTTGATGATGTCTAAGGCCTTACCAACCTCAGACGCGTTGCCGATAATCGTTCTATCATCCAAGTACCAAGTACGAAACGGGAGGTTACAACGGTCTTGAACCTGGAGAATAGGGGGTGTAAAGCAAGGGCAAAGAGAAGGGGCCCCAAGGGATCTCTTGTTGCACTCCGGTAGTAGCCCCAATACATTCGTTACCAACATATAACCTAGCAGGCTGGGCGTAAAGAAATTGGACTAGATTGATGGGCAATGCTGATGAAACTCTTGGAGGAAGGCTGTGCGGTCAACCATGTTGAAAGCATTGGAGAAGTCCACAGTAAGCACCGCATTTGCCCCATTTGGTATCCCCACCCCAAATTGAAAGTCCCACAAGTACTGGGCTATGTCTTTCCCAACTTTTTTTATCGCCACCTTGGAAACAATCCTTCTCCAAATGCCCCCCACGACAATAGGCCGAATTCCTATATATGTCTTCAATAAAGGGGTGAGAAGGGTTGAGGCAACAAACTCAGCAAGCACCTTAGGGCAGGATCCCCTAAGCCATAAGTTAACAACTTTAGTAATGCTCATAAGCAAACCTGAGAAAGTCACCAAGCTCTTGCCACCAATAGCATCTAACAGGTTTTGGACCTGCAACCTGTCCCTACCACAGGACGTCCCGTTAAGAAAGGATCGGATATATTTGAGCACACACTCCCATAACAACAAGAGTGGTTTACATTCCTAGACCTATTTACTAGCATATAGAAATGAATCATGCATAGCAACCGAATAATATATATAGATACTTATCTAGAGAAATGTGTGTAGGGAACTTGTATTATCTCAGACTATTACAACTGATTTAAAAGATTAAGAAAATATTGTTGTTGAGTGAAATGAAGATTGTAGTCAACAAACATAACCTAGACATCTGATATTTAAGTCAAAGTACCTAGATTCTTAAGTACAAACTGAAAATATCAATTCAATTCAACCATAAATGGGAAGAAACTCTTAGTTACAACGTTATCAACAATATATGCACATGGATGTGGGTAGGGGTGTTTATGAGCCGATCCGATCCGAGCGATGGTCTTTTCGTGCTTGGATTGAATTAGAACCGAGCAAATCGGTTCGAATTGATTTTGCAAAACTAAGCACAAAAGTGATGCTCGTGCTCGGTTCGAATTTTAATCGAGCGAAATGTTTTCGCTCGGTTTTTTCTCAACACAAAAAAAAACATTTGTAGTAACACAAAAAAACGGAAATTAAGACTATTATAAGGCAGGAAATAACTGAAATTATGATCCTAGAATGTTCTTAACTGAAATAAAATCTAAAGCACAAAATAAAGCGCAAAATACAAATTGTCATTTAGCTCAAAAGCCATAAACATCTTCTTAAAGCCAGAGCTAGGGGCAGTCGCCGGTATCTCTGAAGTTCGGTCTTCACAGTTCATTCATTGTCGCACAATCGTAGTCTCGCAGAGCGCAGACACAAGTCAGCAAGTCGCTGGGGGTGGGGAATGGAGATTTAGGAATTAGGATAAGGACTTAGTATTAAATTGGGCTAAATCTGATTCTTGGTCTTTGTATTTTGATGGGCTACTTATACCTTATAAGTTATAAATCTTTAAAACCGAGCGATCGACGAGTGAGCGGACCTTTGCTCATGCTTGGTTCGTTTTCAAATCGAACCAAGCCGAGCAGCTCATTTACAAACTGGACGAAAATCGAACGGGCATTTTTCGAGCGATCGTCCAGCGATTCTCGAGCGTCGAGCAGTTTGGAGAGCCCTAAATGTGGCAAGTCACCGTTGCCATTAGTAAACAATTATGAGACCTAAAAATTTTTTTTGGTTCGTTATGTTTCCTGTTATATGTTCGGATTGGCTATTCAATTCGGGTCAGGTTAAACAATAATAACTCTAAATAAAACAAAATAATCTTCATTCGTTCAAAGAAATCATTCTTACAAATAAAAAAAATTAAATATGAACCCTCTAGTTTTATTTATATGAAAACTAATTTCAAACTTTATGTAAACTCACCTAAAGTTTAGAAACAATTATAAAAAATTACTAATAGCCCATTCTTTACATATTTTTAACTCATTACAAAAATATATATAAATTATTTGGACAATAAACTTGGTAGGGACAGAGAATTTTTAAGCAAAATAAATGGCGAGGATAGACCTATATATTTTTAAAAATTTCGGACGAAAAATCAGAAAGACTACAATAATAATCAAAATATTGACAGAAACAAGTACACCCCTTTACCCTTTAAAAGTTCCGCCCTAGCCAAAGACATAAGAACTTATAGAAGCTTGTTTAAAACTATATAAAGTCTTCATAAGCAAGCATACAAAATACGGCGAGTCAACCAAGTCTAGAGTTGAGCCATGCAAATATGTTGGTCAAACCACCATGTAAAAATAAATCATTGACATCCACCTAATGAATATCTTATTCGTGACGCAAGTAACTGGTAAAATTAAAGGAATAATCATATGTTTAATAACTACAGTAAATTCTCCGCATAGTTAATAGTGTAAATTAGAAAAAGTTCATAAGTTTTTTTTCAACAATAATTCCTAGATTCTCTAGGTAAAATATATCGCAAAATACATCATAAGGTGCATCATACAGTATTTGAAGGGAGATACGTTACCTCCACATCATATTCCTTTAAAACGAAAACAAAAACGGCTCACTAGTTAACCATCAGTCATCTAAGCTCTAGAATTTTGTTATTTCTAGGGTTTGCGAGTCATATGTATTGTTGTTACGTTTAATGAAGCCCCTTTTATTCTTCCAGAACACATATGTCTCCACTTCATTTTAAATATATGCATAGCATATTTCAACTTTGTTAGAAATTTTAAAATAATATATCTATGAGATTGTTTACGTAACATCACAGACTATATTTTTGCATCCAACCGAATATATATTTTTATTAACACTAGTTACAATGTGAAGCAAAGGTGAACTCTCATAACTGTATGAAGACCACAACTACCCAATATCATGGTGGTGCGAGATTTAGTTTTTTATTGTATAAGCAATGTGATTGATTTTTTAATTACGTATAAATACACGTTGTTTGGGTTAGAAGTGAATTGTGGTTTGATCTTATTCATTGTCTTGCAATTGAATTAACAATAAGTCATATATACTTTTACACCATTCATGAGTCTTGTGTTCGAAAAAATGACATATTTGTAACAAAATCTATAGTGGTGGTTTGAATATGAATGGAAAGTATTATCCACAAGCTACAGTTTACTAAGCGTTACTTTAACCTCATATAAGAAGGAGAGGCATCCACATTGACTGCATGAAAGAGGTGTAATAGTAATTGTGTAAATCAGTGAGTTAATGTGTAAATGAGTGAGTTAATGTGTTGAATTTTAATTGCGTAAATGAGTGCCTTAACTCACATGCATCTTTCTCGTTGGTTGTGGCCACACCTTGACCCAAAAGACCCATTCACGCCTAGGCGGTGGTGTGCAAGAACCATCTAAATAAGTTGGAACCCCCACACCCCTTTAACCATGCCCACTACGGGCAGTCTAACAATAAATACAAACTAATATTAACAAAACGTTTAACCAAAACACTAAATTTTATATTACCTAATTATGTTATGATGCACTGATATTATAAAGTTGAAATTTAAAATTTAAGATATACATAATTGTCTTGCGATTAAATTAACAAAAGTCATAATATTTTTTACACCATTCATAAGTCTTGTGTACGAAAAAAGAAAGTGACATAGCTCATAACAACATATAAAAAGTTATACTAATAAAACGTTAAAACTAAAACACTAAATTTTATACTAACTAATGATGTTATAATGCAATGAACTTACAAAATTGAATCACAAATATATATATATATATGCCGATAGATTAACGTTGTCGGCTCAAATTTCTGGGGGCGGGGAACTGGGAATATGGAAGTCAAACAACGGACCGTGTATGTGTTCTGTTTTTTACTCTAAATAAAAATAATTTTTTAGTATCAAAACTAGCGTTGAGAGGTTAAATCTTAAATTTCAATGGTAGGATTGACCGGTGCATTGAACCAGTTATAACATTTGTAACGTGTTGATTACCCATAATAATGGGAAAGGTATTAGGAACCGGAGTCCTCGATTGTCGATTGTGTAATTGTGTTCCACACGTGGTGGAAATTTGCTTAGTCAGTATTAGTCGGGGCAATGAACATACATGTTAAGTAGTTAGTTAGCTAGTTAACTAGTTAGACTAAAGTGTATTGAGCTGACGCCCATGTACACATAAACTACTCGCTAGAGAGCATATCTGGAGCCAACACTATGCTGGCAACAGTCATGAAGTTTGAAAGAACCTATTTTTAGCCAATCAAACAATTACACCATCACATCCATTTTGTTTTCTTTTCTACTGTTTTAAGGGTTTAGTTAGTGAGAGCCTCCGGTCATACCTTTGTGACAATCATTTTTTTTTCACTTTTTAGCTGAACCACTACACATAATTTTTTAGTTTAAATTTACCCACTCAGATTTTCAAGTACAATTCATTCTATTTATAATTTTTATGTGGTTTTATTACCCCAAGGTATCATGAATAAAACTGAAAAAGCAAGTGGATTAGTAGATTAGATCTAATTGGATTAGTAGATTGCTCTATTAGCTAATGATAAAGAATATAAAAATAAAGTGTTCTTGGGTAAAATTTGTGTAAATAGGTATGTACGTTTTGAATAAACAAGTCGGGTGTATGAATAAATCTATTTATTTGTGTTCATCACTATCATTTATTTTATCAAAATAATATTATTCGTTATTAGATTAGTTGGTAATTATTTGATGAACGTAATTACCCTTGCTATCTAATCAAGGGTTTCCCTTTGGTTTACATATAGAGAGATAATTAAAGATGTTAAAGGTTAGACCACAAGGAGTGGACGTGGGTTTGTGGCGTGGTGGCCTCTTCACGTCGGCACACCGACTCACGAATGGCGTGGAGTTAGAGGCGGGGGATTTTTCACCGGCGTGGAAGACATTGTTGTGGCGACATGGCACGACTTGGTTAGGTGTGAGCTATAGTCGTTGCCCCCCAACGGTTCTTTAAAAAACAAAGTTTAGTTTCCAAAAAAAATTCCACCTACCTTAAAACATACACCTAACCCAACCCTACACCAAATCCCAAAAAAACATATGAACCCGCTTCTATACCAATTCCACATATGGCCCCACCATTTACTATATCACCACTAACCAAAACTGCTAGAGAGAAAAGATCAAACTTTGAAGTCATTAAGACTCCATCAAAGAAGTAGAAGTCTATGGCCCACAAATCTCAAACTCCAAAGAAGCTGAAATCAACTACCAAAAGACCCACTGGTGAGACACCAGTTGTTTCAACAACATGACTTGTCAATGATCCAGTTGATTCCACTCAAAAACCAGTTATATCAAAACCTCATGCTCCTCTAGAAAAATCTGTTGACGTGTATGCATTGCCTAACCTAATTATTGACCAAAATCTTAACTCAATAGATAATATGAAACAAATAGAAAAGGTTATTGATGATGAACTTATCATCAAAAAGATGTCACATGTGGAAGCTCTAAGAGTATATGAAAAGAGACTGCTTAAAATCAGGCACTATGAAATAGACTTGCACCATGAGTCATTAGAGGAGTCTAAGATCACATCAATAGATGATCCTATGGTGGCATATGATTCAAAGGGATTTTGTATTGACTTGCGTAAAAAATGCTCCCTACTCAATTTAGAGAAGAATGTGAGAGAGTGAAAGTTATGAATGCGGATCCCAAAATTCCTCTAATAGCTCCTGATTAGCAAAATGGACCCAAAAGAAAACCTAATCCTTAAACAGAAGCTAAGAGAACTATAATGAGGAGAGAATTGGTAGCTACAAACATTATAAGCAAAAATCAGGTTGATAGATGACAAGAACAAAAACTGGTGGATAATTAGAGAAGACTAGTTGACTTAAGGACCAAGAATCCTGATAAATATCCTCCTCCTCTTACACATCCAAATTAGACTTTATTGTTCCAAAAAATATAAGAAAAACTAAGACTGATCAATATGTAGGGTCAACACCGTTTAATCCTATTTCTATCTTCCATTACAACCCAGCACTTGTGAGAAACTATCTTGATAAGCTAAATAAAAGCCAGTTTATTAACATTGGGCTAATGATTTTACTTTTGAAGAAAAGACCTGAATTGCAAATGGACTTCCAGGTAGGGTTCACACCTTCCATTCCAGTGAAGACTTGAAAGAGGTGCACATAGTATCAACATCACAAAGGAACTTGCATTAGATGTTCCACTAGTTTCACAGTAAGGGGTGAGAATTCCAAAAAGAATGGGATCACTTCCCCAACTTATGTTCCAACTTTAGATAGTTCGTTGGACTAAAGAAACAGTTGTCAAAAACTAATAGTGTTTTTATATTAATCAAATTTGTGATGAATACATTGTTACCTTATGTTTGTATTTGTGTGAAATTTATATTGTTACTTAATCAATTACTATATTTGATGAACCAACATTAGATGTTCGAGCAGTTTCCAACGTTAAATAACTCATTTAGCCAAGAAACTGCTTGACTAAAGAAACAACTATCAAGACTAATAGTGTTTTTGTATTAATCAAATCTATGATGACTTAATCATTTAGTATATTTGTGTTAATTAAAATCTTGATATTTAATCAGCGAGCCAAAAATTGTTGGACTAAAGAAACAATTGTCAAGGCTAATAGTGTATTTGTGCGAATTGATCTTATTACTTAATCATTTAGCCAGAAACTACTAGAATAAAGAAACAACCGTGAAGACTAATAATGTCATCTAGTAGTTCTCACTATTTTTACCCTTGTTTAACCAAACTTGCATAGCACTAAACCTACATAAATGATCTTATTGTAATCAAACATGTACACCCATTTGGGCAACATACTGACCATTTCACCTATAGTACAAATAAACCAACAATCTGACCCATTTAACCATATCAAGTGATCCTGCTGACCCATTTGCCAAACATGACCCATTTGACACACCAAAAGATAGTATGTCTAAATTGGATATGGCACAATCTTACCAATTTATAAATGGCAATGTATAATAGTAACACATATGCACATCAACTACAAAATATACAATTGAATACAATAATCATTTAGTTATACAAACATCAACCATAAGATCTAAATTAGACATACCAAATTAAAAAGGTTACCAGTCCATAAATGGCGATTCTAATAATTAACATATACATGCATGTTCATGGATAATGAACTAAGAACTTGTAGAACATATGTATTTGAACAAACGAAATATTAAAAATACAACATAAAAGGGTAGAGAAATATTCATTACAACCACCACCACTATCAACCACCAAAATTAAACCACATAAAAAAAATCCATAATTAACCAAGCTAGGTACAAAAAAACTAATTTCACCACAAATACTATGTCATGGAGAATTTCATTAAGAAACATTTAAAGTTGTTTCTTCTTCAAATTCTATCCTCAAGCTTCCCTCCAGTAGAACTTATTCTTCAACATCTTTATCTTCTTCCATCAGATCTAGAGCATGTAACCATAATTCAACTTGAGCTTTCACAAGCTTCTCAATATGTACTCCAAATGGATCTTCATGTTCATTGATTGGTGGAAGGTCAGCCAACTCCCTCAGAAAACCAAGTTCATCTAAAAAACAGAAGAAACCTGGATCGAGTTCTCCAACAATGCCATTGCTCCAGCTCACCACCACCTGGAATTCTTTTGACAAAAATTCCGAATAAGTTACCTTAATCACTGGTCTATACCGTTTGTTAAGAACAACAAAAAAACTTATTAGTTTCTTCACCCTCACTTCCCTGTACTCTTCCAATCTGGTGCAACCTTCGCAAAGTTGGTTCTTCACAATTCACTAGCACACTTCTTGCAGAGTGGTAAATCATTTTGCTTCTATCAAACATCAGCAAGTAAATTTTCATTGTGGTATACCACCAACCAATAGCACTGCTTCAGCCATTGTGTTTTTATGACGGAATTTAATTTGGTTTTTATTAGGGGTGAGAAACTGCTGATTTGTGAGATGAGAAATGGCTGGTTGATTTGATCTGATCAGAAATGTGGGTTATTTATACCCATCAAAGCTAACCCTAGTTTCATCATTAGAAGTTTGCATCAAAACGTTCAACTTACCAGGCTGATGTATCGGCGATGTGAAAGGGTTTCATGATCATGGTAGTTGGCAAGGAAGGGTTTAACCATGTGCATTTATTACATATAGGCACACAAAAAAAATTTACCGTGATCATTTCAAACTATTAGCCACACATAAAATAAAAACATACGATGGCATGTGGTATCACTTGGCCACACAAATTTCACCAAAACATGTGACTAAAGGTTTAAAAAAGATGTCCCATGAATAAAAATTCAAAACAATACCATGGCAGTTACACATTTGGACACAAGAACCCAAATAAGTGTGACAATAGACAACTAGTAATCATATGTTTATTATTTTCCAATGACTATTGAAATCTTTTAGCCACCCACAATATTTTAACTTGACCATAAAGTACTTAATAGTTACTAATTTCTTTTATTTTACTAAGTGGTTAATAGACAATGCTCTTTGATCACACAAACTCATAAGTGGCCATTTGTGTTAGCTTTTAGCCAATCACATCATTAAAAATGTATTATGGCAATTAGTAATATCTAGTCACACCTTTTAAGTGTAGCTACTAATTGCCACATTATTTATTGAACATGTGGCTAAAATTTTCAAAGAGATGTTTTTCGCACATTAATCAAGAAATTAAACAAACAAAGTGGCAATAGGTTACATTTGGCCACATTTTTCTAGTTGTGGCTAGTAAATCTTATAGTTTTTTATAAATGTGTATCTAAAGGTTTTAAGCTGCTATATAATGGTAATATTAATCAAATGTGTGGCTAAAAGTGTTTTAAAATATTATAAATGACCTTTAGCCACACAGTTATTCAAATGTGTGAGAGGCCAGTTTTAGGAAAACTATGGCCCTAGTACCATTAGGATGTTTAATTTCTATATTAAATTCTGAAACGTCAACTTAATTTATTAAATTTATGAGACATTACCATATGTTGATTAGCTACTGATTCAATAATCAACCTAGACTTATTATTAGACCCCATTATATTAGAGAACCCGTAAACACAAATACTCAAACTTATAGGACAAAACCAATTATGTAAGTTACCTGAAACATTATAGCTTTGAGAAACATCCACAGATTTCTCACTAAGCACACTTAATAATTTTGACACCTGATCAGAAGTAAGAGCACTTGCAGGTATAGATAGTTCAGAATTATTAATCACATAATTATTAGAAACTCCTTTTTCCTTTGAACAGTTCTTGGTTTCATCCATGATGTATAACCAATAAGTTCAAAACATTTTTCAACTGTATGAACAGTTTTATCACAATGAGTACATTTTAAATTTTGATTTGCATTCTTACCTTTTATTATAAAAAAATTGACTAGACTTAGCAATAAGTCTAAGAGTTTGAGTTAGAATTCTTTGAGTACCATTATTAGAATTCTTATGTGATTCCTCCCTAGATATTATAGGTAAAGCTTCTTTAATTGTGGGAAGAGAATCTCTTACAAACAAATTAGTTCTAAAAGAATGATGCTGAATATCAAGACCCATCTGCATTAGATTTATAAAATAGTTAAAGTTATTAAACTGTTTAAATACATTACAAGTACATATAGGAATGTAAAGTAGTTGGTCATGTTGTTTTCACATATATTAAGTTTGTGACAATATTCCAACACATTAAACCATTTTATGAGAAAAAAATTACTTCTTTGATACAAATCAAACACATTTGACCCATCAACGTTATCATAAGTCTCTTTTAGATCTTTCCATACCTCATGATCTAGTTTAGAATAAACTTAACCTAAATAAAGTTCTTTAGACACCGAACTAGAATTCAAGTAAGCACAAAAGAATTACATCTATCTGGCTGATTTGCAAGAACCTCATTTTTATCAGACCTAACATAAGAAGCATCTATACACCCTCGTTTATTTTTAACTTGAAGAGCCAAATTCATAGCACTAGACCACATTATGTAACTCTTAGTTCCTTTTAAGTTTTATACTAACAATCGTAAGACTACTAGAATCACTCGCATGTAAGTATAGGGGGTTACTAGCATCAAGTTTATTCACAAGAGTTTCATTAACTTGATCACCATCAGCCATTGTAACAAACCACATATAGCACAGGTAACAGAAGAAGACAAAATCACACAAGCACACACTTGGAAAAGTTACGTCAGGGACAAGACTTCTGGTGCGTCACTCAAAAGGTGCTAGGATCGTAGGACCAAACCTTGATCTAAAGACACAATCAAGCACACAAAAATATGCACTAGATAATATGCACACTATAACATTCGTGTAAAATGGGTGTCAAGAACCCGCTCCTTTTGAAATTCAAAGTAATTATTTAATGTTTCATTATGCAATCATTAGTATTAAATAATTTATTTTATAACTAATACTTACAAATAAAATAATATTTATAAAGGATAATAAGTGAATCATTAAAAAAAATAATAATAATAATAAAAATAGTGACCGGGAATCGAACCCGGGTCACTCATCAAGAACACACACACCGAAACACCACTGCACTGCACACACTATATATTTTAAAACTCAACCCAAATAAATTATATACTCAGACCAACCAAATATGTTACTGAGCAACTACCCAAACCCCCAACACCCAATTAAAGGAAGATAACAGTTCCGTTTTGATCTGAATTTGAGCAAAGTCTGGTACGCAAAAGCATAACTGAAAACGAATTTAGTCATGGAGAAACCGTCGGAAATCATTGGGAACTTAAAACCGCATAATTTAAGGTGAAACTGAATTACCACAATTGAATCTGTTGCACTATAAATATCAGCATATCCTTACCTCTATTGCACTCACAATATCTCAATCCTTCCACTTTTAATTCTCTGTTAAAACCGTCCTCTGTTTGTCGGAAAATTTTCCGCACTCGCCGGAGTTGATCACCGGAAATCAGAATCCTGCCTTCCAATTGGTATGAGTCCCTAAAACTTCCATATATGTCATGTTTAATTCATTTAGAATACCATCAGTAAATCAGAACGACTAAAGTGTATAAATTGTCGAGTTCTGTTCCGATGTTGAAATCAATGAAGAAGATGAGTTCAGTCAGTGTTTAATATAAAGAAAAAAAATCAAATTACAACCGGGTTAGACACACAGTCCAGTGGTGGACTGTGTGCACACTTATCATGCATGTCCCGAGTTCGAGCCCAGTAGGATACCAGTTTTCTGGAATAAAATGTTTCATTTTAAAAGCCTAGCCAGATCAGTTTCTAGAAAGTATATGAATATAAAGTAATTCCAGTTTATGATGGGTTAGACACCCAGCCCAGTTGATTGGGCTGGGTGCAAAGTGTCAGTGTGATCGCGGGTTCGAAACTTGTACTCCCCACCGGTTCGATAATAAAAATCCTTTTTAATTTAAATCATTTCTGATATAACCTAACAAGTGTATAAGTATAATAAAAATCAAGAAACTAACGGGTTAGACACGTAGCTCAGTTGGAAGAGCTGCGTGCACGTGAACGGGAGGTCTCAGGTTCGAATCTCATCACACGCATCCAAAATCGCTTAAGAACCGGTCAGGTCCTGTCAGATCTGACAATATATTTTTTAATATATAATTTTATTTTATTTTATTTTATTTTACTTATTTTTATTACTTATAAATACTACTTTAGTTAATATTTAAATAAAAATGTTTAAAAATACAAATATGAAGACCCTAAAAACTCAATAAAAACCACAAAATCTAACAAAAGTATTAAATCAAAATATTTTTTTGGTTATATTTATCGAATTATCGTATTATTATTTTAGGTTAGTATTCGTTCATCGATCAAATCCTCAACTCGTTCGCACTTACCATTACCAAGAATACGCACCCACTGTGAGTGAATTCTTACAAATTCCCCTTTTTATTCATGTTTTGGGGTGTGTCATGTGTCATTTATTTATATCTTTTATTCAAACACTTGTGCTATTACCATTATATGATCTAAACGTGTGATGTAAACGTTGTTTGTTGTGATGTGTGTTTACATTTTGTCAAGTTGCGTGCAAATCATTCATTAGGCCCGTCAGTTCCTCGTTGGAGACGAGTTGAGCATTGCTTGCCTCATTAGATCGGCTCCGTTTGATTGAGCCTTGATCTCATTGTTCATCATTTGGTGTGTGCGTGTGCATTAATTGATATTATGTGTTTTGTGATTAAATTTACATATACGTATACTCATATGTGGTTATGCACCTTTTTATAACCAATATAACAAATTCGTTCAAATGTTTTCATAAGATTCACTCGCCAACTTTTGTTAACCCAAAACCCTATTTTTACATATGATACAGGTGGACAGGTTGAAGCAAGGAACACATAGAAAAATTGGCTTAGAAGAAAAATAAAGAAGTCATGAAAAATGTATTTGAACATGTTGTGCTTGTATGTTTATTGTAATTTCTTCTTTAAAAAGAAATAATAAATATGAAACTTTATAGTAAATGTCATGAGCTTTGATGGAAAACCAATCATGCCCAGACTACCATTTCCGCTGCGGGTCAGGGTGTGACACACACAAACAGGGGGTGGCTCTCACGGTATCAACAATACCGATACCCGTAACCCGGCCAAGAATGCCCAAAACAATAACAGAATATTACATAATGTAAAATAGCAAGGAAAGATCTCACTAGAATGCGCCAAAATTAGGGTATTCCTTCCAAGTGTTCTAGACCTGTAACTTTCACTTAGGGTTACAAAATCTAGAATAGAAAATATGCAAGCACGATGTCAAGAATCATTTTCTTCAACAACTTTACCACACATGGTAGATCATATCGATGAAACTTTAAACCCTAAGCAACCTTGCATCTCACAACATAGTTTATCAAAGAAACCCGAAACCCTAAGCAAATTTTTGCGCCACCCAGTAGATTTTATCAACCAGAACGAAACCCTGAAACCTTAAGTGGAAGCATGAAGATCCACATAGCTAAGCTCTGGTACCATGTGAAAACATGGTAATCAAGAATATGCCAATGATTTCTCCAACAATATTTGTTTACAAATCATGATCAGGCACAAACTATACAAGATACCCTAAATCAGGTCATCCATTCCATGAACTGATACACTAAATCTAAGATTATAAATAGAAGGATCTAGGAAACTAGAGATAACAAATTCATCAACTAGATATATATCAACTCTCTTAGAACAAAATCTGCACTCTAACCTTTCAGGTTTGATTAAGACGAAAAACGTGCACTCTATCTCGCCCTAAAACCATCCACACGCCCCTTTTTATGCCAGCAGTAGTAATCAACAAATCTTCAAAGCCCAGACCAGCTACAAGCCCACTTCAAACAGCCTTCAGATCTCGTTAATCCAAGCCCAACGAAGTATCTCTCAGCCCACGTTACCCAAACATATAATGGCAAAACAAATAAAACATATTATTATAAGTTGAATTCAAATAATAAAGAAAAATTTAATATTTACCACTTGTACTCGTATTAAAAGCTCGAGCTCACTTATTATTTATATAAGTACGAGCTTCATTAATCAAATGTGTGAAACTTAGATTCAAGTTTGCTAATTAAAGAAGTTGCTATTAGGTTTATTTAAACTCAACTCAATCAACATTTTTAGGTTGGCTTATATTTGCTATTTATCAATATTATTTTAACCCAGACTATTTTGACCCGAACTATTTTTAGATCTATACTATATAATAAAGTAAATCAATGTGTGACACGTGTTATTCATTGTAGGCATTTACTTTTGGTTTTTTCCTATATACTTTTTAAATATTATCCTTAAATTTAAATTGCTAACTTAACAATTAATAAGATAAAAGGATATGACAAACTTTATTTTATTTAAAATGTAGAGTTTTATGTTTCTAAATTAGATATTTTATAGTAAAGATAAGTTTATCATTTCAAATTAGAAAAATCACTATAAAAACGTATCCAAGCTCAAACGATTAATACATATGTTGTTTAACATATAATGATCATTATAAATAAATAGATAATATACTATCAGTATATTTAGATTATTATAAAAAATATTAAAAAAAAATTATCGGATAATATATTAATAATAATCATCTTTTTATTTTCGTTATTAAAAAACTATTATATCAATTTTATTACATAATATATAAATTAAATTGTATATAACATCAATATTATTTGATATATAAAATTAGATTTATTCATACCATGTAATACATAAGGTTTTTCAAAGATATAAGTTACATTTTATCATTCAAATGGCTGCTGATTTTCTTCTTGAAAAACGTGTTTGACTATTGTATCTTCTTTTGAAGAACCATCTGCACATTCACTATATCCATCGCCTATCGAGTATATACGTCAGTTTTTTTAAATATATTTTTTATTATTTGATGTATAAAATTAGATATATTCAACTCATGTAATACACGGGTTTATTTTTAAAAAGATATAACATTTTTATTATTTAATATACAAAATTACATTTATTAAATTCGTGTAGTACACATGGTTTTTTTTATAAAACTTTTTTATTATTTGGTTCATAAAATTATATTAATTCAACCTGCATAATACACGGGCTTTTTAAAAATATAACTTTATATTATTTAAATACATAAGCTCTAACCTAGTACTATTTATAAAAATTCCGAGATGTATAGTGAAATTAAGGCTACTCGGTGTGGGTGGCGGGCCTCCTTGGAGGACGACCCGCCACATCACATTCACGTCAGAGTCCTCGGAGGACGCCCCCTCCAAGGATGGAACCAAGGAAATGGGTGACAACTCGACCCCAACTAGTTTTTTTAATATTATAGCCGTCCACCACACCACCACCATCAGCTCCACCTCCTGCCACCATTCTCACCATCGTCTTCATCTCCCGTAACCGTCATAACACCAAACACCATCGTTGCCGGAAACCCTAACGCCGGCGTCTCTATTGTGAACCACAACTACCTTCATCTCCGTTACGGAAACCCTAACGCCTTCATCTTCGTCTCGATTCGTGTCGGAAACCCTAACATCGGCGTCTCTATTGTGAACCACAACTACCTTCATCTCTGCTGCCGGAAACCCTAACGCCTTCATCTCCGTCTTGATTCGTGCCGGAAATCCTAACGCCGGCGTCTCCATTGTGAACCGTTGGTGTGGTGGCTGTGGGGGTGGTAGTGAGTGGTGATGTTCACGGTGAAGGTGGGTGGTGATTTTGACGGTGGTGGTTGCAGGTGAAGGCCGCAGTGGATGTGGAGGTTAGCCCCGTCTTCAACGTCTCCTAGGGGACTTCCGCGACGATGCTAGACCACCCGAGACGGTGTTGAGGGCGTCGCCGGACCAGGCCATGCCTGGACAATTCCCACACCTAGTGGCCTAAGTACAATAATTACGGAGAGATTATGATTCACGTCATCGTCTTAGCTGACTCATATACCCTCAAGTCAATAACCTTCGAGAAAGTCAAAGTTTAAGATTCTCATTTTCTGGAACCTGATAAATAGAAGTCTGATTGCTGAGTCCCCGCCGTTTATATATAATTTAATTTAATTATTAATTCGTTACTCATATTTCAAAAAAAATCGTTAACTCATATTTTATAAGGCTATGTGTAGTGGAGATGTGGGCATTGTGGGACATTATGTTAAAAGGGGTGTAAAAGATTAAATAAAAGAAAAACTAATGATATTTGATGTGTAATGATTTGATTGGCCAAAAAACGAGGGGCGTGGAAAAAAGGACGCCAGATGCATTTTTTTTGAAAAAAAACGCCCAGGGGCGGTTCGGGAGCAATGTCTGGTGTTTTTTTTTCAAAAAGCCTAAAACTGATCCACTACGCATAGTCTAACACAATAAACTATAATTAAAGACCGTTATTTTGCACCAAATTACTTAAAACTAAAGGTCAACTCATATTTAAATAACCAAATTACAAGTTTTCGTTTACTATTCTTCCATATGTTCACATTGTTTGAAGCAAATAATTATTTGCCCCTTTTTAAAGAAAGTGGAAAAATTCAACTTGAGTTGCTATATTAACTAATCATCTACAAAACGTGTTTGGTCTAGCGGAAATGAGCTATAAACAGGTTCTAGCTTGATTTTGTTTAAGCTTGACTTGATTAAACGTTTAACAAGTTGTCTCAAGATAGTATTTCGGTTCGTTTTCACCAATATATAAAATGGGATAACTTGTGAATCAAAATAATATCTATATTTAATATCAGTATTTATATGAGAGGTAATTACGTTTTTCGTCCCTTTGATTTGTTGAAAATTCAATTACAGTTCATTAGTTTAAAAATTCCTAAAATAGTACAAGTATTTTCACTTTCGTAACAATTATATTCCACACTCACTAAACCTATCCAATTATTCTGTTAGTTTATCTGAAATGACCAAATGTCCATGTTATTAATACTAAAACATAAATAAATATAGAGTTAATTACGCTTTTCGCCCCTATCATTTGTTGAAAATAACTATTACAGTCCATTAGTATAAAAATTCCCAAAACAATACCAGTACTTTCAAAACTTCCACCTTCAACTCATCAACAATGATACTTAACAGGTTCATCTATCTACTATCATTCACTCTACTCTTCTCTCTCTTCGTTTCTTCACATTCTGTCGGAACATCACCTGCTTCGACTTCACACCTTCTCCACTTTATCCATCTTCAACAATGTCACAACCTGACCCGCAGCGGAATAGGCGATCAGGGCATGATTGGGTTAACTTGAGAGCTTATGACTTACTATTTAGGTGTTTCAATATTTATTAATTCAGTTTGAACAAAAACCACATAATACAATATACAAACAAATCAATACATGGTTCAAAACAAATTCAAGTAACTTCTTTATTCTTCTAAGGCCCAATCCTACATGATCCATTCTTCAAGCCTGTTTACCTGTATCATGTATAAAAAAGTAATTTTTTAGGGTCAACAAAGGTTGGTGAGTGAACCTTATTGTTATTAGAAAAGAATACGTTTAAACTTAGTTTATATAAAAAGAACGCGCGTTAACCATTGTAAGTAAATATGTTTTTATGTCATGTAACAAATCTCATAACAAACCTCAAACAATAATCAAGCCAAATCAAATAATTCAAATGTATGTAATGCGTGTTGTACGGTATTATGGTGTGCCAATGAATGTATGCATGTTGCACGGTATTATGGTGTGCTGCAAGGTCAAAGATCAATCCACGGAGCTGGCCTCGTATGTTGGCAATGTCACGTTCTGCTCACAGGTAATGGGGAACAGACGAGCCTATGATGATATGATGTCCAACGTGAATGAAAATGCACCGAATGATAAACAACCAAACACACTTAACATAGATACTTCACATAATGGTAATTGCACAGAATTGAACTTGTAAAATACGAATAGAATATGCGACACATGATACACCCCAAAAAAAACGTATAAATAAAATAAAAGGGGGAGTTATAAGATTCACTCACAGTTTTGCGTGTAGGGATTCCTTGAAAATAACGCACGAGGAAAGATTGAGAAAACCGAACGTACGAAAACGATTATCCTAGATATGGAATACCACATGTTAAAACGATTTAGTTAGTTAAGTGTGTAATCCTATGGTTCACAATTTGATGAATAAAGTTTTATGTTTTGTTATATAAAAGAAAAGAAATTTAAATGAAATTTATTTTAAATGCTTATATTGTAACGGTTTTTAAAAACCAAGGAATAAGGATTAAATAATTTACATGTATAATGGTAAAAATTAAAAGCAAAACGGTCAAAAATCGAGGTCTGCCGGACTCGAACCGACGACCTCTGGTTGTCGTGTGCACACGTCCTTCCACTGGACTGTGTATCTCACCTGTTTCTATTTGATCTCAGATTTTTTTATACAGCAACTCAAGTCCCCAAATATCAGTTTTAAAAACATTAAAAGAAGAACGAAAAGGTTGCAGCAACTAAATCAGAGCCGGGGCTCGAACCCTTGACCTCCGGTTTGATTTTAACAGTCCCTAACCACTGAGCTACACCCACGATTTGAGTTGTTTTGGGTTTTGGTTTCCTTTAATACGTGGATGACCGCTGTCATCTTCTCCACCATAAAATAGTCAGTAATCAGCATGTTATTCATATATTGTTCACGAAGTTGCGTTCTGGTTTAGATGGTTATTGACGTTGAACCTATATGAATTAAATAATGGTGATGAGAAAAAGAAATGGTAACAGAAGAGCTATACCGATTCGAGATGAAACAGTCCCTGTCGTAAGTCTCCGTATGTCTCTGGTGACGTTCTATTATTTTTGATGTGTGTGTAGATGATCCGGAGGATGTTTTTGAGTGATAGTCTCGAATACAAAGCTTGTGTATCTCTTATTCAAGTTATTCTCCTTTAATTCTTGTTTTTGAAATCTTAAAAAATTTCCAAAATAAACCGAAATACGGATTGGAAAGTATACGAGCTCTTGGTCGAGGAAAGCGTCCATGTTCATAAATCTGTAAACAAGGAAACTCCAATCATGCTACTTTAATCGAGAAATTAGAATCAATTGACCAAAAGACAGAAACCAAGCTAGACCTTTACTGTCATTAGTTTGAGCGGCAAATGGTGTTTGGTTTCAAAATGGATTTCATCTGTGTATTTATGCTATGTTCTTTGTACCAAACCCAAAAGTGGTGAAGTGGTGCGTGTAAGCTTATTTAGCTTGGTAGACCCGGGTTCGATCCCTGGGTTCTACAATTTTTTTATTTATTAATTAAATTATATATGAATATAAAAATATGTTACTTTTTTATTTTTATTTTTTAACTAACTAACTACCCAAGTTCTAAAATGATGAAAGGGAATGAATAGTAAAGTAAAAGAAAAAAGATATTAAATAAATTCCAATCGTATTTATTCGGCAGAAGTTCATTTACAAATGGTTTGAGTTTTAGAATCCGTTTTTCGACGGATGTTACAGTATCCCCTACTTTTGGAAATCTCGTACCGAATTTAGGTGGAAGTAGGGTTGTCTTGAAAGAGGGGAGGGTACTTTTCGCACATCGAGTCTTCACGTTCCCAAGTAAATTCGGGTCCACGTTTTGACTCCCAGCGAACCCTGACTATAGGGATTCGACTCCGTCTTAAGCATTTTTTCACCGAAGTCCATGATTTCGACAGGTCGTTCTACAAAGTGTATCGACTCGTCGATCTATATATCCTCTAATGGTATATGAAGATTCTCGTCAGCAAGGCACTTCTTTAGATTAGAAACATGGAAGGTTTGATGGATCCTTCTAAGTTCCTCGGGTAATTCAAGCTTGTATGCTACAGGACCAATTCTCTCGAGTATTTTAAAAGGGCCAACATAGCATGGTGCCAGCTTGCCTTTTTGTCCGAATCGAATAGCTCCCTTCCATGGCGATACCTTCAAAAGAACTTGATCACCAACACTAAATTTGAGCGGTTTCGTCGTTTGTCTGCGTAGCTCTTTTGACGGCTCTGGACCGCTAGAAGATTATTGCGAATTTGGAGGATCTTGTCAGTTGTCTCTTGAACCAATTCAGGTCCTGTGATTTGAGCTTCACTGATTTCGGCCAACATACTTGTGATCGGCACTTATGACCGTATAGAGCTTCAAATAGAGCCATCCCGATGCTGGAGTGATAGCTGTTTTTGTAAGAGAATTCGAATAGTGGTAGATGAGCATCCTAATTTCCTTCGAAATCAATGACGCATGATCACAACATGTCTTCAAGTGCTGTATGGTGCGCTCGGACTGACCATCAGTTTGTGGATGAAAAGCGGTACTGAGATCTAGTCGAGTGCCTAATGCTGACTGTACGACTTGCCATGTGCGTGAAGTAAAGCGTCCATCTCGATCCGAAATAATGCTCAAGGGCACACCGTGTCGACTTACAATCTCATCAATATAGATACGAGCCAACTTCTCGTTTTTGTAATCTTCACGAATTGGAATGAAACGAGCAGAATTTAGTAAGGCGATCGATAATAACCCAAATCATATCATGCCCAATGGAGGTGCGAGGTAACCCAATAATGAAATCCATGGTTATATTTTCCCACTTCCAGACGGGAATTTCGGGTTGAACGAGCATACCTGAGGGTCTTTGATGTTCTGCTTTAACCTTCGAACATGTGAGGTATTTGGAAACAAAAACGACAATATCCTTTTTCATTCCAGGCCACCAATAAAAGTATCAGAGATCCTGATACATCTTATCAGCTCCTGGGTGTATGGAATATCGTGTTTTATGTGCCTCGTTCATGAGAAAAATGTGGAGATTATCGCGATCAGGCACCCAAATACGATTTGATAGTGAAGGATGCCATCGGATTTTGATTCTAATTTGGTTTCAGCTCCACAGGATAACTCATCGCGTAAATCATTCTCTGTTACCGAGGTATGTTGGGCTTCACGAATGTGTCTTTTAATCTCGGTTAGAATTTGAGAACACAAAAGATGGATGGAGTTTGCATACTCCTTTCGGCTAAGAGCATCTGCTACGACATTGGCTTTGCCTGGGTGATAACGGATCTTGCAGTCATAATCGTTTAGAAGTTCGATCCATCGTCGTTGCCTCATGTTTAGCTCTTCTTGATTGAAGATGTGCTGAAGAATCTTATGGTCAGCATAGATCTCATACTTTGTGCCATAGAGAAAATGTCTCCATATATTCAGAGCGAAAACAACTGCCCCGAGTTCGATGTAACATCTGTCAAAAAAACGGGTTTCCAAAACCCGTTTCGTTTATTAACCGAACATCCAGTTAAAATTTTCGTTGCATGTTTAGGGCTCAAACTAATTTTAAACAATACATAATTAATAAATATATTAGAATTTAAAATCTATAATTGAAAATTAATAATAAATAATGAAATAAAAATTATTTGCAGACGCCGGGTTTCGAACCCGGGTCACTCTCAAGACCAAACACACTTCACACCACTTCGCCACACACACTAGTTGTGTGATTTCTGAAACAAAAAAACTCTTATACGAAAACTCACAGAGTCACCGGTTTGAACCAAGTCTGTAACCGCCGAAACTGACTCAATCATTGAATCCGGCGGTTGACTCCGAAATCAGGTAAATGTAATTGACGATTAACGTCAGTTATAACCGAAACCTTAAAGCCTTTCATTCAAAATCGTGGAAATCATAACCGAAAAATTTAAATCAAAGTGAAGACCGCCACTGCTTATAAATACTAACTACAAGCGTACACTTCCAATCGTTCACGAAATCTCTGCTCAAAACCTTTGTTCTGTTCGCCGGAATTCCCTTCAGTCGCTGGAATTTGTCTGCATTTCGCCGGAATTTGGTCACCGGAAAACCGAAAACATACCAGTCTTGACACTCTATAAATACCGACCAGTTCACCTCAATTGAACTGGCACACTTTCTCAATCATCACTTATAACTCTCTGAAAGAACCCTCTGCTTCAATTAGCATCGCCAGAATTTTTGTTGTCACCGGAGGCATCACCGAAAAATGACAACCATCTCTGTTCGGTATATCTTACACCTAATCCCTCTCATTTTTATTAGTCTCATATGTAGTTATTCAAAATTTAATAAAGGAATTGATTAATGAATCGAAGAAATCGGATTTTAACAGTCTGGTTGTTCAAGTGATGAAGAAGATGAAGCACTGTTAATATATAAGTTTAATTCGAAACGGATTTTTAAACGGGTTAGACACACAGTCCAGTGGTGGACTGTGTGCAAACTTCAAGCCATGGTCCCGAGTTCGAGTCTGTACATGCTTTCCGGTTCGCCAATTATACACAACCTTTTTAAAACCAGTTAACGAAATAATCTAGTAAATATATAAATTTAATAAAAATCTTTTATCCTTCGGGTTAGTCACACAGCCCAATTGGTCGGGCTGTGTGCAACACGAAGCCAAGGTCTCGAGTTCGAATCCGGTTAGTTACACCGCCCCTGAAATTATCCAAGCCTTTTTTTAAATCAAAATATGTTAGCGCTAGTATGTGTATATGTATAATTAAACTTCAATATATTTCGGGTTAGACACACAGTCCAGCGGTGGACTGTGTGCAACGTTAAATAACAGGTCCCGGGTTCGAGACCTGTTATGTGCACCGATTCGATATAATTAAAACTCTTTTTAAAATAAATGATTTCTGGATAAATCTAAATAGTGTATAAGTATAATTAAAAACAAAAATATTTCGGGTTAGACACGTAGCTCAGTTGGTAGAGCTGCGTGCACGCATACGGGAGGTCACGAGTTCGAACCTCACTCAGCGCAAACAAACACAAAGTCCGAACCGGTCAACGGTCAAAGTCAACGGTCAACATTTATTTATTTATTTTATTTATTTAATCAGAAAATTATTTAAAAATACTTAAAAATAATATTTTTAAAGTTAGAAAATGTCCTTAAATTCACAAAAATTAACCTAACAATCCCATTAAGAACACTAATTAAAAATATTAATCTCAAATAAAAGTTTATTTATTTATCGAACTATTATGTTATTATTTAGGTTAGTTTCCTTGCCGATTAAATCCGAATTCGTGCGCATTCATCATCAACCCAAGAAACGCACCCACTGTGAGTGAATTCTTATAAATTCCCCTTTTTATTCATGTTTTGGGGTGTATCATGTGTCGCTTAAATTAATTCGTTTATTCAAACTCGTGCTATACCATTATATGATATAAACTTAGAGTGTAAATATTGTTTGTTGTGATGTATTACATATTGTCAAGTTGTATGCAAATTATTTATTAGGCCCATCAGTTCCTCGTGGGAGACGAGTTGAACAACGCGCACCTCAAAATTCATTCATTAGGCCCATCAGTTCGTTGAACAACGCGTGCCTCAAAACTCATTCATTAGGCCTATCAGTTCCTCGTGGGAGACGAGTTGAACAACGCCTGCCTCAAAACAATCAATTGTTGTATGTGTGTGTAATATTTAATATTATGTGTTTTGTGAATAAATTTACATCTACATTTACTCATATGTGGTTATGAACTTTATTTTATAATCAATACAATAAACACGTTTAAATGTTTTCATAGGATTCACTAGCCAACTTTTTGTTGACCAAAAAACCATTTTTACACATGATACAGGTGGACAGGATGAAGCAAGGAACACATAGGAAATTGCCTTAGAAGAAAAATAATGAAGTCTAGAAGGATGTATAGAACATGGTGTATTTGTACGATTTGATTGTATGATCTCCTTTAAATTGTAATAATAAATATGAAACATTATAATAAATGTAATGAGCTTTGATGAAAACCCAATCATGCCCCGATCACCTTATTCCGCTGCGGGTCGGGGTGTGACAGATTGGTATCAGAGTTTTTGACTATAGGGATATAGGATAGGTTATTAGACCCTTAGAGCCTATACTATAGTGGATTAGATTTTAATTGTTTATGTGGTTACATGCAAACTCATGATGTTTATTTGTTTCATATTTATTACATACACAAATGCATGCAAACACTTCCAATATTATATTTTGTGATACATAATGAATTATACTTACAGTCAAACATACATAATTACATACACATTCATCATACATATTTCAATGTTCACATATTCAAATCACCTTCATACTTCCGTTATTCAAGATTTTGTCGCATTTTTCATCTTTCAAATCTCATCAAAGTGAGTTCTGCGACGGGCATGTAGTAACTGTAAGGGTACAAGTACCGGTAGTCGGAACGTCCTGTCTAGGTTGGCATTCGTATAAATCCAATATAACGGACCAGTTTGCCTACCTGGGGACTAACGATGAGAGTACGAAGGACCTATTAGGCCAAAGCATGCCACACCAAACGTCGTTCGAACTAACCCCACTTTGAGTTGTCACCGTGTCCACACCTGGATACATTCCGAATATCATACGTTACATACATATTTCTCGATTTTCTCCGGGTTTTAGTGTACGTAATCAGGCTAACACATGCGAACCATATGAAAAACCCGGTAATCATGGGGGCCCACATGATTACGAAGGTGAAGTATGGCGGCATGCAAGGCCCAATTACGAGCAAAGCCCAAGACATCCTATGGATGTAGTAGATTTATTATTCTATATTTATTTTATGAATGTTCATTCCTAAATACGACACATGACCCCTAAAACGCCCAACTCATACTCTTGAAACGTATTCCTTGTAGATGTCTTCTATTCTCGCTCGTAGGAAGATGAGATCAGGAAAAGCCCTCGAGCGCATGGCTGCCCAAATCGCTCAACAAATGGCTGCCGTAATACCCAACATTGTAGTTCAAGTTCAACAAGCCCTTACCGCTAATTTCGTCAATCCCGTCAATCAAGAAGATCAAAATGTTATCAACTCTCCCCCAAATACCACTAATTGCACTTTCAAGCATTTCAAATCCTGCGACCCTCCAAAATACGAAGGGACTGAAGGTGTCACCGCTCTCCTCCATTGGTTTGAGGAAATGGAAAACACTTTTCTAAATTGCGATTGCCCCGATGATCACAAAGTACGATATGCTACCGGTCGTTTGCTTGGAATAGCACTTACATGGTGGAATACAGAGAAGGCCAAGCGAGGTGTTGAAGATGCTATGAGTTTGACTTGGGAAGAGTTGAAGGAAATCATGACAAGACGTTTCTGTCCAAGAAGCGAAATCAAGAAATTAGAGGATGAGTTCTATTTTTTGAAACAAAAGGAAGGCGACCACACTACGTACAACAAGAGATTCCTTGAGTTAAATCAAATGGTCCCCAACTTGTTCACTCCCCTCTACCGTTTGATCGAGCACTACATTCGAGGACTTCCTTCAAAAATTCAAGACTCTGTAATAAGTACCACACCTGCAACTTTGGAAGCAGCAATGGAGTTAGCTACAGAGCTCACCGAAAACCGCATACGTAATAAGGACTTCAAGGAGGAGAAGAAGAAGGATAAAGCATCAACTGAAACCTCAAACTCCACCCAAACCGAATCCCCTTCTCAACCCATTTCTAAGAGAAAACGAGATGGGCAACTTTTCGCTGTCACCCAACACAATCAACCAACTTCACAAGCCATACCCCTCCAAGCTATCCCAATCACTCAAGTAGCACCCAACTCAACTTACCCAAATAAGAAACCTTACTTTGGACCTCAACCTCAATGCAACACCTGTTTTTATCACCATCCATCTACCTTACCTTGTCGACTATGTGTGAATTGTGGACGCTATGGTCATTTGAGCAAGGTTTGCCGCACCTCTCAAAACCAAACCTCACCCCCTACTCAAAACATGATCCAAACATATCAACAACCCCAATACCCCATGTTCCCATATGTTCGAGCTTGTTTCAATTGTGGCGACCCTACCCACTTTAGAAACACGTGCCCTCGATTGGTTAACATCATAAACGCCCAAGCTCAAGCAAACCCAGTTAATCAAGCAAATCAAGGAAACCTAACCACTAGGCCACCAGCAAGAGGAAGAGTTTACAACATCAACGCTAATCCTGTTGAAGATAATAACGGCCCAAACGAACCACCTAACTAGCTTTCCCTCATCAAGAATCAAGATTCAACACCAACCGCTTAGTTTTTTTATGTTTTCTTTATGTTATCTCAATCTTGACGTATCTCAATTATAAATTGGAAATTTATCCAAGAATCTTAATGCGAATTACTATTTCAGTTTTGTTTTATACTCATTGATTTAACATTCATATCATCATACATCTCGACGTATCTCAACCTCATCATTTAAAGAAGTTGGGTTGTGTTTCACTTCTACATAGACTAACCTCTTCATCATAACAAACGAGAGAGGTACTGTCATCATTCAAACATGTATACTTTCAGAATTAAGACTCAAGCTTTGGTTGTTGTGTTTTTTTTATAGAGTCACATAGAACTAATCATAATTTACTGATAAAGGCAATGAAAATTTGACAAGAATATGGTGGATACGCCGCTAGTACTTCCTATATATAAGTATTCTTGCCAAAGGATCAGAGGCATTGTCAGGCAGTTATGAGAAGTTCCATGTAGGATTTAGTAATGTCATGGTTGAAGTTTGTTTTATACTCACTGATTTAGCATTCATATCATCATACATCTCAACGTATTTCAATCTCATCATTCAAAGAAGTTGGGTTGTGTCTCACTTCTACATAGACTAACCTCTCCATCATAACAAACGAGAGAGGAACTGTCATCATTCAAACATGTATACTATCAGAATTAAGACTCAAGCTTTGGTTGTTGTGTTTGTTTATATTCTAGAGTCACATAGAACTAATCATAACTTACTGATAAAGCCAATGAAAATATGACAAGAATATGGTGGATACGCCGCTGGTACTTCCTATATATAAGTATTCTTGCCAAAGGATCAGAGGCATTGTCAGGCGGTTATGAGAAGTTCCATGTAGGTTTTAGTGGTAGAAGTTTTGTTTTAGGGTATAACCTTATATTTCCAAACGTATCAAAACTCATATACATAAAATCATACTTAGTCAATCAACTCTGTTCATCCATGTTCCGTATTCATACACTTTAGACAGCAAAAAGCGATTCCTGTAGCCGGGTATTCAACCCTTACTAGGAACGTTACCGCCTCAAATAAGATTTAAACTCTCACCCTCTTCTAATTATGTAATTGTCAAATTAAAACATCCTCCCTCCAAGTCAAATATACCACTACTACTTAATTTTCGGGACGAAATTTCTAAAAGTAGGGGATACTGTAACATCCGTAAAAAAAACGGGTTTCCAAAACCGGCTTCGTTTATTAACCGAACATCCAGTTAAAATTTTCGTTGCATGTTTAGGGCTCAAACTAATTTTAAACAATACATAATTAATAAATATATTAGAATTTAAAATCTATAACTGAAAATTAATAATAAATAATAAAATAAAAATTATTTGCAGACGCCGGGTTTCGAACCCGGGTCACTCTCAAGACCAAACACACTTCACACCACTCCGCCACACACACTAGTTGTGTGATTTCTGAAACAAAAAAACTCTTATACGAAAACTCACAGAGTCACCGGTTTAGACACCGTTAGTTTATCGAAACAAAATTCAATTCAAGTTATCATATATATGTGAACTTTAATTTAATTCAACCTCTTCCTCGCTGTCACTTATTTCTCAAACTCCATGTAAAATAAAAAATAAAATAAAAATATAATTGTTATTAATCATTAGTTACTTATTATTATTATTATATAATAAGAATATTATTATTATAATTATAATAAGTTACTATTCAGCATACCTATTATAATAATAAAATAAAATAAAATAAAATAATAAAATAATAATAATAATAATTATTATTATTATTATAATAATAATAATAATAATAATAATAATAATAATAATAATAATAATAATTATAATAATAATAATTTTAAAATTTTGGGGAGTGATTTTTAGTTTTATAATTTTAATGAATTTAGATAACTAGAAAATTAAATTAAAATATAATTAAAATCAACCCAGTCTGAAAAACTTATTAAGGACTTGATTATTCGAAAATAATATTAAGAATTATTTGATAAAATGAACATTATAGTCTATTATATAACTTTTAACTTATAAAATATACAAATGGTATTTTAAACGTGTGTATAACTTAGAATTATTAAGATTACGGTAATTGAAATCCATTTTTGGGATGAATTTATGATCGAGGTTGGGTGTTTAAATAGTGATCTTACCAACTAAAGGGCTGTTTGGCAACTTTTGAATTGTTAAGTGATCAACCAGTAAGAGGTCTGGACCAGTAAGAGCTAGCTAGTATAATGCTTAAGCTTTCAGTTGGAAAATGTGTGACGAATTCAAATTAGAGGTCTTAATGATTCAGACTTAGTATAATGTTTAACCATTCAGAGCCAAAATGTCTAAACTCAATCAGGTATCTGCTCGCGAAACTAGCAGTCTGAACCATTAAGTGCTAAACCAGTAAGAGGTCTGAATCATTAAGAGCCTCATTAAAAGTAAACAAACAACCTCTACGATTATAAACAATAATACTTGGAGGTCTGCATTTTATTAACCATTCGGTTTTCGGTTAATTACTTCGGTTTATTTGGTTAGATTGACGGTTTCCAGTTTGGTTTATTTAATTTCAGTAATAGCAAAAACAAAACTTGGGCTAAAATTTTTTGTTTAAATATATATGAAATAAAGATATAAAATATGAAATATATGAGCTAGAGGTATAAAGCTAGAAATATATGAAAATATGAATGATTCAGTTTAGTTTAGCTAATTTTGGTTAAACGAGAGTACAAAAAATTGATTGCCAGTTTTTGGTTAATTCGATTTTCAGTTTTCAGTTAATTCAGCTTTTGGTTGATTTCAGTTCGGTTTGGTTTGTTTTCGGCTTGGTTTAGGTTAACAATTTAGTTATTGCTCACCGATAACCGGTTTTTGTTAATAATCGATAGTGTGTGCACGATGCGGTGGGAAACACAAACATTGCCACGGTGTGCATTATTTGGTTGGTTAGATTATTATTCTCAACCGAGATCGAGGTCATATAGTAGTTTATTTTATTAACCAATCCGTTTTCAGTTAATCGGTTTGGTTTATTCAGTTAAATTGACGATTTTTAGTTTGATTCATTTAATTTTGGTTAATAGCTAAAACCAGACTCTGACTAAAACTTTTGATTAGAAAAGCTTTAAATTTAGGTATAACTATATGAAATGGATATATAGGTATATGAAATACATGTATAAATATATAAAATAGGGGTATAAATATGAAATACATGAACTTAAAAGCTAGAAATATATGAAAATATGAATGGTTCGGTTGAGTTAGTTTTGGTTAAATGAGTGTACAAAAAAATCGATAACCGTTTTTGGTTAATTTGGGTTTCTGTTAATCAGTTTTTAGTTAAATCAATTTTTGGTTGATTTCGGTTCGGTTTCAGTTAACAATTTAGTTATTACTCAAATTTAGACACCGTTAATAACATAACATATCATTTTTTTAACGCCCCAAAACTCGAATATTTTTATTCATTAGTAAGCTCTCTTATGTTATGCCATGATATAAAATAATATAATGACTCATGTTAGTTAAAAGATTTTTTTTAAGTAAAAAGAAGAAGGGAAGTAAAGGGACTATTTGTGACAATTGCACAAAGAATTTATAAATGGTCAACAAAAAGGGGTTTGTAGTAAAAATTCTGCATTCTTAAGGTGTTTGTGTGTGTGTTGATGTTAGAGAGAGGAGAAGAACTCTCTCTAGTTCAACAGACTAAATCTAACCAAATCAAGATCAAAGTGGAGGTTGTAGCCTTGCATGAATGAAGAATTCTCGTCATCTAAACTTCCTATACATGTGGTAAGTTATAATTTTTTATTTGATAATGATACAAGAAATGAGTATGTGATAAATACTTGAATTAGTACGAAATTGAGTATGAGGGTGTGTTAAAAATCATCAAATAGAACTTGTTTTATGTGTAGTTCTAAGCAAATTGATGACTAAGGATAAAACCCACTTGTAGTGGTAAGGATGTAGATATGGGTGAATCATCCATGTTCAATTCTTGTGCAATTTTTATGTATAGTGTTGTATGTGATGAATTCTTGTTAGATAAATTTAGCATAATATGAAATTATTTGATGTTTAGTTTATGTTGATTAATGAAAACAAGAAGTAGGAGGTAAAGCATGAAATACTTGTACATTATGCCTTATTTGTGGTACACACACCAAGTGTTTGATGAAATACCCAACTGACAATTGTAAATGAAATTGTATGCAAGTGATGGATGAATATGTATAGAATGTTACAATGAAGTAATTATTGATAGTTAGCACGGAAAAAGTGTTTCGGATGGAATACATGTGAGTATGTAGTTATAAAATGATTTCGGTAAGAAGTATGCTTTAAGATTTTGTACTTCATACTTGAATGGTGTGGTGCACACCATATGTCGGACTATTTGCTTAATGGTAACTTAGAAATGAGTGCTTACTAAACGTCTAGCATGTGGATTTACTAGTAAATGATGATGTTGAGATTATGTTGAATTGCTAACTTTGAATGTGATTTTCAAATATAGAATCAAGAAAGCATTAGTATGTGTAAAATTAATTGTGTATATTGTGTATGTAACTAAGTGATCATGTAGTTGTATGTGTCATTCAAACATGACCATGAAATGCAAATGATGTCATTACTATGGTCTACCATATCAATATGTTTGTGTGTTTGTAAGTTGGAAATTATATGTTAGAAGGCTGACTTTCTGAAAAAATTAGCATGGATAGGCATTTGACACAAATGTAAGATTAAAAAGATCACGAATTATGTGGTAGACCAATTATGTGTTATGTATGATGATGAATTTGGATTTCGTGGATGTTAAACAATGTGATTGTCAATTCATGTCTTACCCATGCTAATGAACCATTAATGCATGTCAATTTAAGATATGAGTTTGAAATGTATGATCATATATGCTAACAAGGATATGAATGTGGTGACATGTAAGGATATGAATCATGTCTACATAGACTTAAGCATGGGAGGCTAACGAGTCAAGAGAAAGTAAGGAGGCAAGCATAGACATAGACACTTAAGGTAAGTGATTCCTGAACTTAATTTCTTATTATGTAATGAAGTGTTGAAAGTAAGGAGATTGGGAATCATAAAAAGGCATGGTAAGTTCTGGTATGATCAAGGTAAGTGAGGTGGTATTAGACCATATGTAGTTTAGTCTTGATTAAAAAGCAAAGTGCACACAGTGCACATTACAGCAAAATGAACACATCAGTAAATTGTGCACTAATTTAGTAGTTCCAACAGAATTGCACATTACAGCAAAGCACACACATCAGTAAAGTGTGCACTAATTTACTAGTTTTAGTAAGAAGTGCACATTATAGTAAGGTGTGCATTAATTTAGTAAGAAGTGCATATTACAGCAAAATGCACACTTCAGTAAAGTGTGCACTAGATCAGTAAAGTGTGCACACTTCAGTAGTTCAGTAAGAAGTGCACATTACATCAAATGTGCACACTTTAGTAAGGTGTGCACTAGTTCTGTAAAGTGTGCACTAGTTCAGCAAAGGGCTCATTTAAGTAAAGTGCACACTTCAGTAAAGTGTGCACTAATTCACTAGTTTAATAAGAAGTGCACTTTATAGCAAAGTTCACACTTCAGTAAACTGTGCACTAGTTCAAAAGAGGGCTCACTTAAGTAAAGTGCACACTTTAGTAAAGTGTGCACTTACTAATTTAGTAGTTTCATTAAGAAGTGCACATTAAATCAAAGTGCACACTTTAGTAAAGTGTACACTAGTTCAGTAAAGTGCACACTTCAGTAAAGCGTGCACTAGTTTAGTAAAGTGAACACTTTACTAAAGCGTGCACTAGTTTAGTAAAGTGCACATTTCAGTAAAGTGTGCACAAGTTCATCAAACTATAAACTTAATATAGTGCACATATTAGAGAAGTGCACACTTAAGTGTTGATAGGAGGAAACCATGGACGAGCATGATTAAGAACGAATACATAGGTACGTTTGTATGAGCGAGATTGTATGTTTAGATGATGTGGCTAGGATTTGTATCGTGAATGTGTTAGATTGTAAGATGTAGGTAAAAGTTAGATAGAACACTATGTATGCATATACTGGTATTTAATATATATGAATAAATGGGACTTTTACATATGTGTACATGGCTTATAATAAGTACAAGTATTAATGGTACTAATTATGTTACTTTTGAGAATGGAATAAAGGTACAGGGAAGTTATTGTTTGCTTTTGAAGGTCCGTTACCTGGGTGCAAGGATTGAATTCAGAAGGATAATCGAATGGATTATCACACGTTGGAAGAACGTGTCATGTCATTTTAATTATATATGTTTAATTATTTACGTTGTCACCGATTACTAATGATGTGGATGTGTGAGGTGACTGTAGGTTACATGGGTCATCATCATCATTATGAGGTATAAGCGGTTAAAGATCGAGTCCAAACATGGATTGTACCAGAGTATGGTCACTTAGTTTTAAATGTATGTAACATTTGGTGTATTTAATAAGTAGGAAGGATGTAATTCATGTAAAAGAGTTATTTTAAATGGTTTTCAAACATCTTAGAACATATATAAGGAATAAAATTTTAATGGTCCGTATTTCCACTGCGTCTTTTTGTTTAAAATGTATTAGGGCCTTACATTTTCCAATTAAAAAAAACTATAACAATACTATGCTCAAATTAAAGAGAATAAAATACGCATTTATATGGTGTAATTAAAAAAAAAGAATGTACCAAAAAGTTATGAGCATTTAAAAATCAGGGGGGGAGTTAGTTTCTATAAGGGGGATAAAGTGTAACCACTAACTAATTATCTATAATTTTAAAGATGAGAGTTTAATCACTTGATATTCAATAGCTATTAAACATTCTAGGATAATGGCTAATTACGTTGAGCTTTGATCACTTTTATAGTAAGGTATCATCCACTTGTACCTTTTAATCCACACGTCAATACTAGCCAAGACAACTATCGAAATGTCGACAAAAATGAGCCGGTCGTCACGGTACTTTTGAATTTTTTTAAACGTTGTAGTTTATAAGATATGATAAGAATACATAAAAGATTATAAGTTTGTTGTGGAGTGAGAAAAGTGTAACTAATTACCCATAATTATGTTAAAACATAGGGATTTAAGTGTAATAAGATGAGAGCTAAAATATACTTATTGTTTAAAAGACCAATTTACCCTCATTTTATGGGTGTATTTATAAATTAAGAGAGAGAAAATTCTTATTTTTTTGGGTATCTTAAAATACCACTCCCTCATGCATAATAATATAGTATAGATAATAAAATTCAACGGAATGAATGGTGGTAGTGAAAGCATTTTTTGTAGTCGTTATCACCCGTATACTATATATAATATATGTTTTTAATACAATTAATTTTTTACTTTTTCTTTTCTGGTAACATGCGTTCATTTGCTTTTAAGAAAAAACTTTTTTTTCTGGACGTTCTTTTATAAATTTTGTTGAAAATGGAGTTTGTTTGAAACAGAGTATTCTTTTGTTACGTTGGATATATTGAGTGCTGATATCATATGTGACACCCTGTCCCAAAACCCCAGATTAAAAATACAATAATTCTGAAAAGAGGGCTTACTCTCCCTCGCGGTCCACTATGTGTAGGACATGGGTCACAATTATAATAAAAATTATATATATAAATATAAAATTGTAAAAATATTCTCTTTACATAATTTTGAAAAATTGTGATACCCATACCGTGTGCAAATACGTACAAAGTTAAATATAAAATATAACATATTTAAATAAATCGATTTAAATTGTTCTCTTTGACAAGCCTTGAGAAGCGTCTTCTTGTACAATTTCTGCTACAAGAACTTGAACCGCATCTCCTTCTGAGATCCTTCTTGGCTGCAAATTATAAACAAACTGATGTTGACGTTGTGGCTGAGGCACGTGTTCAAAACGCTTCCCTTAAAACAGATTTCGCGCCTCTACTAAAGACAACGCATCTGTTTCCCAGGGAAAAACAGCCGAAGCAGTATGTACTGCCGGAGATGGCTCACGCGCCCGAGGTTACACCTGATAATATTATAGTGTTAGAACTTGTGGAAAAATATGATAATATTATATGCTTAGCGTCACAATTTGTCACTGAATTTCATAGGAATAAACTAGTACATATTTAATCACCCTTTTATCATTTAGGGGGTATATATAACCATATATACTAGCTTATGCATATCAGCTTTGCCCCCATAGTGACCACCCTTAGGAATATGAATTCATTGTCCTATTGAACTTAGATCTTGGGATCTCAAGTCAACTAAGTTAGGTTTCCTTCACATACCCTTTTTCCATGGGCTTTAGTCTCATTCCACAAGTTACTACTGATAACTTTACGCATTTGACATCAGTTGTCATGATGTGTTGTTAACTCGTAAGTTAATTTTGCCTATTGTCAACTTCTAAGACTATAACCACAGTCGCCAACCTGAATCTCATTATAACGTCTGTCTTTGAAAGATACATGTGTCATTTAAGGCAAACACATCCCTATTATGCACTACGACCTTTGTGTCCTCCACTTAGTCATGTTTTTGCAATGTTAGATTGGATTACAAAATCATTATTGCCAAACTTTTATGATACAAATGCAAGACACCCCCACATTTAAGTGTTATTGGATAACATCCATATGAGGTAATGAAAATCATTTCTACATACCATTATAGGATTGTTTCTTAAATGGATCCTTCCACACATTTCTTGTCATTTGATCAACATTTTCATAACTTCATTTATGACAACATTCATACACATATGATTGAACAAGATCAACCTCATTGTATAAGTGAATTATGTCACACCCGTTCATAGGCGGAAGCGCGCGGTGTGAACTTGATTAGTTTTCATCGCATACGATATAAGTAAACAACTATATGAAATAAAAGCATGAACGATGTTCATCCATTCACAATATATAAACATTACAAGCCACAAGTAGTTTGGAGATAAAAGACATCAGAAGTGATTTTACAGTTTACAAAAGGCTTATTCAAAATAACTTTTAAAACATTAAGGTTTTGCATCCTATATTTCATTTGAAGTCGAAATATATAGACCAAACCCTCCAAAATACGGATGACATCGACTACTAGTAACCTTGAAAACTTCGTAAACGACTGCGCCAAGATCCACTTCAATTTTTGAAATACATGTAAGTTTAAAAACATCAACAAAAGTTGGCGAGTTCATGCGTTTTGTGCGCATGCCAAATGAATCTTAAAAACATTTGAAAGTTCATATATGAAAATATGTAGTATGTAAAGCGTCAATGAACTTGATGATCATTAATGTTTTGCAAGGACATTAATATGTGTGCCGACATAGGAAATACTCAACCCCAAACGATTTTTTCCGGTTCACCCGGCTGGGACAACAAAAGCACTACATGCAGCCACACAAGGACCCATGAGTGGGGCTTGCTACACCCAATAGATCTACCACTCTTGTTCCTCAGTCTTATAAAAAATTAGTGGCACTTAAGAGATACCCTATTCGCACATGATCTAATATTTCATTCCATAGCTAAACCATACCATCGAAAACATGTATTTCCCCCCGAGAGTTATAAGCCGAAAACATTTAAGAGAAAAGGGGGACATGAACTCACTGATTTGCTTCCGTAAATATATGCTAGCAATTCGGGTATCCCAAAGAGCGTATCAACCTACAAGTGCACTAACTCATTAGACACTTGAGTTAAAGTTAAATGCGTACACATTGTTCATCTTGAACGTTATTGTATAAGTTAAGTATTTGGATCCCTTATGTATTTTAAATATGTTGGCATTTGTTTCGTATTTTTGTTTTAATATATATACACACTTATTTTATATATATATATATATATATATATATTTCGTATCCATCAAGTGTACGAACGGGCCTTGCCCTTCATGAGTCTTCGTGCCTCGCACGAGTATAATTGGGCCTAGCCCATAAGAGTCTTTGTGCCTCGCACAAGTGAGGATGGGCCTAGCCCATTTGAGTTTCCGTGATCCACACGGTATGAGTGGGCCTAGCCCATTAGAGTCTCCGTGATCCACACGGTATGAGTGGCTTAGCCATGAGAGTCTCCGTGCCGCGCACGGTATAAGTTCGTTACGTGTTTTATGTATTCTTCCAATACATATTTTAAGCATAGTTAACCTCGTTCACATGTATAAGTATATGCAAATTAATCTTTTGTATGTCCTTGTTCCATGGTATATGCAAATATTGCATTGTATATGCTAATTGTTTTGTTGTATGCATTTGCACCATTATATATGCAACTGTTACTTTGTATATGCAAATTATTTTGTTATATGCATTTGTTCCAAGGTATATGCAAATATTGCATTGTATATGAAAATTGTTTTGTTGTATGCATTTGCACCATTATATATGCAATTGTTACTTTGTATATGCACATTATTTTGTTGTATGCATTTGTTCCATGGTATATGCAAATATTGCATTGTATATGTAAATTGTTTTAGTATAAGTATTTATACGTACTTTTGTCACACCCCAAACGATGGCGGAAACATCGGAGTGAGACGATAACAAGATTGCTCATTGCTAACAATGGTAATAATGACAATATTTAATTTAAAGTCGAATTTCATTTCAAGAATAATTGTCAAAATACAACATTGAAACAAATACAACAATTAAACAAACAAAATACAACATTGAAACAAATACAACAATTAAACAAACAAAATACAACAAAATTGATACAACAACATTAACCTAAACGTCTAAATGTGTGTATCTAAGTCCTTGCTATTTGATTTCATAGCATCCTCTTCATCAACCTGTAACATGTTTTAAAATACAATTCAATGCAAAAGCAAAGGCGAGTACACAAGTTTAAGCATAGCATACGTACAAGAATAAAGTTTAAACAAATCCTCATGGCAACGATGATTCTACAAGAGCATATACAAGGCAAGCAATACTACTAGTCAAACCCTTAACGCAATCACGATGTTTTAACATGGCCTCAAGATTACACGATGGAGGGGGATGCGTTACTTCCTAAAGCGCTTACACATGTCAAACGAAGGCTTAAAATAAGTTAATGACTAAAGTATCACATAAAGAATGTCCAATATATAAGCATCAAGTAATCGTATCAAGTATTCATGTGTATAGGATTGTTTGTGCATTTCATAAAGTTTTAAGTGTTGTGGTTTTGGTATAAGTAAACATGTTACACCCAAAATTGTTGTAAACGAAAAGTGGGTTGAGTGTACTCACGGTTTTGCAAAAGCTTCCCTTGTTACTTTCGTGAAAGGCTTGGAGGAACACCGAGTTATCCTTCATGAGGATAACATAGGTTGGTAAGTATTCGAACGATAACGGAGGATTTAGGAATTTAAATATACTAAAGTATGTTATACGAGAAAATAATCATCTAGACTTAATACTCGTTTTTGACACTATAAGACCCATTCGGGTTGATGTGTTTTCATGGGCTAGGTTACTCATTAGAATCGTAACGAGATATTAAGTACGTAGGTGATGTAACCTAGCACCATGACGGAAAATCATTTGATTACCATCAAGAGTTTGGTTAGTGAATATATACATATATTATATAGCGTACATAATAAGTAAATCATAAACATCATGGAAGTTCATAGAAGTCATGCATGGAGGTAGGAGGATAACCTTCCTTTTTAAAACCTCTTTCGTATAGTTCACCAAGGCACAAGTCGTCACAAGGATGACAAGGATGGTCATGAGTAAGTTTAAACAAAAAGTAAAAGACAAAAGTAATCGAAAACATCAAGTGAGGTGGTGGATCGAAGGTAAGATAGCCAAGGCTTCCAAGTGATCACACTCTACCAACTCAAGTCTTGTTTCGAGAACAAACTTGGAAGGATACAACACTTGTGGGTAAAACCCTATTAAACAAGAAGGTTCTTACACTTGGGGACCTTAAATACAGTGATATTCCTAGTTGGTTTTCCATGGAAAACCTATGGAAGTATTCCCAAAGGTGTTTCAAGTGTGAAGAAGAAAAAAAGATCAAAGGAGTGAAAGTGTGAGTTAAACTCACTTTTGAAACCTTGAATCTTTAGAAGAAGAGAGCTCTTAGAGCTTTTAGAGGGAAGAGAAGAGATGATTGAGGTGTGAAATGAGTGTGGGAGGAGGTGGGTATTTATAGTTGAGGTTTAGGGGTTGAGTTAGGTGAGTATTAAATGCAAGAAACACAATCCAACAAACACACTTTTGCCCAATCCATGAGCTAGAAACGACTTTCTCCGGATTATGCTATTTTTAGTCTTTGAACTTAGTTTATCTTTCATTTCATGTAAAACTTGATATTTTCGCATGTTTTCAAGTGTATAATGTATATGTAAGTATATTTTAGGTATTAAATATGAACGTATGAGTATTTGCACGTATAACAAGTATCGTTTGTATGTAAAACACGTATTTAACAATTAAAGGCAAGTAAAACAAGTATGTATCAGGTATGAATTTTATTACGATCAAAGTCTCGGATTACAATATTGGGAAATGAAATACGAATGGGATACGAATACAAGTTTTGATAAATAGAAATACGATTACACTTTCTAATTAAGGAAAGTATGAAAAAACGAGGCGTTACAATTTTTATACCGTATTATTTGGTATTTATACTGTATTCATACGTATTTCTATACCATATTATTTGGTATTTATATTGTATTCATACGTTTTACTTTTACATAGGTATAATTAGTGACAATTCGTTTTATACTTTCCGGAAGTTTTAAGTGTTGAAATATATAGATTTTTAAATAAAAAGTATATTATTTTTAGAGTTCGTCGTATAACTTGTTGTTATATATTTTCTTGTCGAAACGCCTAAGTATCGCCCGTGATAGGTATCCTTCCCATGTTGTAATGATGCGGCGACCATTGCGGATAACTACCCATTTACTTCGTTGGGTCGTTTATTTGAATATTCATGTCAGCTTTTGGTTGTAAGTATATGTATATTTGTCCGTAATATAAGGTTATGTCGCGATTTTCCCGATGTCTGGTTGTTCGGCGTCCGCGTTTTGTGCCAAAGTGTAATATAACTTTGTTCATGTATTTAGTTCCTTACGTGTTTTTATGCTCGTTCATCGTCACGTATTTGGAGACTGTTTGTGTAGTGTATTTGTATTTTAGTTAGTATTCTTCCTAACTTCTAATACATACACATAATTGTACAAGTATTTATACACATAAGTTGGTATATTTTAAACAAGTATATATTTTTATTTAAGAATATACTTATATTTATAAAATTTCCATTTCACCTTTTTATAACTCTTTTTAACTTATAATTATATATAAGTGTTTATAAAGGTTCTTGTAAGATTAGGGCTTAACCCTCTTCATTAAACTTTCTTAATTACCGATTAAGGTCATTAATCGCATTTAGTCCCATTAATCACCCTGTTTATCGTACTTTAATCGCGATTAGATTTTAGAAAAATTTCTCCATAGTTTCCCCTAAACTATGGTGTTTTCCACGTTTCTAAAACGTATTTTAAGCATGTTTAAATTCCTTAATCTCAATCAATTTCCAATCAAGTTTCAAACTCCAACTTTTGCATGTAACAATTTCACACATAATCATCCTCATAATCCTTGAACTTTATATGTTTTTAACCACACTTTCTAGTAAAAATGATGACACTTTTAATTTTTTAGCAAGATTATTTAAACTATCATATTTAACACACTAATCTTGTCCTTCTATTTAAACAACTTTGAATAACACACTTTTAAAACCATCTTAGTGTAATTCATGATTTTTAATTTGTATGAAAGTTATAAAATGTTAAAAATCACTTTTATTTTTGTAGTAAAGTTCATGTATTATGTGGATGATGATCTTGTTAAGATTTAAACATCAAGTTGTTTAAATCACCATTTTTAATCAAGTTCCATACAAGGTCATCAAGCTAAACAACTTACTTTAACATAATCATCGAGAACATATAAGCTAACTAGCACTAAGCAACATGATCAACATAAAACACATCACATTAGTAGACTTTTTTATGTTATGATTAGGGTTTTAAGCTTTTATTTTCTTTGAGTTCAAGATGATTAAGTTGTACTTTGGTATTCTACATAACATATAAAGCTTGAAAATGGTGAGAAATGATCTTACAACTTTGCTATGGTTATGATGAAGATTAAGAAGAGATTAAGCTCCAAATGAAGCTCTAAAAGTTCTCCATGCTTGCACCTTCCTTGATGGGTCTTGAGGTGGGTTTATAAGCTTATTTTGGTGGGTTTTGTGGATCAAAAAGGAAGGGTTATTGGGGGTGTTGGGGCTACCGAAAATGGAAGGGAAAAGGGTATGCTTCTTGATTTTTTTGAAGGTTGAAACTGATGGAGTGTTGATGATGATGTTAGGATATATAGAGGTAAGTTTAAGCAATGATCAAATCTTGCAACCATACCTCAATTGCTCCACTTTTCAACAAAGAAACAAGTGGGTGGGACCCACTTGTTGACCGATTTCTTGAAGAGGGTAATGTGTAAATTTTTTATTCAACATGTGGTAAAATGGTAGATATTTAGGTAATTTAGTTAAGTATAATGATTAGTGGTTGGTTTTGCATCCTTAGGGAGTAATCAGGGGTTTTAGGTGTTAATTAGTATAAATTAATTCTCTTGACTAGTTGGTTTAGTTTCGGGTGGTAAAAATATAATTAGATCGGTCGTCGGGTCACTTTCGGACAATATATGGAAAGTGTGATTTAGTACCGGAAACGTCATCTTGGCTTATTATATGGCATCACCATTGTTGTTTCGGATATGAAAGACTCTTAACTAGTTCAATGGATGATCCGTTTAGGTTTTATGATGGTGAGGATGCTTCCTATTAGTTCATCGATCGGTATCGGACAAGTTGTATCCGTTATGGTGTATTGTCGGAAGCTTATGTTTAGGATATTCCATTGATATCCCAAAGCTTATTTAGAGTGTATAACATTATTACGAGTCTTATGACCATTAAAGTGTTGAGTTTTAGCCTTTCGGACAATTTACTTTGTTATATTCTGATGCGATTTGTACGAATTTTAACGACACGTGTTTTCTGGAAAGTTAAAGTGTTTTTTATTTAATGTCCCTAATTAGGGATTTTTATTTTTATTTCAACCATAAAATGCTTTCGTGCCATTCGTTGCTCGTTCCGACAGTTTTCAGAAACTTCCTGGCATGAATAGTGTGTTCCGGTGAATTATGTTTTCAGCATTTTGCCAACATATTTGGACATCGTTTGTTGTTTTCTCACAACGCGATGAATGTAACAATGTTGTTTGGCATAATTAACCATGACCTACGATTGCTAGACTTTATGGGACCTAATCATGCATTAATTAAGTCGTAACGAACACAATAATTTGTATAATTAAGTTGTTAAGTCTATGAAATTTACCATTATTTTTTCGGTTGTCACAAATTCAACTCATATTGCATTAGCTTACATAAGCTTTCGAGGTGACCAAAGCAACACATGCCATTGTTATAAGTTTGTCACAAACTTAGAATAATTCTAATTTACCATTTAGAATAAGCCTAGACAATGAGTTATCCTCATTAGCTTTTCAAACAAGCTCTTCAAAAGTTACATGTCTTTTCCTTATCATGAATGAAAATTCTCCCTCAAATTTGTCTATACACAAATTCTCTGTGTTCATACACATTTGAATGTTTAGAGTTAATTAGTCTTCGTCAAGAACCATAATTAACTATGTACTAGTCTAGCATGCTTTAAACTACAATACTTTAGCATATGAACAGGAGATGCATCATTCTGATTCTCACAGCCCCAAGGATATCATAATATCACTTTGCAACATTCATCCCTTGTTAAGACAAAATAATGAGACTTATTCATAATCCTAAAACATCAATATTTAGGAAGGTCTCACAAATTATTGTATATAACACATAGCTAAATTTTATTATTCAATTAAGGAACATACCTTTAATCTCCAATGCTTTACCATTGACTCATAAGGACTTAAACATAAGTCTTAACCCAAGTCACTTGGTGAACACATTCATCGCCAACAATATGAATGTTCCTCGTCTACAATCACTATTATGTGGGAGATAGAGTCAACTAGTTCTACACTCAACAACATGGCATTCATAATTTTGTCATAAGTGATTTGCACACATTTATTGTTATTTATTAGGAGATATACATATTTAGGATGCTCGCCCAAACAAAGGTAAAATACCAAAGTGCTTTTATTTCTTTAAAATTGCATGTGTTATCTGAAGATATTGAACACAAAACAATAAAATACATTGGAAACTAAATCATAAGTGCCAAACACTTTTGTAATTTAAACGGAAGAGTAGACGATATGTAGACATCAAATACCGAAGTGCTTTTATCTTCAACACTTTATAATCTGACCGAAATCTTCAAAATGATATCGTCCCATTGCATGACTTGAGGTGCTCCCTCAATAAGACTCCATGCACTTGTAAAGTATAAGTTCCCCGTTTCATATTGAAATTTTAAACTTGGAGAATTCTGGTCAAAACAACATCAAGTTGTTACAAAGGCTATATTTAAGTAGTAAACTTGAACAATTAAATTGTTCACAACAACACCAAGTTGTTTTCCACCAAATAATATCCATGAGATTGTTACTTTGTTCAACAAATGCTACTTCTAGCAAGAGTAACAAACCATTTGAATTATCAAAACTATGCAAAACGTTTTTTTTAAATCATTTTAAAATATTTCCTTAGTTTTGCAATGTACAATATTAATAATATCAATTAGAATATATGCTGACATAGACCAAAACCCAAAATATCAAACCGTTTTATATTGTTGAGTCTTACTACGCATGTACTAAACGTTTTCTAACACGCATGTTAGAAAAAAATGTTATAACATGCACATTATAGAATCGAATGTTTACATAAAACATTTTCTTAAAAGATAAAGTTTATAAAATAAATCATTTCTAATTGTTTTTAATGCACACATAGGCAATTAAAAGTTTACACGAAACATTTCCATTCATTATGGCTTATACAATGAACAATCTCTAACCTTGTTTTTTTATACACATTTTCTAACACACATGTTAGAAAATTGAAGTCATTTTATATATATAAAACATGACCATTTGGATTTAGAAATCACAAATTAAAGTTGGTGATAAATCCCACACAACAACACCATCACTTTATGGTGATTTAATTCTTGAAGCTAATCAAACATCAACTTCAATGTATGACCTTTTATTTCTAATCCATACTATGCATAATGTAAGTGTTTATATTCATTAAAATCAATGCTATAACAAATTACTTATATAAAATGTTTACATAAACATTTCAAAGCATTTTTATTTTAACAATCATGTTAAAATGAAAGAAATTCTAACGCGCACGTTAAAAAATATTAACATTTCCACAAAATGTTAATTCGACTTGTTATAAACACATATAAGGTTCAAATAAATAGGTCATTTCTAATACACACGTTAGAAAATAAACAACTAAAAATTGCTTTCAAACTAACGCTTTTTATGAACCTTTTCTAACATGCATGTTAGAAGGTAAATGATTACAAAAATCAATAGTTAATAGTTTTAAAATCGTTTCTAACACTTTCGTTACATGTAAACAATTACAAAATTGTTATACAACTTACTAACAAATACATTCTAACTAGCTCGTTAAAAATAAACAATTACATAAACCGTTATAAAACGTATCAATTTATATTAAGCGACTCTAACACGCTCTTTAAAATAAGTGATTACAAAAATCATTATAAGACTTATTTGTTCATATCATCCATGGGTGGATGAAGAGTCTACTTTAAATAGATACTTAATTAGAGAGATAAAACTCTAATCAAGTAACATAAAACTGTTATTTAAAGACATGAAAATTCTACTCAAGAGAATTTAACATTTACAAAAAATGTATGGTTTACATCCATAATTCAGGTCTAACACACGAGTTAGAGAAATTTAACGTGTACAAAACGTATGTTTACACTAAGAAACCCGTTCAAACACAAAGTTTAGAAAAAATTAACGATTCCAAAATCGTTTCAAAACCAAAGGATTGAACCAAAACTATTCGTTTTGTACCACCATGATATAAGATTTAAGATTGTATCTCAATCTCAATAAATCCAAACACAAAAGTTGTACTACATACATATTTCCGAGAAAAATATTAATAAGATTATAATCTCTAAAAAATATTTTTTTATTATAAATCCTTTCGTGAACCCAAAATCCTTATAAATAAGGTTTTAAAATTGTAGTAACAATCTCACAAAATCAGTTTTAAGTTTGTTGGACGTGGGTAACAATTATAATAAAAATATATATAATTATATAATTATAAAGATACTCTCTTTACAAATTTTTGGAAATTATAGTACCCGTACCGTGTACAAATCCATACAAAATTAAATATGAAATACAACATATTTAAATAAATCGATTCAAATCGTTCTCTTTGACAAGAGCTTGAGAAGCGTCTTCTTGTACAATTTCTACTACGAGAACATAAATCACGTCTCCTTGTGAGATCCTTCTTGACTGCAAAAAATAAAAAAACTGATGTTGACGGTTGTGGCTGAGGCACGTGTTCACGCTTCCCTTAAAACAGATTTCGCGCTTCTACTAAAGACAACGTGTCTGTTTCCTAGGGTACAACAACCAAAGCAGTATTACTGCTGGAAATGGCTCATGCGTCCGAGGTTACACCGGACAAAATTATAGTGTTAGAACTTGTGGAAAATAGGATACGAAGGTGATGAAATCGTATAGAGAAAACATATTTCTCTAAGTACCCAACACATGTGTCTTCCAGTATTTCTTCTTTCCAAGAACTCTCCATGTATTCATGTATTTTTCTTGTATCCATTCTCTTGTATTTTTCTAGCATTTTTCTCTATCTCAAAATGAGGCACATAGCTTACTATTTTTAAAAGAGTTGAGAATAAGTGAAAAGTCTAATTAGCAACTTAATTATAAACTTAACTTGAGATATAAGAACTCAAATTAAAAGACATAAAATCTCTATTTAAAAGTTTAATATTTAATTCACCATATGTAAAGTTTATTGATAATTATAATTTCTTTAAATTATAATTCACTAAATATCCATTCACCAAATTCCAACACTATGTAGCCAGAAAGGCAAGATCAAACATCTAACACTTGTGGCATTATCTGTTAACTTAGACAAGTAGTAGCGAAGAATTACCAAGACCGTCACTGTCTGTTATGCCACATTTAGAATAATGATAGCCGCAATATATGAGGCCAACACGAATCCAGATGACTTAGCATGGTAGTGAACCGCTACCATTCACGTAATAGTCATTTGTGTGGGAAAGAAGTATGTGTTAGCCGGAGGAAGGTGATACTGAACCGTAAACATATCTTAATAAATAGAACCGTTTTGGGCATTCATTTTCATTATATTTTTTTTCGATATTCCATTACCATAAACATATCTTAATAAATAGAACCGTTTTGGGCATTCATTTTCATTATATTTTTTTTGGATATTCCATTACCGTTAACAAGATGCTTTGAAGGTTGAAATCTGATTTAGATAAATACACTTTAACACTTTCAAAAACTGAGATATACACTTTATAACCGTCACCATACATAAACTAGCTGACCAAGATATGTATTACGAAGTATCTAATCATGAGTCTCACAATCCTAAAAATATGCATGTAAGCTATCTTTCAGAACGTGTTAAACTTGATTTATACAGTATGTGAAACATTTGAGCTAATTTACACATATGTTGGGTCCAATCATATGAGGGTCACAAACGTTTGACGTGTATTTGGTAGAATATTGACCCAGACGTAGGTGGTGCAAATCAGATGTATAAACAACTAAGGCCATATGATCGAGATTATTGTTGTCTAAATTATTATTTAAGTTGTCCGTTAAATGTGTTTACAAGCGGAAAGCTGAAGTATTGTTAAGCATGTCTTTTAAGTGATTCTAAAGAGGAGCTTGAGATGAAGCTAGTTATGCAGAATTTATGTGTTTATAATTATATTAAACTTGCCAACTTTCCGTATCCCAATTCTTATATATAATTTTGATCAACTTAAACTACGTTAGAAACCATGTTACATTCATTAAATAAATAAATTTGTTAAAACCGTTGGTTTATAAGAAGATTTTGTATGTTGGATGTCATGTGCCATTGGTGAAATTAAAGATAACAAAGATTTAATAATTATAAATAACAAATAATAAAGATTTAAGAATTAATAATTAATAATTATAATATCATATTTTAAAATAAACACAAATTCAAATGTATGGTTGAGTAAATTTTAGTAAGTTATTAAAATAGGAATATTTATATTATGGACATTTAATTGTTTAATTTAGTTATTTTAAATCATTACCATTTAATAGAATATTGTCACATTTAATAGGATAGAGAGGCAGGAAAACATTTTTTGTAGCACTCCGACCGAAGGTGGAAGTAGGAGGGCATCACTTGGTAGATTGTTCAAAACCACATATAACTATTTAAAATAAAATATTCATTAATCAACTTTAAAATATTCAGTATGTCAAAGAAACACGTAGTTCATAGCAAAACAAATCCGTATTAAATTAACTAAGTCCTAAAAGCAACCTATGTGAATAGCATGCCTTGTAAAGATCATCAAGCATTATTACCTGAAACATGTACAAAATAAAGGTCAACTTCGAAAAGTTGGTGAGTAACATAGGGTAATAGTACATGTATGTGTACTTGGAAAACTGTGTACAATTCAATGGCATAGCATAATATCTAAAGAAATTTGAAAATAGAAACATGAAACCAAAAGCACACTCAAAACTTGTGTCGATTGAGTATGAAGGTGAAACCTCTATGAAAGAATAACCGGTTTCTATCATTTCCAATAGAAACTTCCCCTAAAAAGGCCAATGAGTGGGAATGGGGTGTTAATCCTACAATGCTATAATATACTATCACGCGGCTTGATCATAGTTAATGAATGTACAAATAGTGATCATGCAAGTTCAAATAAATACATAGATAGCATGCGGCCATAGAATTGAATTGTAAGTTTGAGTATAACATGTGATAGTTTGTGTATTTGATAAATGACACATGAATCACCCAAAAAATGTGAAATTATGAAAGAGGGGACTATGTACTCACCTGGACTAGCAAAGCAATCGAACAAGCTTGTATGCATGATGTGCTAAAAGTAGTTCAACAAATATTAACTAAACTAGCCAAAACAGACACTAAGTTAAACTCTAGACTTTCTAAAACTAAACTACTAACCGGCAAGGGAACCAATTTACTATAGAATATCTAAGTAAGTCCGGATATAATACCCACAAGACTCTATTAATTATGTTAGCTAGACTTAATTAACTTATCTACACGACTGATTTAGTTGTTTTATGTTTTTAGGGGGGGGGGGGTTACTACTGACCTAATTGCAATTAATTAAAAACTATCTATTAACTAAACTAAGACACAAACTTGGATTTTGGATTAATTTAGATGATGATGAAGACACTACCAAGTTAAAAATCCTACACATGATTGACTAGTTTTCTAACAAAACTGTCACACCCCGACCCGCAGCGGAAAAGGTGATCGGGGCATGATCGGGTTTTCATCAAAACTCATGACATTTATTATAACGTTTCATATTTATTATTACAATTTTAAAGGAAATCATACAATCATAATTACAACATGTTCTACACAATATTTCTAGACTTCATTATTTTCTTCTAAGACATTTCCTATGTTTTCCTTTCTTCATCCTGTTCACCTGTATCATGTGTAAAAATGGTTTTTGGATCAACAAAAAGTTGGCGAGTGGATCCTATGAAAAACATTTGAACAAGTTTATTGAACTGATTATAAAATAAAATGCATAACCACATATGAGTAAATATAGATGTAAACTTATTCACAAAACACTTAATATTAAATAATGCACACACATACAATAATAGATTGTTTTGAGGCACGCGTTGCTCAACTCGTCTCCCAGGAGGAACTGATGGGCCTAATGAATGAGTTTTGAGGCACGCGTTCTTCTACGAACTGATGGGCCTAATGAATGATTTGCATACAACTTGACAATATGTAATACATAACTATAAACAATATTTACATTCTAAGTTTAGATCATAATATGGTATGGCACGAGTTTAAATAAACGAGTTAATTTTAGTGACACATGACACACCCCAAAACGTGTAATTAAAAATGGGAGTTGTAAGATTCACTCACAGTGGTTGCGTTCTTGGATTGATGATGAATGCGCACGAAATTGGATTTAACCACGAGAGAAAACTAACCTAGATAATAACATAACGGTTCGGTAAATACGCGGATTTTATTAATCAATTTTAGTAGGATTATTGGATATATTTTTATGAGTTTAAGGCTATTTTCTAACTTTAAAAACGTTATTTTTAAGTATTTTTAATTGATTTTTAAATAAAATAAATAAATAAAAATAATAAAAAAATGTTGACTTTTTGACCATTGACTTCTTGACTTGTTGACCGGTTCGGTCGGTTATATGTGTGCGCTGGGTGAGACTCGAACCCGTGACCTCTCGTACGCGTGCACGCATCTCTACCAACTGAGCTACGTGTCTAACCCGAAATATTTCTATTTTTAATTATATTTATATACTAATTAAATTAATCCGAAAATCATTTATTTTAAAAACGATTTAATGTATCGACTCGGTGCTCGCCACAGGTCTCGAACCCGGGACCTGTGGTTTAGTTTGGCACACAGTCCACCGCTGGACTGTGTGTCTAACTTGGTAAATAATCTGGTTTTTATTATACTTATATACAAACTAGGTAAATTCATTTTTGTCCTTATATAAAAAGTTTGATAATTGCCAGAACCGGTGCGGTAGCCTGGACTTGAACCCACGACGTATGATTTAAACTCGCACACAGTCCACCACTGGACTGTGTGTCTAACTTGGTTATTATTCCGGTTTTCATTAAACTTAACATCTATTTGCGAGTGGATCCGGTTCAGTTTAAAAAAAGGAACATTTTTATTAAGGCGAGTGTGCGTGTGTCAAGGATCGAACTCGGGACGTATGCGTGTTTATTTGCACACAGTCCACCGCTGGACTGTGTGTCTAACCCGAGATATAACTTGATTTAAATTAAATATATATATAGCCGAAAACTTCATCTTCTTCGTTAAACTTAACCCAGAACCAATGTCCGACTGTTTCGACAAATTATTCAATTTCTTTAATAAGTTGTGATTAACTACATATGAGATTAATAAAAAATAGAGAGGATTAGGTATAAGATATACCAACAGAGATCCTCTGTTTCGCCGGCGAGATTCCGATGACAGCAGGTTATTCCGGCGACGTGTATCTTGCGGCAGAGGGTCTTCAGGAAGCTTGAGGTGAGTGTGGGTGGCTTCGGTATGAGCTCTAGATGTTCTGTTTTTAGAGTAAGGCACAGTGATGAAATGGGTTCGGTTTTCCGGCGAGTTGCAGAAAGTTTCCGGCGAGTTGTTCTTGCCGATTAAGGACTTGTAGAGGGGTTTACGAGTGTATTGAGGGCTGATTCGAGTGAATAAACAAATTGGGTTTTTCCTGACTGAAGGTATCTTTACGTGAATATGAATTTAAGTTTTCGGTTCTGAACTTTGCGACTCATGAATGAAATTGAATCGAGTTTTCGGTTATAACCGACGTTTATCATCCGTTATACTTGCTTGATTCCGGAGTCAAAGGAAAACGGTCGAAAATCTCGTAGCGACTGCGGATTTGGGCGCGTTGAGTGACTTAATTCGACTTCCAGTATTATTATATGTATTAAATGTTTCAATAAATCAACAAACAACACAAGTGGCGGAGTGGTTTGATGTATGTGAGTTAAGGCTTTGAGCTTAACCCGGCTGACCCGGGTTCGAATCCCGGCAGCCTTGTTTTATTTTTATTTCACTATTTTTAATAAATTTTTAAATATAAATTTTATATTCTAATATACTTATTAATTATGTATCGTTTAAAATTAATTTGAGCATTAAATACGCAACGAAAATTTTAACTGGTTGTTCGGTTAATAAACGAAGCGGGTTTGGTAAATCCGGTTTTTGACGGATGTTACAGTATCCCCTACTTTTAGAAATTTCGTCCCGAAATTTAAGTAGTGGCATATTTGTCTAAAAAGGATGGTGTTTAATTTGACAGTTACATACTTAGAAAAAGAGTAAGAGTTTAAATTTTTGTTTGAGGCGGTAACGTTCCTTGTAAGGGTTGAGTACCCTGCTACAGGAATCGGTTTTTGTTGCCTACGGTAAAAATATTGATAAGCAGAGTTGATTCACTAAGTATGATATCATGCGTAAGAGTTTTGATATGTTTGGAAAGATAAGGTTATATCCTAAAACAAAACTTCTAATACTAAAACCTACATGGAACTTCTCATAACCGCCTGACAATGCCTCTGATCCTTTGGCAAGAATACTTATATATAGGAAGTACCAGCGGCGTATCCACCATATTCTTGTCAAATTTTCATTGGTTTTATCAGTAAGTTATGATTGGTTCTATGATGTGACTCTAGAACATAAATAAACACAACAACCAATGTCTGATTCCTAATTCTGATAGTATACATGTTTGAATGGTGACACAATCCAATTTCTTTAAATAATGAGATGATATGAATGCTAAATCAGTGACTATAACACAAATTTCAACCAAGACAATACTAAATCCTACATGGAACTTCTCATAACCGCCTGACAATGCCTCTGATCCTTTGGCAAGAATACTTATATATAGGAAGTACCAGCGGCGTATCCACCATATTCTCGTCAAATTTTCATTGGTTTTATCGGTAAGTTATGATTAGTCCTATGTGACTCTAAAACATAAACAAACACAACAACCAAAGCTTGAGTCTTAATTCTGATAGTATACATGTTTGAATGATGACAGTACCTCTCTCGTTTGTTATGATGGAGAGGTTAGTCTATGTAGAAATGGAACACAATCCAATTTCTTTAATGATGAGGTGATATGAATGTTAAATCAGTGAATGTAACACAAATTTCAACCAAGACAATACTAAATCCTACATGGAACTTCTCATAACCGCCTGATAATGCCTCTGATCCTTTGACAAGAATACTTATATATAGGAAGTACCAGCGGCGTATCCACCATATTCTCGTCAAATTTTCATTGGTTTTATCAGTAAGTTATGATTAGTTCTATTTGACTATAATACATAAATAAACACAATCAACCATAGCTTGAGTCTTAATTCTGATAGTATACATGTTTGAATGATGACAGTACCTCTCTCGTTTGTTATGATGGAGAGGTTAGTCCTTGTGGAAGTGAGACATAGCTCAAGTTCTTTAAATGATGAAATTGAAATACGTTGAGATGTATGATGATGTAAATACTAAATCAGTGAGTATAAAACAAACTTCGACCAAGACATTACTAAATCCTACATGGAACTTCTCATAACCGCCTGACAATGCCTTTGATCCTTTGGCAAGAATACTTATATATAGGAAGTACCAGCGGCGTATCCACCATATTCTTGTCAAATTTTCATTGGCTTTATCCGCAAGTTATGATTAGTTCTATGTGACTCTAATACATAAATAAACACAATCAACCAAAGCTTGAGTCTTAATTCTGATAGTATACATGTTTGAATGATGACAATACCTCTCTCGTTTGTTATGATGGAGAGGTTAGTCTATGTAGAAGTGAGACACAACTCAACTTCTTTAAATGTTGAGATTGCAATACGTTGAGATGTATGATAATATGAATGTTAAATCAATGAGTATAAACCAAAACTGAAATAGTAATTCGCATTGAGATTCTTGGATAAATTTCCAATTTAAAATTGAGACACATGAAAATTGAGATAATCATAAAGAAAAACATAAAACTAAGCGGTTGGAGTTGAATCTTGATTTTCGGTGAAGGGGACTAGTTGGGTGGTTTCGTTTGGGCCGTCATTATCTTCAATAAGATTGGAGTTGATGTTGAAAACTCTTCCTCTTGCTGGTGGCCTAGTGGTTGGGTTTTCTTGATTTGCTTGGTTAACTGGGTTTGATTGAGCTTGAGCGTTTATGATGTTAACCAATCGAGGGCACGTGTTTCTAAAGTGGGTAGGGTCGCCACAATTAAAACAAGCTCGAACATAAGGTAACATGGGGTATTGGGGTTGTTGATATGTTTGGATCATGTTTTGAGTAGGGGGAGAGATTTGGTTTTGAGAGGTGCGGTAAACCTTGCTCAAATGACCATAGCGTCCACAATTCGCACATAGTCGACAAGGTAAAGTAGATGGATGGTGATAAAAACAGGTGTTACATCGAGGGTGAGGTCCAAGGTATGGTTTATTATTCGGGTAAGTTGAGTTGGGTGCTACTTGAGTGATTGGGATAGCTTGGAGGGGTACGGCTTGTGAGGCTGGTTGATTACGTTGGGTGACAGCGAAAAGTTGCCCATCTCGTTTTCTCTTAAAAATGGGTTAAGAAGGGGATTCGGTTTGGGTGGAGTTTGAAGTTTCAGTTGATGCTTTATCCTTCTTCTTCTCCTCCTTGAAGTCATTATTCCGGATGCGGTTCTAGGTGAGCTCTGTAGCTAACTCCATTGCTGCTTCCAAAGTTGCAGGTGTGGTACTTATTACAGAGTCTTGAATTTTTGAAGGAAGACCTCGAATGTAGTGCTCGATCAAACGGTAGAGGGGAGTGAATAAGTTGGGAACCATTTGATTTAACTCAAGGAATCTTTTGTTGTATGTGGTGTGGTCGCCTTCCTTTTGCTTCAACGAATAGAACTCATCTTCTAATTTCTTGATTTCGCTCCTTGGGCAAAACCGTCTGGTCATGATTTCCTTCAATTCATCCCAAGTTAAAGTCATAGCATCTTCAACACCTCGTTTGGCCTTCTCTATATTCCACCAAGTAAGTGCTATTCCAAATAAACGACCAGTAGCATATCGCACTTTGCGATCATCGGGGCAATCGCAATTTAGAAAAGTGTTATCCATTTCTTCAAACCAATGGAGGAGAGTGGTGACACCTTCAGTCCCTTCGTATTTTGGAGGGTCGTAGGATTTGAAATGCTTGTAGGTGCATTTGGTGGTAATTGGGGGAGGATTGACAATGTTTTGATATTCTTGATTGACGGGATTAGCGGTAAGGGCTTGTTGGACTTGAACTACAATGTTGGGTATTACGACATCCATTTGTTGAGCGATTAGGGCAGCCATGCGCTCGCGGGCTTTTCCTGCTCTCATCTTCCTACGAGCGAGGCTAGAAGACATCTACAAGGAATACATATCAAGAGTATGAGTTGGATGTTTTAGGGATCAGGTGTCGTATTTAGGAATGAACATTTATAAAATAAATTTAAAATAATAAATCTACTACATCCATAGGATGTCTTGGGCTTTGCTCGTAATTGGGCCTTGCATGCCGCCATACTTCACCTTCGTAATCATGTGGGCCCCCATGAATACCGGGTTTTTCATATGGTTCGCATGTGTTAGCCTGGTTACGTACACTAAAACCCGGAGAAAATCGAGAAATATGTAACGTACGATATTCGGAATGTGTCCAGGTGTGGACACGGTGACACCTCAAAGTGGGGTTAGTTCGAACGACGTTTGGTGTGGCATGCTTTGGCCTAATAGGTCCTTCGTACTCTCATCGTTAGTCCCCAGGTAGGCAAACTGGTCCGTTATATTGGATTTATACGAATGCCAACCTAGACAGGACGTTCCGACTACCGGTACTTGTACCCTTACAGTTACTACATGCCCGTCGCAGAACTCAATTTGATGAGATTTGAAAAATGAAAAATGCGATAAAATCTTTGAATAACAAAAGTATGAAGATGATTTGAATATGTGAACATTGAAATATGTATGATGAATGTGTATGTAAGTATGTATGTTTGACTGTAAGTATAATTCACTATGTATCACAAAATGTAATATTGGAAATGTTTGCATGCGTTTGTGTATGTAATAAATATGAAACAAATAAATATCATAAGTTTGCATGTAACCACATAAACAATTAAAATCTACTCAACTATAGTATAGGCTCTAAGGGTCTAATAACCCATCCTATATCCCTATAATCAAAAGCTCTGATACCAATCTGTCACACCCCGACCCGCAGCGGAAAAGGTGATCGGGGCATGATTGGGTTTTCATCAAAGCTCATGACATTTATTATAACGTTTTATATTTATTATTACATTTTTAAAGGAAATCATACAATCATAATTACAACATGTTCTACACAATATTTCTAGACTTCATTATTTTCTTCTAAGGCATTTCCTATGTTTTCCTTGCTTCATCCTGTTCACCTGTATCATGTGTAAAAATGGTTTTTGGATCAACAAAAAGTTGGCGAGTGAATCCTATGAAAAACATTTGAACTAGTTTATTGAACTGATTATAAAATAAAATGCATAACCACATATGAGTAAATATAGATGTAAACTTATTCACAAAACACTTAATATTAAATAATGCACATACATACAATAATAGATTGTTTGAGGCACGCGTTGCTCAACTCGTCTCCCAGGAGGAACTGATGGGCCTAATGAATGAGTTTTGAGGCACGCGTTGTTCTACGAACTGATGGGCCTAATGAATGATTTGCATACAACTTGACAATATGTAATACATAACTACAAACAATATTTACATTCTAAGTTTAGATCATAATATGGTATGGCACGAGTTTAAATAAACGAGTTAATTTTAGTGACACATGACACACCCCAAAACGTGTAATTAAAAAGGGGAGTTGTAAGATTCACTCATAGTGGTTGCGTTCTTGGATTGATGATGAATGCGCACGAAATTGGATTTAACCACGAGAGAAAACTAACCTAGATAATAACATAACGGTTCGGTAAATACGCGGATTTAATTAATCAATTTTAGTAGGATTATTGGATATATTTTTGTGAGTTTAAGGCTATTTTCTAACTTTAAAAACGTTATTTTTAAGTATTTTTAATTGATTTTAAATAAAATAAATAAATAAAAATAATAAAAAAATGTTGACTTTTTGACCATTAACTTGTTGACTTGTTGACCGGTTCGGTCGGTTATATGTGTGCGCTGGGTGAGACTCGAACCCGTGACCTCTCGTACGCGTGCACGCAGCTCTACCAACTGAGCTACGTGTCTAACCCGAAATATTTCTGTTTTTAATTATATTTATATACTAATTAAATTAATCCGAAAATCATTTATTTTAAAACGATTTAATGTATCGACTCGGTGCTCGCCACAGGTCTCGAACCCGGGACCTGTGGTTTAGTTTGGCACACAGTCCACCGCTGGACTGTGTGTCTAACTTGGTAAATAATCTGGTTTTTATTATACTTATATACAAACTAGGTAAATTCATTTCTGTCCTTATATAAAAAGTTTGATAATTGCCAGAACCGGTGCGGTAGCCTGGACTTGAACCCGCGACGTATGATTTAAACTCGCACACAGTCCACCACTGGACTGTGTGTCTAACTTGGTTATTATTATGGTTTTCATTAAACTTAACATCTATTTGCGAGTGGATCCGGTTCAGTTTAAAAAAAGGAACATTTTTATTAAGGCGAGTGTGCATGTGTCAAGGATCGAACTCGGGACGTATGCGTGTTTATTTGCACACAGTCCACCGCTGGACTGTGTGTCTAACCCGAGATATAACTTGATTTAAATTAAATATATATATAGCCGAAAACTTCATCTTCTTCGTTAAACTTAACCCAGAACCAATGTCCGACTGTTTCGACAAATTATTCAATTTCTTTAGTAAGTTGTGATTAACTACATATGAGATTAATAAAAAAATGAGAGAGATTAGGTATAAGATATACCAACAGAGATCCTCTGTTTCGCCGGCGAGATTCCGATGACAGCAGGTTATTCCGGCGACGTGTATCTTGCGGCAGAGGGTCTTCAGGAAGCTTGAGGTGAGTGTGGGTGGCTTCGGTATGAGCTCTAGATGTTCTGTTTTTAGAGTAAGGCACAGTGATGAAATGGGTTCGGTTTTCCGACGAGTTGCAGAAAGTTTCCGGCGAGTTGTTCTTGCCGATTAAGGACTTGTAGAGGGGTTTACGAGTGTATTGAGGGCTGATTCGAGTGAATAAACGAATTGGGTTTTTCCTGACTGAAGGTATCTTTACGTGAATATGAATTTAAGTTTTCGGTTATGAACTTTACGACTCATGAATGAAATTGAATCGAGTTTTCGGTTATAACCGACGTTTATCATCCGTTATACTTGCTTGATTCCGGAGTCAAAGGAAAACGGTCGAAAATCGCGTATTTTCCGGCGACTGCGGATTTGGGCGCGTTGAGTGACTGAATTCGACTTCCAGTATTATTATATGTATTAAATGTTTCAATAAATCAACAAACAACACAAGTGGCGGAGTGGTTTGATGTATGTGAGTTAAGGCTTTGAGCTTAACCCGGCTGACCCGGGTTCGAATCCAGGCAGCCTTGTTTTATTTTTATTTCACTATTTTTAATACATTTTTAAATATAAATTTTATATTCTAATATACTTATTAATTATGTATCGTTTAAAATTAATTTGAGCATTAAATACGCAACGAAAATTTTAACTGGTTGTTCGGTTAATAAACGAAGCGGGTTTGGTAAATCCGGTTTTTGACGGATGTTACAAAAACTGTTGTGGAACCAAGATCTAAAATACTAAACTTAAAAGATAACAGACCCTCGATCCTTCTCCAGAGGAAACCTATGGAAACTTATTAGCTATTAAATTACCAGTTTTAGTGGATTCGCTCACGGGCTTTTCAACTTTAATAATAAAATACTCTAAGCAACAATCTACTTTACAGCGCGCGGAAGTCAAGGGTAACTATGGAATCCTGATTCGACTCGATAAGAAAGTATTGGAAGGTAAACTAAGGCGAACTTCTCATAAAGTATTTAACTCTAGCAATCTAACAACCTAGACAGACCGATAATCTCTCACCTCTCGGATATTAAAATTAGTTGAACACTTAAAGTTCCGGATCCGGTGGATTTAGACGGAAGTTTGGACAAGATAAAGCTAATTCGGTAGAAATCTCGTAAGAAAAATCAAAAGTAAAAAGCTTCCACTCATACCGAAAGAGCATACATCATTTTATAAGCTGGAGAGAAATTTGAGGTCTCTCCATCCTATCCCCAAAACTTATCAACTATGAACACATAACTCCCTATATATAGACATGAGACTTTGTGTCAGACTACCATTTGGAGTGGATGACTCAACTGTGCGGATGAGTCTTCATTCGTTCGGGAAGAGTCTTCATCCATGCGGATGAGACCTCATTTATCCGAATGAGTACTCGTCCTCTCCATACTGTCAGGTGTTCGAATCTCTCACTCAACTATACAATATTAACACACGTTCTATCTAGCCTATTCGTACAGTGGTGGACATTGAATATTGTCTCACCCCGGCATTCCACAGCCAATCCAAACACCGGTGGACCCAGGTGGGGAATATCGTGACGTAAGTTGATATCATCATAGTCAATTAAACACAGCACAACAGAAGTCTTGGATTTAAATTACTTTTACAAACCAATTGTTCAAAATACAAAATAATATACAGGCTCGTAACAGAAGATCCACAGGCGGATCATAAATTGTACAAAGAAAGAATGTAAAACAGACTTTGGGCAGATCTAGGATTTGCGAGATCCTCTTATCACTACCGAGCACTTCCAGCTTATATTCGTATTGTACCTGCAAGCTTAGTCTTTTGAAAATACGTCTGCTTTCGCTGGTAAATACACCCAATTGACTTATTTTGAAAACATTTAAAGTATCAGCACATTATCTTTTATAACTTGGAAAAGTTGACCGTCCAACCTTATTAACAGATTTACATGTTTGTCCATACATACAGGGCCCGGTACAGAGACCAAGACATGATTAACGTTGTCACACCCTGGTCGTAGCGGAAGCGCAACTGTGTGACTATTAGGAAATCATTGCATCCAATTTAGTAAACAATATTAAGAACAACGATGTCATGCCATTTCTAAGTTTCATTAAACATTTAAATCCTTCAAAAGTGAAACCACATTGTTATCAGTATTAGATTACCATTACGAACATCGTTTAAAACACATGTTCCAAAATAAGATGTTGTTTTTATCACAAAGTCATGCTAAGGCTTTGACCTCTGTATAACCAAACGAGGTTGGGATATAAAGGCAAACCCTCCAAAAGGTAGTACATCGTTATCTTGACAAAATTCCATACCCGGATCCCATCACCAGCTCAAGTCTGCGACCTGAAACACATGTAATTTTAAAAAGTCAACATAAAGTTGGCGAGTTCATGTAGTTTAATGTTTTCGTATCAAAATGTCATCCTTGAAAACGTGTATTGTAATCCAAGTATGTTATTAGCATCAATGAGTTAATTTAGGATCTATCAGTGCGTCGCGAGCACCCTGACATACTAGTGCCATAAGTAAGTAACCAAACCGAGACTTCTTTGACATGTTGGGATCACAAAAGCACTCCAATGGGTATACTAACCAGGAGTGAAGCAGGTCTCAAACTCAATAGATCTACCTCTTTTGCACCTTGGTCACTAAGTGATTAATGGTTACTACTGTTCTTTCCTACTTATGCACAGTGGTCTGTTATCTGCTAACTCATAGCTAACATAATGTTTTGACATGACATGTATTTCCCCTCGATAGTTTAAAACAAAAATTAAAATAAGTGAAAGGAGGGACATAAACTCACAGGTTTTGCGTTCCTTTAAGTCATACTACTTATCGTTCGGTGTCCGCAACGTATGTAACCTACATGCGTATTGGTTTCATTAGACACTCAGGTCTCAATGGACCTTGTACTCGTTGTTCATCTTGAATTCTTGTTATGTGTTTCCTTGTTATGATTGAACAACTTAGAATGTTATTATAGTGTTGGTAGTTAGTTTGTTTGACTAAAATTGTTATATATATTTCTAAATATATATATATATATATATATATATATATATATTATTTTCAAACAATGTGTGAACTGGGCCTTGCCCTTCACCTGTCATTGGGCCTAGCCCATGTTTTCTTGTCACCGGGCCTATCCCATGTAATTTACGTCTTTGGGTCTAGCCAATGTTTTCTTGTCACCGGGCCTAGCCCATGTAATTTTATGTCTTTGGTTTCTTGTCACCGGGCCTAGCCCATGAAATTTTATGTCTTTGGGCCTAGCCCATGTTTCTTGTCACCGGGCCTAGCCCATGAAATTTTATGACTTGGGGTCTAGCCCATGTTTTCTTGTCATTGGGCCTAGCCCATATCTTTTTGTCCTTGGGCCTAGCCCATGTCTTTTTTGTCTTTGGGCCTAGCCAATGTCTTTTTGTCTTTGGCCCTAGCCTATGTACTTTATGTCTTTGGGCCTAGCCCATGTATTTTTATATCCTTGGGCCTAGCCCATGTATTCTAATATAATTTTGGGCTTTTATTAATTTTTGGGCCACCTCCATAATATTATGGAATTTGGGCCTAATATATGATGTTCACAATTTGGGCCTAGCCCAAATGTATATATTTATAAACCCATTTATCTTATAAGTATTTACTTATAATTTTTCTAACTTTTTGTATACTTAACTTTCCGGATTTTTCTTTTCGATAACATATATATATATATATATATATATATATATATATATGTTGAACGTCTAAATACATATAGACTCGCCGTCGGCGTCGTCCGTTTTATGTTCATTTTCGTCGAGTATCGCCCATTGTTGTGACGATCTTTCGTGCTGGCGATTCACCTGTTGGTCGTCGACACGATGGTGTAATCTTGAATGATCGCCTATTGTTCGCATTGCTTTGCTTGTCGGATTTATTGTTTCGACGCATTGTGAGAATATGTTTATTGTGTTACCAACACTTAGTATATTGATTAAGTGTTTGTATCTTGTATAAGATTTGGTATTTTTATTGTGAATACCCTAAGTTTCTAATACATACACACACAATACATATAAGTACACATCCAATTTATTGGTAACAAATATTCATACCAATACTTGTATTATTTTCCAAGTAAAAATATATATTTGTAAAAGCATTTATTTTTACTTATAAATATATATTTGTAACTTGTTTAAACACTTGGTTATTTAGAGCTAACCTTTGTCATTAGAGTCCCCTTAATGACGATTTAAGTTACTAATCACGTTTAGTCCCACTAATCACCCCACTAATCATGTTTTAATCGCGATTAGATTTTTAGAAAATTTCGCCATAGTTCCCCTAAACTATGGCGTTTTCCACGTTTTAAAAACGTATTCAAAACCTGTTTAAGTTCATAATCATCATCGACAAACCATCTAATATTTATTTTACATAATCTAAATATCACCATCCATGACTTTTATGGTTTAAAACCTTAGTAAATCAAGTGTGTTTTTAATATTTATTAGCCTTTTCAAATCACTACTTTTACCATGTTTTTAAATCAAGTTCTTGCATGTAACCCCTTGATTACTACCCAATTTAATGTGATTACAACTTGAATACATCTGTTTACTTCTTATAAAAACCATTCATATGCATAAAAAATATTTTTAAGTTGTAGTATTTTTCATGGATGACGTAGTTGATGATCTTGTTTAGATTTAAACCTTAACAAGTTTAAATCTTCACTTTTATACTAAATCACACAAGATCATCTCACTTTTATATCATACTAAAAACATTAACAACTTCAACATGCAACCTAACAATCATATAAGCATATAATCAACACAAAATAAACAATATTTAGTGTTATTATTATGTTGTGTTTTAGGGTTTTTGTTATAGCTTTTCTTGATTTTCAAGATGATCAACTTGTACACTAATAATATAATCATAAACATAAGCTATATTATGGATGAATTTAGCTTACAAAGGGTGCACAAGTTCCTTGATGATTATGGAAGAAATGAAGCTCCTTAGAAATCCCTAATGATCTCCATCCATGCAAGCTTCTTTAGTTGACTTGATTAGGCTTTAAAGCGTAGATATTGTGGTGTTTTAGGGTGGCAACATGGTGGTGTATGATGGTGGTATTGGAGCTGTGAACAAGAGGGAACAAGAAGGAGAAAGTTTGTAAATTTTTGGTGAATAAAAATGATGAACTTCATGACGGATTATTAAATAAATCATGTCATATCTTCAAGTCCATCACATATCTTAAGCACCATGCTTATAATCTTTGATTTTTCAATAAAATCAAGTGGGTGGGGCCCACATGGGGGGGGGGGGTTAAGTGTAAATATTTATTATAACATGTGTGTTTTTTTAGATATTTAGGTAATTAATTTAAGTATGGTGATTAGAGGTTGATCTTGTATCATTAGCAAATAACTAGGGTTTAGAGTGTTATTATATGCCAATTAATCCACTTGATCCCCTAATATAAGTTTCAGATGACGGAAATGTCGTTAGATCGTTCATCGACGCAATATTCGCTAATAAACGAACTTAATTATTTAGTACCGGAAGCTTTTGTTTTCGACCACCACAATTGTTATGGTGTCTACTTAGTGCACTTCCGACCTAAAAATATGTATAACTAGTTCGCTAGACGAATATACGATGAGCTAGGATGGCCGAAATGTCTTTCGCTCGATCGTTCGATCGATATCGGCACTAGTATATTCCGCCGTCGAACTTTTCCGAAAGTTATGTTTCCCTGAACTCATGTTAGTTGAATGGATTCCGAGTTCCAAATGGGGCTTAACTAGTTCGTTAGGCGCCCGGATGAGGCTATCAGCCACTAAAATATTCGTCGTATCGACAATCGGCCGCTTTCCGGTCGAATTGTGCATTGTTTGACGAATGACTGGAAACGATGTGTTTAGTGCATTCTTTCTATTCTCACATTATTTTAGGATTTTAACATTGTTTTATTCTCATTCTCACATTCGGAATTCTCCGAATTAGTCTTGCGGACAAATCGCCATTTGTCGCCTTTTGGTCGAAACGGACAATTTTGCAATTTAGGCGTTGCACCGGAAAGTTATGTATTTTTGTAATAGTTGTTCTCAAATATGTGTTTTCATTGGTATATGGACTCAGGTATGGCATTAACATGCCGTTATTTCATGTCTTGATTCGTTTCAGCGGGTTTTCCGACACAGTTAGTGTCACCGCAATTAGTGCGTCCAACACGTTCTACCAACACTTTTAGTGCATTGTTTTGGTCTGTTTCTTATTGTAACGGAAACGAGTACGTGTTATGATCAGGTTTACTTGCCCTAATGACGTACGACTCAGTTTTGAAATTAAATTTCGATAACTACGCATGAGATTATAATATGAACTTAGTGATTAAATTGTACGGAATTACCGGTTATTTGCCATTTGTCACATACTCCCCCTGTTAAAAAGAATTTCGTCCCGAAATTCAGCTTGAGGCATCAACTGAAGGAATCTTCTCGAACAGGTGGGGGTATTTGGACTTGATTTGATCTTCACGCTCCCACGAATACTAGGGACTGTGACGTGAATTCCAGCGAACCTTCACCAGTTTGATTTGGCTTCTTTTAGTCTTTTGGACCTTCCAGTCCATGACTTCCACTGGTTCTTTGGTGAATTGTAATTTGTCATCAACATGAATCTCATCCGCTGGAATGATAACTATGTCATTTGTTGGACTTTTCTTCAGATTGGACACACGAAATGTGTCATGTACATTATCGTGTTCCTCTGGCAGTTTTAACTTGTACGCCACTGTACCAATCTTTGCTAGAATTTCGAAAGGTCTGGCATATCTCGGGTTGAGCTTTCCCGCGCTTCCCGAATCTAGCTACGCCTTTCCAAGGTGAGACCTTTAACAAAACTTTGTCTCCCACCTCGAAGGATAATAGTTTGTGTCTTTGATCCGGATAGCTCTTTTGTCTGTCCTGGGTCGTTTTGATACGCTCACGGATCTTAAATATCTTGTCTGTGGTCTCTTGTACTAATTCGGGACCAATGAGTTGTCTGTCACTGACTTCCGCCCAACATAATGGCGACCGGCACTTTCGTCCATATAGTGCTTCGAATGGCGCGACCTTGATACTAGTGTGATAACTGTTATTGTAGGAAAACTCTACCAATGGTAAATGAGTATCCTAGTTTTCGCCTAGATCCATCACACAGGCCCGAAGCATGTCTTCTAATGTTTGGATGGTTCGCTCGCTTTGACTTTCGGTCTGCGAGTGAAAGGCTGCGCTTAAATCCAAGCGAGAACCAAATGAATCTTGAAACGATTGCCAGATCCATGACACAAAGCGATCATCACTATCAGAGATTATCGATATTGGCACACCATAATGTGCCACAATCTCCTTTAGGTACAGTTTAACTAGTTTCTTCGTACTGTCTTTCTCGCGGATGGGAAGAAGTGAGCTGATTTGGTTAATCGATCAATGATAACCCAGATCATGTCATGATCTCGAGAGGTCCGTGGTAATTTCATAATGAAATCCATTGAAAATTGTTTCCACTTCCAAACCGGGATCTCAGGTTGTTTTAATAACCCAGATGGTTTTTGGTATTCGGCCTTGACCTTTGCACAAGTTAGGCATTTCCCAACATAGGTCGCAATATCTCCCTTGAGAGGCCACTAATAGTATTCCCTCAGATCCTGGTACATTTTGTCCGATCCTGGGTGTATCGAATACTTGGACTTGTGTGCCTCATCCAGCACCAAGTCTCGTAACTCACCATAATAGGGAATCCAGATCCTTCCATGAAATATAAAGTTCCATCCTTGTTTGGTTCCAATTGTTTTTTTTTTCATTCTCTTTGATGATTCAGCTGGAATGTTTTCTGATTTCACTGCTTCTTGCTGTGCTTCGCGCACTAGAGTTGTGAAGTTCGTCTGGATCGTCATCTCCAAAGCTCGTATCCGTAATGTTTTGACTCGCTCCTTTCTGCTCAAAGCATCTGCTACAACATTTGCTTTGCCCGGGTGATACTTAATCTCACAATCGTAATCATTCAACAGTTCCACCCAACGTCGCTGACGCATATTCAATTCCTTTTGGTTGAATATATGTTGAAGACTTTTATGATTAGTGAATATGGTACACTTAGTGCCATATAAATAATGACGCCAGATCTTCAAGGCAAATACCACTGCACCCAATTCCAGGTCATGCGTGATATAATTCCTTTCATGAACTTTTAACTGACGTGATGCGTACGCGATGACTTTCTCACGTTGCATCAACACGCAACCCAAGCCTTGATGCGATGCATCATAGTACACCACAAAGTCATCAGTACCGTCCGGGAGTGATAGTATCAGCGCTTTACATAGCTTCTCTTTCAATAATTGGAACACCAATTCTTTCTTTTCTCCCCAATCAAACTTTCTATCCTTATGGGTAAGCGAGGTTAGCGGCTGAGCGATCTTGGAGAAGTTTTCAATAAATCTCCTGTAATATCCCGCTAAGCCTAGAAATTGCGTATTTCTGTGGGGGTTCTTGGCGTGATCCAGTTCTTTATGGCCTCGATGTTTGAAGGGTCAACATGTATTTCGTTCTCGTTCACCACGGGACTGAGAAATTGTACTTCACGAATCCAAAATCGCATTTCGAGAACTTGGCAAATAATTGCTCTTTCTTTAGCAACTCCAAAATAGTTCTCAGGTGTTGTCCATGCTCTTCCTCGGTTCGTGAGTGTATCAGTATATCATTTATGAAGACGATCACGAACTTGTCGAGGTATGGCTTACATACCCGGTCATCAAATCCATGAATACTGCAGGGGTGTTCGTTAGGCCAAAAGGCATAACGAGGAACTCGTAATGACCGTAACGAGTCCTAAACGCTGTTTTAGGAATACTTTCCTCTTGGATTCTTAGCTGATGATGCCCGGATCTTAGGTCAATTTTCGAGTAAAAACTCGACCCTTGCAACTGATTGAACATATCACCGATCCATGGTAATGGTTACCGGTTCTTAATAGTTAACTTGTTTAATCCCGGTAATCAATACACACGAAAGGTTTCGTCCTTCTTTTTCACAAATAGCACCGGAGCTCCCCTAGGCGAGAAACTCGGTCTTATGAAACCTTTGTCAAGCAACTCTTGCAGCTACGTGGATAATTCTTGCATCTCCGAGGGCGCCAATCGATATGGAGCTTTTGCCACAGGTGCAGCTCCTGGCACTAAGTCGATACGGAATTCGACTTGTCTCTGTGGGGGTAGTCCCGTCAAGTTTTCCGGAAAGACCTCGGGATATTCCCTCACTACTGGTATGTCCTCAATCCTGCGCTCCTCGGCCTTCTTATCCACGACGTGGGCAAGAAAGGCGATGCATCCTTTCTTCAAATATTTCTACGCCTTCATGCAGTTTATGATTCGTAGAAGGGTGTCATGCTTCTCCCAGTGTACTACCAATGTTTCATCGTCTGGCAGGGGGATGCGAATAGTTTTCTCAGGATAACCTACTTCCGCTCGGTTATACGTCCACAAGTCTATGCCAAAAGCTATGTCGTAACAACCCAGATAAATGGGTAAAAGATTTTGATAGTAAATTCTTGTCCTCCAAGTTCCAAAGTGCATCCTTTTATAACTTCTCCTGACATTTACAAATTTATCATTGGCAAATTCTATAGAATGAGGGGACGTCTATCTTACTTGTATCTAGGTCAAGTATATTTTGAAGTATATGGAGATGAACTAGAATTGGCACAGGTATCCAACAAGATGGAGACGAGATATGGGTTGATAGGAAACGTGTCAGTGACCTTTTAATGATTCCCCATGACTCAGGGATCAAAATAGTGTATCTCGGATCTTTGGTATTGCTTTCGGACCATCTCGGATTACCATTCTGAATTAAGTCTCGGATACCTCATTTTTTACGGATTCCCATCTCGGACTATTGTTTCGAATCGGGTACCGTTCCGAGTTGAACTTGAAAAAAAAGTGGGAAGTTATCCATAAATAATTTTTACAAACCGATTGCATGGTTAGAATCGTGTGATTTTTAGAAAAAAAATTGACATTATATATCATTGGATTCGTATCGACGAGACGAGTCTAACGCTAATTCTCCATTAGTTAACTTGATAACGTGTCTAACTTACAAGACTCTAATTCGTGTATAAGCTTAACATCTAACGACACTAGCTAAGCTCGGTGTTGGTATCAAAAGAATTGACACGTAAAGAATGTAGATTAGAACATACGCATGACGACATCAGGATCTTGTGGGGTATCCATAGTTTCTGCTCACCCACACTTTAATTCACTTGCCTGATTCATTCTTGAGGCGTTCATGCTTGAAGTGGCCTTCATGCCACACTTAACATCCATGTTCTTGGTTGAGTCTTACTAACTTATTGCAAGTGCCCTCTTGAGGAAGTTTTCACTTATCACTTTTAGGATTTCAGTACGTTATCAGCACATTTCTTGGTGCTAGCATCAATTATGGCAGTAATTGCCTTCGTTCTATCATCACGGGAGTTACCTTTCGCTTCCCGTCGCTAGTAGACTTCACATGCATTTCCTTGATAATTTCCCATTCTCATCGCATCCTTGGTGAGACTAACTGCGAGAGTTACTGTTTGGGTGATGAAGGTAAGGTGGGATCATGTTGTGTTTCTTAGAAGCTAAACCCCAAATGTAGCACTCAATGCGTTTGATTTCAAATGTTCCCAGTATGGAACAATCCTTAAGAGATCGTGAAAGCGTCCAGTGTAACCAACAACGTTGGCTGCAATTATGATCGAGTTCTAGGATCCCATTTCCACCCTTGGAATTCCAATCAGCGAGCAATACTCTTCTCGCATAAGAATCTGAGTTCTCCCCATGATGACCTCTTCGTAGTATCACTTCTCAAAGTTTCTACTTGAGGATTTCACCAAGTTAATGCTGCATTCAGCAGGAGACTCTTTGTTTACCTAATCGTTTTCTAAGGAGTGCATATACTCGCACTGCTAATCGACTTCGTTGTCTTTATTTAGCGGACATAACCTACCGCACCTCTCGCACCAGTGAGGTCTCGCGGCTTACATTCCAGAAAAGCCTTAGAATTTAAAACCTTGTATGATCGCATCTTCAGGTGTAGCGCTGCCACTCGTTCCCAATCTATTGGGATAGGAACCATTTGAACTACTGATACCACCAGTACCATCACTAGTGTCGACTAAATTACTCTTGTGTCATGCGATTGCCGCAACCGCATGTCCTTCCATAAGGACTATAGTCTGGCTTACCCAGTAAGTCATGGATTAACTAACCTCATTTTTGGGTGTAGACCTTCCTTTTGGCGTCATGTTTCTTCTTAATTCCCGAGATTAAGAGAAGCTAGAAATATATTTGGATAAATATAGTCTACCATGCTCCTCATGCGTGTATCGGACATGTGTCTAAGTGGAAAGAAAATAACTCGTTAAGGAGAAGAAACCAAACGGTCGTCTTCAACCTTATAGCATGTATTCCATACTTAGTGGACTTTGATCACCCAAAGTAGGAAAAAAAATCCTTCGCCACACAACCCGTGTGACGCATACGTTGATATCCCTTGAGCTCCACGAGCTCCATCTAGATTGTTATAATTTCCATAGATATCGAATAGAATGTTATGGGGCGTTGAAGCATGGTTCGTGCCATACTCTCGTTTGGAATAAGACGTATGGTTCGTGCCATACTCTCGTGCCATACTCTCGTTTGTAATCTCTTTCCAATAACTAAGATGAGGTACCATAGACACCATGGGACCAACCCATGTACAAGAACTCTAGGCCGTTGAGGAAATATCCTCCTTGTGTGGCCAACCAGTTTGTATGTTTAGATGACTAGTCTCAATCGACTCGTGATCTAGATCGAATGTTAGATGCGAACAAATACGTGTGGTGTTTCTGTATCATAGGGTGTTATAGCAGCCACCCTAGTTAGTGTCCCACTAGATAGAAACCTGAACAACTTTACAGCTTCTAATGAGTAGTGATCTTTAACTTGACCCGCATAGTCCACCAGGATTCTCATCCACTGCAAGTTATTATTACGTGGGCCCCGTAATAATAAATTGCCTTGCATGGTCACCCTAGTGTTCTACCGTTCAAAGACGATGATCAGTCAGAGAGGGAACACCATTGTCTACATACCTCCAACATATAAAGGACCTTCATAATTAATCCACGTGCTATTGTCCTTTGACAATACTCGCGAAAGGCATGTCATTAGACAGAGTTAGAAATGGAGAGAATTTGCAACAATAACAACTGGAGGGGCACCTTCAAGATGATTACTTCACCTTTCTTTGTCCGGACAAGAATGTCGTTATTAATGATTAATATGGGTCATTGGGACCTTGTCCCACTAATAGAGTTGTCGTCCAAGGCTACCACCTCCGCCTCTTCGTCACTACTGAAGCCAGGCATCTCCGCATTCGCGGGAAAAGCAACCACCTTATGTGGACTCGATCCTAAGGTCTCACGTAGGAACCATGTTCGCCATAAGCTCCTCAATAGACGCGAGATCGATATTCTCATTGTGCGAGTCAAGGATAATAATAATATCCATAGTCGAAGGTATTTCGTTCTTGGCAAATATTCCGTACAATACATATATAAATAAATTATATATATATATATATAATCACATAAAATCCTATCTAGCCAGGATTTCTATCTTTTGTAATGTGTCCACGACACATAGTCTTATTATGTAATGTGTCTAATTTTTCATAGACTAATCATGTATTGATCCTGCTTATTACTTACAGTTGAACTCGTGTTATAGATCCTCGTGTTATCGTGACACAATGAAAACCTTTTTGTTATCTTGTTATAATTCCCAAAACATTTATGTTATGTTTTAAACTTTGTTTTCATTTGTGAGCCCCTGGTGATTGTAGACCAAACTTTAAATAAACGTTTTCCCTGGTTCACTACAATCGGAGCTCTGATACCAGCCTGTCACACCCTGGTCCTAGCGGAAGCACAAGTGTGTGACTATTAGGAAATCATTGCATCCAATTTAGTAAACAATATTAACAACAATGATGTCATTCCATTTCTAAGTTTCATTAAACATTTACATCCTTCAAAAGTGAAACCACATTGTTATCAGTATCAGATTACCATTACGAACATCGTTTAAAACACATGTTCCAAAATAAGATGTTGTTTTTATCACAAAGTCATGCTAAGGCTTTGACCTCTGTATACCTAAACGAGGTTGGGATATAAAAGGCAAACCCTCCAAAAGGTAGTACATCGTTTTCTTGATAAAATCCCATACCCGGATCCCATCACCAGCTCAAGTCCTGCGACCTGAAACACATGTAATTTTACAAAGTCAACAATAAGTTGGCGAGTTCATGTAGTTTCATGTTTTCGTATCAAAATATTATCCTTGAAAACCTGTATTGTAATCCAAGTATGTTATTGGCATCAGTGAGTTAATTTAGGATCTATCAGTGTGTCGAGAGCACCCTGACATACTAGTACCATAAGTAAGTAACCAATCCGAGACTTCTTTGACATGTTGGGATCACAAAAGCACTCCAATGGGTATACCAACCAGGAGTGGACCGTGTCTCAAACTCAATAGATCTACCTCTTTTGCTCCTTGGTCACTAAGTGATTAATGGTTACTACTGTTCTTTCCTACTTATGCACAGTGATCTGTTATCTGCTAACTCATAGCTAACATACTGTTTTGACATGACATGTATTTCCCCTCGATAGTTTAAAACAAAACTTAAAATAAGTGAAAGGAGGGACATAAACTCACAATTTTTACGTTCCTTTAAGTCGTACTACTTATCGTTCGGTGTCTACAACATATGTAACCTACATGCGTATTGGTTTCATTAGACACCCATGTCTCAATGGACCTTGTACTCGTTGTTCATCTTGAATTCTTTTTATGTGTTTCCTTGTTACGATTGAACAACTTAAAATGTTATTATAGTGTTGGTAGTTAGTTTGTTTGACTAAAATTGTTATATATATTTCTCAATATATATATATATATATATATATATATATATATATATTATTGTTTTCAAATAATGTGTGAACTAGGCCTTGCCCTTCACATGTCATTGGGCCTAGCCCATGTTTTCTTGTCACCGGGCCTAGCCCATGTAATTTATGTCTTTGGGCCTAGCCCATGTTTTCTTGTCACCGGGCCTAGCCCATGAAATTTTATGTCTTTGGGCCTAGCCCATGTTTTTTTGTCACCGAGCCTAGCCCATGAAATTTTATGACTTTGGGCCTAGCCCTTGTTTTCTTGTCATTGGGCCTAGCCCATGTCTTTTTGTCATTGGGCCTAGCCCATGTCTTTTTTTCTTTGGGCCTAGCTCATGTCTTTTTGTCCTTGGGTCTAGCCCATGTCTTTTTGGTCTTTGGGCCTAGCCCATGTCTTTTGTCTTTGGGCCTAGCCCATGTACTTTATGTCTTTGGGCCTAGCCCATGTATTTTTATATCCTTGGGCCTAGCCCATGTATTCTTATATAATTTTGGGCTTTTATTAGTTTTTGGGCCACCTCCATAATATTATGGAATTTGGGCCTAATATATGATTTTCACAATTTGGACCTAGCCCAAATGTATATATTTATAAGCCCATTTCTCTTATAAGTATTTACTTATAATTTTTCTAAATTTTTGTATACTTAACTTTCCGGATTTTTCTTTTCGATACCATATATATATATATATATATATATATATATATGTTGAACGTCTAAATATGTTTAGACTCGTCATCGGCGTCGTCCGTTTATGTTCATTTTCGTCGAGTATCGCCCATTGTTGTGACGAGCTTTCGTGCCGGCGATTCATCCGTTGGTCGTCGACGCGGTGGTGTAATCTTGAATGTTCGCCTATTGTTCGCATGGCTTTGCTTGTCCGATTTATTGTTTCGACGCATTGTGAGAATATGTATATTATGTTACCAACACTTAGTATATTGATTAAGTGTTTGTATCTTGTATAAGATTGAGTATTTTTATTGTGAATACCCTAAGTTTCTAATACATACACACACAATACATATAAGTACACATACAATTTATTGGTAACAAATATTCATACCAATACTTGTATTATTTTCCAAGTAAAAATATATATTTGTAAAAGCATTTATTTTTACTTATAAATATATATTTGTAACTTGTTTAAACACTTGGTTATTTAGAGCTAACCTTTGTCATTAGAGTCCCCTTAATGACGATTTAAGTTACTAATCGCGTTTAGTCCCACTAATCACCCCACTAATCATGTTTTAATCGCGATTAGATTTTTAGAAAATTTCGTCATAGTTTCCCCTAAACTATGGCATTTTCGACGTTTCAAAAACTATTCAAAACCTGTTTAAGTTCATAATCATCATCAACAAACCATCTAATATTTATTTTACATAATCTAAATATCACCATCCATGACTTTTATGGTTTAAAACCTGAGTAAATCAAGTGGGTTTTTAATATTTATTAGCCTTTTCAAATCACTACTTTTACCATGTTGTTAAATCAAGTTCTTGCAAGTAACCCCTTGATTACTACCCAATTTTAATGTGATTACAACTTGAATACATATGTTTACTTTTTATAATAATCATTCATATGCATAAAAATTATTTTTAAGTTGTATTTTTCATGGATGATGTAGTTGATGATCTTGTTTAGATTTAAACCTTAACAAGTTTAAATCTTCACTTTTATACTAAATCACAAAAGATCATCTCACTTTTATATCATACTATCAACATTAACAACTTCAACATGCAACCTAACAATCAAATAAGCATATATTTATTATAACATGTGTGTTTTTTTAGATATTTAGGTAATTAATTTAAGTATGGTGATTAGGGGTTGATCTTGTATCTTTAGCAAATAACTAGGGTTTAGAGTGTTATTATATGCCAATTAATCCACTTGATCCTCTAATATAAGTTTCAGATGACGGAAATGTCGTTAGATCGTTCATCGACGCAATATTCGCTAATAAACGAACTTAATTATTTAGTACCGGAAGCTTTTGTTTTCGACCACCACAATTGTTATGGTGTCTACTTAGTGCACTTCCGACCTAAAAATATGTATAACTAGTTCGCTAGACGAATATACGATGAGCTAGGATGGCCGAAATGTCTTTCGCTCGATCGTTCGATCGATATCGGCACTATTATATTCCGCCGTCGAACTTTTCCGAAAGTTGTGTTTCCGTGACCTCATGTTAGTTGAATGGATTCCGAGTTCCAAATGAGGCTTAACTAGTTCACTAGGTGCCCGAATTAGGCTATCGGCCACTAAAATATTCGTCGTTTCGACAATCGGCCGCTTTCCGGTCGAATTGTGCATTGTTTGACGAATGACTGGAAACAATGTGTTTAGTGCATTCTTGCTATTCTCACATTATTTTAGGATTTTAACATTGTTTTATTCTCATTCTCACATTCGGAATTCTCTGAATTAGTCTTGCGGACAAATCGACATTTGTCGCCTTTTTGGTCGAAACAGACAATTTTGCAATTTAGGCGTTGTGCCGGAAAGTTATGTATTTTTGTAATAGTTGTTCTCAAATATGTGTTTTCATTGGTATATGGATCCAGGTATGGCATTAACATGCCGTTATTTCATGTCTTGATTCTTTTCAGCGGGTTTTCCGACACAGTTAGTGTCACCGCAATTAGTGCGTCCAGCACTTTCTACCAACACTTTTAAGGCATTGTTTTGGTTTGTTTCATGTCGTAACGGAAACCAGTACGTGTTATGATCAGGTTTACTTGCCCTAATGACGTACGGCTCAGTTTTGAAATTAAATTTCGATAACTATGCATGAGATTATAATATGAACTTAGTTATTAAATTGTACGGAATTACCGGTTATTTGCCATTTGTCACAAACGTACACACCACTTTGGACTCACGAAGGAGTCATTTCTTCCCAACCTTGTGGGTAAAGCATTTTGAGCGTCTATCGGGTGTATGCCTACACCAACGCTAAGGTTATGGCCATTTTCTATTATAACGAACCGAGGATATCCATGACACGGTAGTTAACCCCCGATGTTTAAGTTATCAAACAAAACTGATTAAAACAGAATATGCGGAATTACTAGCCACAATTCGGCATTCGATTGATCCCATTTCCGACCAAGCAGTAATAATTTACCGTAACCCAAGCCCGTATAAGGGAAATAAGTCGAGAGTATTTACCTGAGCTAGTCTTCTTTTAATTTAATAACTCAGCCATACACAAAAGTACTAAGTGCAGATAGCATTTACTGGCAAGTCTAGTCTGGATTATGGCATAAACTAACCAATTAAATACTAACGGTCTTTATTTAAGTCATAGACTTAGACCGACTAGCCTACTTGATCAAAACGTATAACGCTATATTAAACGATGATCGGATATAATGTAGTTTAATCCCAACAAGTACCTTGACTTTTGTAATATGGATAAACTATAAACATTCTGGATTCTGAGACTTAAATGACAGGTTAGGCATGTTTCGGTTAATTTCTGTAAACTAGTTACATATACTTAATCGTACGCATATCAGCGATATCAGGTAACCGGATAAGTCATGGACAAGTTCTATATGCCGTTACACTTTAAATAAGTTGTAAATCAGTAGTATATCAATTTTTATGCCCGTTATAGTTTTAAAATGAACTATGCCTCATATGGGCATTTTGGTAATTTCATACCTTATAAAAGGAACTTGATTATAATTTTAATGTTATAACCGTAAGTATTCTGGAAAAGTAACTTATTAATTATATATGTAATTTATCTTTTATGACCAAACTATGCACCGAAAGGGGATTTTGCGACGCTTATGTCGTAAAATGATGAAACGACGCTTATGTCGTAAGTATGGTAACAAGTCTTGGTTGGTAAATATGGTTTTAAACCATACTATGCGCCGAAACGACGCTTATGTCGTAAAATGACGATTTTTGGATATTTAATAAAAACTGATGTTAAGGTCAGGTTAGCATGTGTTAGATATGTTATTTAATATAACATATCAGTAGGTAAAAGATTTATTTTGAAAGAATGCGATTAAAACCATTTTATAAGCCTTAAGGGCTTTATCGTCATTTACCGAAATAATACAAGGACCTACTCGTAAACTCTGTTTATAATTTGGTTTGACATCCCAAATAATCCTACTTATAATATTACATCAGTAGGAAACTCATTTTCAAGTTCATTATAATTTAAACCTCTTTTTATGCAAAAAGGACATTTTAGTCAAAATAGCATAGTTACAGAACTTGTGCATAAACTCAGATTCTAATTATGATCATGTAATATAACGCCAGAGGGTTATGCTACATATTATTACGGTCATAATGCAACTTTAGATCAGTAGCTAACTAATCTATATCGGGTCAGAATCGAAAGTAAAAGAAGAAGCAAACTTCACGACTTTCGGTTGCGAACCGACCCTAGAACTGAAATTGACAAGCCGAACATGTTCTAATAATTATTACCAACTTGTTTAAGTATCAAAACAGGCTTCATAACATATATAAGATCAATTTATGACATTTTAAAAAAATGGTCTGTTTGACTTTTTAATATCAATATTTTGACCCGTCAATTGGTCTAGCAAACGGAATCTTCAGGGGGTGCCCTTTATAGGGACTAACACCTACCTTATTACGATCACTTAGCCATGTTCATTATGAACAATGGCTGGACCATATGGTCTTAACCAAAACTCAAGGCGTTTTCCGTAAAACGTTTGACTTTTGGCTATAAAAGCCTATAAACAAAAATGCAAGAGGAAGGAACACTTACAAGTGGTTCCTAGGATGCAATAGAACCAAGTTGGATGCTCCTTTCAGTTAGGAACTTCTATAGGGGGGGATAGAGTTGTGAATGAGAAAGGTACAAGTTCAAATGGTGAACCTTGGCACCTATTTATAGTTTGAGAGCTTGAAGGAGGTGATGCTAGGTCTTAAGGGGTGTAAGAGGAAGCTTACGAGTGTCCTAAAATGTGGCATAGTAGTTTGGAAAGCCATGGTTTTGAATTAAATGGTTTTTGGCAATTTGTGTGGAGGCCAAGGCAATTTTCTGTAGCCACAGTCCTCTCGCGCCCCGCGAGAGGCCAAGGCCCTGTCTCTCGCGCCCCACGAGCGCCATTTGTCAGTTTTCAAAGTTTGACACTTTTAGCCTCTCAACTTATAAAACCTCCTAAAACACCTTTTTAGCGTATTTATCCTTCCATAACCAATATTTGGCGTACCTGGGAGTATGCTCGGACATTGTCGAGCTCTCGGTTCGTTAAAAGGTCACTCAGAGGTATATATTAACATGTTGACACTTTTAACCCCTCCATTATCCAACTTTCACATATTTTACGGATTTAATCCATCTCGTTCAACAAATGGAACACATGGGAGTTTGGACTTCGTAAAGGGTTATTAAGAGGCTCACGTTTAAGCATGTTGACATTTCAGTCAGTCAGAGGCTAGGCATGTTGACATATCAATCACTCAGAGGCCATTGTTTGAGCATGTTGACACCTTTAGTTCCTATTAGGCTTTAATAGACTAAATTTAAAAATACAACACGTGTCACTATACTATTGGACACGATTTCACGAGGTGTTACATCCTCACCCCCTTAAAAGAAATCTCGTCCTCGAGATTTTATTCAAAAAGATGGGGGTAATTTTGTCAAATAGAAGACTCAACCTCCTATGTATACTCGGGACTCTAAAGGCATCCCACTTAACCTTCACTATAGGTATTAATTTCATTCGGAGCTTCTTAACCTGTCGATCCTTAATCGAAATTGGTTTCTAAACAAACCTCAGGTTTTAATCTATTTGCACATCTTTGTGCGACATTGCTAGCGACTCATTGGCTAGACATTTCTTAAGGTTGAATATGTGGAACACATCATGAATTCTACTAAGCTCCTCTGGCAGCTTGAGCTTATAAACTACAGTGCCGACACATTCGACTATACGTATGGTCCTATATATCTTGGGCTTAGCTTGCCCTTCTTTCCAAACCTCATTACACCTTTCCAAGGTGATACTTTCAGCATGACTTTGTCCCCTTCTTGGAACTTAAGAGGTTTACGTCTCTTGTCAGCATAGCTCTTCTACCTATCACGGGTAGCCTTGAGATGATCACGGAGTTGCACAATCTTGTCTGTGGTCTCCAGGACAATCTCAGGTCCTGATAGTTGGTCTTCCTCAACTTCTACCCAACACACGGGCGTTCGACACTTTCTCCCATACAAGGCCTCATAAGGAGCAGCCTTGATGCTCGTATGATAACTATTATTGTAGGAGAATTCTATTAGGGGTAAGTGGTCATCCCAACTTCCGCCTAAATCAATCACACATGCCCTAAGAATGTCTTCCAGAGTTTGAATAGTACGGTCACTTTATCCATCCATCTACGGGTGGTAAGCCGTACTAAAGTTTAATCTTGTTCCTAAAGATTGTTGGAAACTTTTCCAAAAATGAGAGGTATATCTAGTATCCCTATCAGATACAATAGATACCGGCACACCGTGTAGGGACACGATCTTGTTCACATACAACTTAGCCAGTTTATCTAAATTATATGCTTCTTTAATTGGCAAGAAATGTGCTGACTTAGTCAACCTATCCACAATGACCCAAATCGTGCCATTACCAAGTTTGGTCTTAGGTAACTTGGTAATCAAGTCCATAGTTACCATTTCCCATTTCCATGTGGGAATTTCTAGCTGTTGTAGAAGTCCTGACAGTTTCTGATGTTCGGCCTGAACTTGCGAACAGTCAGACACTTAGCTACATAAGTGGCTATGGATTTCTTCAAACCCATCCTCCAAAAAATTCTTTTTCAAATCCTAATACATCTTGTCACCACCGGGGTGAACAGAGTACCTTGTGTTATGCGCTTCTTGGAGGATTAGATCTTAAGTCCTCCAAAGATTGGAACCCAGATTCTTTCATTAAATCTATGGATTCCATCCTTTCCAGGCACTAACTGATCCACAGTTCCGCCTAATTCCTCATTAGGAATATTAACCTCTAATAGGGTTTGCTTTTGCGCATCTAACAGCTTCTCATTCAAACTATTTTTGAGCTCAATGCTCTTGGCGTTAATCCGATGGGTTTAGCCTTTTCCTTGCGACTCAAGACGTCAGCAACGACATTTGCCTTGCCGGGATGGTAGCAAAATTTCGCAGTCATAATCATTAAGTGTTTCCATCCAACGGCGTTGTCGCATGTTCAATTCCTTTTGATTGAACTGATGCTGGAGACTTTTATGGTCAGTGTATATAATACACTTTGTGCCGTATAAGTAATGTCTCCATAGCTTTAGTGCGAATACAACGACACCCAATTCCAAATCATGGGTGGTGTAATTCATTTCGTGCATTTTTAACTGTCGTGATGCATAAGCAATCACCTTGCCTTTTTGCATTAACACATAGCCCATGCCAGTGTGCGAAGCATCACAATAAACCACAAAATCCTCAATACCCTAAAGTAGAGATAACACAGGAGCATTGCTCAACTTGTCTTTCAGAATCTCAAAAGATTGTTGTTGTTTTGGACCCCAAATAAACTTAACATTTTTACGGTTCAGGTATGTTAAAGGAGTGGCTATCCTTGAAAAGTTCTGAATGAACCTTCTATAGTAACCAGCCAATCCTAAGAAACTACGAATCTCCGATGGGGTTTTGGGCGCTCCCCAATTCATTATGGCTTCTATTTAGCATAAAGCTTTTCCTGCCTTAGCAATTCTAGAATGCACCGAAGATGTTTCTCGTGATCATCTTGATTACGAGAATAGACAAGTATGTCGTCTATGAAGACAATGACAAACTTATCCAAATACGGTTTGCAGACCCTATTCCTGAGATCCATGAATGCTGCAAGTGCATTTATAACCCAAAAGGCATCACTAGAAATTCAAAATGACCATATCGGGTCCTAAAGGCAGTCTTAGGAACATCCTCACCTAACCTTCAGCTGATGATATCCTGATCTCAAATAATTCTTAGGAAAATAACTAGCCCCTTGAAGTTGGTCAAATAAATCGTCGATATTGGGCAGAGGATATCGATTCTTAATCGTTATCTTGTTCAACTCTCGATAATCAATGCACATCCGCATTGAACCATATTTCTTCTTAACGAAAAGGATTGGAGCTCCCCAGGGCGAGGACCTTGGCTGAATAAAGCGTTTCTCTAAGAGTTCATCTAACTGTGTCCTCAACTCCTTCATTTCCGTTGGTGCTAGTCGGTATGGAGCTCTAGCTATGGGTGTTGTCCAGGTAGAATATCAATTCTAAACTCCACTTGTCAATCTGGAGGCAGGCCTAGTAATTCTTTAGGGAAAACATCGGAATACTCCAAGATAACTGGAAGGTCTTCTATTTTTGGTTTAGGCTCCTTGTGCCAGGTAAATGACACAACCTTTCCCCAAACACTTGGATGCCTTAAATAACGACAGCTTGTCTGGCAATCCATAGTGTGAATCTCCAGGGATGGAGATTATTTCACCTGATGGGGTTTTAATTTCGATGAGTTTCTTATCGCAGGCAATACGGGCTTGGTTATGAGATAACCAATCCACTGCCAATTTCATTGACAAAACATGGATGGGGATAGATTGATTCTTAATGGATATAGAACATCCATGGAGGATGCTGTCTCTAACGTTCCATCAGCAAGTTCTATCTCATAAGTTTTATCTAGAGTTCTTGTAACATTTGTCAAAAACGGGTTTCCAAACCCGCTCCGTTTTGTAATCGAATATCAAGTTATAAATGTCACGTTGTATATTTATGGTTATTTTGATTTTTAATGATACATAATTAATAAACAAACTAAACTATAAAAATTATATTTGATAAAAAGTGAAAACAAAATAAATAAAAAAGAAATGTTGCTGCCGGGACTCGAACCTAGGTCAGCCGGTTCATAACTTCAAAGTCTTAACACACACACGCATCACCACTCCGCCACTTGTTGTTTTCTGTTATCTCTAGGAAACAAATAACATTTATACACAAACTCGGTTAAACCGTTTGCGTCAACTGAGAAACGGAAATCGGCAATTCAATCGTCAAATCGTTTGATTACTCGCACATTCACGTTTATAACCGATGAACTAATGATTTTAATCAATTCGGAAGTGATTGAACATCAATTTTCATTATTATCGGTTTTTATAACCGAAAAGAATCAAAGCTAAGATTACTTCAATCAAAACCTTTCTCGCGACGCATAGACATCAGGAAAACATTCCATTTCACTTTCGTCACACTTTCAGTCCATCAGAACGCTTAAAGCAACTCGTCGGAAATTTCTGTAAGGTTCGCCGGAAAACCGTATTCATCATCAAAACGGTAATTCATTCAATACCGTTGTAATCTAACGATTACTAAGCTATTTCTAACTTAAACCTTCCAATTGAAATTGAATTCAGACACCGATACCAGATAATTCCAGTTCGCTGGAAAGTTTCTGGAAATCGTTATCTTCGTCTGCGAAACGGTAAGGACCTTCAAACACATCGTTAATATTTGTTTATCACTTCAATTCCACGATTGGCTAATAAAAAACGGCTAATTGTCTGTTCAGTTGAGGTGCACAAAAACAGAGACCGACGCCTGCCGAAACTCTGTAACCAATCGTTCACCGGTATGTTTTTCCTCTAATTGTCGTCCCTGCTATCTCTTATCAGTTTGTGTAATGCTTAGCAATCGAATTAACGAGTTTTAATGATGTAAACCGCTGTCGGTAAAAATCCAGTGAAGAAGATGAACTTTGATAATACTATAAGTATAATTAAAATTGGTATTTTAAACGGGTTAGGCACACAGTCCAGCGGTGGACTGTGTGCAAATAATACACACACGTCACAAGTTCGATCCCGGATTCACGCACTCCCTATGTAATAAAATGCCTTTTTGTTTAAAGCTGAACCGGGTTAACCCCCGTTAGTTGTTAAGTATAATAAAAACCGAGATATTAACCAGGTTAGACACACAGTCCAGCGGTGGACTGTGTGCAACACTAAGTCGCACGTCACGAGTTCGAAACCTGTTCCAGGCACCGGGTTGTTGAATTAAAATGTTTTTGAAATTAAAAGAATTTTGGTTAAATCGAATTAGTATATAAATATAATTAAAAACAAGATTATTTCGGGTTAGACACGTAGCTCAGTTGGTAGAGCTGCGTGCACGCGTACGGGAGGTCTCGGGTTCGAGCCTCACCTGGCGCAAACAATTCCACTGACCGAACCGGTCAACAAGTCAACAAGTCAACGGTCAACGGTCAACGCAAAATAAACAATTTTTTTTAATTTTTATTTATTTAATTTAATTTAAAAATCAATTAAAAATACTTAAAAATAACATTTTTAAAGATAGAAAATAACCTTAAACTCACAAAAATATATCTAAAAATTCCATTAAAATCCTTAATAAAATCCACTCATTTAATATATTTTTCCGTTATTATTTAGGTTAGTATTTCTCGTTGTTCCGCTCATCCAATTCGTGCGCATCTCACTATCTCCAATCCAACGCACCCAATGTGAGTGAATCTTACAAATTCCCCGTTTTAATCACGTTTTGGGGTGTATCATGTGTCTTGCTAAGTATTATATTTAAATCATTGTGCATACATCATATCATGAACTTGTGTAATCAGTTTGTTTCAATTGTTATGTGGTTATCGTTAGATGCAAGTTATTATTTTCAGTACATGCAATTTCATAGGCCGCCGCTCCCCATTACATTATGAGCGTTGAGCATGTTCCCCATTTCATTATGAGTGTGAACCTGGCGTGCCCACATACGATCGGCTCCGTTTGATTGAGCCTTGATCGCACAGACATTTTCATTTTCAGTACATGCAATACGATCGGCTCCGTTTGATTGAGCCTTGATCGCACAGTTTCAGTTATGTTATTTATCGTATGATGTTGGTATGTTTATGTATGCTATCATATGTTATTGTATGTTATAGTTGTGATTGCTATTGCCACTGCCTGATTATGTACATTTGCTCATTTATGATTATGCACAATTTTTCATTGATAAACTAACAAGAAAATCTATAATAAATGTTTATCTAATAAGGTTCACTCGCCAACTTATGTTGACCCAAAAACCCCCATTTTTACACATGATACAGGTGAATCAGCTGCAGCAAGAAACACTTAGGATGGGACTAGAAGAATAAAATGATTTAGAGTTGAGATTGTTTTGTTTGGTTTATTTTCTTGTATTGTATGAACATGTTTGGATATTTGGGAATGTAACTTTGACTTAAATAAATATGAAACATATTAGTAAATGTCATGAGCTTTGGTGATAACCCAATTATGCCCCGACTCTTATTCCGCTGCGGGTCGGGGTGTGACAGTTCTTATGGGTAAGTTTAATAGTTTACTAAACTTATGATCAACAAAAGATTTATCTACACCCGAATCGAAAAGAACTCTAGCATATACATCATTGATGAGGAATGTACCTGTTATGACGTTATTGTCATTAACGGCCTCCCTGGCATTCATTTGGAAGGCACGAGCATTCCCTTTCTTAGCCTCTCCAGGCTTTGCATCATTACTTTTGGGGTTCTTGGGGCAATTGAATGTAATATGCCCTTTTTCATTGCAGTTGTAGCAAACGGCATCCTTAAGATCCTTTCACTCTAGGGTCTTATGCTCCTTTCTCTTGCAGATACCACAGGGTTTAGTCTATGGATTTATATTACACTGTTCCAATGTCTATATTTAATGTTCTTGCACATAGGTTTGTCATTAGACGTGTGCTGATTCTTCTTCTTGAACCCGAAATTTCCTTTCTTTTTGAATCTTTGGGAGTTATCCTCCCCCCGTTTCCTTTTCCGTCAGTTTCAGTCCTAACTAATCTTTACCTCACTAAGTCTAAAGTGAGGGAGAGAGATAGGTCTACAGCAGACCTATAGGTACTAGGCTGAGCAGCCTTTACCATGCCCTTTATCTCGGGCGCTAGCCCATTTATAAAACGCGCAATGCGTTTGGATTTAGGGGTGATTAGATAGGAAACTAACCTAAGCAGGGAATTGAAATTGGAAACATACTTCCGACAATCTAGGTTCTTCATTGTGAGAGTCAGAAAAGTCTGTCTCTAATTTCTCCACCTCATGAGGTGGACAGTAAGTCTCCTTGACTAGATCGACAAACTTAGACCATCCTAAGTTGTACAGGTGTATCTTACCTATGGATTGAACCATTTCCTTCCACCAAATGAGGGCATCGCCCTTGAAGGACTGTGATACATACTTTACCACATCCTTATCAGCACATCCGCTGATATCCACTATTGTCTCCATTTCGTCAAGCCATTTCAAGGCTTCTACTGCTCCTTTCTCTCCATTAAAGTCCCGGGGCTTGCAGGAGACGAAATATTTATAGGTACATTCATCTTTAGAAGAACGGGACCTATCAATAAATTCTATTTTCTTTGGTTCACTCTTCGCATTCGAAGAGTGAACTAAGCTCTCCTTATGACCTAAGGATGGTGGGATCGATAACGGTCTGGAGCGAGTAGCACTCGACTCCCTAAGTTTTTCTATGGCCTTCTCCATAGCCTTTCCTACAGCTGCGTCTATGTGAGCTTGGAAATCTTCATTATTTATGGCTATAATTTTAGCCTTGTTAGAGGTAATCCCTCGGTGGCTACTCTGTGCCTCATCCGAGTTTACCATTTTGAAGCTTTGGCCCTAAATATCAAACAAAATTTCTCTTAGCCATGGTATAACAACCATATTGGCATAAACATAACAATCCTCGCCTATTTAAGCTAATGTGAACAACATCACAACTCTTAGGCTTATCATCTATATATTTGGCATAGGTCTTAATAGGACCATCAAAGGCAAATTACAATCTGGACATAGTCCATATATTATTAGACAGTGGATCATAATGTCACAACTATCATTGTCATAATTGACAATTATATACAACTCATAGGCTTGTCACTAATGGACATAATAATTGGGCACATTGGCCGGTCATATTGGACATAAATTGGGCACATTGGCCTGTCACATTGGACATAAATTGGGCACATTGGCCAGTCACTGGGCACATTGGCCTGTCACAGTGGACATAAATTGGGCACATTGGCCTGCCACATTGGACATAAATTGGGCACATTGGCCTGTCACATTGGACATAATTTGCGCACCTTTGCCTTTCTTTTGTCATCGCATTGATGACATTAGCCGGGATCACATTGATCACAAAGGCTATATAATAGGTCTTAGGACATAGTCCTTTTACCTAGATGGCTAGTGTGGTTCCTCAAGTCACACAACCAGGATTATGAACATTCCTTAATGTTAACATAAGAGTACCTTAATGATTGATTAATGGTCCCGGTCACCTTGGACCTTAACGAACTTGGAGGCTTGAACCTAGTTCACCACCTCTGGTGAAGGTATGGGGGACATTTGAGGCCCAACATGAGCGAACCCAAGACATTCTATGGATGTAGTTGAATTATTGATATTTATGTTATTTTCATTTTTCTAAAGACACCATAAACTCACAATCTTCTTATGTATGTTCCTGTAGATGTCGTCCAGACAACAACGAAGGGGTAGAAGATCAGGAAGGTCTCAGGAACGCTTGGCCACACAAATCGCGAAACAAATGGCCACGATACTGCCTGACATTGTGGTCCAAGTGCAACAAGCCCTCGCTTCAAATCCTACTAACCCTCCCCAACAACATGACCAGAACATCGACAACCCTCCTACCAGCAAGTGCTCATACAAACATTTCAAGTCTTGTGATCCTCCTAAATTTGAAGGGACCGAGGGTGTCACTGCTCTCCTACATTGGTTCGAGGAGATGGAAAATACCTTTCTTAACTGCGATTGTCCTGAGGATCGCAAGGTTCGATACGCCACCAGGAGACTATTTGGGGTAGCTCTCACTTGGTGGAATACTGAAAAAGGGAAGAGGGGAACTGATGATGCAATGGCCTTAACTTGGGAGGAGTTAAGGGAAATCATGACTAGGCGTTTCTGTCCTAGGAGTGAAATTAAAAAGTTGGAGGATGAATTTCATGCTCTAAAGCAGAAGGAGGGAGACCATACCACTTATAACAAGAGGTTCTTAGAGTTGAACCAAATGGTTCCAAATTTGTTCACCCCAACTTATCGTCTGATCGAGCATTATATTCGAGGACTTCCCTCGAAAATTCAAGATTCGGTCCTTAGCATTTTACCGGTAACACTTGAAGCTGCTATGGAGTTAGCAACTGAACTGACCGAGAATCGAATTCGCAACGGGAAGTTCAAAGAAGAGAAAAAGAAAACCCCTGTTGAGGGTCAAACTTCAAACCATCCCATCTCTTCCTCTAAGTTTGCTAACAAGAGGAAGCGCAATACCAGAAACTTCGCTGTTACTCAAACCAACTCCCCTATTCCTGCTGCACCCATTACCCAGGTTGCCCCTTCACCCGCACCATACAGAAGACCTTACACTGGCCCGTTACCAAAATGCAACCGTTGCCAATATCACCATTTTCCTGATCATCCTTGTCAATATTGCACCGGCTGCGGTCGCGCAGGTCATACTGTTCAAACCTGCCGCATGCCTCAACGAACAAACCACCACCAGCCTACAACCCAACCCCACCAACAAATAATGGGTCAAGCCCAACAACCCCTACTATTACCACCCACTCAACACCTAGCCCAAACATATTACCAACCCAATTATCCTATGGGCCAACCTATGCGGGCTTGCTACAATTGCGGAGACCCAAGCCATTTCAGAAACACTTGTCCAAGGTTGGTAAACATTATTCATGCTCAGGCCCAAGCCAACCCGGTGAATCAAGCGAACCAAGCTCCTCCACCTGCAAGAGGAAGAGCTTTCAATATCAACGCTAATCAGGCTAGAGCTGACGGCAATGTGGTTAACGGTACGTTCCTTATAAATGGTAGATATGCCTCTATGTTATTTGATACTGGTGCGGATAGAAGTTTCGTGTCTTTAGAATTTGAGCCTATCTTAAACAAAAATCGGGATAAGCTCACGGAATCCATAACGGTAGAAGCTGCTGATGGGAAACCAGTTTCATTAAACTCTATTTTGCGCAATTGTACACTCACCCTAAACGACCACGATTTCTCAGTCGACCTTATTCCTATGAAGCTGGGAAGTTTTGATATCATAGTTGGTATGGACTGGCTCAGTCAACATCAAGCAGAAGTTGTATGTCACGAAAATTTAAACGTATTCCTCTTTCAAACGGTCAGACTCTTCGAATCTTTGGAGAAACCTCGTCGAAAGGGCTCAGTTTAATGTCTTGTCTTCAAGCTCAAAAATTTCTTCGCAAAAATTATGTCGCGTTTTTAGCTCATATCATCAAAAAGGGAACCATGGAGAAGAAACTTGAAGACATTCCTGTAGTAAAAGATTTCCCGCAAGTTTTTCCTGACGACATTTCAGGACTTCCTCCAGTTAGAGAAGTCGAATTCCGTATCGATCTATTACCTGGTGCTATACCAATTGCAAAGTCTCCTTATAGGTTAGCCCCCTCTGAAATGCAAGAGCTAGCCAGTCAATTACAAGAGTTGACTGACAAGGGATTCATACGTCCTAGCTCATCGCCTTGGGGTGCACCTGTTCTTTTCGTAAAGAAGAAAGATGGATCGTTTCGTATGTGCATCGACTACAGAGAGCTTAACAAATTGACAATCAAGAATCGCTACCCTTTACCTCGCATTGATGATCTTCTTGACCAACTTCAAGGTGCCAATTGCTTTTCAAAAATCGACCTTCGATCTGGCTATCATCAACTTAGAGTGCATGAAGAAGACGTCCCTAAGACTGCTTTTCGAACTCGTTATGGCCATTATGAATTCATGGTCATGCCATTTGGTTTAACCAACGCACCAGCTGTCTTCATGGATCTAATGAACAGAGTCTGCAAACCTAATCTTGATCGATTTGTCATAGTTTTCATCGACGATATTCTTATTTATTCAAAATCTAAATCTGATCATGAGCGTCATCTTCGACTCATCCTTGCACTTCTAGAGAAGGAAAAGCTTTATGCCAAATTCTCCAAATGTGAATTCTGGTTAAAAGAGGTGCAATTCCTCGGGCATGTAGTCAATGACAGGGGAATACATGTCGACCCTTCAAAGATCAAAGCGGTTCAAGAATGGCAAGCTCCACGTACACCAACTGAAGTAAGATCTTTTCTTGGTTTGGCTGGTTATTATCGTTGGTTCATTTCAAACTTCTCTTGCATTGCTGTACCACTCACGGCTTTAACACATAAGGGAAAACCTTTCATATGGGGACCCAAGCAAGAAGAAGCCTTCCAAACCCTTAAACAAAAACTTTGTGATGCACCAATCCTCACTCTTCCTGAAGGTTGTGATGATTTTGTGGTCTATTGCGACGCGTCAGGGCAAGGATTGGGCTGCGTTCTAATGCAAAGAGGAAAAGTTATAGCTTATGCTTCGAGACAACTCAAGACACATGAAAAGAACTACACCACTCATGACCTAGAACTTGGAGCCGTTGTGTTCGCTCTTAAGATATGGAGACATTATCTCTATGGTACTAAGTGTGAAATATACACTGACCACAAGAGTCTTCAACATATCTTCAATCAAAAGGAGTTAAACATGAGGCAACGAAGATGGGTTGAACTTCTAAATGACTACGACTGTGAAATTAGATACCACCCTGGTAAAGCAAATGTGGTGGCTGATGCACTTAGTCGAAAGGGTTATGCGAACTCCATTCGTCTTCTATGTTCGCAAATTATAACCGACATTAAAGATCAAATTCGAGAAGCCCAGCATGTTGCAATAACGGAAGATGATGTACGAAAGGAGATGTCCAGTGGAGTTGAGCTAAAAATTGAAACTAAATCTGACGGTATTCTGTACTACCTAGATCGTATCTGGATTCCTAACCACAACAATCTTCGTGAAATTCTCATGAATGAAGCTCACAAAACGCGATATTCTATACACCCAGGAGCCGATAAGATGTATCAAGACCTACGATATACCTATTGGTGGCCTGGAATGAAGAAGGATATTGTTGTATTTGTTTCTAAGTGCCTTACATGTTCCAAGGTGAAAGCTGAACATCAAAGACCCTCAGGACTTCTGATTCAACCTGAAATACCTGTATGGAAGTGGGAAAATATAACCATGGACTTCATTACCGGGTTACCTCGTACTTCTGGTGGGTATGACACTATTTGGGTAATAATTGACCGACTTACAAAATCAGCTCACTTTATTCCTATCCGCGAAGATTTCAAGAACGAAAAGCTTGCTCTTATTTATATCAGCGAAATCGTAAGCCGACATGGGGTACCGTTAAGCATTATTTCTGATCGTGATGGTCGTTTCACTTCACGAACATGGCAAGCAGTACAATCTGCTATGGGTACGCGATTAGATCTCAGTACCGCCTATCATCCTCAAACTGATGGACAATCTGAGCGCACCATTCAAACTCTTGAAGATATGCTTCGAGCATGTGTCATAGACTTCAAGGGAAATTGGGACGTCCACCTACCATTAGTTGAATTTTCGTACAACAACAGCTATCATTCAAGCATCGGCATGGCACCTTTTGAAGCCTTATATGGTCGTAAGTGCCGATCTCCAGTATGTTGGCACGAAATTGGGGAAGCTCAAATCACTGGTCCGGAATTGATTCAAGAAACCACAGACAAGATCCATCAAATTCGAAACAATCTTCTAGTGGCTCAAAGTCGTCAAAAGAGTTATGCAGATAAACGACGGAAGCCTTTAGAGTTTAACATTGGTAATCATGTACTTCTAAAAGTATCACCGTGGAAGGGAGTAGTTCGTTTTGGTCAAAAAGGCAAGCTAGCACCACACTATGTAGGACCTTTCAAGATACTCGAAAGAGTAGGACCTGTAGCATACAAGCTTGATCTACCAGAAGAACTCAACAGGATTCATCCCACATTCCATGTATCGAACTTGAAGAAGTGCCTCGCTGATGAAAACCTCCACATTCCTCTGGAAGATATTCAGATTGATGAATCTATGCATTTTATTGAAAGACCTGTAGAGATCATTGACTTCGGGGAAAAACGTTTACGACGAAGTCGCATTCCAATTGTTAGGGTACGCTGGGAGTCGAAACGGGGACCTGAGTTTACTTGGGAACGTGAAGACTCAATGCGTGAAAAATAACTGCATCTTTTTCCTACTACTTCAACTACTTAAATTTCGGGACGAAATTCCTAAAAGTAGGGGATACTGTAACATTTGTCAAAAACGGGTTTCCAAACCCGCTCCGTTTGTAATCGAATATCAAGTTATAAATGTCACATTGTATATTTATGGTTATTTTGATTTTTAATGATACATAATTAATAAACAAACTAAACTATAAAAATTATATTTGATAAAAAGTTAAACAAAATAAATAAAAAAAGAAATGTTGCTGCCGGGACTCGAACCCGGGTCAGCCGGTTCATAACTTCAAAGTCTTAACACACACACGCATCACCACTCCGCCACTTGTTGTTTTCTGTTATCTCTAGGAAACAAATAACATTTATACACAAACTCGGTTAAACCGGTTGCGTCAACTGAGAAACAGAAATCGGCAATTCAATCGTCAAATCGTTTGATTACTCGCACATTCACGTTTATAACCGATGAACTAATGATTTTAATCAATTCGGAAGTGGTTGAACATCAATTTTCATTATTATCGGTTTTTATAACCGAAAAGAATCAAAGCTCAGATTACTTCAATCAAAACCTTTCTCGCGACTCAGAGACATCAGGCAAACATTCCATTTCACTTTCGTCACACTTTCAGTCCATCAGAACGCTTAAAGCAACTCGCCGGAAATTTCTGAAAGGTTCGCCGGAAAACCGTATTCATCATCAAAACGGTAATTCATTCAATACCATTGTAATCTAACGATTATTAAGCTATTTCTAACTTAAACCTTCCAATTGAAATTGAATTCAGACACCGATACCAGATAATTCTAGTTCGCCAGAAAGTTTCTGGAAATCGTTATCTTCGTCTGTGAAACGGTAAGGACCTTCAAACACATCGTTAATATTTGTTTATCACTTCAATTCCACGATTGGCTAATCAAAAACGGCTAATTGTCTGTTCAGTTGAGGTGCACAAAAACAGAGACCGACGCCTGCCGGAACTCTGTTACCAATCGTTCACCGGTATGTTTTTCCACTAATTGTCGTCCCTACTATCTCTTATTCAGTTTGTGTAATGCTTAGCAATCGAATTAACAAGTTTTAATGATGTAAACCGCTGTCGGTAAAAATCCAGTGAAGAAGATGAACTTTGATAATACTATAAGTATAATTAAAATTGGTATTTTAAACGGGTTAGACACACAGTCCAGCGGTGGACTGTGTGCAAATAATACACACACGTTACAAGTTCGATCCCTGATTCACGCACTCCCTATGTAATAAAATGCCTTTTTGTTTAAAGCTGAACCGGGTTCACCCCCGTTAGTTGTTAAGTATAATAAAAACCGAGATATTAACCAGGTTAGACACACAGTCCAACGGTGGACTGTGTGCAACACTAAGTCGCACGTCACGAGTTCGAAACATGTTCCAGGCACCAGGTTGTTGAATTAAAATGTTTTTGAAATTAAAAGAATTTTGGTTAAATCGAATTAGTATATAAATATAATTAAAAACAAGATTATTTCGGGTTAGACACGTAGCTCAGTTGGTAGAGCTGCGTGCACGCGTACGGGAGGTCTCGGGTTCGAGCCTCGCCTGGCGCAAACAATTCCACTAACCGAACCGGTCAACAAGTCAACAAGTCAACGGTCAATGGTCAACGGTCAACGCAAAATAAACAATTTTTTTTTATTTTTATTTATTTAATTTAATTTAAAAATCAATTAAAAATACTTAAAAATAACATTTTTAAAGATAGAAAATAGCCTTAAACTCACAAAAATATATCTAAAAATTCCATTAAAATCCTTAATAAAATCCACTCATTTAATATATTTTTCCGTTATTATTTAGGTTAGTATTTCTCGTTGTTCCGCTCATCCAATTCGTGCGCATCTCACTATCTCCAATCCAACGCACCCAATGTGAGTGAATCTTACAAATTCCCCGTTTTAATCACGTTTTGGGGTGTATCATGTGTCTTGCTAAGTATTATATTTAAATCATTGTGCATACATCATATCATGAACTTGTGTAATCAGTTTGTTTCAATTGTTATGTGGTTATCGTTAGATGCAAGTTATTATTTTCAGTACATGCAATTTCATAGGCCGCCGCTCCCCATTACATTATGAGCGTTGAGCATGTTCCCCATTTCATTATGAGTGTGAACCTGGCGTGCCCACATACGATCGGCTCCGTTTGATTGAGCCTTGATCGCACAGACATTTTCATTTTCAGTACATGCAATACGATCGGCTCCGTTTGATTGAGCCTTGATCGCACAGTTTCAGTTATGTTATTTATCGTATGATGTTGGTATGTTTATGTATGCTATCATATGTTATTGTATGTTATAGTTGTGATTGCTATTGCCACTGCCTGATTATGTACATTTGCTCATTTATGATTATGCACAATTTTTCATTGATAAACTAACAAGAAAATCTATAATAAATGTTTATCTAATAAGGTTCACTCGCCAACTTATGTTGACCCAAAAACCCCCATTTTTACACATGATACAGGTGAATCAGCTGCAGCAAGAAACACTTAGGATGGGACTAGAAGAATAAAATGATTTAGAGTTGAGATTGTTTTGTTTGGTTTATTTTCTTGTATTGTATGAACATGTTTGGATATTTGGGAATGTAACTTTGACTTAAATAAATATGAAACATATTAGTAAATGTCATGAGCTTTGGTGATAACCCAATTATGCCCCGACTCTTATTCCGCTGCGGGTCGGGGTGTGACAGTTCTTATGGGTAAGTTTAATAGTTTACTAAACTTATGATCAACAAAAGATTTATCTACACCCGAATCGAAAAGAACTCTAGCATATACATCATTGATGAGGAATGTACCTGTTATGACGTTATTGTCATTAACGGCCTCCCTGGCATTCATTTGGAAGGCACGAGCATTCCCTTTCTTAGCCTCTCCAGGCTTTGCATCATTACTTTTGGGGTTCTTGGGGCAATTGAATGTAATATGCCCTTTTTCATTGCAGTTGTAGCAAACGGCATCCTTAAGATCCTTTCACTCTAGGGTCTTATGCTCCTTTCTCTTGCAGATACCACAGGGTTTAGTCTATGGATTTATATTACACTGTTCCAATGTCTATATTTAATGTTCTTGCACATAGGTTTGTCATTAGACGTGTGCTGATTCTTCTTCTTGAACCCGAAATTTCCTTTCTTTTTGAATCTTTGGGAGTTATCCTCCCCCCGTTTCCTTTTCCGTCAGTTTCAGTCCTAACTAATCTTTACCTCACTAAGTCTAAAGTGAGGGAGAGAGATAGGTCTACAGCAGACCTATAGGTACTAGGCTGAGCAGCCTTTACCATGCCCTTTATCTCGGGCGCTAGCCCATTTATAAAACGCGCAATGCGTTTGGATTTAGGGGTGATTAGATAGGAAACTAACCTAAGCAGGGAATTGAAATTGGAAACATACTTCCGACAATCTAGGTTCTTCATTGTGAGAGTCAGAAAAGTCTGTCTCTAATTTCTCCACCTCATGAGGTGGACAGTAAGTCTCCTTGACTAGATCGACAAACTTAGACCATCCTAAGTTGTACAGGTGTATCTTACCTATGGATTGAACCATTTCCTTCCACCAAATGAGGGCATCGCCCTTGAAGGACTGTGATACATACTTTACCACATCCTTATCAGCACATCCGCTGATATCCACTATTGTCTCCATTTCGTCAAGCCATTTCAAGGCTTCTACTGCTCCTTTCTCTCCATTAAAGTCCCGGGGCTTGCAGGAGACGAAATATTTATAGGTACATTCATCTTTAGAAGAACGGGACCTATCAATAAATTCTATTTTCTTTGGTTCACTCTTCGCATTCGAAGAGTGAACTAAGCTCTCCTTATGACCTAAGGATGGTGGGATCGATAACGGTCTGGAGCGAGTAGCACTCGACTCCCTAAGTTTTTCTATGGCCTTCTCCATAGCCTTTCCTACAGCTGCGTCTATGTGAGCTTGGAAATCTTCATTATTTATGGCTATAATTTTAGCCTTGTTAGAGGTAATCCCTCGGTGGCTACTCTGTGCCTCATCCGAGTTTACCATTTTGAAGCTTTGGCCCTAAATATCAAACAAAATTTCTCTTAGCCATGGTATAACAACCATATTGGCTTAAACATAACAATCCTCGCCTATTTAAGCTAATGTGAACAACATCATAACTCTTAGGCTTATCATATCTATATTTGGCATAGGTCTTAATAGGACCATCAAAGGCAAATTACAATCTGGACATAGTCCATATATTATTAGACAGTGGATCGTAATGTCACAACTATCATTGTCATAATTGACAATTATATACAACTCATAGGCTTGTCACTAATGGACATAATAATTGGGCACATTGGCCGGTCATATTGGACATAAATTGGGCACATTGGCCAGTCACATTGGACATAAATTGGGCACATTGGCCAGTCACTGGGCACATTGGCCTGTCACAGTGGACATAAATTGGGCACATTGGCCTGTCACATTGGACATAAATTGGGCACATTGGCCTGTCACATTGGACATAAATTACGCACCATTACCTTTCTTTTGTCATCGCATTGATGACATTAGCCGGGATCACATTGATCACAAAGGCTATATAATAGGTCTTAGGACGTAGTCCTTTTACCTAGATGGCTAGTGTGGTTCCTCAAGTCACACAACCAGGATTATGAACATTCCTTAATGTTAACATAAGAGTACCTTAATGATTGATTAATGGTCCCGGTCACCTTGGACCTTAACGAACTTGGAGGCTTGAACCTAGTTCACCACCTCTGGATAGAAGGATAATTTCCCTTAACTATCCTTATAGAAGGCCTCTTGTCCTTAACTATCATTCCTTAGCCAATGTGTAGTCTACGCCACTTGGCATAATCAACTCCATTAAGGTCCTTTGGAATTATATAGCAGAGCAAAAATTTTGAATAAAATCAAGACGCTCGCTTTGAAAAGGATGAATACATATATATAATTCCAAAAATACTTCGTTAAACTCCAATAGTAATTACAATACTAGAAACCATGAAATAAATTGTCCATGCAAGGACTAGAGAAATAAAAATGTCCACACAGGGACTAAAGAAATAACAATGTCCTCGCAGGGACTAACATATATTATTAGAAAAGACTTCACTCGTCCTTCTCTCCCTTAACCAGTTTGAAGAGTTTCTTGAAGAACTTGTTTCTCTTCTTCTCCGTTTTCTCCGCTTGTTGTTGCATTTCTTTCATTCGTTCTAAGGCCTCGTTAATGGCCTCAAGTGGCGGCGGAGGTTGTGGTTGTGGCATACTAGGATAATGGTACCCATAACTTGGATATCCAGTAGGTGGATAAGCAGGTGGGAAAGGAGACGGGTAAAGTGCATTATGCATGACCGCTTGCATGTAAGGGTCATGCGACCATGCTTGGTAATCAACTAGTGTAGATGGGTTAAAAGGATCATATCCAGGCGTATTCGGATATGTTGGGATAGGGTTATTATAACCCGATGGTGGTGGTTGAACTACGGGTGATGGCGTTGGTTCCACCACAGGTGAGGCATTAGAGGGTCCACCCATTTGTGGGTCCTCTTGAATGATGAGGTAGGGTTTAGGTAATGGTGGTAGCGAACCCGACCGTTGACCTACACATACTGACATACATGCTTCACGTTTCTTCCTCGGTGGCTAAGGTGGCGGCTGATGATGTTCTATTGGTTCCATGTGAACATCCTCTTGTATAGGAGGTGGTTGAGAGTGATGGGAAGGAGTGTTGGCAAATGTGAATTGGTTCCAATATTGGTCCCACTCATTAGGACCTTGGTATGGCAATCTAGCATAAGAGTTTGAATCACTCGATATCTCGATGGGATGCGCATTTGAACCTGACGGCGACATCTCCGGATCGGAGTCCTCGTCCATTGGGTTTGGCTGATCCAACTGATTCTTATCAGTTGGGGGTGTGTTAAGGTATTGGTTGGGGTTAAATTCATCCTGATAAGAATGATGGGAGTGGTATGGGTGATGTGAATGATGTGAATGGTGCGAGTGATAAGAGTTTTGGGTATGAGAAGGTGAATGTTGCGATAATGGCCATGAATCCCTCGAATCTTCATAGGGGTTCGGGTGATGTGGATGTGAAGGGATATGTCCTGAAGGTCCTCCCCTCATTGGTCCTTTGCCTCTTCCTCGTACACGTGGCGGCATTTTCCTATTAAAATCAATTCAAAAACGATACTAATAACTTAATATTGAAATGAGTAATCCTAGGTCAAAGCCTAGACTCGGAAGTCTAAGTAATGTGCTTATGTAAGTTTGAGATTAAACACAAGAAGGATAGTGTTAATTCTCTCAAACGTTTGCTCTGATCCCAACCTGTCACACCCCGGCTTTCCACAGCCAATCTAAACACTGGTGCCCCGGGTGGGGAATATCGTGATGTAAGTTGATATCATCATAGTCAATTAAACACACCACAACGAAAGTCTTGGATTTAAATTACTATTATAAACCAATTGTTCAAAATACAAAATAATATACAGGCTCGTAATAGAAGATCCACAGGCGGATCATAAACTGTAAAAAGAAAGAATGTAAAACAGACTTTGGGCAGATCTAGGATTTGCGAGATCCTCTTATCACTACCAAGCACTTCCAGCCTATTTTCATATTGTACCTGCAAGCTTAGTCTTTTGAAAATACGTCAGCTTTCACTGGTAAATACACCCAACTGACTCATTTTGAAAACATTTAAATAAAATGTTTTAAGTGCGTATCGGCACAAAATCTTATAACTTGGGAAAGTTGACCGTCCAACTTTGTTAACAGATTTACATGTTTGTCCATACATACAGGGCACGGTACGGAGACCGAGACATGATTAACGTACACACCACTTTGGACTCATGAAGGAGTCATTTCTTCCCAACCTTGTGGGTAAAGCATTTTGAGCGTCTATCCTACACCCGCGCTAAGGTCGTGGCCATTTTCTATTATAATGAGCCGAGGATATCCAGGACACGGTAGTTAATCCCCGATGTTTAAGTTATCAAACAAAACGGATTAAAACAGAATATGCGGATTTACTAGCCACAATCCGGCATTCGATTGATCCCATTACCGACCAAGCGGTAATAATTTACCGTAACCCAAGCCCGTATAAGTGAAATAAGTCGAGAGTGTTTACCTGAGCTAGTCTTCTTTTAATTTAATAACTCAGCCGTACACAAAAGTATTAAGTGCAGATAGCATTTACTGACAAGTCTCTTCTGGATTATGACATAAACTAACCAATTAAATACTAACGGTATTTATTTAAGTCATAGACTTAGACCGACTAGCCTACTTGATCTAAACGTATAAGCTATATTAAACGATGATCGGATAGAATGTAGTTTAATCCCAACAAGTACATTGACTTGTGTAATATGGATAAAGTATAAACATTCTGGATTTTGAGACTTAAATGACAAGGTTAGGCCCGTTTCGGTTAATTTCCATAAACTAGTTACATATACTTAACCGTACGCATATCAGTGATATAGGGTAACCAGATAAGTCATGGACAAGTTCTATATGCCATTACACTTTAAATAAGTTGTAATCAGTAGCATATCAACTTTTATGCCCGTTATGGTTTTAAAATGAACTATGCCTCATATGGGCATTTTGGTAATTTCATACCTTATAAAAAGAACTTGAATATAATTTTAATGTTATAACCATAAGTATTTTGGAAAAGTAACTTATTTATGATATAATATCAGTAGGATATTAATTATATGTGTAATTTATCTTTTACGACCAAATTATGCACCGAAAGGGCATTTTGGTCATTTTTACACATAGTTTATAAATTATTTTGGATTCGGAGTTTATATCATGTACCTACTTTAAAAGTATTTAAAATAAGTTTTAAAATCAGTAGGTAACAAGTCTTTGTTGGTAAATACAGTTTTAAACCATACTATGCGCCGAAACGACGCTTATGTCGTAAAATGACGATTTTTGTGATGTTTAATGAAAACTGATGTTAAGGTCAGGTTAGCATGTCTTATATATGTTATTTAATATAACATATTAGTAGGTAAAAGATTTATTTTGAAAGAATGTGATTAAAACCATTTTATAAGCCTTAAGGGCTTTATCGTCATTTACCGAAATAATGCAAGGACCTGTTCGTAAACTCAGTTATAATCTGTTTGACATCTCAAATAATCCTACTTATAATACTACATCAGTAGGAAACTTATTTTCAAGTTAAACCTCTTTTTATGCAAAAAGGGCATTATAGTCAAAATGGCATAGTTATGGAACTTGTGCATAAACTCATATTCTGATTATGATCATGTAATATAATCTTAGAGGGTTATGCTACATATTATTACAATCATCATGCAACTTTAGATCGGTAGCTAACTAATCTATATCTTGTCAGAACCGAAAGTCAAAGCAGAAGTCAAACTTCACGACTTTCGGTTGCGAACCGACCCTAGAACTGAAATTGACAAGCCGAACATGTTCTAATAATTATTACAAACTTGTTTAAGTGTCAAAACAGGTTTCATAACATATATAAGATTAATTGATAACATTTTAAAAAAAATGGCTTGTTTCACTTTTTAATATCAATATTTTGACCCGTCAATTGGTCTAGCAAACGTGATCTTCAGGAGGTGCCCTTTATAGGGACTAACACCTACCTTATTACAATCACTTAGCCATCTTCATTATGAACAATGGATGGACCATAATGGTCTTAACCAAAACTCAAGGCGTTTTCCATAAAACTTTTGACTTTTAGCTATAAAAGCCTATAAACGAAAATGCATGAGGAAGGAACACTTACAAGTGGTTCCTAGGATGCAATAGAACTAAGTTGGATGCTCCTTTCAGTTAGGAACTTCTAGAGGGGGGAGATAGAGTTGTGAATGAGAAAGGTACAAGTTCAAATGGTGAACCTTGGCACCTATTTAGAGTTTGAGAGCTTGAAGGAGGTGATGCCTGGTCTTAAGGGGTGTAAGAGGAAGCTTACAAGTGTCCTAAAACGTGGCATAACAGTTTGGAAAGCCATGGTTTCAAATTAAATGGTTTTTGGCAATTTGTGTGGAGGCTAAGGCAATTTTCTGCAGAACAGGCCTATCGCGCCCTGCGAGAGGCCAAGGCCCTGCCTCTCGCGCCCCGTGTTAGTTTTCAAAGTTTGACACTTTTAGACCCTCAACTTATAAAACCTCCAAAAACACTTTTTTAGCATATTTAGCCCTCCATAACCAATACTTGGCGTACCCGGGAGAATGCCTGGACATTGTCGAGCTCTCGGTTCATTAAAAGGTCACTCAGAGGTATAAATTAACATGTTAACACTTTTAACCCCTCCATTATCCAACTTTCACATATTTTGCGGATTTAATCCCTCTCGTCCAACAAATGGGACGCATAAGAGTTAGGACTTCGTAAAGGGTCATTCAGAGGCTCACGTTTAAACATGTTGACATATCAGTCACTCAGAGGCTAGGCATGTTGACATATCAGTCACTCAGAGGCCATTGTTTGAGCATGTTGACACCTTTATTCCCTATTAGTCTTTAATAGACTAAATTTAAAAATATAACACGTGTCACTATACTATTGGACACGACTTTACGAGGTGATGCAAATATGCACCAACACTTTTCCATGTATCTTAGTGGTTCATGAATGGAGACATAATGCTCTATTCTTTTTTTGAGGTCCAAAGAGTAGCCTCCAGTCTTCCCTAACCCTAGGATTGTGAGATCCCAAGAACTTACGGATTAATAAACGTGATGATTATGTTTATGGTACATCTCTCTGAGGTTTGGATGGATGAATATGGTGAAGAAAAAAAATGTCCAGAGTTCCCAATATCTCTGTCTTTGTAGACTTTAGTAGCACATCGTTAATCCAAGTTCCAAAGTTCAAAGCACTCCAAATGTGAAGTTATGAGCTCATATGCTGGAAGGACCTATTTATAGGCTTGATGCCTCCATGCGCAGGACTCGTGCACTAATGAGGTGCTCATACGTGCGTAGCGTAGAACTCCTACGCATGTAAGGGTCCTTTTGCATAAAATCTCAAACATAAAATGACCTAGATCGGTGTTTAGACATATGTTTGGATAGAGATAATACTAGTTCGGTAGAAATTTCGGCAGTATAACGTTTAGTCATCCCAATTGTATACCAAATCATACTGAAAGAGCATACATCATCTAAGCCTAGGAGAGAAGACACAGTTTGATATCCTCTTAATGCCGACAACTACCAAACTTTGGAAGTCATGCTCATCCCTACCTTATTTATAGGCGTAGGACCCCCAAGCGCATGACTCTTCCGCACACACGACTCACGCGTATGTAGGACTCCTGCATGCGTATGTATCTTGTGCTCCTATTCTCACATAAAAATATAATATATTCAACACACACTCAATCTAGCCTATTCTCACAGTAATAGACACACTAAATGCACTAACAAATTCATCCTTGTCCATTGCTCTGGAATCTTGTTCTTAGTATGAAATTTGTGTTGAGTATTTTGCAAATTCAATCAAGTATTTGTTGATGTCGTAAGCTACCCATCAACATATTCCTCCTCGATTGATTATTTGGGTTTGCATTTAAATCAGTATATTCCCTTTGAATTGATGCTTCAAGTCTTAATCTGCACAGTTACTAACATAATCCCCTGATTTGCTAAAATACAATATTTATGAACATTAATCAATTTGAATTTAATTAATGCAGCCTCTTCATTTCAACATTAACCACATCCGAGTCCACTTTTAACCACTCCTTGCTTGATCCTTTGATCTTCAAAAACTTAACCGACATTTGATAGAAACTTCGAATACCATACTAGTTATCTTCAAATAAGCAAATACCCACGAAAATCTAAAATCCCATTTTCCGTAATCAACTTTATGCTTCATCAACTTGAATGACTGATCAAAGTAAATGATTATCTCCACAATAGGCATATCTTCATAGGATCTGTTGGTGCATATTATGTCCGTCATTGTGCGAATAAGCTAGATAGAGTGCAGGTTGAATATTATATAGTTTAGATACGAACACACGACTTAATTGCGGACGAGAAAGGTCTTTAAATGTCACTTCGTACGAAGTAGGCCACTTTGTACGAAGGTAACAGGTCGGTTCGTCCGAAGTTACCTAGTGTCACTTCGTACGAAGTTATCTCAGTTCGTATGAAGTTAAATGTCTCAGTTCGCATGAGGGGAGATGTCTATATATAGCGTCGTGTGATCATTGTTTTCCAAGTTTTGGAGTTTCAAGATGGGAAATGTTGGAGAAATCCAAATTTCTCCAGCTCGTCAAGATGTATACTCTTTCGGTATGATTGGAACCTTGTGACTTATGACTATTATTCTGCTTCTACTCCATTCTTAAGAACATTCTACCGAATTAGTTTTATTTTACCCAAACTTCCGTCTAGAATCGCCGGATCCTTGACTACCAATTAGTATCAGAGTGATGCCGATTTAATTGATCTAACAGTTTGTCGAATCACCTATGCTCATGAATTATGGACTTTTGAGGGGTTTTAGACGTAAATCGACAAATAAACGGACAATCCAGGGACAAAAATTAAAATTGAAACCATAGGATTGTTTAGAAATGACTTTTGACAATATTTGGGGAAGAATCATCATGAAATTCGAATAAATAAAACTTTTGGATCAAAAATTATGATTATCATGGAATTACCTTCGCACGAAGGTACTCTCTTCGCTCGAAGATAGTCACTTCGCACGAAGATAATCACTTCGTATGAAGGTAGTTACTTCATACGAAGGTACCTTACCCTCATACGAAGGTAACCAAAATGCCTAAAAAATTGGTGATTGAAAATTTATTCGAGATTCTAACGATTAATACGGGCTATTCGGGGACACCGTCGAGGGCTTCAGAGAACAGATGTGATGACCCAATCACAGAGTGGTGAAGATAATGGGGTAGTCATTGATAATGATGCAGAAAGATTATCCTTTAGTATAGCAACTATTAATAGGCCTTAATGTAAAATTCGCATGGATGAAAAACTGACTTTGTGGACCAAAATGACACATTTTCTACATAGTAGAGTTTTTTAAAGGTTAGAGAGGACTGAATTTGCCAAATTTGAGGGGGAAATTCGTTGACATGTTCTAGAGAGGTTAGAATTTAAAAAAAATGAGGGGGAATAAAAAATTCATAGAATATATTGAAATTTCGACGTTTTTGAAATTCGTGACTTGCAATAGTATTCGGGTGGTTCCGAATTCAGATTATCCCGAGATACGTAAGATCTGGAGCCATGTTAGTTTGTGATCATAGGAAGTTCAGAGTCTTCAGATCGAGATCAGATTGATGTCTTAGGGTTTGAGTCCCGGGTCCTCGTTAAGTCTATCAGCAGGATTAGCATCAGGAAATGCATCAGTATTATCATACTTAAAAGATATCACAGATTTGTGATAGTCTAAAGTGTTAGAATGTTTAATCTTTGAGCAGAGGAATTGTTTTTCAGACTAACATGTTTGCTGATTAAGTTGTTGCTGGGACTAACGGAGAAAACCAAACATCTGTTACCGTGAATGAAGAGGAAGAATGTGATTCTGAACATGGAAAAATGTTTCTCTGATTTGATTGTGTTACCAGATAATTGGTTATCCGATGTAGATTTGCTGATTAAAGAGAATACCATTTTGCTGATCAATCATTCAGATTCTCGTGAAAAGTGATTATGGAAAATGGGTTTTCAGATTTTCGCGGGTATTCACAAACTTAAAAGTTTTTCAGTGTGATGTTCGAAGTTTCTGTCAATGTGGGTTCTTGAAGATTAGAGGATCGAGTATAGGAGTGCGCTAAAACCAAACGCGGATGTGGTTAACATAGAAACAGAGATGTTACATCTATTAGTTTCTAAGTTGGTGATTAGTCGTCAAGATTACAGTTAAGCAAATTAGAGGAAGTCGGGAACCGTGCAAACAAAGACTTGAAGATTTATTCCAGGCGAAATTATTTTAGGGGGAATTTAATGAAGAAATTGCAAACCCGAATCACCAATCAAGGGGGAATTTGTTAACACATTCTACAACATCGACAATGCCTGGTTGAAGTTGCAAAATTCAAACACGACTCTCATATTTCAAGATCAAGATCAAGCTTCGATAGTGACGTATAGAGGGGAATTGTTGGTGCATATTATGTATGGGTCACTATTTGAATAGGCTAGATAAAGCGTGTGTTGAATATTGTATAGTTTAGATATGAACACACGACTTCAGTGTGGACAGAAAGGTGTTTAAACGTCACTTCATACGAAGTAGGCCACTCCGTACGAAGGTAGTTACTTCGTACAACGGTAACATGATCAGTTCATACGAAGTTAACTAGTGTCACTTCGTACGAAGTTAGCTCAGTTTGTATGAAGTTAAATGTCTCAGTTCGCACTAGGGCAGATGTCTATATAGCGTCGTGTGTTCATAGTTTTGCAAGTTTTAGAGTTCCCAAAGGGGAAATGCTGCAGAAATTTCCAATTTCCCAGCTTGTCAAGATGTATACTCTTTCTGTATGAATGGAAGCTTATGACTTATGACTATTATTCTGCTTCCACCCCATTCTTAATAACATTCTACCGAAATAGTTTAATTTTACCCAAACTTCCGTCTAGAACTGTCGAATCTTGGACTAGCAGGATAAAAATTATTTGGTCACACACTGTGATCTTCAAAGTATAAAAATTAAACGTTCTTAAAAGATCAATTATGTCGTCTTCTCCTAGTGCAACGTAATCTTCAAACATCATTATTTCTTGACGGTTAATTCTGAAAATACTCATCTTCTTGAAAATCCAATATGTAGTCTTTTCCAGACAGAGCTGCCATGATCAATTTCATTCATTTCTTTACCAATATACTAGTAAACTTAAAACTCTTCTAAAATTGACGTTCAATAAAGATTGTCTAATATTATCTGCAAACCAGCTTGACCAAGACTGAGACTTCAATTTGTTTCCAAACTAAAGAATACAAGATACTCTGCATTACCACATAATTTGAGTTGGAAACACCCGAATATTGTTGCATCTATTCTCTGTCACTTTTTGTTTGAATTTTCAAAAATGCTCTGAATTTTGATATACGACAAGAAATTTTTATTCTCTATATTTTTTGGCAAATTCTGACCTCTTTAAAATCATCTCTAAATTTCCAAGAATTTTTCCCTAATCTTGGCAAATTTTAATCTCTACTCTCTCGAAGAAAAACTTAACTTTGCGGAATATTTGACTTTTTGTTCCACAAAAGCAAGTTTATCATCAGTGCGGAATTTTACAATTTGGCTCATTCATAGTCACTTCACCAATTGATGAAAGTTATGAACTAATCTCTAGGACTACCCCACTATCTATCAACACTCTATGATTTCATCATCTTATCACATTCTTTGAATCCTCTGACGTATCCCGAACAACTCGTATTTAATGTTAAAATCTCATCGATACGAAAAACATTTTCTCAGTATTTCAATCATGCGTACCACTCCTGCGTGCGTACGACTCCTACGTGTATAGCTCCTACGTAGCACTCTACGCATGCATCACTCCTACACTCTAGGCTGTTGTTTCTAATTTTTTTTTAATCTAAAGTCTTTATTTCTTTGAAATTCATGATGAAACCACCATAGACATGCGCAAAAAAAATCAATTCTAAATGTAACAATATATTCAATTTGACATTTCATCCGTGAATTGATATTCAATTTTTTTTATTTTACGTCTAAAACACATAATCATGAGCGTAGGTGATTCAATCAACGATTAGATCGATTGGATCGGTACCGTGGCTCTGATACCAATGGTAGGACCCATATCGATGTTTAGACGAAAGTTTGGATAGAGGTAATACTAGTTTGGTAGAAATTTCCATAGCATTACATTTAGCCATCCTGTTTTATTAGCTTCCAAATCATACCGAAATAGCATGCATCATCTAAGCCTAGGGAGAGAACATGCAGTTCGATCTCCTCACAATCCTAAAAAACTACCAAACTTATGAAGTCATGCGCATCACTACCCTATTTATAGGCGTAGGACCCCAAGCGCATGACTATTGCGCACGTACAACTCATGCATATGCAGGGTTCTTGCATGCGTATGAATTTTACACTCCTATTCTCACACAAAACTACACAATATTCAACACACGCTCTATCTAGCTTATTCGCATGGTGACAGACACACAAAATGCACTAACAACAACAGCGCAGTGGGTGTGTAATATGCCATCAATTATACATGTTTTAGTGCATAATTATCATACCATGTTGCTGCATTTCATCACATCTTGCATCCCTCTCGCTAGTTAACTGTTTGTTGACTATTATAGTAAAGGTTATGATAATAATTTCCTATCCCCATCTTGTGCATCGCGCATGGATACCTCTATTGTTTTATCCACATTTCATATTGCCAACCCTATTTTACTCTTCTTCTACAATCCACCAAACCCACCATCACGACCACCCACCACCACCATTACCCACCACAACACAACTCTTATACTTCAAACCCTTTTTATTATCATGATTACTTTCCATTATAGTGTTTAAAATCTTGAAAATGTTGATCAACCTAAAATTGATGATTATGCCAGCAGGTCTTGTACCGCCCACCATGCCCAGACGCTGGACCGCTCTGACGGTGACAACTTTGTCATCATCGGCGACTCCTATGTCTCCTACCAACTTCCTAAAGTCTCTTTTGAATTTCAATTAAGTTATTTTTACCTACGTAGGCAAGTTTCAATGTCGCACATTTACAATTAATATATGACATACCTTGAACTATCAAAATCATAAACACTTAAAAATCGTAGATTATCTAATTCTTTAAGTTATTTAATTGTTAACCAGCCACACTCAATTTCTACATTCTTATAACTTTATAAATCTTTCTACGTTTAATTGTATATTCATTGTTCTCCTCATCACATACGTCTAAGGAAATTCCTAAAATATTGAGTTTAGTAATTTGCATCAGTATCAAAGAAACAAAATAAATTCTCCTCCACATTAATATATCAACAACAATTATAAAAACATACCTTAGATGTTGTGTACCCAGCAGCCAAAGCAAGCATCAGTTGCACTATAATAGAAGTCCAGGAACTTTAAATGTCTTAAACAAAATCTCACCAGCAAGAATTCTGGTGGTGTTGGTGGGCTTTCAGTCTATAAAAAGTAATGACATCGCACGTAATTCAAAATACACTACTGCCAAAATTGTTCTATTGCATCCCAATTTTCCACCTGCTCGTATTTGATCGGGTAGGTTAGATTGTAGGTACTACTATTTCTTGATTTGTGATGTCCTAAAAGTAGTCTAATAAAAACAATTAAAATTACTTTAATTCTAGACTCAAAGTTATACTCTAGACTCATAAACTCGACTAAACTACTAACCAGCAAGTGAACCGATCAATTAAAGAAAAGCTTAAGTAAGTCCGGCTATCGAACCCACAAGACTCTCTAATTACGTTGACGACTCTATCTAGACTAAATTGACACACTTATTTATGTTTGGGGGAGGTTTACTAAACGTCCTAAATTTATAATTAAACTAATATTAACTTAACTAAAGAGAATTAAAACGGACTTTTAAATTGGAGGTTTAATTCAAGGATGGTGAAATAGCTACCTAGGTTAGAATCCTTATTACTGTTGAATGGGTTTTTAGTTGACTAGTAATGCGATAGGGAACCGGGATCTTAATTTACTAAATCCTAAGGAATACCGAACAGGACTCCCGACCCTTCTCAGGAAGACACCTATAATATCCTAAAGATAGATATGTTTACCGTTTTTGAGACTTCCTTTCGATTATCTAATATATTCAATAAAGTGTCTAAGTTAGCTAACTATCTCTCAAAAGGAAGCCTAGATTAACTATGACTATTGATTTGGTTTAACCGACTCGAATATGGTAAGTAAACTAAAGCCGGGTTTTTTTTGAAAACCTAACTCTAGCAATTTATCTATTTAATTCAGTTAATAAATTATTATTTCTCAATAATTAAATTTAGTATAATATATTTTACTTAATTGTTTTTTCGGTTTATTGGCCAATATTACCGAACAATTACCCGAACCTGTTAAGACCCGACAATCAACGCAAACCTATTTTATGGAAGACATCCAACTAGATTCATGTAAAACAATCAAATAATCAATAATTAGATCAAAGCATGTGAATACACCAAATCAAATAATCAAAGTTCCTTACTTTATTAAAAATCCCTTATACGCATTAAATAATCAATAAAAATCCAAACTTTAGTAAATAGTCATTAAAACCTAGGTAGCAATACTGAATTTTGCAAAGTATCATAATCATAAACATAATTAAAACAATGATAGAAACTGAATTCATCAAGATCAAGAACAAGTAAACTAGAGGGTAGGAAAATCGGTGGTAAAACCCGTGAGTGCTTCGATCTCTAAGCTTCTGGCTTCAATCCGATGATTCCCAGCAACTTTAACTTCAAACACAAGCTCCAAATCTCCAGAATTATTGCTCCCCAACTCCAAAGTCCAATTATTTTGTAATTAGAGTTAAACTCTAATTAATATACTTATCTTTCACAAATTTGATCACTTTACGAACTTCTAACCAAATAACCCTCTCACCACCCGCGAGAGGTATTCCTCAGCCGGTCGCGCCCCGCGACCGGGTTATAAATCTCCGGATAATTATCACCCTCCCGCTGGCCGCGAGAGGCTTTGGCTAGGGCAGTCGCGGGCCACCTAAAGATGGTTTCACCCATTTTTCAATTCGTTTCTTCACTCGGCTTCCAACTTCGGTCCGGCTCGGTTTCTCTCACCATTTCAGCTCATTTTCTCGTCTTTTTATCTACTTTCACAAACCAAGACCTGTGAAACGTATTTGGATTAAAAGTAGATATATTCTTATAAAACCGAAACGAATATTAACTAAATTAATACAAACTCTACACGATAAATAGATGTATTATTCAATACATCAAATATCCCCACACTTATTCTTTTTCCATCCTCGAAAAAGAATTATGCAAACGGAATCATAGCCATGTAATTAATCGACTTCAAAAATAGGATTATTTACTTAAGGTTGAAATTTATATTAACTGGGATTGCAAGTATTCGTATCCACTTAAACTCAAAACTCGGTTAAAAATTCTTATCATGTGAATTTAGTTTAAGTTGGGTCAATCTACCTAAGGTCTTATACTAGAAAACATAGTACACCTAAGAACGAATCATTCGACCCATTTCCTAACCGTTTTATACCAAAATCAAAAGAATTAAAAACCAAGTAATTTTTCTCGTTTCTTTTTTTTTCTTTCTTTTGAGCACTTGATTTCTTTTTGCATATCTAACCTAGAGGTTATCTCAACCAGAGTCACTATCCTCGGGAGCGAAAACATGGGCTTCGATATTTAAGAATTTTTCAACTTATCCTAGAGGGATTCTCGATGAGAGTCACCATCCCCAAGAGAGATTCCATAGGCCTCGTCTACTTTTTCAATCAAGCTCATTTTTTTCTATATTTTTTTCTTCGTTTTACATGATAAAAAATTCTAAAGATTTTAGCTTATAACGGCATTCCTTATACTATTATTGGCAGTTTCCGCTTCCCGTTTTTCCTAGATGAGTACCCACTAGTAGACCGACATTTAAGGTATATTAATCTCAAAGAAACTAAGAACCGATCGAGTCTACTCACATATCCCAAGTTAGACACAAACTCAACCTTTTATTAACTCATATTATCATTATTTGAAACCGAATAAAAACTCCACTTTTCTATCATTTTCCGTTTATATTTTTTAAAACTTCTTCTATAAAAGACATTTTCTGATTTTTTATTTTTTTCAAACTAAATTAAAACTACTCTACGACTTAACTATCCCATCCCCATACTTCAATTTTGCATTGTCCCTAATGCAAGGATGAGAAGACTCACTACTAAACAATAAAAACTGAAAAATAAATAAATAAAATACTAACTATACAAGTGAAATGACTTAGCTGATATGCAAGACTGTCAATGTACCAGTCAATTCCACCCAAGCCCTCCAATCCGAACACGCTCAGCAAACTACTCTCAACTCTCACACGCGAACGGAAGCGATAAATAAAACACCAACCTATCAACCAACAAAAATAACTTCCAAACAGAAAATAATAAATAAATAAATTGTTTTAAGAAGCTTACCACAACCATACCCCGAACCAACCCAAATATCCCAAATGTAAAGTGTTTAAAAATACAGACCAACAGAAGGATGAAAACATCATAAAACAAAAAAAGAAATTTTTAAAGAACCGTTGCTGCTGACTAGTCATCCTCCTCTGATTCCTCTGACTTCTCAAACACCTGGTATGGTTCCACATCCTCCATACCACTTGACTGACCATGCTGCCCTCTCTACTAAAAGTAAGATGGTACCCCCATGTGTAGGTTCTCCATCATGTATCTCATACCGTCTTCCAACCTCCGCTAGCCTTCCTCGTGGATCCTCCTGCTCTCCATCATCGCCTAGCGAACCCCACCAAACTGCTTGTCAACATAACCTCTCAAGTCTCTAAAACCAGTCTCCATCCTATCATACAATGAGTCTAACGTGAGTGGTTCAGGACAGGGCTATCTAAGAGGATACTGCCTGCCCAGCAGCTCTTGGCGGGTCATCGGTCTCTAATATCGTGAAGGAACGCCGGATTACATGGATGAAGCAGCCTCAGAACCTGGAGGAGACTGAACCTGAGGACCGTGTCTAATAGCCTCCCAACTGACAGGCTCGTGAGAAGTCAAAATCCCGGTAGCCTGAAGATCACGTACACCCATGAAGCACGGGGATGGGCCCTCTCTCATCTTGTCTCGTGGGTATCGATCGAACACCCCGAGACTCTCTACTAACCATGTAATCAGGGGCCCACAATATATCCTAGCCCCCGGTCTCCCCTTCATAACCACATCATAGACCACACGAAAATAGTAGCCAAGTTAGCTGGTCTCAACTAAACCATACACATTAAACAAAACAAGCTGACCTGGTTCACCTTATTATCCCCCTGCCCCCTACCAACCAGTGTGGCTGGCAAAATATTATGTATAAACCAGTAAACGGGATCGATGATGTCACTAGCAACCATGTTGTTAGAGTACGGCGCAGCTGAAATTGTACCCCAGAACCTGACCAACTCATCCGTTTGAACATTGTGTAGATGCCTCCTCTTGAAAACCCCCTGCAGGCTGGTAAAGAACTCCAGTGACTGGACCTCGTCCACCGTATAAAACTGAGTAGCTGCGGCGAACTGGGGATGGTCATCTCCTAGATATGCCTCCCCAAGGCAAATGACACAACATCACTTTTAGAAAACTTCCCTTGCTGATATTCAAAGGTTGAATGAAGTTCAAGAGTTATCTCTTTGTATTGTCAGTCGCCGTAGTCTAGCACTCTCCTGAATTTATTTCCTAAAAGCCCATAACCTGACTAACTCATCCGTTTGAACATTGTGTGGATGCCTCATCTTGAAAACCCCCTGCAGGTTGGTAAAGAACTCCGGTGACTGGATCTCGTCCACCGTATAAAACTGAGTAGCTACGATGAACTGGGGGATGGTCATCTCATAGACATGCCTCCCCAAGGCAATGACACAGCATCGCTTTTAGAAAACTTCCCTTGCTGATACTAAAAGGTTGAATGAAATTCAAGAGTTATCTCTTTGTATTGCCGCTCGTCGCAGTCTAGCACTCTCCTGAATTTATTTCCCGAAAGCTATTCGATTCTACCCTGCTGACCTAGATGGTCTAGCATATCCCAATCAATCCGTCATTATGGCAATAAGTCTACTGTGATTAGGTCGGCCAGTCGCTCACTCTCCTTCTCTGCCCAAAGTTTGGGGGCAGCGGTTGGGTTTCAGAATGATCACCTCTTGGTCGGGCCGCAGGTCCCCCCTTCTTTTTACCCGGTCTGCTTGAGCTACCTTCACCTGACATCTCCAAAAACTGTTCGATTCACAAGCAAAACAAGTAAGCCATCAGAAGAATTAAACCATTGTGAGCAATGACTGTATAGCATTACATTCGCGGTCATGACCAGAAAAAAACACTTTACCAAATATTATTAGATATATTTTATTGGGTGTTAGCAAAAATACTAATTTATTAGACCGAATCTCGCCCGAATGGAGATTGAGTATGGGCGAGATATCTTATATGCATGAATGTCCAATTGCCAACCCATATCCCAAACATACCTAAAAACACGACTACCCCCTTCCGGCACTTTACTTGTCCTCAATTAATACCCAAGTGCCAACAACCAACCCAACATTGAGTTCCAAAACATAAGATAAAAACTTTATAGCCAATGCAGAAAAACGGGTTAAAAATTTCTTTCAAAAATAAGATTTTTATGACGAGCATTACTAACCCGAATCCCCACACTCAATGTGGAACCCTACCAAACCAATCCACCCGTAAAATGTACCCATTTGCACCCAAACATCCTAACTAGAAGTGGTTTGGCCCATACATCCAACCACAACCCAAACAAAGTGCACCCCAAAACCCTCAAGGAAACTAACATGCAACCTAACAAGACCCAACACTAAACCATATAAAACAACTAAGTAATATACGAAAATTAAAGCATAAAAGTTACAAGAACACATACCTTAGCGCCGATCAACAAGAAGAACTAGGAAAATAAAATGTAGGTTGCAAATCCCTTGAAAAGCTTGGTGAAAAGGGTTAAAGATGCAAACTTTAACTTGGAAATCAGTTATGGTTGATGTGGGGAAGTGGTGGAAGAAGATTTGGGAGAATGGAAGTGATTATAGGTGGACTGTGGTGGTGGTTGGAGTGGTAGCCTTACGTGTGAAGTGAAGTATTTAGGTTGAAAGTGAAGAAATTGGGGATTAGGGTTGCAGGTTTGGCGTTTATGTCTCTCGCGGCGCCGTGACCAAGTGAAATTGCTCTGGGGTTAGAAGTCTCTCGCGGGCGCGACCGAGTTGAGGCATGCCTCTCACGATCCGCGAGAGAGGTGGTTTCACAGAAAGTTTTGAAATTTGGCCAGTTTTGTTGCCTTATAAAATTTTTTTGATTCATTCCAACTTTGTGAAAACCCTCTTGACACCCGATTATATAAAAGAACTTACCTACAAAAGACAATTCCTCATCGGCTGTGGTTCCATGTTGGTGATATAACCTGTAAACGACTAAACGACACAAAACAAACAAAATACGAACTACGAAAAACAATAATTAGCACTATAAAAACATGAAATGTAAACTACTATCAAATATACAAACTCTACACTTGAGTTTTCACTCAAGACCCTATTCGGTGGTACGAGGTGGAACTTCGAGAGGAGTTTCCTCCATCTCGGTAGAATCGATCGGCCCTCCTAAATAATATTTCAATATATGGCCATTTACTTTTCAAGTGCCTCCATCGGCTTCATCTCTCAATTCTATTGTCCCGTATGGAAATACTTCATTCATCACATAAGGACCATTCCACTTGGACTTCAGCTTCCCGACGAACAATTTCAATCGCCAATTGTATAGAAGCCTTTATCGCCGACTTTAAACACTTTCACTCCTTTCAACTTCCTATCATGCAAAGCCTTTGTTTTCTCTTTGATACTCCATGATCGCTCATAGGTTGCATCTCGAAGCGCCTCCAATTCATGAATTTGGAAGTAGCGTCTCTTAGCCGCTTCAGTAAGGTCTAAGTTCACGGTTTTGAGGGCCCATAATGCTTGGTGCTCGAGCTCTACCGGAATATAGAAAGCTTTTCCATAGACAATCATAAATGGAGTGGTACCTAAAGGTGTCTTATAGGCGGTTCTAAACGCCCATAATGCATCATCAAGCTTGTCCGACCAATCCTTCCTACTTTTGCCTATCGTATTCTCTAATATCCTCTTCACCCATCAGTTTGCATTCTCAACTTGACCGCTTGGTTGATGATGATAAGCGGTAGAAAATCAATGAGTGACACCGTAGCGTGCTAATGCCTTCTCTATAACGGCATTACAGAAGTGAGTGCCACGGTCACTAATGATGGCCTGAGGTGTACCAAACCTAGTGAATAGCTTCTTCAAAAATCTCACCACTCGGGCGTCATTTGTAGGTAAAGCTTGAGCTTCCACCCACTTAGAGATGTAGTCAATTTCCGCAAGGATGTACCAATTCCCGCTAGAGATGGGAAACGGTCCCATGAAGTCGATCCCCCAAACATCAAAGATTTCAAGAATTTGGATCGGGTTTGGGGGCATCTCGTCCTTAGATGAGATATTTCCGATACGCTGGCAACAATCACATTTCCTAACGAACTCTAAGGCATCCTTAACTACCGAAGGCCAATAAAAACCGCAATCGAAGACTTTTTGTGCGGTGACATGTGGACCATGGTGACCTCCTGTCAATCCCTCATGTAAAAGCCTAAGGATCTCTACCCCCTCTTCTCGACTTATACATCGCCTAAGAATTCTATCACCTCCTATCCTAAATAGAAACGGGTCATCCCAAATGTAGCGCCTAACGTCACGGAAGAATTTCTTCTTCTGCTGAATGGTCATACCCTTCAGAACTACTCCATTTGTGAGGTAGTTCGCAAAATCCGAAAACCACGACATACCCTCCTTCTCTGCCACCACAAACTCTACTGATTCATGAGGGAATCTATTACCGATTTCCTCCTCACGAATTTCTTCTCTACTCGGATCTTCTAATCGGGATAGACGATCGGCGGCTACATTCTACGCTCCCTTCTTATCCTTAATTTCTATATCAAACTCAGAGAGCAGGAGAAACCATCGAATAAGACGAGGCTTCGCGTCCTTCTTTTGGAAGAGGTAATGCAAAGCCGCATGATCGGTAAAGACTATGGTCTTAGAAAGGACGAGGTATGAGCGGAACTTATCGAATGCGAAAACTATAGCTAGGAGTTCCTTCCCAGTTGTGGTATAATTTCTTGGGCGTCATTAAGGGTTTAGCTAGCATAATAGATAGGGTGGAAGTGTTTATCTCGTCTTTGGCCAAAAACTGTACCGACTGCATAGTCGCTCGCATCACACATGAGCTCAAAAGGCAAGCTCCAGTTGGGTGAGAAGAGAATGGGGGCACTCACGAGTTTCTCTTTCAAGATAGCAAAGGCCTTTAGGCATTCTTCATCGAAGACGAAGGGAACATCCTTCTCTAAGAGTCAGGTTATGGGTCATATAATCTTAGAGAAATCCCTAATAAATCACCTATAAAAACCAGCATAACCAAAGAAACTACGGTTAGATTTCACGCTCGTCGGTGGAGGAAGTCTACTAATGGTATCTATCTTAGCTCTATCTACCTCTATACTGGCTCGAGATATCATGTGACCTAACACGATCCCCTCTGTCACCATGAAGTGACACTTCTCCCAATTTAACATCAGCCTAGTCCCTACACACCACTTCATCATTGCATCAAGGTTACAAAGGCACTGATCGAAAGTGTTTCCATAGACAGAGAAGTCATCCATGAAAACCTCCATCGAAGTCTCGATCATATCTTAGAAAATAGCGACCATGCATCGCTAAAATGTAGTTGGAGCATTACATAATCCAAAGTGCATGCGGTGGTAGGCGTATGTGTCGTAAGGACATGTAAAGGTCGTCTCCTCTTGATCCTCCGGAGCGATGGGGACCTGGAAGTAACCTGAAAACCCGTCGAGAAAACAATAGAATTGTTGACCTGCAAGACGCTCTAGCATCTAATCGATGAACGAAAGTGGGAAATGGTCTTTTCGGGTGGCGTCGTTTAATTTTCGGTAATCAATGCACACCCGCCAACCGGTGACCGTACGCGATGGGATGAGTTCATTTTTCTCATTCATGACCATTGTCATTCCCCCCTTCTTGGGAACAACCTAAGTAGGACTCACCCAAGCGGAATCGAATATAGGATAGATTAGGCTAGCTTCCATCAACATGAGCACCTCTTTCTTGATAACTTCTTGCATATTCGGATTGAGGCGTCGCTGAGGTTGTACCACTGGCTTAAAGACATCCTCTATGAGGATCCGATGAGTATAGAAAGTTGGGCTGATTCCCTTGATATCGGATACTTTCCATGCTATGGCCTGTCTATTCTGCTTCAGAACATCTATCAGCTTCACCTTCTCCTCTGTTGTTAATTTCGAAGAAATTATAATGGGCAAGCTCGAATTTTCACCTAAGAAGGCATACTCTAGGTGGGAGGGAAGGACCTTAAGCTTTAACGGGGCCGGAGTATCTATAGGTGTGCTCTCACTTGCTGCACTAACCTCATAGAAGTTTAATGTATCAGGGACCCAAATTGGGTCATCCTCTATGTCCTCTCCCTCGCTCTCCTCAACTACTACTCTCTCATTCACTAAATCGGCTCCACTAATATACTCGATACAATGATCTACGCTCGACATGAATGAATTGAGAAAATAGACGGAATGACATGGGCCACTATCGCTATCTCCACCGCTAGGGTGTTGCATCGACCTAGCGATTTCGAAAGTGACGTTCTCATCCCCAACGTGAAGTGTGATTTACCATCATGAACATCGATAATCGCTTTCGCGGTACTGAGGAATGAACGACCTAAGATGATGGGCACTTTCTCATCGGCCTCCATATCTAAGATAACAAAATCCACGGGGAAAACGAATTTATCAACCTTAACTAACAAGTTCTCTATAATTCTCCGCGGATACTTAACTGACCGATCAGTTAGAGACAATGCCATACGAGTAGGAGTAAGATCCGCTAGACCTAATTTCTCATAGAGCGAGAAGGGCATCAGATTGATGCTAGCACCTAGATCGGCTAACGCATTAGCTGGAGCGATGGAACCACCAAATATACATGGAATAGTAAAGATACCTGGATCAGTAGGTTTTCCAATAACTTATTTAGAACTACGGCGGAACATCCTCCAGTCAAAGGAACATTTGAAAGCTCCCCAAGCCTATCTTTTCGTTTAAGAAGGTCTTTCAAAAACTTAGAATTTTTGGTACTTATTTTGCATTGTGTTGTTTTGCTGCTTAATTTCTCTATGGTGTCTGTGAGTTCTACTTCGTTTGTCTGTTTGTTTGATTTTGCGATTGTTGGTAAGTGTCTACAATATTGAATTCTAACTTTCATTGTGTATTTTTTTACTTCAATAAAAAAGAGAATTTCCAAAATTTTCTCTTTTCAAAGTGTTGGTCCCAAGGAGCTTCACCTAAAATTCTACACGATTGTGTGGCTTCATAGTGGAAGAAATGTATTTAAGTGGCTCTTTTACATGGTATGGCTTTCACATTTATATTTGTTTCTAAGGTTGCAGACTAAGTGTTCGATATATTGCAAGAATGAGTTGACTTTAATTAATGGTGTTTGATGTTTGCAGGACGAAAATGGGGTTTGATGTTTGCAGGACGAAGCAGTTAAAGGACATGACTGGTTAAGTTTGTAAATTGGCATCACGGTTGATGGAGATTTTTTTGTAGCGTGTAACGATTGCGGTTTTGCTTTCTACAGGTCGTGTTACGAGTATGAAAGAAGGGATAGCAATCAGAACTGCCCTTAATGCGAAACTAGTGCGGTTTTCTAGTCTGCAGGTCGTGTTAACTATATGTAATAAATTTTCTTAGTAGCATGGTTGAAGGTGATGATGATGAAGAAGATGTAGATAACATTGAGCATGAGTTTTGCAACACTCTATTCCTTTATTACCGAATATCTTACATATTCGGACGATTTCGTCCTAGATTTTCTTGAAAACATAGAACTTACACATCCAGCTTAACCGATAACCTAGACGAACTGACACGATGGCTTATTACACTAAATTTACAATTTGGAGTTATAAAATTTAAACTCGGAAGCTTTGTCATGCATGAGCATGTTTCAACATTCCCGTGATCCTCTCCAAGGAGATAACGGTTTAATAGTGTTTGGTTCTTCACATGCTTGGTCGTCCGTCCAGTTCTCGCCTTTTTAAAAGCATAACATAAACACTAAAAACAATTAGTGTTTGAGTTAAACGGTCAAAGGCGATTAAAACAACAAAGAAAAACAAATTCTATTCTTTAGAGGTTTATTCCCCTTCAATCCAATTCACATCCAATTCGGTCCAGACCTAATATATTCTTTAGAGGTTTATTTCTCTACACTTTTAAACTGCAAACTACCTGCGCCCAAATTCCTTGAGTATTTTGCTTCTACTACTTGGTTTGAAATTTATTACCCAACCGACCAGTTTGGAGGCATTATGCATTTTTGTTCATGCCTCGTACTTTCTTACCAAGTTTTTCATTATTTTTTCCAACCACAATCTCAATTATGGTTGGTTACTTTAGGCAAAACCTTAACGATCTAACAATACATTCCAGTACAGCGCTTTACTCAAACGACTCGGCATAAGACTATAAGTCTTTTTAGTTAAAGTCTCCCATATCTAATAACCAGAATGATCATTCGAACATATGACTATATAATCTACCCTTGGAGGTAGTTTAGGCAAAACCTTAAAGATCCAACAATACATTCCAATACAATGCTTTACTCAGACGACTCGTTATAAAACTATAAGTCTTTTTAGTTCAAGTCTCCCATATCTAATAACCGGAATGATCATTAGAACATAGGACTATCTAATCTACCCTTGGAGGTAGTTTACCCAAGCCCATTATCCAAGGGCATTTTAGTCAAATCTAAGACCTTTTCCAAACCGTCGAACTTTATGAGTTTAGACGAAAACTAGCGATTACGTTTCATTTGTCATCCCATCAACATTTATTAGGTCCCTAAGGACATAAAGATTTCTAATGGTTTAGTATTTTAAAACTCATTTAATCATATTTTCGCATTATGGACATGTCCTCGACTCTAATGGTTGTTTTACCAAAATATTAGACATACCTTACTTGAGGTGATCTAATGTCCACCCTTGACTCAACCAACTCTATTCGGACCATAAGCCCTTGTCAAGAGTTTAACTTATTGCACATACCTGGCGCGGGTCAAATCATTGACCCGTTACCGATATCTTTTGATTCTACCTTTCTAATTCTTGGCAATGCATGCCATACATTATGCTTACCTGTCAGCAAGCATGAGAGTTAACAACACATCATTAAATATCATTTTCAAACGATGATAACATCACCATTTGACCCGTATGTCTAGTTGACCCATTCATAGCTTACCCTTTTAGCGATTTAACTAACCATGTAATGTTTGTTGCCAAAAGGTGCATACTTACTATCTTACGCATTTGACCCGTTATAGTTTATAACATAGGAATCTATTTTAAAAATTCATTGGCCGACTACGAAAGATTCATCTTTACTATTTCGATCCATTTTGGTTCACGTTAGAAGTTTTGGTTTGTCACAAAAATTCATTTTTACGTGTTCGAACCATTTTGGTTCCCGCCAGAAGGTCTTATTTTGAAAGTTCATTGGTTTATCACCAAAAATTCATTTTTACATGTTTGACCAATTTTGGTTAGTGTCAAAAGGTCTTATTTTGAAAGTTATTGGTTTATCCCAATGTATTCATTTTTACTTGTTCGACCCATTTTGGTTCGCGCTAGAATGTCTTATTTTAAAAGTTCATTGGCTTATCACCAAAATATGGCTATTTACCATTTTACCCGTTATGGTTTACACCATAAGGTCCCATTTCCAAAATCTTTAGGTTAATAACCTAATGTGATCACTCATCATTTTGATTGTTTGACCCGTAATGCTTTACACGATAGGGACCTAGTTCTATACAATTTATTTGATCGCCAAATTGTGATTTAGCATAATATTACCCATTTTGCTCCGTTTGGTCTACACCATGGGTGTCGATTTTAAGAAGTCATTGTTTATTTCCAACTATTTTACATTTCTTAAACCGTTTGGTCTACACCATGGGTCTCGGTATTAACAAGTCATTGTTTATTTCTAACTACTTTACATTTCTTAAATCGTGGTTCTATTATAGGAGGTGTAAGTTTTACTTACCTTGCGTCTGATCATGCTTTCTCGCGTCTTTAACCCGCTTGACCCATTTCGTTCTAAACTCCCACCTAGTTTGTCAAGAGTTAAACTATCATATAACATACACAAGATGGTTAGATTAGTCATCCTACATCACGACCATCACACCTTATGGATATTTATACCACATTTCTTATTTAATTCTATTATAGGTCTATTTGACTTTTAAAAGGTGAAACTACCAATTAACATATATAAATGCACTAACAAGTTCATAAAACTCATTTAGGCATATTATTAGACACTTGATGAGCATCATTTTTAGGCTATCATATTAGCTAACTTTTCCATACAAAATCACCATGTTTCTTTCAATTCTACAAGTTCATACATTTCACAACATCAAGTTAACATAAACTTTCAATTATCATAATTTAACTCATCAAACCATTATACAAGAATTTGGGGTTTTTCATCACTATTTAAAAGCACCCATTTTATCATATATATGGAATTCATCCAAACATCTAATTTAGTCAAGTACCTCACACATTCTTATATACATGATGATTTTAAGCACATTTCAACATCAAATAAGATCAATTTTATCATATCATAAAAAACCTATTTCATGTCATGTATGAACATATACTTAAACCTCTAAATTGTTCAAGTATTTCACACATACTAACAAGTATGATGATCCTACACATACTTTCGTTATGAAGTTCATCATACTAAAAATAATATTGAACTCAAGGTTACCACCTTTAAGTTCCTTTTCACATGAAGTTCATCAAATCAAGTTTTACAACATACCTTATGCTTGGAAAGCTTAGATGATCAAAAATTTGAGATCATGCATCGATTTAGTGTTAAATCCTTCTTTAATTTTGGCATTTATTGAGATTTTTGGGGAGGTCTTCTCCCTCTCTTTCTCTATGTATGACACACACACACACGAGTAACTGTGTTGGTTTTATTTTCTCACCCTTTTATATTTTCAACATTCAAGAGTATGCCATTTAGCCTCTCCATGTTTTATCATCTATTTTCATATTGCAACTCTTTATCGTTTAAATAAACAAGTATACTAACTAGGTTAAATATTCATAGTTGTATACTTCATGTCACTTATCAAATGAACTTAATAATTCACTTTGTCATGGTCGGGGCGTGACAACCCGGCTTAGATTAAGTCCCGATAGCCCTGGCTTTCATAGCTCTCGGGCCTATTCTATTCATTACAGGAGAAAGTCACTATCCTCAGGAGTAAAGACGAGAAAGCCTTACCTCTTACGAGATAGAAAGAACCTCAGCCTTCATAACTTTATCATATAAAAACGTTTATTCGTCTTTTATTTAATCATTATGTTTATTATTTAAATCCTAATGTTTATCAGGTTAACTTTTACCACTAACGATATTTTATCCGCTCATCCCAGTTAATTTAGTTTATTTACTAAATCCATGTTGTAGGAGTTATAATTCAAAATAGATGATGAACACAACAAGAATAATAACATTTAAGAAGCAACGCTTCATGGGAAAAGGACCTAAAGATGACGATAATAATGCCCAATACCCCTGTTATTGCTGGTAGATCTGGACACGTAAGTAATCGCGCGAGCGAATAATTCTTTTGAACTGATTAAAAGTTTGCTTGCAGCGTGGTGACGGGGATGGGTGGCGCTCTCTTGCTTGCTGCTATTAAAAGTAAAATCAGTTGCCCTGAACCGAAGCGGTTCTATATGTGAACAAGCCAGACAATTGTGATTTTTGCATTTTGTTGTTATCATTGAACCTTGAACAAACTGTAATTTGTACTATTTAAACGAAAATTGAGGCGAGTCGTGGTGTAGGTTAACTGACCATACCAAAGTTACGGTTTTGATACAGTTTGCATCATGTAATTTGTAATTTCTATGGAAAGATGATGGAACCATACATTTGTTTGATTTGGTTAATGTTGTAGCTCTCAGTGTAAAGGTTCGTGATCGTGCTGGCCTTGTAAACACCTTAAAGGTTCATGATTTGTGCTATTAGTATCATGTACAAGTTTCGTTTAATAAGAGAAGTTCATGTGGTGTTACAATTTCATATGAGTTACAAGCAACCACACTTAAACACCCGTAAGTAGTAATTTTCATTTTTGAACGACTTAATTTTTGTTACCAATGGGATTTGAACCACACCACATTGAAAAGGCAATGCGTTAACACTTTGATACCACTAGGCTATGCATTTATAATTTAAATTTTTACTACATTATACTATAGGGTAACAATCAGCTGAATATGTATAATTGTTAAGTTGTTAACTCAACAATGTATTTTGCCACGAAACAGTATAAAGTAAAACTGTAGCTTAGAATCGTTGTTTGACCTGTTTACAAAGTTGTGACTTTGACCCATTTATTAAAAATGTCAACTCTCACAGTTTCGTTGTTGATCTTGCTTACAATTGAAGATGGTAAATACCTTATAGTTATAGTCTTTGTGTACATAATTTCTGTTTAGAATTTCTTAGGTTTATTTGTAGCATATCTGCAACTGTCGGTACACAACACGATCCCTTTAACCTTACCTTTATAAGGTACATTTTAGCGAAAACAATTGTTTTTATATTGTATAATAAATTGACAAATTGACCGTTTTAAAATTTTTGGTCCTTCAAATTTTTAGCATGTTACTACTGTTTTTAAAATTTTTGGTTTAATTACTAACATAGATTTTGATCTTATCGGTCTTGCTACAATTTTAACTTTACCGATTCACCTAAGAAATTTTTTTTTGTCTTATACCCTTTGACAAGATATATTACTAAAAGCTTTTACCGACATACAAAATTTCATAAAAGAAAACAATTGCTTCAAAATTTGCCTTATTCTTAAGTTATATATTGTTTACACATTTTTTTAAAGTGTTTTATGTCTCAAACACTATACAAAGAAACTAACAGTTGAAAAAAAAAAACAAAAAAGAAACAAGGTTCTCTACAGCTTAAGTAAAAATGTCTTTCAAATCACTCTCTGCTATAAAGAAATCGTAAAACCCATACTCATAGCCTTTGCGAATGTGGTACACAAGATGTTAACGACAATGTGTTCATTAAAGTTAAGAGGCTTAAAAAGTGAGTACTTACATCCATCAAAAAGGACATGCTATCCACCACGAAACACGGGGTCTATTCTAAAATGGGAAATTGAGGTGTCGGGACAAATATAGTACGTTTAATTAGTAGGCTTTGCCGCAACGCATGGCACGGGAAAAGTTATAGTTAAATCTATAATTTAACTTGATGCTTTAAGCCTATAGCTTTATAGTATAGTAGCATCTTGGGGGTGGGAAAAGGCTTTGGAACCAAGAGGTCCTGGATTCTATTTCCACAAGGAGGGGGGTTTCAAATTTATTGGTTTTGCTCCTGAATTTGTGTATATACATTATGTCTAATGGAGATGGATATGATCGGATAATTCCGCAGATGACATAATGATACTCTAGTGATCCGTCAGTGATTCAAATTTACCGTTAAAAAGAAAAAGTTCACATAATGATAATTGCGCAGATGGATATATACATTGTGTGTGAGAAATTCTGTAAGTTTGGTGGTCTCTATTTAACTTGGGCCTTTAGGCATTAATGGGCTGACAAATATTTTGCTTAAATTATTTAAAACAAAGTTGACACTTAATATGATCTATCTAATTATCATTATCATTTATAACAATAGGGATAGTACCTCATTTCTCTTGTAGTGAGGGTTTTTAATCTTATATTAAATTGGTTTATATTTTCAATCACTCAAGTTTGTATGTTTAGGTTTTGGTCTTCTAAGTTTCTTTAAGGTTAAAGTTTTTTCGGAATAAATTTGAGTTTATATATATTTTACATCAGCTCACGGTATAAGTTTTACTTTGTCTTTATTTACGTGTTACGTTATATGACGGTATAAATTATTCGTGTCTCTTTTTTGTTTTACGATTTTCCGGCTTAGATCGTTGTTTGCTTATTATTTAGCACGGTTTTACGACTTCCGCATCCATAACGTAGGGATTAACCACTAGTTATCTAAATAGTTGAAAACTGAAAAGTAAAGCAAAAAGATTATTAAGTGCTAATGTAAAAGGTCATGAGCGATACCCCACTTTATTAAACTAAACACCAAATGTGATCTTGTTTGGTATATTTTGGTTCAGTGACCCACCTTTTTATTTTTGTTCTTGTGTTATCTTCTTCAACCTTTTCTTTTATTTCTTTCTCATTTTTTTTCTGTGTTATCTACTGCCTAATAATCATTCGCACTTAGTTACATTTTTCCAATTATAAAAATATATAAGTTTACATATTTACTAGACAACTTTTAGGTTTATCAAATATATTTTAGTTTTATCCTAGACAATTTTTAGGTTTATCAAAAAAAAATTTAGTTTTATCAAATATATTCACATAATTCTGACATTTATACCGTAATATGCAAGAAATATTAATATTTTAGGGATGAGCATGTGTAGGTTATGTTCGTAATGTGTTGAAACCAAACTTATGACCTATGTTTGATTTTTATAGCCGACCGGTTTCGCTTATAAACTACTGGGTTAATTGAGCTATTGTAAAGATGATTCTAGTAAGATGGTTAATTGCCGGCTTTGAGTGTTATTGCATTTCTATTAATTTTAGATGATAAATCCAATTTGAAATCTAATAAATATTAACTTATAAAGAAAACTAAACAAACATTAATAAATTGTCTATAAATTACACAACAAATTTTTGATATTATACCATAGTGGCATCTTAGGAGTGGGATAAGGTTTTGAGACTAATAGGTCCAGGTTCAATTCTCACAATGGAGGGTTTCCCATATTTATTGGGTTTACTCTTGAATTGGTGTATAGACATTATACCTAGTGGAGATGGATAGTGATCGGGTGGTTCCAATCGTGGCACGACGATACTCCACTGGTCCGTCAATGATCCAAATTTTCCGTTCATATATATATATATATATATATATATATATATATATATATATATATAGGAAAAGATTTAAATGAGAACGTTAAATATCGTGAGAACCGTGAGTACAAATGGAAAAACTACGGGAATTGGTCAAAAACAATTCAAATTCGATTTTTTTTAAATTATCATTATTACTTGAATAAAATGTTAGAATTTAAATTTACATGTATTCATAAATATTGAAATTTTACACATGTGTAAATTTATTGTATTTAACAAATTTACACATGTTTAAAAATTTTAATAAGATTGATTTTGAGAGAAAAAAATGAATTGTTTGATGTTGTAAATTCTTTTTTGATGTTGTATTTCAATTACACTAAGGTTTGTATTAAAAACAATTGGTTTTTCATTTGTAGGATAGTCGCAATATTCAGCGTTCTGAATATATATATATATATACATATATATATATATATATATATTAATAAGCATATCCAGGGGACTACTTAAGATAATTTGCCACTTCCCTTAAAATACCATTAATGCATGATGTACAAGTGTTTAAAGCATATGAATATTAAAATTGAATTAACTTTCCAATAATACCCTTGGGCGACATCTTCTCTCAAAAACCCAATAACCCGCTCATCCCAGCCGCACACTTTTCAAATCTCATTACACAACCAATAACCCATCCTTTTCTCTCACCATTTCTCTCTCCGGGCGATTTTGTAGATCTAGGGTTTTTGGCATCTTCTCTCAAAATCGTTGATGTTCCAGAAATTATTGTTCAAGTGCTTGATCTGACACCAACCGGTAATAGATACTTGCATCTATTGTTACGTTTTTGTTGATTTTTGTTAGCATCTTAAGTTTTGTTGATTTTTAAGCTCAGATCTGAGTCTTTTTCTCTCTCAAGGGGAGATTTCAGCATGTTTTCATATTAATTAGGGTTTTGTTTTCTAGAAATGTGAATACAGTTAAAAATGAAAACCGATGAACATGTGAAAGAGAGAACACGACGCTAGATCTGTGGTTGTGGGTGGAAGATGATGACACAAGGCTTGGTTGGGGGCTAGATTGGTACCGTTTGTTACCTTATATATTGTTTTCGTTTGTTAAATTTTATATCTTGTAAGTTTTTTTAAACATCTTTGTCAGATCTGTTATAATACTTTCAAATCTGTGTTGGTTTTGTGTTTTTTAATGTTTTGTGAATGGATCTACGGAGAGAGCATATGTTTTTGTATTGACTAGGGTTTTTGTTTTGTGAAAATGTGAATACAGTTGAAAATGAGTAGGTGAAAGAGACAATGCTGCGTGTTGGTTCAAGAACCTTCAAATTCAGCCTTACCATCATCTTTTTTTAGGTTTCTACTTATACAAAATTCACCACATCTAATAAGTTATTTACACCAGGTTCTTATTTTTGATTTTTTTTTCTAAAAAGTCTAGGCCTTAATGATGTTTAAGTCCAGGTCAAGGCTCTGGTTTGCAATAGTTATGTTCATCACAATAAGGTAAAATTCTACATGGTGTTACATCACTCACACATGCCACTTTTTATTTTAGTTAATATACATTTCTAAAAATGGTAGTATACTCTTTTCAGATTAGATCAGCAACAGAGTCTAGCACGTCTGATTATGATGAAGAGAAATTGAAAGAATGTTTAAATTGCATAATATGTCTTCTTTGCTTTTTAGGGTGAAGATAGGTGGTTCTCTCCTAGGGCATACAAAACACAGATTATTGGCGGCAGCCCGCCTTATTTAACATATAAAAAAACTTTATATGTTAAATATGGTGGGCTGTTGCACATAACCTGTGTTTTGTAAGCCCTATGGAGAGAAGCACCCATCTTCCCCTTACAAGACAAAGAAAGTTTCAGTGTTACCTCATTCATGGATGAAACATGTGTTTTCTTGATCAAGGAAGTTAGCTGAGAAAGTTTCATGCTATCAAGGAATGTTCTATAATTATTTCTGCATAGGTATTTTATTTTCTTCGCTTTGGGGATTAATACTAGTATATATTTAAATTTAATTATTATTTAATATGTTTTTAGGAATGGATGCTCAGTGTTACCTCCTTCATAGATGAAACATGTGGCCTGTAGAGGGTTACTTGCGGGTTATTTAATATCTTGGATGATGTTATCGTCCCAATGGTAAGTACGTGATCTTTTCCTTATGTTTTTGTTTATATTTGTCTATTTTATATATTAATATATATCTTTTGTTATTCTTATGCGGAATCTTTATTGTATATTGATTTCGATATCTCGACGAACCAGCCAGATCCTATAACATACGGCGCTCAAGAGGCCCGTAGAGCAGTATACCATAGTAGATGACTTAAGAAACCCGCAAGTAACCTTCTACAGGCCACATGTTTCATCTTTGTAGGGGGAAGATATGTGCTTCTCTGCTAGGGCGTACAAGATTGGCGGCAGCCCGCCATATTTAACATATAAAAAAACTTTATGTGTTAAATATGATAGGCTCCCGCCAATAACCTGTGTCTTGTATGCCCTATGGAGAGAAGCACCCAATCTTCCTCCTACAAAGCAAAGAACAATTATAAAAAACATTATCATGAGAGATCCTCATAAACAAATCATTGTAATTATTGTTACAAATTTATAATGTTTATTTTTTATCGACTAATGTTTATCGTTGTAATTTTGTTAGCAAATTTATAATGTTCAGCATATTGCATTTCGTATTTGTACCGATTATTAAATTATGGTTAAAGCATTATGTATTTATGATTGATGATGGAAAGATTGATAAATTAATAGCTAAAAAATTAATAAAAGTATGTTGGAATTGAACCCTACAAAAGAACAGATGACAGAAAGCCAAAATATACTACAACATCTGATCCAAACAATAATGTAACATCTGCCCAAGTCAAGGTCTACTGAAGACTAAATGTCCAAGGTCTCCCATAGCTAAACTTTGTTGAAGACAAAGCTCTACTATAAAGCTAAAAGGTCAGCTAAGGCAAAGCTCTCCTAAAGACTAAAGCTAAAAGGCCTACCAAGACAAAGCTCTGCTGAAGATCAAAGCTAAAGGTCTGTAAAGGTAAAGCTCTGCTGAAGACCAACATTCTATGTATCATCAGCATTTTCTATCAGTTCTTGTAATGTTATAGCAGTGGTTAGGTTAGCAGATGTTATTAGTTTGTTATTTTTGTTAAGTTTTACTTTCATGTTGACATCATAATACGATGCTCAGTGGTTAGTATTGTAGTATAAATAGAACAATGTTTGTACTGTTCTATTTGATCACTTTCATCGATTATCAATCTAACCTATCTTCCTTACATTCTGTACGAATAAATTAGTGATGTTATAGTAAACTTTTCTTACACCTGTCATACATAGACCCTTTTTCAATTTCAAACCTTTTAGTTACAATCTACCTTAAACTGACATATTTTCAGTTACTCTTTTGAGTACCAGGCTTACTTTAACAGCTGTGAAATACTAACCTTTTCAAATACCAACTACTGTTGGTGTGTTAGTAGTGGTTTGTTCTCCATGTGTAAATAGCATCAAAATGTTTTCGGAAAATAAAAAATCTATCCTTGAATATAGCTAAAATTGAAATTTTCAATAAATCTCTAAAGTCTGTTCACAACCACTGTTTGTCCAAACCTCTTCTTGGCATAAAAATCTATCCGTTGTTGAAAGTGTATCCTCTATTCTACTTCCACTGTTGGTAAAACCACTGTTTTCCCCATCCACTAGTATTCTATCCTATTACAGTGTAAAATCTCACTGATCATTCCTCTATTCAGAACCACTGCTAGTCTTCAACAGAGGTTTCCAAACAACTGTCATCCATTATCCATCAGAGTTTACACGTGCACAGATATTAGTCATCAGATCTTTTGGAAACCGCTGCCACGTCAGCATTCACTTTTTCCTTTATAAACTCTGTTTCATCCAAATAGAGTTTCCACTTGCCGTTTCAATTTCAAAACCAAAAAATCCTCCACAAATTTCTCCATTACTCTCTTCTTCTTTCAAACCCTAAATACTCAATTACTCACCATGAATCTTATCCTCAAAACACCCCATAACTACCTTCCAATATTCGACAAAACCAACAATAATACTGCGTTTCACTCCATGATTGATGTTCTACAAACATCCTCATACAAAGATGTGTTACTTGCAAAAGCCCCAATCTACATCGACACCCTCCGCTAGTTTTGGGCAAATGCTGAACTTCAAGTTCAGAACAAAAAGCCCTTTGCCATCACCTCAAAAATTGGACAGTCAGTTGTCCAAATCTCTCTTTCTACTATCTCCACCACTTTCGGTCTTAATGACCTTGATGACCCCACATCTTTCTCAAAGAAAGATTTACATGCAGAATTCATAGAGCGTGGATATGAAGGTCAGCTATCAGGTGTTACTATTTTCAAAACGGAATTTCCCGCTGACATGAAATTCTTTTTCACACCCTTTTACTGTGCCTGTCAGCAAAAACAACCGCTTTCAACGAAATACCTTTGAATATTCAATACCTGGTTATGTTATTTTAACCAAATCAAAATTTAACTTTTCTCAGGTATTGTTTTCTGATCTGGTTGCTAATTTTAACAATCTTAAAAAGGGTAAAGCTTTTTTGATACACCCTAGGTTGTTGAGTTTCTATTTACAAAAACAGGTTTCTGAGTCCTCACAAAAGGAACAAGTTGTAAGCACAGGGACACCAAATTATGAGGCAGATGTTTCACTTGAGCATTTGTTCTCCAGCCCCTCTCCCAGGGCTATGTCTCGTTCTACTCCCTTACCCACTTCTCCAATACCACCCACTTTCATACCTTTGCTTGAAGCAATAGAGAAAACTTAGACACTGAGCTGTCCCTCTCACTCACTCATTGTAGAGAGTCAACTTCCACAATTGACTGCGTCTGAGACAACTCTATCTGCTAGCTCACAAGCAATTTAGGAGGTTACACCCCAAGAGTTACATGTAAATCTTGGGGATAGTTCAAGTGAAGCAGCTACTACAACTACAGTCACAACAGTAGCTCAGTTGGACAATGGTTACATCAGTAAGACTTCCTTGAAGGCAACAACTACTGAGGCTACAACAGTTACCTCTGATCCAGTTGGTAGTCCTAGTACCACGAACAAGGGGCATTTGGTGCTGATTTCCTTGAGACTCCTCATGATGATGCACCAAATACAACGACCTCTGATAGGAATTTGGATGATCCTATTAACTTAGGTGATAAATTACAATATCAAGAATTGACGAAGAGGATATCTACCATGGAATCAACTATTGATGATATCAAATCCATGATGACTCAACTGCTACAACATTCTCAAAGTCAACCTTCTTCCTCTATTTGATGCTGAGCTATGGAATGTCTTGCAACCAACCTTCATTGCTCAAAGACAACTTTGTGATATACAGCATGAGAACAACATGAAGTTGATGTGACAACCGGCATTTTCCGGTTGTAATCAAATGCGTAACGAACAGTAATACCATCATAACTAGCGTAATTAGACATAAATTAATTTGATCAGGCTTTTGGAATTCCTAGGAACGTCTATCCGACTTTGCGGTACGAAATGGTGATTTGCGGGAAAACTGCTGAACGTCAAACGGTAACAAACTGACACCAGACAAAATACTGATAACGCTGAAAATACGAACTTTATAGGTATAATTTATGCATAAGAATTGGGTTTTGATAAATTATCATGCTTTTGAACGTCACAAAACGCTTAAGTGAACGAAAAACGCGTCCGCAGGAACGCACCGACAACAAAACGGAAGCAACGGACTCGAGTTACGCTTCGATTAATATATTATGATATATTTAGCTTTGTAATCAAATTTTATTATTCGTGGTCGAAATCAGATCGAAAAACGGACAAGAAACGACGATCGAAGCATTTCGGGCATTTTAACGAAACCGACAAACGCACGCAATAAATATCGAATATCGACACATTTTATATGTTTTCGACCATAAAATGATATTACACGATGTTTCATGAAGTTCGGGTCCGAAAACTGGCCTCGTAGACGCGATGGGGCCGCTCAAAACACTAGGAACGGGCTTTTGGGCCTTGGGCCCAACCAACCAAAAACCCTAACTATATAAAGAACAATGCACACACAACACGATTTCACACACACTTTCTCTCTCTCTAACCCTCACTCCTCTCTACTGCTCTCTCTCTAGATTATCCGGTAGCCGAACTCCGGCCGGCAACCGGCGGAGCCGACAACGAAACGGCGGGTGAGCGGCAAGCCGCATCCGCGGTGACGGCGAACTTTCCTGCGACCGTTTTCCGGCCAAGAGTACATATTTCGACTATCTTCGACGTTCCAGATCGCGTGGTGATGTTAGTTTCAGCAGATTCGAAGCGTTTGGGCTCGGGAGCAACTCCGGTGACATTCCAGCCAAACTCCGGCGAACCCGTTTTGGACTTTTCACTTCGTGCATGTTTAGATCGGGTGGTTACAGACCTTTCTGCAAGTTTTTATGAAATTTTATTCTCCGGCGAAATTCTGACTTCTGGCATGGTTCTGGCGAGGTTCCGGCATCCGTTTCCAACGAAAAATATATTTTTGGGATCCCTGTAACCTGTAGAGTCCAAACGAAACACTTTCGTCTCAGGTGAAAATTAAAGTTCGGGACACTCTCGGGCTCGGTTCAACATGGTCAACAGGTCAACACTGGTCAAGGGATAGCGTTGGGTCATTTTTGGTGCCTCGGTTCAGTTTTGGGTTTGGTCAAACCCGGTGAACTGCCGGTCAACCATGGTCAACTGGTCAACACAGTCAACTCTGTCAACACGGTCATCTCAGTCAACGGGTCAACCCAAGACTCGGTAAAAAGTAATTACGACACGAAATTTAATTATATTAGTTTATAATTATTATTAATAATTAGCGCGCGAAACCGAGCTCAAAAACCGAACCGTAAACAATAACATATCGCCAAAAAGTTAAAAATAACGAGCGGTCCGACTTTAATACTCGCATGAACACTAATAGTACAATCGAACCGAATCGTCGCGAGTCCCGATATATATATATATATATATATAAATGAAATAAATCGGAAATTAAATCGGCGAAGCTTAATATTTGAAAACGACGAAAAATTATATATATATATATATATATATATATATATATATATATATTATTTGTTTGCGTACATTGCAGGCTGTGTTTTGATAAATAAATTGACAACTAGTATTGTCGGGATCGTCCAAAAACAGAGGAAACTCTGCCCGTTTTTCGTAAAAATCCGCAAAGTGAAACGTGTTTTATTATAAAAACAAAACCTTTCCGATTCAAGTAATTTTGATAAAATAAATATAAATGTATATTTATTTTAACGTCGGAAAAACTTACACAATATAAATATAATTGTTTATATTTAAATCCAACATCGTTAATTCGTATACTTTTTTTATAAAAATAGTATAATTGTTTATATTTATATCAACCGTCGGAAATTAGAATACCTTTTAGAAAATAAATATAATCGTTTATATTTATTTCAAATGATTGTTAATCCGTACACTTTTATAAGATAAGAATAATAATTTATAATTATTTCAAACTTCTAAACGAAGCACAACACATTAATGTAAGTCGGTAACACAATGTAATATTCGAGTTATTATCTAAACAAACAAACGAAAAATCGACTCTCGCGAGCGTGCAACTATATAATTACTTTATTAATTATAAACGAAGGTAAGATTATTACGACTACGCGACGACCACTTGGGAATCATACGACCACATCCTACGAATCTACAACGTGTGATATTTTTATACCAACATTTGTCTACGTACACGCACGACCAATCGAGACGACTAAATACGATATCATGAATTTTATGTTTATATGTAAACATATATTTCAAATCACTCGAAATCAGAATCGTGTCTAAGAAAACCATAGGTTGGTTAACCTAGTTAAGTTAATAACAATTTTATAGAATCGTAAGAGTAACGATTTGGTAGAGCTCGGTATCACGTAGTGTAGCTACGTCATTCTTAGAAACTTACAAGTTATTCCATTTTAGGAATACACTAGGTTGCATGCTAGCGAGTCAAGTTGTGGAGACAACACTATGGAAATCACATTAAGCTAGCTTTGCACAAGGGGTCAAGGTGAGTTCATAACCCCCACTTTTTTTTCTGTTTTACATTTTTATAAATGTTTTCGGGAGTGGAAAGACATGCAACTTTTGCAAAAGTATACAATATTTCGATGAATGTGAACAACGGATTTGTAAACCATGTTGCAAGTGAATTTCAATAAACTCAAATGGTTTATGAAAGGTTTATGCTAAACATACTGGTTTTACAAAACACTCGCATATTTTCGAAACGTGCATGAGTTTCATGACTAGTGACGGGAAGGTCCTAGTTACAACAGGACTGGTTTGTCCTGCATACAAATAAGGAGACTGGTTGGTCTTGCTTACAAACTCAGATGGGCTAGGCCCATTCTCACTTGTGCGAGGCACAAAGACTCGAGTGGGTTAGACCCACCTATACTCGTGCGAGGCACGAAGATACAAGGACTGGATTGTCCTGTACTCAACACTAAGGGCCGTAGGGTTGCTTAAAACTGTACAGTGAAGTCCTCGCTACATATCGGAACTATAACCTCCTGCTAGTCTACCGTTTTGAGTAAACGGTTCGGCGAGGCACTTACTAGCTTGGGGTGGGTTATAGGCTCATGTGGGCATGTTGTCTTTGTCGTACGCGAACATCGACGGTTATTCAAATATTACAAAAACAAGGTTTCCAATTGACATGCCGAGAAAATGGTTTTATTACACTTTCTCAACAACACTTCAATACCGGTTTACAAGGATAACAGAAAACAATTCAATACCGGTTTATTTACAGATACGACTGAAAACATTTTATCATCGGTTTATAAACATAACAGTTATATGCATGGATTTGCAAACAACATGAGAAAACATTACAATACTGTTATATAGACATGACATTTCAAATGCTTTGGGATACTATGATCCCAAAAACCGGTTCTTCGAATGCAAGACTTTCAAATGTTTTACGATTCATTTGAAACAAAAACAGACAAACTATGAACTCGCCAACTTTTTGTTGATTTTTCACATGTTCTTTCTCAGGTTATGATTACAAGTATGGCACGGTTGGAATAGTGGAACCCATGGGGATTCGAGTAGTTAGTGGGCGTTCATTTAATAGAAACCTTAGCCATCACGTCTGCTTCCGCTGTGCAATGAAGATACCAGTTTAGTTCACACCCGGCTCTGATGGTTTTATGGGGGTGTGACAGTTGATGAGGAATATGGTTGATGCCCGTTATAAGGATACACAAGCTGATATTAGGGCTATCAAAGACCATTTAGTGCGGGTTACTGGCTCTGTCCCGGTTGTCATTCTCAAAGAAGATGATGCCAAAAAGGGGGAGAGAGATTCACTACAAAGGTTATCGACTGATCCAACTATCAAATCTAAGTTGCAGCAACAGCCAAGTGATGCTGCAGGCTTTACTGAGGCATCCAAAGCTTCTTCTGGAAAAGGGATTGATGAGACCCTAAATTTAGAGGCTAAAAGGATTGTCATTGATAAGTAGAAGCGACAAGATACATTGGAAGCAAAGGCTCTTATGCTTATTGAAGGATAGAAAAGGCTAAGCAGCTTGAAAAAGAAGTTATTGGCACTTCAAAAATAAGGAAATATGCAGCCACTGCTTATGTATCCTCTGTCACAACTATCCCAGCAGAGGTTGGTGCCACTGCTGAGAAGGAAGATGTTGTAACAACAATAGGTGGATCAACAGATGTTGTTCAAACCACTGCCATGATCACCTTCCCAACCACAACTGAACCACTACCCACACCATCCCGAATTCCCACACATCCACCTCCTCCCAAAATTAAATTCCAACGCAAAAGAAAACTTTTATTGTTGATGATGATGAAGATAACCAATCACCACTTCCCACCTCATCACAATCCATATCACAACAATCCTCATCACCTCCACACTATGAAACTCCATTTCCCCCATTTCCAACCATGCAACTATCCTCCTTATTCCTTCCTATGGATGCATTATACCCACTGGAAATTTTTACAATTCAAGGTGAGATTGAAGCTTTCTATAAAATAGAAGATCCAACAAAAAGAGAACTTCCTTCCTTGCTGGGGTATAGAAAGCCTAGGAACTTGGATGACTATCTTAAGTTGAAGGCTAAACTGGCTGAATACATTGCAAAAGAAAATTCAAAAGATAAAGATGACAGGGCTTTAGAAATCTCCTTGCAATACCAACTGTGCAAAGTCAGAAGCATTGAAGAATTTGCTAAGGAGCTGAGTAAGTCTATGTCTGAACAACCAAACACTGATGATCCTGAACTGATAGAAGATTATGTTGATCATGTCATGAAGCATAAGCCTTACAAAGCAACAAGGCACAATTTAAAGGCTGGTCGGCTAATGAGCTTAAAGAAGGAATTGAAAGAATTCATTCTATGCTCAAAGATCCTTCAAAGAAGCCTACTCCTCCTATTTGGAAAAAAAGGCCAAAATTGAAAGCCAAGACCATGCTCTTGAAATTAAAAGAATGACAGCCGAGCTTGTTGATGCTTTATATGGAACAACAAGGCAGATTGCTAGATGGTCATAATCTAAAGTGGTAGATACCTACAGAAGGTTGGAAGAATTAAGAAAAAAGGATCCTTTTATTCTAAGAAAGCCAATCTATGATCAAACAACCTCTACTCTTAAACAGACCCTTGCTCCTAAAAGATTAACTTCAACCACCAGCTTATCCACCATTGCCTTGAATCAAGCAAAGTGGCAAAAACAGGTAGAAGAAGAAGATCAAAGGATGCATGAGGAATTGAGAAAAGAGGGAATAAAGAACCAAATTTTGTTTCACACAAATGCTGCAAATGACAAGCTTAGAGCCTCAATATCCATACTTGTATGCAGACCAACCTCACCCAACTTATAAAAAATAACACTACTCCCAAGAAAACCATCTGAATCAAAAATTCTAAAATGGAAGTCTAACAAAGAAAACCATGAATTGACATTGCTTAGGTCAGATGGTAGAGTTCAAAGGATAAAGATGGAGGATGCATACGGTCTAGATGTAGATTATCTCTAAGACTTGCTAAATCTTGAGCTTGAAAGGGATGTAGAAGACATGATTGCTCTGAACTTTGAACTTCAGTTCAAAGGCCAATAAAGAACCAAATTTTGTTTCACATAGATGTTGCAAATGACAAGCTTAGAGCCTCAATATCCACACTTGTAACCAGACCAACCTCACCCAACTCATAAAAAATAACACTACTCCCAAGAAAACCATCTGAATCAAAAATTCTAAAATGGAAGTCAAACAAAGAAAACGATGAATTGACATTGCTTAGGTCAGATGGTAGAGTTCAAAGTATAAAGATGGAGGATGTATACGGTCTGGATGTAGCTGATTTCCAAGACTTGCTGAATCTTGAGCTTGAAAGGGATGTAGAAGACATGATTGCCCTGGACTTTGAACTTCAGTTCAAAGGCCAAATAAGGGGATCATTGATGAGAAATAAAGATCAGTAATAAAGTTTAGTTTTGGCATCATCTGTTCTTGTAATGTTTAATGTATAGCAAGTAATCATAATTATGAAAGCATGTATTGTTCTTGTAATGTTTAGTGTATTGCAAGTAATCATAATAATGTTTAGTGCCTGTACTGTTCTATTTGATTACTTTCATCGATTATCAATCTAACCTATCTTCTTTATATTCTGTACGACCAAATCAATGATCTTATGATGAGGGGGAGATTGTGACTCATATGAAAGTAATCATAATTACGAAAGCATGACAATGGAAACAATCTCTCAACTGTTATGAATTAAAGCAAACTTGACATAAATGCCCCCTGAACTTATAAGAAAATAGTATCAGTCCTTGTAATCCTATCCACTGATCAGAAACCACTGATGCAAACCACTGATGACAAACCATTGCTAACACACCAATAGTAGTTGTATAGCAAAACCACTGATTCAACCACTGACTCACTAACCACTAATGTTATAGTCAACTTTTCTTACACCTGTCATGTATAGAGCCCTTTTCAATACCAAACCTTTTAGTTACAATCTACCTTAAATTAACATATTCTCAGTTACTCTTTTGAGTATCAGGCTTACTTTAACAGCTGTGAAATACTAACCTTTTCAAATACCAACTCCCTATGTCAAGGAATCTTTTTATTTTTTACAACTATCCTCTAGATTTTTTACTACCGAACCTATCAGTTTTACTTTTACAGTTGCTTTTACACTTGCTGTTACAGCTGTAAAGCAAACAGTGACTGGTGGGTGGTAAAGCATGCTTGGAGCTCTATAAATCTGTAAGACTCTACAATCACTCCACATCACAGTCTAGAGTGCATTGTTTACATCTAGGTCTTGCATTGTTTCTTGGCTTTTCTACTTCTGGGTCTTGCATTGTTGTAAGCTTTCTGACTTTTATTGGTTTGTTTTGTAACTTTTAACTGCTATAAATATAGGTATAACAATGTTTATTTATTGGTTTGTTTTGTAATTAATATATTTATACAGTTGTAATTAGAAATAATACTTATATAATTTAAATATGTAAAGTTAATTTATAAATCTTTAAAATTTCTTTATATATAACCAAAATATTTTTAATTGCTTTAAAATTGATTTTTCAGTTCACAATTCACTCCAAACACATATCAATTGAGAGCTATGGGTGGTGGTTATCCAATTCCAGTTGAACCACAAGGACCTTCAAACCATGGACGATCATCCCATCGCAAGATAAACTTTCCAGTTTCAAACCGTCCTTCAAACCCTATAGTGGAAAACCCTTTTCATTCGGTCGTCTATCGTCCTCCAACTTAAAACCCTCCTCCGGTGACAAACCCTCCGCCGGTGACAAACCCTCAACATGATGATCCATTTTTTTTACGGATGAAGAGTTGAATTAGGCGTATGACTATACCTTTGCTCAAGTACAATTTGGTGGACTACGAATTGGGGGGGGGCATCACCGTCTGGTGGCAAACACTCCTGTACCGCCACAACATCATCCGCCTTCAAACCGCCCGCATGCGGAAAACAACAGTCAAACATAAGAATTACCGAGTTGAGCTGAATGGTACGAAACTTCCCCTAGGGCAGAATACGAACCACCGTTGGATGAAGAAATGGTTTGGGAACCTTAAAACAACTTTGATGATGGCTGCCTCCACCGCAATGATGATGATAATGATATTATGTGGTTTACTAATGTTTTATTATGTGTTAGTTAATTTTCTTTCCATGTACTTTTTTTTCTCGAATTAGTTTGAATATTAATTATGTAGTTGTTTTAGTTTTAATTATGTATTAATTTAAATTTAAATTTGTTATTGTTTAGTTTTAATCATGTTTTTAGCAAAACCACTGATGACAAACCACTGGTAACACACCAACAGTAGTTGTAGAGCAAAACCATTGATTCAACCACATACTCACTAACCACTGATGTTATACTCAGAAGTGGTTGTCTACCACCAATAGTGTTTGTCTAACATCTGATGTTATTACTCTATCAGAGGTTATCAACATCATTAGTGTTTGTTTAACATCTGATGTTATTACACTATCAGAGGTTATCAAACTCATCAGAGGTTTGTCTTTATTCCATCAGATGTTGGCTCATCAGTAGTTTGACTTTATTTGACCTTATTTAACCAACTGAATTGTTATTTTTTTCAACATAAAATATTATATTAATTACTATTATTTAATAGTATTTCTTATTTTACTTACTTATAGTTGGCGATTATATAGGTTGCTGGTATTTGGGTTGAAGGTAATGACAATATCACTTCTTACAAACGAAGTATTGTTATTTACGGTAGGTCTGGATATAGCCAAACTATTCAGCCGTACTTCCATTGTTACTTGGTTGTGTGGTTTTAAGGGTGTGGTGTTTGTTGAGACCGTTGTTTCACCGAGTATTTAGTTTGGCAAATACATAATGTTATCATTATGAATATCAATGTTTTAAGAATTTAGGTTTATTTTTTGTTAATCATGTTATTCTGTTTAAGTTTCGTGTAGTAATCTTGTAATGATTTTAGAATTTCATGATCTATTATTACTATCTTTATTTTAATGTGCAACGTATTTGACACTTTATCAATTTACAATGAATAATGGACAACTAAACCATCTTAATCATGCTTCTAGCTCGAGTGCATCTACTAGAGCCGAAAAATGAAAAGAGTATAACAAAAGATATTATGATGCACGCAAAGAAAATAACAAAGTCTCGAAATTTGGGAGTGGTGAGGTCTCCCGAAGTTCTTCAACAATATCTTTAATGAGTAATAGATCAACAGAAAGGACACCGTTAAGAAGTTTACAAACTTATAGTACTCAATTTACCCAAATGACAAATAAGAACACGTCAAGTATTTCTACTTTGAAACGTAAGGAGTACAATGGAATGCGTATCTCAAATTGTGTTAGGTCCTAGAAGTGTGAGACTGACGCATCAAATATACGCAACGGTCTATGGTAGTTAATTGGGATTAACTAGGTTAGTTGTATTAGGTTTGGACCTTTATAGGTCATTTGGGCATGCCATAGGCCATGTGGGCCAGGCAAGCCCATGAGGGGCATGCCCTTACCCTAGGCATATAAGCTAAGCTTATGTCATTTCTAGGGTTAGACTTTCGGGATTTCTCTAGAGAGCCTCCATATTGTACCAGACGGTTTGGCTTGTTCAAGTAATAGAATCGTGTGCAAGGTGTTAAAGTTGATTCGTATTGTTCTTCATCTTTTCAGTTCTCTTGAATATCACCAAGTTTGGATTCCATCCATCCTTAGGGATCGTGTGATATCATTGTTAGATCCGGTTTTTCGGGACTTACAAATTGCAGTTGATTTACATCAACCCTGACTGATGATGCTACGCCGACAAGCCCATTCCCCTCTGTAATTAATGAAGTTGTGCCTAGAACATCACGAGGTTTCTATTTATGTAATAATGATTTCTTTATCAAACTTGACATCTTTAACAACCTTCATTATTTAAAATAATGATTTTTTAGGTGTTCAAATTCAACCGCGTACAATTTTACCTCAATTTGGTAAAGTAGTTGATCAACCTTCCTTCCAAGATGAGAATGTAGAAGCTGATCCATATAACTTTTTTTACGATCATGTACCTAGAGAGCATCGTGTTTTAAAAGAACAGGGTGCATGTCTTGATTGTGGAGAAAAACGTTTTCAATTTGAATTGATACCTTTTGTTGTATGGGTGGGAAAATTGTGTTAGGAAATTCAGAAATTCTAGAGGAATTGCACCGACTTTTCACATCGCAAGATGAAATTGGAAATATTTTAGGCAAAACATTCGTGCTTATAACACCAATTTTTCTTTTGCCTAAATGGGAGTAACGTTGGATGATACATTGAACACTATGAGAGACGGTGTATATACTTTTCATGCACATAGAGCAATATATCACAAAATCGACCAATTATGTCACACCCCAACCGATGGCGGAAACATTAGAGTGAGACGAAATAGATTGCTCATTACTCACAACGCTAATAATGACAATATTTAAATAAACTCGAATTTCATTTCAGAAAAAATTGTCAAATACAACATGGAAACAAATACAACAATAACACAATACAACAAAATTGATACAACAACATTAACCTAAACGTCTAAATGTGTGTATCTAAGTCCTTGCTATTTGATTTCATAGCATCCTCTTCATCAACCTGTAACATGTTTTAAAATACAATTCAATGCAAAAGCAAAGGCGAGACAAGTTTAAGCATAACATACGTATACAAATTAAGTTTAAACAAATCCTCATGGAAACTATGATTCTACAAGAGCATATACAAGGCATGCAATATACTAGTCAAACCCTTAACGCAATCATGATGTTTTAACATGGCCTCAAGTTTACACGATGGAGCGGGATGCGTTACTTCCTAAAGCGCTTATGCATGTCAAACGAATGCTTAAACAAGTTAATGACTAAAGTGTCACATAAAGAATGTCCAAGATATAAGCATCATGTAAGCGTATCAAGTATTCATGTGCATAGGATTGTTTGTGCATTTCATAAAGTTTAAGTGTTGTGGTTTTAGTATAAGTAAACATGTTACACCCAAAAGTGTTGTAAACGAAAAGTGGGTCGAGTGTACTCATGGTTTTGCTTAGTCTTCAAACTTGACAAGTCCGTGAAGGTGGTTGGTGGATGGGATGAGCGCCGAGTTACCCTACAAGAGGAAGACGTAGGTTGGTAACTATACGAATTATAACGAGAGATTAGGAATTTTTAAATACACCAAAGTATGTTATACGAGAAAATAATCATCTAGACTTAACACTCGTTCTTGACACTATAAGACCCATTCGGGTTGATGTGTTTTCATGGGTTAGGTGACCCATTAGAATCGTAACGAGAGATTAAGTGCTTAGGTGATGTAACCTAGACAATCATTTGATTACCATCAAGAGTTCGGTTAGCGGATATATTATATAGCATACGTAATAAGTAAATCACAAACATCATGTAATTTCATAGAAGTCATGCATGGAGGTAGGAGGATAACCTTCCTTTTAAAACCTCTTTCGTATAGTTTACCAACGCACAAGTCGTCACAAGGACGACAAGGGTGGTCATGAGTAAGTTATAACATAAAAGTAAAAGACAAAAGTAAACGAAAATATCAAGTGAGGTGGTGGATTGAAGGTAGGATAGCCAAGGCTTCCAAGTGATCACACTCTACCAACTCAAGTCTTGTTTCGAGAACAAGCTTGGAAGGATACAACACTTGTGGGTAAAACCCTACTAAAATCAAATAATTCTTACACTTGGGACCTTAGACATGGTAAGTTGGTCTTCCATGGAAGACTTATGGAGACATTCCAAAGGTATTTCAAGTGGTAGAAAGAAGTAAGATCAAAAGGAGAGAGGTGAGTTAGAACTCACTTTTTGAAGCCTTGATCTTTTAGAGAAGAATAGCTCTTAGAGCTTAGAGAGAAGAGAAGAGATGATTTGAGGTGTGATTTGAGAGGGGATGGAGTGGGGTATTTATAGGTAAACTTGGAGGGTGTTAGTTGGGAGTATTAAATGGAGAAAACACAGAATTGGCCAATCCATGAGCTTAAAACCAACTTCTCCAGACTATGCCCCTCTTGCAGGCCGCGAGAGGGTGAAGGAGTCTCGGTCACGGGCCGCTAGAGACCTGGCGGACCACGAGAGTGTATCAAGGTTCTGGTCGCGGGGCGCCAGATGGGTTATTCCAGAAGTTTCTTTGATTTTTATTACTTTTAGTCCTTGAACTTAGTTTAAGTTACCATTTTTGCATGATTTAAGCATATAACGCGTGTAAGTGTCGAGTGTGAATGCATATAACAAGTATCAGTTATGTAATAAACGTTTGAATGCATGTAAGACAATATATCAAGCATAAGTTTCATTATGATTCAAGTCTCGGATTACAAAGTTGGGAAAAGGAATACGAATACAAGTTTCCAGAAATAGAAATACGATTACACTTTCTAAGTAAGGAAAGTATGAAAAAGCGTGGCGTTACAGTCTCCCCTCCTTTAGGAAATTTCGTCCCGAAATTTATTCAGAGGAAGGTGTAACGAACAGGTGCGGATACTTAGTCTTCATATCACTTTCGAGTTCCCAAGTAAATTCGGCGCCACATTTACCTTCCCATCGAACCTTGACTATGGGAATTCGACTGCACCTCAATTGTTTGGTTCCTCAGTCCATGATTTCGACAGGTTTCTCCACGAAGTGCAATGTTTCATTGATTTGAAGATCTTCGAGTGGGACTTGAAGTCCTTCTTCAGCTAGACATTTCTTCAGGTTTGAAACATGAAACACAGGATGAACGTTGCTGAGTGCTTGAGGTAGATCCAGTCTATATGCTACCTTGCCAATCCTTTCGAGAATGTTGAAAGGACCTACATAACAAGGAGCGAGTTTGCCTTTCTTACCAAAACAAACAACGCCCTTCCAAGGGGACACCTTGAGAAGCACAAGATCACATACGCTGAATTCCAAAGTCTTGCGTCTTTTATCAGCATAACTCTTTTTTGGGCTTCGAGCTTTAAGGAGATTATCATGTATTTGTAGAATCTTGTCCGTTATTTCTTGTATCAAGTTCAGGACCGGTGAGTTGTACGTCTCCGATCTCGTGCCAACAAATAGGTAAATGGCAATTACGACCACACAATGCTTCATATGGAGCCATTTGAATACTTGCGTTATAGCTGTTGTTGTATGAGAATTCTACCAAGGGTTAGTGTAACATCCGTCAAAAACGGATTTACCAAACCCGCTCCGTTTATCAACCGAACAGTCAGTCAAAAATTTCGTTGCGAATTAAATGCCCAAAATAATTTTAAACGATACATAATCAATTATTATACGGGAATATATATTTAGTTTTTGAAAAACTGTTGAAAATCGCAAAATAAAAATAAAAAGTCCCTGCCGGGTTTCGAACCCGGGTCAGTACCGGTCCACAGCAAACAAACTTAACACGCGCACTTGAACCACTGCGCCACGGATGCTTTTTGTTAAATATTAGAATCATTTAATTGATATCATGACGTTACGAATTCAAAACCGGCGCCCAATAGTTCAGTCGTCGGAAATCCCGGAAATCTCGCGAGTCTTAACGACAACTTACGTTATAACGTAAACCATTACTAAGACATCGGTTATAACCGACGTCTGGGTCCGCGACCAAAGTTATAACCGCCGGAGTTTTATAACCGATGAATACAGTCGGAAATCAGACCAAGTTCTTCGACGATTTGCCCTATAAATTCACCCACAACCCACTGCAAACCTTTTCGCTCAAAACCACACTTTTTCTCGGCGTAATTCCACTCGCCGGAATTATTCTGTTCGTCGCCGGAAAACCGGTTTCCTCATTTCTGAGCCTTACTAAACCTTTTAAACTTATACCGAAGCCACCCATACCTTTTTCAAACTTTCTGGAGACTCGCTGCTGCAAGACACCTGACGCCGGAGCTTATTGCTGTCGCCGGAGTTCTGCCGGAAAACAGAGGAAAGCAAGTCGGTATACCTCACACTTATTTTCTTCTCTTTATACTTATATCTCATCTATAATTAACCTAAAACACTAAAGAAAACGATTAAGACTTTGAACCAGTCGATTTCCGATTCTGGTTATAACTTGATGAAGAAGAGATGTATCCGGAGCGTTTATGTATAATTAAAATCAGGATATTACTCGGGTTAGACACACAGTCCAGCGGTGGACTGTGTGCACATTAAACATACAAACGTCTCGAGTTCGAATCCGGTTTCACACACGCTGCCTTAATAAAAATGATTTTTTTTGATTAACTGAACCGGAGTCGCCACAGGTATATGTTAAGTATATTAATAATCGGAATAATACCCAAGTTAGACACACAGTCCAGCGGTGGACTGTGTGTATGTTTATATCACAGGTCACGAGTTCGAGTCCGGGCTACTTCACTTACTCGGACAATTATCTATTCTTTTTAATTAAGACAGAAAAGGAAATAACTAATTTGTGTTTAAGTATAATAAAAATCAGTAAAGTTAACAAGTTGCACACACAGTCCAGCGGTGGACTGTGTGTTAGTTTAAGCCACAGGTCCCGGGTTCGAGACCTGTGGAGCGCACCGTCCGAATTGATTTAAATCATTTTTAAAAATAAAGGATTTCTGTTTAAACATAATTAATATATATATAATTAAAATCAGATATATAACGGGTTAGACACGTAGCTCAGTTGGTAGAGCTGCGTGCACGCGTACGGGAGGTCTCGGGTTCGAGCCTCACTCAGCGCACAACAATATGCCTTCGAACCGGTCAACAGTCAGTCAAAGTCAATGGTCAAAGTCAACTGTAGCAAAAATCAAATTTTTTTTATTATTTTTATTTATTTATTTTAATTAAAAATCGATTAAAAATACTTAGAAATAACATTTTTAAGGTTAGAAAATAGCCTTAAACTCACAAAAATACACCCAACAATCCTACTAAAATAGATTAATAAAATCCGTTTGCTTACCAAACCATAATGCGATTTATCTAGGTTAATCTCACTCGTGGTTAAAACCACTTCGCGTGCATTCAACATCATCAACCGAACGCACCCACTGTGAGTGAATCTTACAACCCCCCTTTTAAATTACACGTTTTGGGGTGTGTCATGTGTTATAAAAATAATTAACTTGTTTATTTAAACTTGTGACATACCACATCATGATCTAAACTTAGATTGATTATATTGTTGTGATTACTTATTTCCTTTTGCCAAATCATATGAAACTCATTCATTAAGCCTATCAGTTCCTCGTGGGAGACGAGTTGAACAACGCGTGCTTCAAATCAAATTCATTATTGTTCATGTGTGTATCATTGAGTTTATATTGGTTGTAGTTGTGTCATTCATATTATCATGTTATGCAATTCATTCATTAGGCCCATCAGTTCCTCGTGAGAGACGAGTTGAGCATCGCGTGCCTCTAAATGTTCTAGTATTGTTCATGTGTGTTTTATTTAATATCTTATGATTGTTGAGTAAGTTTTACATCTATTTTTACTCATGTTTGGTTGTGCACATATTTCATAATCAATTCAAATAAACTTGTTCAAATGTTTTCCATAGGATTCACTCGCCAACTTTATGTTGATCCAAAACCTTTTTACACATGATACAGGTGAACAGGTCGAAGCAAAGAAAACCTAGGAAATGCCTTAGAAGAGAACAAAGAAGCTTAGATTGATAGTTAGAATATGTTGTATCAATTATTGTAAATTTCCATTAAATTGTATTTAATGAATATGAAACGCTTAATAAATGTCATGAGCTTTGATGATAACCCAATCATGCCCCGATCACCTTTTTCCGCTGCGGGTCGGGGTGTGACAGATTGGTATCAGAGCCATGACTATAGGGATATAGGATAGGTTATTAGACCTTTAGAGCCTATACTATAGTCTGCCTAAATTTTAATTGATTAGGTGGTTACATACAAACTTGTGATATTTATTTGTTTCATATTTGTTTACATTTACAGTCAAACATACATGCTTATATACATATTCATTATACATGTATACATATTCATTATACATATATCGATGTTCATGTATTCAATTTATTTTCATACTCTCATTATCCAAAGATTTTGTGCAATTTTCAAATTCTCATCAAAGTAAGTTCTGCGACGGGCATGTAGTAACTGGAAGGGTACAAGTACCGGTAGTCGGAACGTCCTGTCTAGGCTGGCATTCGTATAAATCCAATATAACGGACCAGTTTGCCTACCTGGGGACCAACGATGAGAGTACGAAGGACCTATTAGGCCAAAGCATGCCACACCAAACGTCATTCGAACTAACCCTACTTTGAGGTGTCACCGTGTCTACACCTGGACACATTCCGAATATCACACGTTGTATACATATTTCTCGATTTTCTCCGGGTTTTTGTGTACGCAACCTGGCAAACCCGTGCGAACCATATGAAAAACCGGTATTCATGGGGTCCCACATGATTACACAGGTAAAGTATGGCGGCATGTAGGGCCTAATGGCGAGCAAACCCAAGACATCCTATGGATGTAGTAGATTTATTTTTCTATAATTATTTTATGAATGTTCGTTCCTAATGCGACCCATGAACCCAAAAACATTCAACTCATACTCTTGTCATGTATTCCTTGTAGATGTCTTCTAACCTCGCCCGTAGGAAGACGAGAGCAAGAAAAGCCCGCGAACGCATGGCTGCCTTAATCGCTCAACAAATGGCTGACGTAATACCCAACATTGTAATTCAAGTTCAACAAGCACTTACCGCTAATCTTGTCAATCAACCAAACCAAAACATTATCAACTCTCCCCCAAATACCACTAAATGCACCTACAAGCACTTCAAATCATGCGACCCTCCGAAATACAAAGGGACTGAAGGCGTCACCGCTCTCCTCCATTGGTTTGAAGAAATGGAGAATATTTTTCTAAATTGCGATTACCCTGATGATCGCAAAGTACGTTATGCTACCGGTCGACTATATGGGATAAGCACTTACTTGGTGGAATACAGAGAAGGCCAAACGAGGCGTCGACGATTCTATGACCTTAACTTGGAACGAATTGAAGGAAATCATGACCAGACGATTTTGCCCAAGGAGCGAAATCAAGAAGCTAGAAGATGAATTTTACTCATTGAAGCAAATGGAAGGAGACCACATCACCTACAACAAAAGATTCCTCGAGTTACATCAAATGGTTCCCAACATGTTCACTCCCCTCTACCGTTTGATCGAGCACTACATTCGTGGTCTTCCGTCAAAGATTCAAGACCCTGTAATAAGTGCCAAGCCTGCAACTTTGGAAGCAGCAATGGAGCTAGCAACAGAGCTCACCGAGAACCGAATCCGAAACAAAGACTTCAAGGAGGAGAAGAAGAAGGATAAAGAATCGACTGAAACCTCCGATTCCACCCAAACCGAATCCCCTTCTCAACCCAATCCTAAGAGAAGAAGAGACGGGCAACTTTTCGCTGCTACCCAACGAAATCAACCAGTTTTACACGCTATACCCATCCGAGCTAACCCAATCACCCAAATGGCACCCCACTCAGCTTACCCAAATAAGAAACCATATCTTGGACCTCACCCTCGATGCAACAACTGTTTTTATCACCATCCTCATACCCTACCTTGTCGTCTATGTGCAACTTGTGGACGCTATGGTCATTTGAGCAATGTTTGTCGCACCTTTCAAGACCAAACCTTTTCCCCTACTCAAACCATAAACCAAACCTATCAACAACCCCAATACCCCATGTTCCCATATGCTCGAGCTTGTTCAATTGTGGCGACCCTACCCACTTTAGAAACACATGCCCTCAATTGGTTAACGTCATCAACACTCAAGCCCAATCAAACCCAGTTAACCAAGTAAACCAAGAAAACCCAACCACTAGGCCACCAGCAAGAGGAAGAGTCTTCAATATCAACGCCAATCCTGTCGAAGATAATGACGGCCCAAACGAAGATACCCAACTAGTCCTTTTCACCGAAGATCCAGATTCAACTCTTATCGTTTAGTTTTATGCCTTTCTTTATCCATGTGTAGACTGTTAGAGTAATTATTGTATATTATATATTATATATTATATATTGTTTTCAGTATATGCTTTTGCCGAGGCCGCAGCTCCCCATCCATCGAGGTTGAGCTTGATCCCCATTTTATTATGCGGTTGATCTTGGCGTGCCCGCACGATCAGCTCCGTTTGATTGAGCCTTGATCGGTTATTTCATTTTACATTTCAATACATGCAATACGCTCGGCTCCGTTTGATTGAGCCTTGAGCGCACAGTTCAATTTACATTTCCAGTACATGCAATACGCTCGGCTCCGTTTGATTGAGCCTTGAGCGCACAGTTCAATTTACATTTCCAGTTCATGCAAAACGTTCGGCTCCGTTTGATTGAGCCTTCAGCGCACAGTTCAATTTACATTTCCAATTCATGCAATACGTTCGGCTCCGTTTGATTGAGCCTTGAGCGCACATACATTTTCATTATCAGTATCTTGTGGTTATGGTGTTTGTTGTAGAGTCGCATAGAACTAATCATAACTGGCGGATAAAGTCAATGAGAATTTGACAAGAATATGGTGGATACGCCGCTGGTACTTCCTATATATAAGTATTCTTGTCAAATGATTGGAGGCATTATCAGGCGGTTATGAGAGGTTCCATGCATAGGCTGTTTGTGTGATTGTTGTTTAGATTAAGTTGTTCAATTTCAGCACATTCAGTACGTTCGGCTCTGTTTGATTGAGCCTTGAGCGCACATACAATTTCATTTTCAGTACATGCAATACGTTCGGCTCCGTTTGATTGAGCCTTGAGCGCACAGACAATTTCATTATCAGTATCTTGTGGTTGTTGTGTTTGTTGTAGAGTCGCATAGCACTAATCATAACTTGCGGATAAAGTCAATGAGAATTTGACAAGAATATGGTGGATACGCCGCTGGTACTTCCTATATATAAGTATTCTTGTCAAATGACCGGAGGCATTATCAGGCGGTTATGAGAGGTTCCATGCATAGGCTGTTTGTGTGGTTAAGTTATTCATTTTCAGTACATTCAATACGTTCGGCTCCGTTTGATTGAGCCTTGAGCGCACAGACATTCCATTTTCAGTACATGCAATACGATCGGCTCCGTTTGATTGAGCCTTGATCGCACAGATATATTTCATTTCAGTATTTTATGATTGTTGTATTGGTTGTAGGGTTATAGGACTAATCATAATTCACTGATAAAACCAATGAAAATTTGACAAGAATATGGTGGATACGCCGCTGGTACTTCCTATATATAAGTATTCTTGTCAAAGGATCAGAGGCATTATCGGACGGTTATGAGAAGTTCTATGTAGGATTTATTAGTTTCTTGGTAACCAATCATAACTTGTGGATAAAACTAATGAAAATTTGGCAAGAATATGGTGGATACGCCGCTGGTACTTCCTATATATAAGTATTCTTGCCAAAGGATCAGAGGCATTATCAGGCGGTTATGAGAAGTTCCATGTAGGATTTTGTATTGCCTTGGTTGGAATTTGTGTTACATTTATATCATCTTGCTATTTAAAGAGATTGGATTGTGTTCCATTTCTACATAAACTAACCTCTCCATCATAACAAACGAGAGAGGAACTTCCACCATTCAAACATATATGCTATCAGAATGTGGATTCAAATATTAGTATATTAGCTGTTGTGTTAATTATGTTCAAATATCAGCTGTTGTGTTTTATTTATGTTTCCATGTAGGTTGTAGTGTTAGAAGTTTGGTTTTTAGGATATAACCATACTTTTCCAAACGTATCCAAACTCTTATGCATGATATCATTCTTAGCAAATCAATTCTGCTTATCAATACTTATACAGTAGGCAACAAAAAGCGATTCCTGAATAGGGTACTTAACCCTTACAAGGAACGTTACCGCCTCAAACAAAAAACTTAAACCCTTATTTTTTTCTAAGCATACAACTGTCAAACTAAACATCATCATCCTTTTAGTCAAAATATATCATTATTTAAATTTCGGGACGAAATTTCTAAAAAGCAGGGGATACTGTAACATCCGTCAAAAACGGATTTACCAAACCCGCTCCGTTTATCAACCGAACAGTCAGTCAAAAATTTCGTTGCGAATTAAATGCCCAAAATAATTTTAAACGATACATAATCAATTATTATACGGGAATATATATATAGTTTTTGAAAAACTGTTGAAAATCGCAAAATAAAAATAAAAAGTCTCTGCCGGGTTTCGAACCCGGGTCAGTACCGGTCCACAGCAAACAAACTTAACACGCGCACTTGAACCACTGCGCCACGGATGCTTTTTGTTAAATATTAGAATCATTTAATTGATATCATGACGTTACGAATTCAAAACCGGCGCCCAATAGTTCAGTCGTCGGAAATCCCGGAAATCTCGCGAGTCTTAACGACAACTTACGTTATAACGTAAACCATTACTAAGACATCGGTTATAACCGACGTCTGGGTCCGCGACCAAAGTTATAACCGCCGGAGTTTTATAACCGATGAATACAGTCGGAAATCAGACCAAGTTCTTCGACGATTTGCCCTATAAATTCACCCACAACCCACTGCAAACCTTTTCGCTCAAAACCACACTTTTTCTCGGCGTAATTCCACTCGCCGGAATTATTCTGTTCGTCGCCGGAAAACCGGTTTCCTCATTTCTGAGCCTTACTAAACCTTTTAAACTTATACCGAAGCCACCCATACCTTTTTCAAACTTTCTGGAGACTCGCTGCTGCAAGACACCTGACGCCGGAGCTTATTGCTGTCGCCGGAGTTCTGCCGGAAAACAGAGGAAAGCAAGTCGGTATACCTCACACTTATTTTCTTCTCTTTATACTTATATCTCATCTATAATTAACCTAAAACACTAAAGAAAACGATTAAGACTTTGAACCAGTCGATTTCCGATTCTGGTTATAACTTGATGAAGAAGACGATGTATCCGGAGCGTTTATGTATAATTAAAATCAGGATATTACTCGGGTTAGACACACAGTCCAGCGGTGGACTGTGTGCACATTAAACATACAAACGTCTCGAGTTCGAATCCGGTTTCACACACGCTGCCTTAATAAAAATGATTTTTTTTGATTAACTGAACCGGAGTCGCCACAGGTATATGTTAAGTATATTAATAATCGGAATAATACCCAAGTTAGACACACAGTCCAGCGGTGGACTGTGTGTATGTTTATATCACAGGTCACGAGTTCGAGTCCGGGCTACTTCACTGACTCGGACAATTATCTATTCTTTTTAATTAAGACAGAAAAGGAAATAACTAATTTGTGTTTAAGTATAATAAAAATCAGTAAAGTTAACAAGTTGCACACACAGTCCAGCGGTGGACTGTGTGTTAGTTTAAGCCACAGGTCCCGGGTTCGAGACCTGTGGAGCGCACCGTCCGAATTGATTTAAATCGTTTTTAAAAATAAAGGATTTCTGTTTAAACATAATTAATTATATATATATATATAATTAAAATCAGATATATAACGGGTTAGACACGTAGCTCAGTTGGTAGAGCTGCGTGCACGCGTACGGGAGGTCTCGGGTTCCAGCCTCACTCAGCGCACAACAATATGCCTTCGAACCGGTCAACAGTCAGTCAAAGTCAACGGTCAAAGTCAACTGTAGCAAAAATCAAATTTTTTTTATTATTTTTATTTATTTATTTTAATTAAAAATCGATTAAAAATACTTAGAAATAACATTTTTAAGGTTAGAAAATAGCCTTAAACTCACAAAAATACACCCAACAATCCTACTAAAATAGATTAATAAAATCTGTTTGCTTACCAAACCATAATGCGATTTATCTAGGTTAATCTCACTCGTGGTTAAAACCACTTCGCGTGCATTCAACATCATCAACCGAACGCACCCACTGTGAGTGAATCTTACAACTCCCCCTTTTAAATTACACGTTTTGGGCTGTGTCATGTGTTATAAAAATAATTAACTTGTTTATTTAAACTTGTGACATACCACATCATGATCTAAACTTAGATTGATTATATTGTTGTGATTACTTATTTCCTTTTGCCAAATCATATGAAACTCATTCATTAAGCCCATCAGTTCCTCGTGGGAGACGAGTTGAACAACGCGTGCTTCAAATCAAATTCATTATTGTTCATGTGTGTATCATTGAGTTTATATTGGTTGTAGTTGTGTCATTCATATTATCATGTTATGCAATTCATTCATTAGGCCCATCAGTTCCTCGTGAGAGACGAGCTGAGCATCGCGTGCCTCTAAATGTTCCAGTATTGTTCATGTGTGTTTTTTTAATATCTTATGATTGTTGAGTAAGTTTTACATCTATTTTTACTCATGTTTGGTTGTGCACATATTTCATAATCAATTCAAATAAACTTGTTCAAATGTTTTCCATAGGATTCACTCGCCAACTTTATGTTGATCCAAAACCTTTTTACACATGATACAGGTGAACAGGTCGAAGCAAAGAAAACCTAGGAAATGCCTTAGAAGAGAACAAAGAAGCTTAGATTGATAGTTAGAATATGTTGTATCAATTATTGTAAATTTCCATTAAATTGTATTTAATGAATATGAAACGCTTAATAAATGTCATGAGCTTTGATGATAACCCAATCATGCCCCGATCACCTTTTTCCGCTGCGGGTCGGGGTGTGACAGTTAGTGCGAATCCCAGTTGCCGCCAAAATTGATTACGCATGATCGAAGCATATCCTCTAGAGTTTGGATAGTACACTCGGTTTGATCGTCAGATTGAGGATGAAAAGCGGTACTAAGGTTCAAACGAGTGCCAAGGGCGGATTGAAAAGTTTGCGAAAGGCGGGAGGTGAAACGAGTGTCACGATCTGAAATGATGTCCATGGGCGTACCATGACGACTAATGATCTCACTTGTGTAGATACGAGCCAATTTCTTGACTTTGTAATCTTCACGAATGGCAAGGAAATGAGCGGATTTGGTCAGACGGTCGATGATAACCCAAATGCTGTCATGACACGAAGGAGTACGAGGCAGTTTCATAGTAAAATCCATGGCAATACTCTCTCATTTCCAGACAGGGATTTCAGGTTGTTCGAGTAGGCCAGAGGGATGTTGATGTTCAGCCTTAACTTTAGAACAGGTCAGACACTTTGATACATAAAGAGCGATATCACGTTTCATTCCAGGCCACCAGTAAGACGTACGAAGATCATGGTACATCTTGTCAGCGCCAGGGTGCACGGAATATCGGGATTTATGAGCTTTATCTAGCAAAGTGGCTCGAAGAGTACCACGGTCAGGAATCCACATACGGCCACGATAATACAGAATACCATTGTTCTTCTGCTGAAGTGGTGTTTCATCACCGGTTTTCAACTCAGCTTCGAGGTTGCCCTCGTTTATGGTTGAATATTACGCATCTCGAATCAGATGGTGGAAATCTCCCACGGTTTTGTGACAACAAACACTCTTCATATGAGTCTTACGACTAAGTGCATCTGCCACAAACATTCGCCTTGCCAGGATGATAGCGAATATCACAGTCGTAGTCGTTTTACAGTTCCACCCAATGACGTTATCGCATGTTGAGGTCTTTTTGGTGGAAGATATGTTGTAGGCTCTTATGGTCGGTGAAGATCGTACACTTTGTAATAAAGGTAGTGTCGCCAAATCTTTAACGCAAAAACGACCGTACCAAGTTCAAGGTCGTGCGTAGTATAGTTTTTCTCATGTATCTTGAGTTTTCTCAACGCGTAAGCGATCACCTTGTCCTGTTGCATGAGAACACAACCAAGACCTTGGTTAGAGGCATAGCAATACACGACGAAGTCGTCATTCCCATCGGGAAGAGTAAGGATAGGAGCATTACAAAGCATGTCCTTAAGTGCTTGGAAAGACTCCTCTTGTTTGGACCCCCCAAATAAAAGGTTTATTTTTTGCGTCAAGGAGGTCAAAGGAACGGCAATCTTTGAGAAGTTCGAAAATGAAACGGCAATAATACCCAGCTAGGCCAAGAAATGAACGAATCTCAGAAGGTGATTTAGGTGCAACCCAATTCTTAACAGCTTCTATCTTTGCGAGGTCAACATGAATACCGAGTTCATTGATGGTGTGACCCAAGAATTGAACCTCTTCTAGCCAAAATTCACACTTTGAGAATTTAGCATAAAGACGTTAGGTGTGCAAAAGCGTAAGAATGAAACGCAAATGTCGACAAAATTCTTCTTTCGTCTTTGAGTAGATGAGAATATCGTTGATGAAGACAATAACAAAACGATCAAGGAACGGCTTATACACGTGGTTCATCAAATCCATGAACACGGTAGGCGCGTTAGTCAAACCAAAAGGCACGCAATGTTTAAGGATTTTGGAAATGGAAATTTTAACAAAGGTTTGATGTACTGGAGTGGCTCAAGTGTTTCGTTTGTTGGTGAGACCCGGGTTCGAATCCCTGGTCCACTATTTTATATTTTTTTGAAATTTAAAGTTTTGAAATGTTACAAATCAGACCCCTTAACTCTACTATCCGAACTAACTTGGCTATTGACTCATATTACCTTAAAACTCACTTTAAAGCCTAACAAAACGAACTAAATTTTATTAATGATTTTAATTGTGATATTAATTAAATTAAATTAATAAATAAATAAATCGATAAATGAATTTAAATTTAGGAGTAAAGTCTTTCAATGGTTATTTATTTCGCAAAAAATTTCGTGGTTTAAAGGTTAGGATTCGGATTTCAAAGTGGGTCGGACTTCTGGATACCTGTTTTTGGCGGATGTTACAGTCTCCCTTAATTTTAGGAATTTCATTCCAAAATTAGGAAGGAACCGTTCTTGAGGGTTAGTTAATAGGGTTTCGTATAGATTGGATCTCGAGTATGCTAGGTAATAAATATCTCGATGATGCTAAGGATATACATAACTAGGTGAGTGTGAAGTTTGGATGTTGATTGAGGCGGTAACTTTCCTAGTAAGGGTTGAATACCTTGCTACATGAATCTCTTTTTGATGCCTGAGGTGTAGAAGTGAAAAGCATTGTAACACGGAGATGGCTAACTGTATATTGTCTCATGATAAGCGGTTTTGAGAAAATCGGAGCGTCATAATGATAAAGTTACCTCACAAAACGAAACCATCAACCACATTGTTATCCAAATTGAGATTGACACTACTTACACAGAACTTCCCATAACCGTTTAACAATGCTTTTGATCACCTGACAAGAACACTTATATATAGGAAGTACCTGCGGCGTATCCACCATGTCCTTATCAAATTTTCATTGGCCTTGTTATTAAGTCATGATTAGTTCTATGTGACTCGTCCTAAAATCTACCAAACATAAACAAACACAACAACCCATGCTTGAGTCTCGAATCCGAAGAAAGCAAGACTAAATGACAGCGGTACCTCTCTTGTGTGTTATGAGGAGTGGTCAGTCTATGAAAAAGTGAGACACGACCCAACTTCCCTAAATGATGAGATGGGATTCTTCGTGATGTATGATAACATGAATGACATGAAATTTAATCGTTGTATAGAGATAAGTAATGAAACAAATTGGCATAGCGTGATATAAATTGCATTAATGGCATTAATATGAAATAATGAAATCTTAAAACATCATTACCCAAATTGAAAACAATGGTAACTTGAATAGTCAGGACAAGAAATGGAATTATTAAAGCTTGATTGGGAATAAAAATAAAATAAACAACTGGAGCAGAGTCTTGAGTCTTCATGATGGGAGAAAGGCTAGTTAGGCTGTTCGTTCGCACCGTCGTTGACCTCAACTGGGTTTGCGTTGATGTTGTTGGCTCTCCCTTTTGCTGGTTGGGGTGTTGGGTTTGCCTGGTTTGCTTGGCATAGCATGATATAAATTGCATTAATGGCATCAATATGAAATAATGAAATCTTGAAACATTATTACCTAAATTGAAAACAATGGTAACTTGAATAGTGAGGACAAGAAATGGAATTTATTAAAGCTTGATTGGGAATAAAAATAAAATAAACAACTGGAGCAGAGTCTTGAGACTTCATGATGGGAGAAAAGCTAGTTAGGCTGTTCGTTCGCACCGTCGTTGACCTCAACTGGGTTCGTCGTGATGTATGATAACATGAATGACATGAAATTTAATCGTTATATAGAGATAAGTAATGAAACAAATTGGCATAGCGTGATATAAATTTCATTAATGGCATTAATATGAAATAATGAAATCTTGAAACATTATTACCTAAATTGAAAACAATGGTAACTTGAATAGTGAGGACAAGAAATGGAATTTATTAAAGCTTGATTGGGAATAAAAATAAAATAAACAACTGGAGCAGAGTCTTGAGTCTTCATGATGGGAGAAAGGCTAGTTAGGCTGTTCGTTCGCACCGTCGTTGACCTCAACTGGGTTTGCATTGATGTTGTAGGCTCTCCCTCTTGCTGGTGGGGGTGTTGGGTTTGCCCGTTTCGCTTGGCTAACTGGATTTGCTTGGGCTTGAGTGTTTGTGATGTTAACCAGACTAGGGCACGTGTTTCTGAAATGAATAGGATCACCATAATTAAAGCAAGATCGAACATATGGAACCATGGGATAATGAGGTTGTTGATAGGGTTGGATCATGTTTTGGGCAGAAAGCGGAGCTTGGTTTTGAGGAGTACGACATGTGTTACTCAGATGACACAACGCTCACAATTGGCACACAGTCGGCAAGGTACGGTGGGTTGGTGGTGATAATGGCAGGTGTTGCATTGAGGGTGGGGAGCAGTATAGGGTTTCTTGTTTGGGTAAGTTGGATTGGGTGCTACTTAGGTGATTGGGATGGCTTGGAGGGGTACAGCTCATGAAGTTGGGTTGGTCGAGGCAATAGCATAGTTTGTACCGTCATGCTTTCATTTGGTATCGGAACGGGAAGATGGTTCAGCCTTGATGACTTTTAGCTCTTCCACCGAAGCCTTGTCAGTTATGCCCTTCTTTTTGAAGTCTCCATTTCGAATATGGTTTTCGGTGAGTTCCGTGGCTAATTCCATTGCAGTTTCCAATGTTGCGGGTACAATGCTCATCACGGAATCCTGGATACCAGAAGAAAGACCCCTAATGTAATGTTCAATGAGACGATGAGGAGGAGTGAACATATTTGGGACCAACTGGTTCAGCTTGAGGAAACGTTTGTTATAGGCGATGCGGTCTCCATCATTTTGCTTTAAGAAGTAGAATTCATCCTCCAACTTCTTGATCTCACTCCTAGGACAGAACCGTTTAGTCATTAGTTCCTTGAGTTGTTCCCAGGCTAGGGCCACGATAGCCTCAGCCCCTTTTCGACCCTTTTCAGTGTTACAACAGGTTAGAGCTGTTCCAACGAGGCGGCCGGTGGCATAACGAACCTTACGATCATTAGGGCAATCACAATTTAGGAAGGTGCTTTCATTTCCTCGAACCATCGAAGAAGTGCAGTGATCCCTTCTGTTCCCTCATATCTTGGGGGGGGGGGGGGGGTCACAAGACTTGAAGTGCTTATGGGAGCACTTGGATGTAGTTGTGGGAGCATTTACAGCGTTTGGTTCGACTTGGTTATTAGCAGGGCTTGTTGAACTTGGATCACATTGTTAGGAATCATGGCAGCCATTTGCTTGGCGATTTGGGCAGCCATGCGTTTACCGGAGTGTCCAGTTCTTTTTCCTCCGTGAAGGTGTCTAGAGGACATCTACAGGAATTTACGCAAACGTGATTGTGAGATTCTGTTGATGGATTTGCTAGTAGGGATGCGAAGGAATATATATATATATATATATATATATATATATATATATATTGTGAGATTCTGTTGATGGATTTGCTAGTAGGGATGCGAAGGAATATATATATATATATATATATATATATATATATATATATATTTAAAACAAATCATAAAACGACAAATTTATAAAAGATGTAAAATACATGATGGAAAAGTGTTTGGGTTAAAAATAGAAAATGTTTGTGACAAATATGTAAAAGTTGAAAACTATTAGGGTTAAAGTGTAAAAGGTAAAAAATAAAGGGTTAAAAGTAATACAAATTGAAGATTAAAATAAATTAACAATTAACAATTAACAAATGTCAAAGAAAAAATGAATAGTATTGTTGTGAGGATAAGAAAACTTATATATATATATATATATATAAACATATGATAAAATGAAAACCTTTGGGGTGTATTTGAAAACAATAACTTATGATAACACAACACTTTTAAAGTGTTCTTGAGCTTTTATCGTAATTGGGCCTTGCATGCCGCCATACTTCACCTTCGTAATCATGTGGGCCCCCATGATTACCGGGCTTTCGTATGGTTCGCATGTGTTAGCCTGGTTAGTTCACATGACTTTTGGTGTGACATGCTTTGGCCTAATAGGTCCTTCGTACCCTCATCAGATGTCCCCAGGTAGGCAAACTGGTCCGTTAACTGATTTATACGAACGCCAATCCTGACAGGACGTCCCGACTACCGGTACTCGAACCCTTCCAGTTACTACATGCCCGTCACATGAACTCACCTTGATGAGATTTGAAAACGAAAAAAAAACATCACAAAAGTTTGAATAACATAAAATAAGTATTTGGAAAATAGAGAGAAATGTTTCGAAAATTTAAAGGAAATAGAGAACATATAAATTAGGGTTTCATAAGTTTCGTATGGTACATTTCAGGTGGAGTGATATGTATATATGTAACATATATGTAGACTTCATGACATAATTAAAACACATTGAACGTATCACATAAGCAAGTAACAAATAGAGTGTTTGCATGCGTTTGTGTGTGAAATGAAAGGAATTTAAATATGTGAGTAATATCAAATCATAAGTCAAACAAAACATGAAATCACATAAGCACATAGGTCCTAGTTGACTAAAGTATAGGTTCTAAGGGTCTAATAACCTATCCTATATCCCTAAAGTCAATAGCTCTGATACCAATCTGTCACACTCCGACCCGCAGCGATATAGGTGTCAGGGCATGATTGGGTTAACTCGAGAGCTTATGACTTGGTATTACTTGTTTTAAATACTCATTAATTCATATCAAGTGTCTCATAATACAAATAATTCTAATAAACAATCACAAACACAAGACGATGTTTATAACAAGTGTAACATTTGTCAAAACGGGTTTTACCAAACCCGCTCCGTTTGTAATCGAATACCAAGTTATAAATGTTCGTTGCGTATTTATGTCCATTTTGATTTTTAATGATACATAATTAATAAACAAACTAATCTATAAAAGTTATAATTGATAAAAAGTAAACATAAAATAATTAAAAATAAAATGAGGCTGCCGGGACTCGAACCCGGGTCAGCCGGAAGAGAACCTAAGACTTAGCACACACACGCATAACCACTCCGCCACTTGTTGTTTTCTGTCAAATCTAGGAAACAAATAAATCTTATAAACAAACATAAATCAACCGGTTACGCCAACTGTAACTGAAATCGGTCATCAATCGCCCAAAGACGATTTGATTACTCACGGTTCACTGAGTTTAACCGCTACACCGACGTTTTCAATCAAGTTGCTTTGAATGAACTTGAATTCTAGAAGTGAATCGGTTTTTATAACCGAAAACTTTCAATTCCAGAATAACTTCAATCTCTGTTCTCTCTCGTGACTCAAAATACTCTGCAAGACCTCCAATTACATTTCCGCACACTTTTCAGTCCACCGGAGAAGCTTTTTGAACTCGCTGGAAAGTTTCTGCAGGTCACCGGAAAACCGTATTCTTCATCAAAACGGTAAGTCTTTCAATACCGTCGTGGTCTAACAATTGTTAAGCTATTTCTAACTCAGACCTTTCAATTGAAATCAAATTCAGACGCTGTTATCGGATAATTCCAGTTCGCAGGAAAACTTATGGAAATCCTTATTTTCATCTGTGAAACGGTAAGGACATTCAAACACTCTGTTAACATTTGTTTATCACTTCAATTCCAAGAATAGCTAATCAAAACAGTTAATCTGTTTGTTCAGTTGAAGTTCATAAAAACAGAGCCGACGCCTTGCCGGAATTCTGAAATAAATCGTTCACCGGTATGTTTACTTCTAAATATCGACTCTGCCATTTCATATTAGTCTGTACAATGTTTATCAATCGAATTAAACAAAATATATTGGTGTAATCTGCTGTCTGTAAAAACTGACTGAGAAGATGAACTGTGCTAACACTATAAGGATAATTAAAATTGGTATTTTAAACGGGTTAGACACACAGTCCAGCGGTGGACTGTGTGCAAATAATACGCACACGCCACGAGTTCGATCCCTGATACACGCACCCTCTATGTAATAAAAACGTTTTATTTTTCTAACTGAACCGGGTTAATTCACGTTAGTTGTTAAGTATAATAAAAATTTGTATATTAACCAAGTTAGACACACAGTCCAGCGGTGGACTGTGTGTCACGTTAAAGCACAGGTCCCGGGTTCGAGACCTGTTAGTGACACCGGTTCGAGGATTTAAAATGTTTTTGAAAATAAAAGAATTTTGAATAAACTAAACTAGTATATAAGTATAATTAAAAACAGAATTATTTCAGGTTAGACACGTAGCTCAGTTGGTAGAGCTGCGTGCACGCGAACGGGAGGTCTCGGGTTCGAGCCTCACCCGGCGCATACGATTACACAATAAATCGGTCAACAAGTCAAACGGTCAACGGTCGCAAAAAGTCAACATGTTTTTATATTTTTATGTATTTAATTTAATTTAAAAATCAATTAAAAATACTTAAAAATAATGTTTTTAAAGATAGGAAATAGCCTTAAACTCACAAAAATATATCTAAAAATTCTATTAAAATCCTTAATAAAATCCACTCATTTACTATATTTTCCGTTATTATTTAGGTTAGTTAATTCTCGTTGTTCCGCTCTTGCAACTCGTGCGCATCTCACCACCTCCAATCAAACGCACCCAACGTGAGTGAATCTTTACAAATTCCCCGTTTTAATCACGTTTTGGGGTGTATCATGTGTCTTGCTATTTAATATATTTAAATTATTGTGCATACATTATATCATGAACAAATGTGTATTCAGTTTGTTTCAACTGTTTGAGTGGTTATTGTTAGATTAAATTTTATTATTTTCAGTACATGCAATTTCATAGGCCGCCGCTCCCCATTACATTATGAGCGTTGAGCATGTTCCCCATTACATTATGAGCGTGAACCTGGCGTGCCAACATACGATCGGCTCCGTTTGATTGAGCCTTGATCGCACAGACATTTATCATTTTCAGTACATGCAATACGATCGGCTCCGCTTGATTGAGCCTTGATCGCACAGTTTCATTCATGTTATTTATTGTATGATGTTGGTATGTTAATGTATGTTATCATATGTTATTGTATGTTATAGTTGTGATTGCTATTGCTACTGTTTGATTATTTACATTTTCTCACTTATGGTTATGTACAATTTTTCATTGATAAACTAACAAGAAAATCAATAATAAATGTTTATCTAACAAGGTTCACTCGCCAACTTATGTTGACCCAAAAACCCCCATTTTACACATGATACAGGTGAACCAGCTGCAGCAAGAAACACATAGGATTGGCCTAGAAGAATAAAATGATTTAGAGCTTGGGATTATTTAGTTGTTTATTTCCTTTGTATTTGTATGGACGTGTTTGGATTATTGGGAATGTAATTTTGACTTAAATAAATATGAAACATATTAGTAAATATTATGAGCTTTGGTGATAACCCAATTATGCCCCGACTCTTATTCCGCTGCGGGTCGGGGTGTGATAGATTGGTATCAGAGCCATGACTATATGGATATAGGATAGGTCATTAGACCCTTAGAGCCTATACTATAGTTGATTAGAAATTTTTAAGATTTTTGTGTGTTACATGCCAAATTTCATGATGTTCATATGTTTTAAGTTAAATGTTACATTCAATGTTATGCAAGCATGTTCATAAAGTATATATTATCATATAATGCCTATCATGAATCATATTCTCATAACATATCATATTCATGAAAGCACACACCACATCATTTTCATGATTGCTTTTACAATGATTTTTGTGTTTTTAAATCTCATTAAAGTGAGTTCTCATGACGGGCATGTAGTAACTGGAAGGGTACCAGTACCGGTACTCGGAACGTCCTGTCTAGGCTGGCATTCGTATAAATCCAAAATAAAGGACCAGTTTGCCTACCTGGGGACTAACGATGAGAGTACGAAGTACCTATTAGGCCAAAGCATGCTATACCAAACGTCGTGTGAGCTAACCCCACTTTGAGTTGTCATTGTGTCTACACCTGGACACATTCCGACCATACATCTCGTAAACATATTTTGTGGTTTGCATTCGGGTGATGCGAGTGTTAAATCGCCAATACTAATGTGAATCCTACCAAGCCAATAGTCATGGGGGCCCACATGACTATACAGGTGAAGGTATGGGGGACATTTGAGGCCCAACATGAGCAAACCCAAGACATCCTATGGATGTAGTTGCATTATTGATATTTATGTTATTTTCATTTTCTTAAAGACACATGACACCTGAAAAGACTCCATTAACTCACAATCTTCTTATGTATGTTTCTGTAGATGTCGTCTAGACAACAACGAGGGGGTAAAAGATCAGGAAGGTCTCACGAACGTTTGGCCACACAAATTGCGAAACAAATGGCCGCGGTACTTCCCGACATTGTGGTTCAAGTACAACAAGCTCTCGCCATAAATCCCACTAATCCTCCTCAACAACATGACCAGAACATCGGCAACCCTCCTACCAGCAAGTGCTCATACAAACATTTTAAGTCTTGCGATCCTCCTAAATTTGAAGGGACCGAAGGTGTCACTGCTCTCCTCCATTGGTTTGAGGAAATGGAAAACACCTTCCTCAACTGCGATTGTCCTGAGGATCGCAAGGTTCGATACGCCACCGGGAGACTATTTGGGGTAGCTCTCACCTGGTGGAATACTGAAAAGGGGAAGAGGGGAATTGATGATGCAATGGCCTTAACATGGGAGGAGTTAAGGGAAATCATGACTAGGCGTTTCTGTCCTAGGAGTGAAATTAAAAAGTTGGAGGACGAATTTCATTCTTTAAAGCAAAAGGAGGGTGATCATACCACCTATAACAAGAGGTTCTTAGAGTTGAACCAAATGGTTCCTAATTTGTTTACCCCAGCTTATCGTTTGATCGAGCATTATATTCGAGGACTTCCCTCGAAAATTCAAGATTCAGTTCTCAGCACTTCACCAGCAACACTTGAAGCTGCTATGGAACTAGCCACTGAACTGACCGAGAATCGAATTCGCAACGGTAAGTTTAAAGAAGAGAAAAAGAAAGCCCCTGTTGAGGGTCAAACTTCAAACCATTCCATCTCCTCCTCTAAGTTTGCTAACAAGAGGAAGCGCAACACCAGAAACTTCGCTGTTACTCAAACCAATTTCCCTATTCCTGCTGCACCCATTACCCAAGTCGCCCCTTCACCTGCACCATACAAAAGACCATACTCTGGCCCGTTACCAAAATGCAACCGTTGCCAATACCACCATTCTCCTGATCATCCTTGCCAATATTGCACCGGCTGTGGTCGCGCAGGTCATACTGTTCAAACCTGCCGCATGCCTCAGCGAACGAACCGCCACCAGCCTTCAACCCAAACCCACCAACAAATAATGGGTCAAGCCCAACAACCCCTACTATTACCACCCACCCAACATTTAGCCCAAACATATTACCAACCTAACTATTCTATGGTACAACCTATGCGGGCTTGCTACAATTGTGGAGACCCAAGCCATTTTAGAAACACTTGTCCAAGGCTGGTAAACATTATTCATGCTCAGGCCCAAGCCAATCCAGTGAATCAAGTGAACCAAGCTCCTCCACTTGCAAGAGGAAGAGCTTTCAACATCAACGCTAATCAGGCTAGAGCTGACGGCAATGTGGTTAACGGTACGTTCCTTATAAATGGTAGATATGCATCCATGTTGTTTGATACTGGCGCGGATAAAAGTTTTGTGTCCTTAGAGTTTGAACCTATCTTAAACCAAAATCGTGATAAGCTCATGGAATCCATAATAGTAGAAGTTGCAGACGGGAAACCGGTCTCATTAAACTCTATTATACGCAACTGTACACTCACCTTAAACGACCACGACTTTTCAGTTGACCTTATTCCTATGAAGTTAGGAAGTTTTGATATCATAATTGGTATGGACTGGCTCAGTCAACATCAGGCAGAAGTTGTATGTCGCGAAAAATTTATACGTATTCCTTTTTCAAACGGTCAGACTCTTCGAATCTTTGGAGAAACCTCGTCGAAAGGGCTCGGCTTAATGTCTTGTCTTCAAGCTCAAAAATATCTTCGCAAGAATTATGTCGCGTTTTTAGCTCATATCATCAAAAAGGGAACCATGGAGAAGAAACTTGAAGACATTCCAATAGTAAAAGATTTCCCGCAAGTTTTTCCTGTCGACATTTCAGGACTTCCTCCAGTTAGAGAAGTCGAATTCCGTATTGATCTTATACCTGGTGCTACACCAGTTGCAAAGTCTCCTTATAGGTTAGCCCCCTCTGAAATGCAAGAGCTAGCCAGTCAATTACAAGAGTTGACTGACAAGGGATTCATACGTCCTAGCTCCTCGCCTTGGGGTGCACCTGTCCTTTTTGTAAAGAAGAAAGATGGATCGTTTCGCATGTGCATCGACTACAGAGAACTCAACAAATTAACAATCAAGAATCGCTATCCATTACCTCGCATTGATGATCTTCTTGACCAACTTCAAGGTGCCAGCTGCTTTTCAAAAAATCGACCTTCGATCTGGCTATCATCAACTTAGAGTACATGAAGAAGACGTCCCAAAGACCGCATTCCGAACTCGTTATGGTCATTATGAATTCATGGTTATGCCATTTGGGTTAACCAACGCTCCAGCAGTCTTCATGGATCTGATGAACAGAGTCTGCAAACCTTATCTTGATCGATTTGTTATAGTCTTCATCGACGACATTCTCATTTATTCAAAGTCTAAGTCTGATCATGAGCGCCATCTTCGACTCATCCTTACTCTTCTAGAGAATGAAAAGCTTTACGCCAAATTTTCTAAATGCGAATTCTGGTTAAAAGAGGTGCAATTCCTCGGACATGTAGTCAATGACAAGGGAATGCATGTCGACCCCTCAAAGATCAAAGCGGTACAAGAATGGCAAGCGCCACGTACACCAACTGAAGTAAGATCTTTTCTTGGTTTGGCTGGTTATTATCGTCGTTTCATTTCAAACTTCTCTCGCATTGCTGTACCACTCACGGCTTTAACTCATAAGGGAAAACCTTTCATATGGGGACCCAAGCAAGAAGAAGCTTTCCAAACCCTTAAACAAAAACTCTGTGATGCACCAATCCTCACTCTTCCTGAAGGTTGTGATGACTTCGTGGTCTATTGCGACGCATCGGGCCAAGGATTAGGCTGTGTTCTAATGCAAAGAGGAAAGGTTATAGCTTATGCTTCGAGACAACTCAAGACTCATGAGAAGAGCTACACCACCCATGATCTAGAACTTGGAGCCGTTGTGTTCGCTCTTAAGATATGGAGACATTATCTCTATGGTACTAAGTGTGAAATATACACTGACCACAAGAGTCTTCAACATATCTTCAATCAAAAGGAGTTAAACATGAGGCAACGAAGATGGGTTGAACTTCTAAATGACTACGACTGTGAAATTCGGTACCACCCTGGCAAAGCAAATGTGGTGGCTGATGCACTCAGTCGAAAGGGTTATGCGAACTCCATTCGTCTTCTATGTTCGCAAATCATAACTGACATTAAAGATCAAATTCGAGAAGCCCAACATGTTTCAGTAACGGAAGATGATGTACAAAAGGAGCTGTCCTGTGGAGCTGAACTTAAAATTGAAACTAAATCTGACGGTATTCTGTATTATCTAGATCGTATATGGATTCCTGACCACAACAATCTTCGTGAAATTCTTATGAATGAAGCTCACAAAACGCGATACTCTATACACCCAGGAGCCGATAAGATGTATCAAGACCTACTATATACCTATTGGTGGCCTGGAATGAAAAAGGATATTACTGTTTTTGTTTCTAAATGCCTTGCATGTTCCAAAGTGAAAGCTGAACACCAAAGACCCTCAGGACTTCTGGTCCAACCTGAAATACCTGTATGGAAGTGGGAAAATATAACCATGGACTTCATTACCGAGTTACCTCGCACTTCTGGTGGGTATGACACTCTATGGGTAATAATTGACCGACTTACAAAATCAGCTCACTTTATTCCTATCCACGAAGATTTCAAGAACGAAAAGCTAGCTCGTATTTATATCAGCGAAATCGTAAGCCGACATGGTGTACCGTTAAGCAATATTTCTGATCGTGATGGTCGTTTCACTTCACGAACATGGCAAGTAGTACAAGCCGCTTTGGGTACGCGATTAGATCTCAGTACCGCCTATCATCCTCAAACTGATGGTCAATCTGAACGCACCATTCAAACTCTTGAAGATATGCTTCGAGCATGTGTCATAGACTTCAAGCGAAATTGGGATGCTCATCTACCATTAGTTGAATTTTCGTACAACAACAGCTATCGTTCAAGCATTGGCATGGCACCTTTTGAAGCCTTATATGGTCGTAAGTGCCGATCTCCAGTATGTTGGCACGAAATTGGGGAAGCTCAAATCACTGGTCCGGAATTGATTCAAGAAACCACAGACAAGATCCATCAAATTCGAAACAATCTTCTAGCGGCTCAAAGTCATCAAAAGAGTTATGCAGATAAACGATGGAAGCCTTTAGAGTTTAACATTGGTGATCATGTACTTTTAAAAGTATCACCGTGGAAGGGAGTAGTTCGTTTTGGTCAAAAAGGCAAGCTAGCACCACACTATGTAGGACCTTTCAAGATACTCGAAAGAGTAGGACCTGTAGCATACAAGCTTGATCTACCAGAAGAACTCAACAGGATTCATCCCACATTCCACGTATCGAACTTGAAGAAGTGCCTCGCTGATGAAAACCTCCACATTCCTCTGGAAGATATTTAGATGGATGAATCTATGCATTTTATTGAAAGACCAGTAGAGATCATGGATTCCGGAGAAAAACGTCTACGACGAAGTCGCATTCCAATTGTTAGGGTACGCTGGGAGTCGAAACGGGGACCTGAGTTTACTTGGGAACGTGAAGACTCAATGCGTGAAAAATACCCGCATCTTTTTCCTACTACTTCTACTACTGAAATTTCGGGACGAAATTCCTAAAAGTAGGGGATACTGTAACATTTGTCAAAAACGGGTTTTACCAAACCCGCTCCGTTTGTAATCGAATATCAAGTTATAAATGTTCGTTGCGTATTTATGTCCATTTTGATTTTTAATGATACATAATTAATAAACAAACTAATCTATAAAAGTTATAATTGATAAAAAGTAAAAATAACATAAAAGTCGGGACTCGAACCCGGGTCAGCCGGAAGAGAACTCAAGACTTAGCACACACACGCATAACCACTCCGCCACTTGTTGTTTTCTGTCAAATCTAGGAAACAAATAAATCTTATAAACAAACATAAATCAACCGGTTACGCCAACTGTAACTGAAATCGGTCATCAATCGCCCAAAGACGATTTGATTACTCACGGTTCACTGAGTTTAACCGCTACACCGACGTTTTCAATCAAGTTGCTTTGAATGAACTTGAATTCTAGAAGTGAATCGGTTTTTTATAACCGAAAACTTTCAATTCCAGAATAACTTCAATCTCTGTTCTCTCTCGCGACTCAAAATACTCTGCAAGACCTCCAATTACATTTCCGCACACTTTTCAGTCCACCGGAGAAGCTTTTTGAACTCGCCGGAAAGTTTCTGCAGGTCGCCGGAAAACCGTATTCTACATCAAAACGGTAAGTCTTTTAATACCGTCGTGGTCTAACAATTGTTAAGCTATTTCTAACTCAGACCTTTCAATTGAAATCAAATTCAGACGCTGTTATCGGATAATTCCAGTTCGCCGGAAAACTTATGGAAATCCTTATTTTCATCTGTGAAACGGTAAGGACATTCAAACACTCTGTTAACGTTTGTTTATCATTTCAATTCCACGAATAGCTAATCAAAACAGTTAATCTGTTTGCTCAGTTGAAGTTCATAAAAACAGAGCCGACGCCTTGCCGGAATTCTGAAATAAATCGTTCACCGGTATGTTTACTTCTAAATATCGTCTCTGCCATTTCATATTAGTCTGTACAATGTTTATCAATCGAATTAAACAAGATATATTGGTGTAATCTGTTGTCTGTAAAAACTGACGGAGAAGATGAACTGTGCTAACACTATAAGGATAATTAAAATTGGTATTTTAAACGGGTTAGACACACAGTCCAGCGGTGGACTGTGTGCAAATAATACGCACACGCCGCGAGTTCGATCCCTGATACACGCACCCTCTATGTAATAAAAACGTTTTATTTTTCTAACTGAACCGGGTTAATTCACGTTAGTTGTTAAGTATAATAAAAATTTGTATATTAACCAAGTTAGACACACAGTCCAGCGGTGGACTGTGTGTCACGTTAAAGCACAGGTCCCGGGTTCGAGACCTGTTAGTGACACCGGTTCGAGGATTTAAAATGTTTTTGAAAATAAAAGAATTTTGAATAAACTAAATTAGTATATAAGTATAATTAAAAACAGAATTATTTCAGGTTAGACACGTAGCTCAGTTGGTAGAGCTGCGTGCACGCGAACGGGAGGTCTCGGGTTCGAGCCTCACCCGGCGCATACGATTACACAATAAATCGGTCAACAAGTCAAACGGTCAACGGTCAACGGTCGCAAAAAGTCAACATGTTTTTATATTTTTATTTATTTAATTTAATTTAAAAATAAATTAAAAATACTTAAAAATAATGTTTTTAAAGATAGGAAATAGCCTTAAACTCGCAAAAATATATCTAAAAATTCTATTAAAATCCTTAATAAAATCCACTCATTTACTATATTTTCCGTTATTATTTAGGTTAGTTAATTCTCGTTGTTCCGCTCTTGCAACTCGTGCGCATCTCACCACCTCCAATCAAACGCACCCAATGTGAATGAATCTTTACAAATTCCTCGTTTTAATCACGTTTTGGGGTGTATCATGTGTCTTGCTATTTAATATATTTAAATCATTGTGCATACATTATATCATGAACAAATGTGTATTCAGTTTGTTTCAACTATTTGAGTGGTTATTGTTAGATTAAATTTTATTATTTTCAGTACATGCAATTTCATAGGCCGCCGCTCCCCATTACATTATGAGCGTTGAGCATGTTCCCCATTACATTATGAGCGTGAACCTGGCGTGCCAACATATGATCGGCTCAGTTTGATTGAGCCTTGATCGCACAGACATTTATCATTTTCAGTACATGCAATACGATCGGCTCCGCTTGATTGAGCCTTGATCAAGTTTCATTCATGTTATTTATTGTATGATGTTGGTATGTTAATGTATGTTATCATATGTTATTGTATGTTATAGTTGTGATTACTATTGCTACTGATTGATTATTTACATTTGCTCACTTATGATTATGCACAATTTTTCATTGATAAACTAACAAGAAAATCAATAATAAATGTTTATCTAACAAGGTTCACTCGCCAACTTATGTTGACCTAAAAACCACCATTTTACACATGATATAGGTGAATCAGCTGCAGCAAGAAACACATAGGATTGGCCTAGAAGAATAAAATGATTTAGAGCTTGGGATTATTTAGTTGTTTATTTCCTTTGTATTTGTATGGACATGTTTGGATTATTGGGAATGTAATTTTGACTTAAATAAATATGAAACATATTAGTAAATATCATGAGCTTTGGTGATAACCCAATTATGCCCCGACTCTTATTCCGCTGCGGGTCGGGGTGTGACAACAAGTATGGGCCCATCCTATGTCCAATCTTCTCTTCATACCTGTTCACCTGTATCATGTGTAAAAATGGTTTTTGGGTCAACAAAGGTTGGCGTGTGAATCCCGTTTAAACATTTGAAAGAAATAATATGTTGATTAATTTAATAAAAATGTGCATAAACCAAATATGAGCATACGTATATGTACATCTAACCACCAATCACATAACATCAACCAAGTACACATGAGCATGATAACTGATGTGTGACAAATGGCAAATAACCAGTAATTCCGTACAATTTAATCAATAATTTTATATTTTAATCTCATGCATAATTATCGCAATTTAATTGCATAACTGAGTCGTACGATATTAGGGCAAGTAAATCTGATCATAATATATACTGGTTTCCGTTACGACATGAAACAAACCAAAACAATGCCCTAAAAGTGTTGGTAGAAAGTTCTGGACGCACTAAATGCGGTGACACTAACCGTGTCGGTAAATCCGCAAAAACGAATCAGAACAAGGAATAACGGCATGTCAACGCCATACCTGAGTCAATATACAAATGAAAACACATATTTGAGAACAACTATTACAATAATACATAACTTTCAGGTATAACGCCTAAATTGCAAAATTGTCCGTTTCGACCAAAAAGGCAACAAATGACGATTTGTCCGCAAGACAACTCGGGCGATTCCGAATGTCAAGATAAGAATAAAACAATGTTAAACATCCTAAAATAATGTGAGAATAGCAAGAATGCACAAAAGACATCGTTTCCGGTCGTTCAACAAACAGTGCACAACTCGACCGGAAAGTGGTCGATCGTCGAAACGACGAATATTTTAGTAGCCGATAGCCTCATCCGGGCGTCTAGTGAACTAGTTAAGCATTATTTAGGACTCAGAATCCATTCAACTAACATGACACGGAAACACAACTTTTGGAAATGTTCGACAGCGGAACATAAAAGTGCCGATATCGATCGAACGGTCGAACGAAAGACATATCGGCCATCCTAACTCATCGTATATTCATCTAGCAAACTAGTCATGCATATTTTTAGATCGGAAATGCACTAATTAGACACCATATTAATCGTGGTAGTCGAAAACAAAGGCTTCTGGTACTAAATAAATAGTTCCATTTATTAGCGATTATTATGACGATGAGCGATCTAGCGACGTATCCGTCATCCGAAACTTATATTGGAGGATCATGTGGATTAAATACCATGTAAATACACCCTAAACTCAAGTCTTATGCTTAGGATGCTAGACTATTAACCCTAATTACTATACTTATCATAATTACCACATATTTTACCCTGTGTGAAAAATCAAAGTTACACTTCACCCCCTCATGGTTCACGACTCAAGTGGGTCCCACCCCACTTGATTTTGTTGAAAATTGAAGATCATAAGTATGGTGCTTAGATACTTGATGGAACTTGAATGATGCACTTGATTATATAAGAAAAATCCTTCATGATCTTATCACTTTCATTCACTAAAGTTGCAACATGTTCCCTTCCTTTCTTCCCCTACCACACGGCTCATACACCACCACCATACACCACCATTTGGCCACCACAATCCACCACTTTTTACACCTTTTGAAGCTCAATCAAGACCCTTAAAGAAGCTAGCAAGGATGGAGATCATTAGGGCTTCATAGGGAGCTTCATTTTCTTCTAAATCTTCAAGAAACTTGTGCACCCTTTTGTAAGCTAAACTCCTCCATAATCTAGCTTATGTTTATGTTTAGATTATTAGTGTATGTCACACCCCGACCCGCAGCGGAATAAGAGTCGGGGCATAATTGAGTTATCACCAAAGCTCATGATGTTTACTAATATGTTTCATATTTATTAAATTCAAAATTACAACTTCAATATTCCAAACAAGTTCATACAATTACAAGGAAAAAGTAACTAAGCAAACAATCCAAAGCCTAAACTGATTTATTCTTCTAGGTCGTCCTATATGTTTCTTGCTGCAACTGGATCACCTGTATCATGTGTAAAAATGGGGGTTTTGGGTCAACAAAAGTTGGCGAGTGAACCTTGTTAGAAAACATTTATTATTGATATCCTGTTGTATTTAATATGGAAAAATTGTGCAATAATCATATGTGAGCAAACGTAAATAAACATACAATAACAAACAATAACAAACCACCTTGCATGAGTATATGACATGAATGATAATGTATATGTTGGCAACGTCACGATCCGCTCATAGGTAATGGGGAACGGACGGCCTATGATGATGTATGTGCGATCAAGGCAAATCAAACGGATCCGATCGTATGTTGGCAATGCCACGTTCCGCTCATAGGTAACGGGGAACGGTTCCGCTCATAGGTAATGGGGAACAGACGAGCCTATGATGATGTATGTACTGAAATGATAAATTTAATCTAAACATTAACCACACAAACAATTGATACATATTTGGATACACATTTGATCATGGATATGATGGATGCACAAGTGTTTAAATGTAATAAAAATAAGACACATGATACACCCCAAAAAGTGATTAAAGCGGGGAATTTGTAGAGATTCACTCACATTGGGTGCGTTCGTTTGATGATGTTGAATGCGCAAGAGTTTAGAGGGTTGATCAACGAGGAATAACTAACCTAAATAATAACGAAAAGGTACGGTAAATAAGTGGATTTTATTAACAATTTTAATAGGGTTTTTAGATTTATTTTTGTGAGTTTAAGGTCATTTTCTAACGTTAAAAATATTATTTTTAAGTATTTTTAATTGATTTTTAAATTAAATAAATAAATAAAAATATAAAAAAAAATGTTGACTTTTTGGGTTGACCGTTGACCGTTGACCATTGACTTTGACTGTTGACCGGTTCGGACTTGTGTTTGTTTGCGCTGAGTGAGGTTCGAACTTGTGACCTCTCGTACGCGTGCACGCAGCTCTACCAACTGAGCTACGTGTCTAACCCGAAATATTATAAGTTTTAATTATATATATACTAATTAAATGTTTTAATTTATTCGATTTATACTAAAAGAATTTAAGTGATTGAACCGGGTGCAGGGAAACCGAATCGAACTCGGGTCCCTTGGTTTGTAAGCGCGCAGCCCAACCAGTTGGGCTGTGTGACTTATCTGTTAAACTTACAATTTAAATTAATTTTAAGAACAATCCGGGTCCTACTCTAATTCAGTAACAAAAAAATTGGTCTTAATTTGGAAAGCCCGTGCGTTTGTAAGATTCAAACTCGTGACGTTGTTTTGTTTGCGCACACAGTCCACCGCTGGACTGTGTGTCTAATCCGGTTTAATATCTTGTTTTAATTAAACTTATACCTAATGTTCGACTTCATCTTCTTCGTTAAAAAACACAGACAACGATTTTTCGACTGTTCTTGTTTAATTCGATTAACGGACATATAAATGATTAAAATGAAATGGATAAAGAAGGTTTTGGAAATGAATGTACCGGAAAGATGATTTTTCTCAGAACTCCGGCAAAGTCGTCGGCTCTGTTTTATGAATTTCGTCTGAGCGGACCAATTAACAGTTTTGATTAACTAATTGTGAAATTAAATGACTAAACAAGAACTATCAGAGAGTTTAGATGTTTGTACCGTTTCACAACGTGATTTCGGAATTTTCAGAGATTTTCCGGCGAGTGCAGATAATCCGGTATCGTCGTCTGGGACTGATTCTGATTGAAGGATTTGAGTTAGTAAAAGTCTAACAATGGATGGAAGATGAAAGAATTGAAAATTTTACCGATTCGATGAATGTCACGGTTTTCCGGCGAAAGTCCGGCGATATCAGAAAACGATTCCGACGAACAGAAATTAGAGCGAAAGTGAAATTGGAGGTTCTGTGAGTGTTTCTGAGTTGTGAGATAATGATATTACCGGTGTAAATTGGAGGTAAATGATTTCGGTTATTAAACTCGAAAATCATATGAATCGAGTTCAATAAAGACTGAATTGATTAAGAACGTGGGTTGTAATGGTTTTATCGGTTATAATCAGTAACCCACGATCATTCAAACGTCTTTGGATAGTTGAAAGCCGATGATCGTTTCAGTTTTGGCGCAAACAGATAGATTCACTGTGAACTTAAGGTTTTATTTGTTTCCTTGATTACACAAAAACACCAAGTGGCGGAGTGGTTAAATGTTTGATGATTGTGTCTTCCGGCTGACCCGAGTTCGAAACCCGGCAGCCTATTTTCATTTTTATTTACTTTATTTTTACTTTTTAATAATTTTAGTCTCCATATTCTAAAATGTTTATTTGTTATGTACTGTTTAAAATTAAAATGAGCATTAAATAAGCAACGAAAATCTGAAACTGACTATTCGATTAATAAACGAAGCGTGTTTTGAAAACCCGTTTTTCGACGGATGTTACAGTGTCCCCTACTTTTAGAAATTTCGTCCCGAAATTTAAGTAGTAGTGGTAACAGGAAAAAGATGCGGGTATTTTTCGCGCATTGAGTCTTCACGTTCCCAAGTAAACTCAGGTCCTCGTTTCGACTCCCAGCGTACCCTAACAATTGGAATACGACTCCGTCTTAAACGTTTTTCTCCAAATTCCATGATCTCTACTGGTCTTTCAATGAAGTGCATAGATTCATCGATCTGAATATCTTCTAGGGGAATATGGAGGTTTTCATCGGCGAGACACTTCTTTAAGTTTGATACGTGGAATGTGGGGTGAATTCTGTTGAGTTCTTCTGTTAGGTCAAGCTTGTATGCTACAGTCCTACTCTTTCGAGTATCTTGAAAGGTCCTACGTAGCGTGGTGCTAGCTTGCCCTTCTGGCCAAAACGAACTACTCCCTTCCACGGTGATACTTTTAAAAGTACATGATCACCAATGTTAAACTCCAAAGGCTTTCGTCGTTTGTCTGCATAACCCTTTTGATCACTTTGTGCCGCTAGAAGATTGTTTCGAATTTGATGGATCTTGTCTGTGGTTTCTTGAATCAATTCTGGACCAGTGATTTGAGCTTCTCCAATTTCGTGCCAACATACTGGAGATCGGCACTTACGACCATATAAAGCTTCGAAAGGTGCCATGCCGATACTTGAATGATAGCTGTTGTTGTACGAAAATTCAACTAATGGTAGATGAGCGTCCCAATTTCCCTTGAAGTCTATGACACATGCTCGAAGCATATCTTCAAGAGTTTGAATGGTGCGCTCAGATTGTCCATCAGTTTGAGGATGATAGGCGGTACTGAGATCTAATCGCGTACCCATAGCGGATTGTACTGCTTGCCATGTTCGTGAAGTGAAACGACCATCACGATCAGAAATAATGCTTAACGGTACCCCATGTCGGCTTACGATTTCGCTGATATATAAATACGAGCAAGCTTTTCGTTCTTGAAATATTCGCGGATAGGAATAAAGTGAGCTGATTTTGTAAGACGATCAATGATTACCCATATAGTGTCATACCCACTGGAGGTCCGAGGTAACCCGGTAATGAAGTCCATGGTTATGTTTTCCCACTTCCATACAGGTATTTCAGGTTGGACTAGAAGTCCTGAGGGTCTTTGATGTTTAGCTTTTACTTTGGAATATGTAAGGCACTTGGAAACAAAAACAGCAATATCCTTTTTCATTCCAGGCCACCAGTAGGTGTATCGAAGGTCTTGATACATCTTGTCGGCTCCTAGGTGTATTGAGTATCGTGTTTTGTGCGCCTCATTCATAAGGAAATCACGAAGGTTATCGTGATCGGGAATCCATATGCGATCTAGATAGTACAGAATACCATCGGATTTAGTTTCGATTTTAAGTTCAGCTCCACAAGACAGCTCCTTGTGTACGTCGTTTTCCGTTACTGATACATGTTGGGCTTCTCGGATTTGATCTTTCATGTCGGTTATGATTTGCGAATATAGAAGACGAATGGAGTTCGCATAACCCTTTCGACTGAGTGCATCGGCCACCACGTTTGCCTTGCCAGGATGGTACCGAATTTCACAGTCGTAGTCATTAAGAAGTTCGACCCATCTTCGTTGCCTCATGTTTAACTCCTTTTGGTTGAAGATATGCTGGAGGCTCTTATGGTCAGTGTATATTTCACACTTAGTACCGTAGAGGTAATGTCTCCATATCTTAAGAGCGAACACAACGGCTCCAAGTTCCAGGTCGTGGGTGGTGTAGTTCTTCTCATGAATTTTGAGTTGTCTAGAAGCATAAGCTATCACTTTTCCTCTTTGCATCAGTACGCAGCATAGTCCCTGCCTTGACGCGTCGCAATAAACCACGAAGTCATCACTACCCTCAGGAAGTGTGAGGATAGGTGCGTCACAGAGTTTTTGCTTTAAAGTTTGGAAGGCTTCTTCTTGTTTGGGTCCCCATATGAAGGGTTTTCCTTTAGGAGTTAAAGTCGTGAGTGGTACAGCAATACGGGAGAAATTTGCAATGAAACGGCGATAATAACCAGCCAAACCAAGAAATGATCTTACTTTAGTAGGTGTATGTGGCGCTTGCCATTCCTGTACTGCCTTGATTTTTGAGGGATCAACATGAATTCCCTTGTCATTGACGACGTGTCCAAGGAATTGTACTTCCCTTAACCAGAATTCACATTTCGAAAACTTAGCGTACAGCTTTTCTGTCCTTAAGAGTGTAAGGATGAGTCGAAGATGTCGTTCATGATCAGACTTAGACTTTGAGTAGATGAGGATGTCGTCGATGAAGACTATAACAAAACGGTCGAGATAAGGTTTGCAGACTCTGTTCATTAGATCCATGAAGACAGCTGGGGCGTTGGTTAAACCAAATGGCATGACCATGAATTCCTAATGAACATAACGAGTTCGGAAGGTGGTCTTTGGGACGTCTTCTTCATGTACTCTGAGTTGATGATAACCAGAACGAAGATCGATTTTTGAAAAACAGGTGGCGCCTTGAAGTTGGTCTAGAAGATCATCGATGCGAGGTAATGGGTAGTGGTTCTTGACCGTTAACTTGTTGAGTTCTCTGAAGTCGATACACATGCGAAACGTTCCATCTTTCTTCTTCACAAAAAGGACAGGTGCACCCCAAGGTGATGAGCTAGGACGTATGAATCCTTTGTCAGTCAGCTCTTGCAGTTGACTGGCTAGCTCTTGCATTTCGGATGGGGCTAATCTATAAGGAGATTTTGCAACTGGTGTAGCTCCAGGTATAAGATCAATGCGGAATTCGACTTCTCTCACGGGAGGAAGTCCTGAAATGTCGTCAGGAAAAACTTGCGGAAAATCTTTTACTACTGGGATGTCTTCGAGTTTCTTCTCCATGATTCCCTTTTTGACGACATGAGTTAGGAATGCGACATAATTCTTGCGGAGATATTTTCGGGCTTGAAGACAGGACATTAATTTGAGTCCTTTCGAAGGGGTTTCCCCAAAGATTCGTAGAGTCTGACCGTTTGTAAGAGGAATGCGAATAAACTTTTCGCGGCATACAACTTCAGCATGATGTTGGCTGAGCCAGTCCATACCAATTATAATGTCGAAACTTCCCAACTTCATAGGTATGAGGTCAACTGGAAAATCGTGATCGTTTAGGGTGAGAGTACAATTGCGTATAATAGAGTTTAATGAGACCGGTTTTCCGTCAGCAACTTCTACCGTTATGGATTCCATGAGTTTATCACGAGTTTGGTTGAGGATGGGTTCAAATTCTAAGGACACAAAACTCTTATCCGCGCCAGTATCAAATAACATGGATGCATAACTACCATTGATGAGAAACGTATCGTTAACCACATTGTTGTCAGCCCTAGCTTGATTAGCGTTGATGTTGAAAGCTCTTCCTCTTGCAGGTGGAGGAGATTGGTTAGCCTGATTCACCGGATTTGCTTGAGCTTGAGCATGTATAATGTTCACCAAGCGTGGACAAGTGTTTCTAAAGTGGTTCGGGTCTCCACAATTGTAACAAGCCCGCACAGGTTGCACCATGGGATAGTTGGGTTGGTAGTAGGATTGGGCAACATGTTGGGTAGGTGGTAGTAGTAAAGGTTGTTGGGCTTGACCCACTATCTGATGGTGGGTTTGGGTTGAGGGCTGGTGGCGGTTCGTTCGCTGAGGTACACGACAGGTTTGAATGGTGTGACCTGCGCGGCCACAGCCGGTGCAATGTTGGCAGGGATGATCAGGAAAGTGATGCTATTGGCAACGGTTGCATTTTGGGTATGGGCCGGAGTATGGCTTCTTATATGGTGCAGGTGAGGGGGCAACTTGAGTGATGGATGCAGCAGGGATAGGGAAATTTGTTTGTGTGACAGCAAAGTTTCTGGTGTTTCGTTTCCTCTTACTAGCAAACTTTGAGGAGGAGGTGGAATGGTTTGAAGTTTAGCCCTCAATGGGGGCTTTCTTTTTCTCGTCCTTAAATTTGTCGTTACAGATACGATTCTCGGTAAGCTCGGTAGCTAGTTCCATAGCAGCTTCAAGTGTTGCAGGCGAAGTGCTTAGAACTGAGTCTTGAATTTTCGAGGGGAGGCCTCGAATATAGTGTTCGACTAAGCGGTATACTGGGCTGAACAAGTTGGGGATCATTTGGTTCAACTCTAGAAACCTTTTGTTGTAGGAAGTATGATCTCCCTCCTTTTGCTTTAACGAGTGAAATTCATCCTCTAACTTTTTGATCTCGCTTCTTGGACAGAAGCGTCTCATCATGATTTCCCTTAACTCCTCCCACGTTAAGGCCATTGCATCTTCGATTCCTCTCTTACCTTTTTCTGTATTCCACCAGGTAAGAGCTACTCCAAATAGTCTCCAGGTTGCGTAACGTACCTTGCGATCCTCGGGACAATCGCAATTGAGGAAGGTGTTTTCCATTTCCTCAAACCAGTGGAGGAGAGCAGTGACACCTTCGGTCCCTTCAAATTTCGGGGGATCGCAAGACTTGAAGTGTTTGTATGAGCACTTTTTGGAGGGAGGGTTGTCGACGTTCTGGTCTTCTTGATGGGGAGGATTGATGGGATTTGCGGCGAGAGCTTGTTGGACTTGAATTACGATGTCAGGAAGCACCGCGGCCATTTGTTTTGCGATTTGGGTGGCCAAGCGTTCGTTTGATCTTCCTGACCTTCTACCCCCACGTTGTTGCCTAGCCGACATCTACAGGAACATACATAAGAAGATTGTGAGTTTATTGAGTCTTTTTAGGTGTCATGTGTCGTTTTTAAAAAAAAAATAACATAAACATCAATAATGCAACTACATCCATAGGATGTCTTGGGTTTGCTCATGTTTGGGCCTCCAATGTCCCCCATACCATCACCTGTATAGTCATGTGGGCCCCCATGACTATTGGCTTAGTAGGATTCACATTGGTGTTGGCGGTTTAACACTCGCATCACCCGAATGAAAACCATGAAATATGTTTGCGAGATGTATGGTCGGAGGGTGTCCAGGTGTAGACACAATGACAACTCAAAGTGGGGTTAGCTCACACGACGTTTGGTATAGCATGCTTTGGCCTAATAGGTCCTTCGTACTCTCATTGTTAGTCCCCAGGTAAGCAAACTGGTCCTTTATTTTGGATTTATACGAATGCCAAGCCTAGACAGGACGTTCCGACTATCGGTACTTGTACCCTTCCAGTTACTACATGCCCGTCATGAGAACTCACTTTGATGTGATTTGAAAAAAACTACAAAATCGTTGCAAAAATCATGGAAATTGTGTGGTGTGTGCTCTCATGGATATGATATGTTATGAGGATATGATTCATGATGAGCATTGTATAGTAATATGTACTTATGAACATGCTTGCATAACATTTAATGTAACAATAAACATAAAGCATATAAACATCATGAATTTTGTATGTAACACACCCCGACCCGCAGCGGAATAAGAGTCGGGGCATAATTGAGTTATCACCAAAGCTCATGATGTTTACTAATATGTTTCATATTTATTAAATTCAAAATTACAACTTCAATATTCCAAACAAGTTCATACAATTACAAGGAAAAAGTAACTAAGCAAACAATCCAAAGCCTAAACTGATTTATTCTTCTAGGTCGTCCTATATGTTTCTTGCTGCAACTGGATCACCTGTATCATGTGTAAAAATGGGGGTTTTGGGTCAACAAAAGTTGGCGAGTGAACCTTGTTAGAAAACATTTATTATTGATTTCCTGTTGTATTTAATATGGAAAAATTGTGCAATAATCATATGTGAGCAAACGTAAATAAACATACAATAACAAACAATAACAAACCACCTTGCATGAGTATATGACATGAATGATAATGTATATGTTGGCAACGTCACGTTCCGCTCATAGGTAATGGGGAACGGACGGCCTATGATGATGTATGTGCGATCAAGGCAAATCAAACGGATCCGATCGTATATGTTGGCAATGCCACGTTCCGCTCATAGGTAACGGGGAACGGTTCCGCTCATAGGTAATGGGGAACAGACGAGCCTATGATGATGTATGTACTGAAATGATAAATTTAATCTAAACATTAACCACACAAACAATTGATACATATTTGGATACACATTTGATCATGGATATGATGGATGCACAAGTGTTTAAATGTAATAAAAATAAGACACATGATACACCCCGAAAAGTGATTAAAGCAGGGAATTTGTAGAGATTCACTCACATTGGGTGCGTTCGTTTGTTGATGTTGAATGCGCAAGAGTTTAGAGGGTTGATCAACGAGGAATAACTAACCTAAATAATAACGAAAAGGTACGGTAAATAAGTGGATTTTATTAACAATTTTAATAGGGTTTTTAGATTTATTTTTGTGAGTTTAAGGTCATTTTCTAACGTTAAAAATATTATTTTTAAGTATTTTTAATTGATTTTTAAATTAAATAAATAAATAAAAATATAAAAAAAATGTTGACTTTTTTGGTTGACCGTTGACCGGTTCGAACTTGTGTTTGTTTGCGCTGAGTGAGGTTCGAACTTGTGACCTCTCGTACGCGTGCACGCAGCTCTACCAACTGAGCTACGTGTCTAACCCGAAATATTCTAAGTTTTAATTATATATATATACTAATTAAATGTTTTAATTAATTCGATTTATACTAAAAGAATTTAAGTGATTGAACCGGGTGCAGGAAACCGAATAGAACTCGAGTCCCTTGGTTTGTAAGCGCGCAGCCCAACCAGTTGGGCTGTGTGACTTATCTGTTAAACTTACAATTTAAATTAATTTGAAGAACATCCTGGGTCCTACTCTAATTCAGTAACAAAAAAATTGGTTTTAATTCGGAAAGCCGGTGCGTTTGTAAGATTCGAACTCGTGACGTTTGTTTTGTTTGCACACACAGTCCACCGCTGGACTGTGTGTCTAACCCGGTTTAATATCTTGTTTTAATTAAACTTATACCTAATGTTCGACTTCATCTTCTTCGTTCAAAAACACAGACAACGATTTTTCGACTGTTCTTGTTTAATTCGATTGACGGACATATAAATGATTAAAATGAAATGGATAAAGAAGGTTTTGAAAATGAATGTACCGGAAAGATGATTTTTCTCAGAACTCCGGCAAAATCGTCGGCTCTGTTTTATGAATTCCGTCTGAGCGGACCAATTAACAGTTTTGATTAACTAATTGTGAAATTAAATGACTAAACAAGAATTATCAGAGAGTTTAGATGTTTGTACCATTTCACAGCGTGATTTCGGAATTTTCAGAGATTTTCCGGCGAGTGCAGATTATCCGATATCGTCGTCTGGGACTGATTCTGATTGAAGGATTTGAGTTAGTAAATGTCTAACAATGGATAGAAGATGAAAGAATTGAGAAATTTACCGATTCGATGAATGTCACAGTTTTCCGGCGAAAGTCCGGCGATATCAGAAAACTATTCCGACGAACAGAAATTAGAGCGAAAGTGAAATTGGAGGTTCTGTGAGTGTTTCTGAGTTGTGAGATAATGATATTACCGGTGTAAATTGGAGGTAAATGATTTCGGTTATTAAACTCGAAAATCATATGAATCGAGTTCAATAAAGACTGAATTGATTAAGAACGTGGGTTGCAATGGTTTTATCGGTTATAATCAGTAACCCACGATCACTCAAACGTCTTTGGATAGTTGAAAGCCGATGATCGGTTTCAGTTTTGGCGCAAACAGATAGATTCACCGTGAACTTAAGGTTTTATTTGTTTCCTTGATTACACAAAAACACCAAGTGGCGGAGTGGTTAAATGTTTGATGATTGTGTCTTCCGGCTGACCCGGGTTCGAAACCCGGCAGCCTATTTTCATTTTTATTTACTTTATTTTTACTTTTTAACAATTTTAGTCTCCATATTCTAAAATGTTTATTAGTTATGTATTGTTTAAAATTAAAATGAGCATTAAATAAGCAACGGAAATCTGAAACTGACTATTCGATTAATAAACGAAGCGGGTTTTGAAAACCCGTTTTTCGATGGATGTTACAGTGTACAAGTTGATCATCTTGAAAATCAAGAAAAGGTACAAAAACCTTAACTCCCAACATAATAATAACAATAAATATTGTTTAATTTGTGTTGATTATATGTTTATATGATTCTTAGATAGCATGTTGAAGTTGTTTATGTTAGAAGTATGATATAAAAGTGAGATGGTCTTGTGTGATTTAGTATAAAAGTGAAGATTTAAACATGTTAAGGTTTAAATCTAAACAAGATCATCAACTACATCACCATGAAAAATACTTCAACTTAAAGATAATTTTTATGCATATGAATGATTTTCTAAGAAGTAAACACTTGTATTTAAGTTGTAATCACCTTAAAAATGTGTAGTAATCAAGGAGTTAAATGCATGAACCTGATTAAACAACTTGCTAAAATAGTGTTTTGAAATAGCTAATAAATATTAAGAACCCACTTGATTTACTAGGATTTTAAACCATAAAAGTCATGGATGATGATGGTTTGATTATATAAAATAAATATTAGATGGTTTGTTGATGATGATTATGAGCTTAAACAGGTTTTAAATACGTTTTTAAAACGTGGAAAACGCCATAGTTTAGGAGAAACTATGGCGAAATTTTCTAAAAATCTAATCGCGATTAAGACATGATTAGTGGGACTAAACGCGATTAGTAACTTAAATTGTCATTAAGTAGGCTCTAATGACAAGGGTTATCCCTAAATAGTCAAGTGTTTAACAAAGTTATAAATATATATTTATAAGTAAAAATAAATGCTTTTTACAAATTATATTTCTACGTGGAAAATAATACAAGTATTTATATACATATTTGTTATCAATAAATTTGTATGTATACATGTGTGTAGTGTATGTGTATGTATTAGAAACTTAGGGTATTCAAAATACCCCACCATATACAAAATACAAAAACTTGAACAATACACCAAGTATTGGTAACATAATAAATATATTCTTGAAAAGCGTCGAAACAATAAATCGGACAATTGAGACAATGCGAACAATAGGCGGACATTCAATATTTCACCGTCGCGTCACGACAACGGGCGATTCTCGACGAAAACGAACATGTGGTAAACGACGCCGACGATGAGTCTAAATATATATTTAGACATTAATCATATATATATATATATATATATATATATATATATATATATATATATATATATATATATATATATATATGTTATCGACACCAAAATCTGGAAAGTTAGAAAATTATAAGTTAATATTTATAAAGAAATGGGCTTTTATAAATAAATTTGGGCTAGGCCCAAATTGTAAGAATCATATGCTAGGCCCAAATCTCATAATATTTATGGATGAGGCCCAAAACTAATAAAAGCCCAAAATGACATAAATTACATGGGCTAGGCCCAATGACATAAAAAACATGGGCTAGGCCCAAAGACGTAAAAACATGGGCTAGGCCCAAAGACATAAATTACATGGGCTAGGCCCAATGACAAGAAAACATGGGCTAGGCCCAATGACAAGAAAACATAGGCTAGGCCCAAAGGCATAGATGACATGGCTAGGCCTAATGACAAGAAAACATGGGCTAGGCCCAACGACATGTAAAGGGCAAGGCCTAGTTCACACATGATTTGAAAACAATAATATATATATATATATATATATATATATATATATATTAATCAAACAAACAAACTACCAACACTATGATAACATTATAAGTTGTTCAATCATAACAAAGAAATACATAACAAGAATTCAAGATGAACAACGAGTACAAGGTCCATTGAGACCTGGGTGTCTAATGAAACCAATACGCATGTAGGTTACATACGTTGCGGACATCGATCGATAAATAGTACGACTTAAAGGAACGCAAAAACTGTGAGTCCATGTCCCTCCTTTCACTTATTTTAAGTTTTGTTTTAAACTATCGAGGGGAAATACATGTCATGTCAAAACAGTATGTTAGCTATGAGTTAGCAGATAACAGATCACTGTGCGTAAGTAGGAAGATAACATAGTAACCATTAATAACTTAGTGATCAAGGTGCAAAAGAAGTAGATCTATTGAGTTTGAGACATGTTCCACTCCTGGTTGGTATACCCTTTGGAGTGCTTTTGTGATCTTACAACGTCAAAGAAGTCTCGGTTTGGTTACTTACTTATGGAACAAGTATGTCAGGGTGCTCGCGACACACTGATAGATCCTTAATTAACTCATTGATGCTAATAACATACTTGGATTTCAATACAGGTTTTCAAGGATGATATTTTGATACGAAAACATTAAACTACATGAACTCGCCAACTTTACGTTGACTTTTTAAAATTACATGTATTTCAGGACGCAGGGCTTGAGCTAGTGATGGGATCCGGGTATGGGATTTGTCAAGACAACGATGTACTACCTTTTTGAGGGTGTGGTCCCATGGTCGGCGGTTCTAGACGAAGGTTTTGGGGATAGAGCAGTTCCAGCAGAAGCTTTTCATTCATTCATTCATACCGAAAGAGCTTACATCTGGTCTGGCTGGCAGAGTTCCTGGAGAGAATCCGCCAGCGTTTCCCCTCAGGGAACTTCCAAAACTCCTAAACAATAAACACACAACACCTATTTATAGACAAGACAGCTTGTGCGAACCAAGCCTGCTGTCACTCATACGAATTTCGTACGAGTGAGAGATGTTGTCATTCGTACGAATCACAGATGTCACTCGTACGAAGCATACAGTCACTCGTACGAGGCACATTTCACTCGTACGAGCCAGTACTTGTTTGCACTTGGGTCGTGTGTTCGTATCTAATTTATTACAATATTCAATACACACTCTATCTAGCCTATTCGCCTAGTGACGACCACAAAGTGCATCAACAATTTCCCCCTTGGACATCAATGTCGAAGCTTGAAATTGAAATCTTGGGAGCTGTGTTTGAATATTCTGCAACTTCAATCGGGTATCTGTTGATGTTGTAATTCCCCCTTGATTGAAGATCCGGGTTTGCATTATCTACGTTTAAGCACCATTCCCCCTGAAATAATTTTCTCCAGAAATTAATCTTCAGGCTGTTGTTTGCATGATTCAGAACCACCTCTGATTTGCTTAATCTTCAAATTTTCTTGAACAATCACCAACTTGTCATTAAACAATGTAGCTTTCTCGATTTTGACGTTTAAGGATATCCGCATTCGGTTTAACGCACCCCCTTGATGCTCGATCCTCCGATCTTCAAAACCCAACCGGTAAATGACAGAAACTTCGAATAACCATACATAAAAACTTCAAACTGATGAGTATCCGCAAAAATCTTCTCAATTAGCAAATCATCAAAAACAAACTATCTGGTAACACATCGAATCTGAGAAACATATTCTGGCAATCAGAATCACATTCTTCCTTTTTAGTCACAATAACAGATGTATAGCTATCTCCGCTGGAATGGGGCACTGAAACTACAAGACATCCGTGTTTTCTGGCGGTTAGTCCGAAAAACAGTTCATTTGAAATGCAGAGTTAATGATAGAATGACGTGTTCACATCCACGCCGTCGTGTGTGCTTCCACTTCCACATCGGGGATCAGGTGGTTAGCCCTTGAGCATCAATCTGAACATGATATGCAAATTCCGAACATTCTTCGATCACCCATTCTGAATGCGTAGTCTATTCGTCAATAGACATGAACGTTATTTCATCTCTAATGAATCTTCAATCCTCTGTGCTTCCCAAATAATTTGCGGTCCGAACCACCCGGATACTGCAGCGTCACGAATTTCAAAATGCCGGAATTTTAACATAGACGTGAAAATTTTTATTCCTCCTCATTTTTGTAAATTCTGATGTCGAGTTCTTATGGGAATGAGGATTATGGTGGGACTGTAGCATATGGAACCTCAAATTTTGCCGAAAATTTCCCAAAATTTGTTGTTTTGACCAAATGCTGACTAAACGTTAAGGCTCATTAATAATCACTACACCAGATAATCAATGTTTTGTGCAGGTATCAGTGACTATCCCAAAATCTTCATCCCCTTGCGATCGTATCATCAAATTTGACTCTAAAGTGCTAGACGGTGTCCCCGAACCGCCCAAATTTGACGTTAAAATCTCAAAAAAATTTGTAATCATCAAATTTTTTGTGGACACTCGTCTCGTCAATACGATCAAAAATGCCTTTTTTTTGCTCACCGCTTCGTACGAACTGCGCTTTGTACGACGACTGACTTGCTTCGTACGAAGGGGTTGCTTCGTACGAATGACGCCTCGTACGAGTGACAAGTATCACTCGCACGAGTGAGAGTCTCGTACGTACGGACGAAACTGATAACGTCTTTTCGATCCAGAATCTTCATTTCTTCGAATTTTGACATGATTTTTGCACAGATCTGGTCGAAAATCAGTTTCTAACAATCCTATGGTATCAATTTAAAATTATGTCCGTGGATTGTCCGTTTATTCTGATGTTTTACGTCTAAAACCTCTCATACGTCCAATAATCATGAGCGTAGGTGATTCATCAACTGTTAAGCTGACTGAATCGGTACCGTAGCTCTGATACCAGTTGTGGTCCCGTGGTCGGCGGTTCTAGACGGAGGTTTTGGGGATAGAGCAATTCCGGCAGAACGAACATAGACGTTAGGCAGAAACAGAATCTGCGGAAGCTTTTCATTCATTCATTCATACCGAAAGAGCTTACATCTGGTCTGGCTGGCGGAGATCCTGGAGAGAATCCGCCAGCATTTCCCCTCAGGGAACTTTTAAAACTCCTAAACAATGAACACACAACACCTATTTATAGACATGACAGCTTGTGCGAACCAAGCCTGCTGTCACTCGTACGAATCATTCGTAAGAGTGAGAGATGCTGTCATTCGTACGACTCACAGATGTCACTCGTACGAAGCATACAGTCACTCGTATGAGGCACATTTCACTCGTACGAGCCATACTTGTTCGCACTTGGGTCGTGTGTTCGTATCTAATTTATTACAATTTTCAATACACACTCTATCTAGCCTATTCGCACAGTGACGACTACAAAGTGCATCAGCATGCTTGAACCATGACCAGGAGAATCTTGAAAGGATCAACTAGAACGAGATTCAGTCTTAGGTCTTTGACACTTTCTAGCAAAATGTCCATAGTTTTGACAATTGTAACACTTCACTTTAGACTTGTCAAAACCCACACTTTCCAACGAACTTTCTGCCCGTTCTATTCATGAACCTCTTTACTCTTCTAGAGATCATGGTCATCTGCCATTTTAGATCCATCTCCTCTAGGTCCTTAGGGTCAATCTGATCATAATCTTCATCAAACGTGGCAGGATAAGATATTTTCCCTGAATGTAGTTCTCGTAGGAAGCAACGAAAGTTTATAGCAATGCCAGGTGATCTTCAGCACTTTTGACACTCAGAGGCATAGACCTAGTACTGCTATTACTATTACTTGATTGTTGTCTCTTTGCCCCTGACGAGCCTCTTGAAGCAGCAACAAAATATACTTCACCCTCAGCATTTGTCACAATCTGCTCATTCTCACAAGAGAGAAACGCAGTTGCACTAGAAGCATTGTTGGAAGATGAAGGTGTAAGTCCTTTATATATCCCCGGATCTTGAACCTTATCATAACCCGTTTCCTTCTTCTTCATATTGAACTCATAAGCTCTTAGTTTCCCAACAACCTCTTCCAAGTCTTTCATTTCATAATCAGCTTCACCCTTTATCATCAAAGTATAAATATCCCACTTTGCAGGTAAAGCATCCAGCAACTTGTCGTTTATCTCCACATCAATGTATCCATCTATGTCATAATTGTCCATTTCTGACATCAAGATGATAGTATCTCGTGATAATATCTTCAAGGGACTCACCCCTCATGCCTTTAAACACAACAAATTGTTTCTTCAGTAGATCAACCTTGTTCTTCTTCACATCAGTATTGCCCTCGTACCTCTTCTCTAGGGCATCCTACATCTCCTTCGACGTGGTATAACGCTTGAATGTATGTTTGATGCCATCATGTAATGACATCTTTATAGCAGCTAAGGCTTTCTTTTCAGACTCATACATCCTTTTCTCAGCTTCTTACATGTTCACATAAGCATTAACCCGTTGTTTGCCCTCAAAGTCATGCGTTGGGTTAGCGTACCCATCTTGAATACAGATCCACATCCGTGTATCCTGGTATTCAATAAACGATTATGACCCTATCATTCCATGTAAGATAGTTCTCTACCTTCAGCATCTTTGGAGGTTTGTTAGTTGTGCCAGCCTTGTGCTCCATTCTTAAAAGTTCATTTAGGCTAGACATATTCGACATTTTTACCGAACCGGCTCGTTAAAAACGTTAAAACTTGTCCGAAATGAGTGATTACCAAATTATACTGTTAGACTCGTCGCGACGATACGATTCTAATGATGTATATTGTCCGATTATGATTTTTGGAATACGATTCAAATGAGTGATTTTTTGTCCTAAAAATCACACGAGCCTAACCGTGCAACCGGTTTGTCAAAATTGTTTATGGATCAAATTCTATGTCTGAAAACGTTTAACTCCGGTTACGTTAGCTGGTTAACTTTCCACCTTTTTGTATACAACTCGGAACAGTGTCAAATCCGGAACAGTAACTCGGATTGACAATCCGAGATGAAAACCCTATACAGTAATCCGAATTGCTAATCCGAGATGGTGATTCAGAATAGTGATCCGAGATGAAATCTGGAATGCACTGTTCTAATCCGAGATAGAATCCGGAATAGTTCTGATCCGAGATGGAATCCGAATAGACTATTCTGATCCGAGATGGAATCCGGAATATACTTCTGATCCGAAATTCAATCCGACATAGCTTCTGATCCGAAATTCAATCCGAAATGGAATCCGAGATGGGCTTTTTTTATCAGAGTTGCACTTTTCTGATCCGAAATGCAAGTTTTCCAGATCCGAATTGCAAGTCTGATGATCCGAAACGCAGATTTCTGATCCGAGATTCAAGTCTGCAATCCGAAATTCTTTACTTTTGATCCAAGATGCCTTTCTTCAATCCGAAATGCCTGCTGTTAATCCCAAATCGCTGCAGAAACCCTAAAACAGCCTCCAAAACGTCCAAAAACCCAACTTTTTCTGCTGTTACGATTCTGACCCTAGCAAAATCAAGAGCCGAATGCTCTGATACCAACTGTAAGTCCCCTAGTCTGTATGGATCCTCACAGAATCGTCTATCTAATCTAGAGTGCGGAATCCCCTAGATCAGATTTCACAGAAACACGAACACGAACATTTTCCCTCAAACAGTCTTCTATTGATTATCTAACACAAAGATTCACAATCAATTCAAGACTCTCTCACAATCTCTCTGAACAACTAAACCAGCAACACTAGCAACCTGAACCCTAATGCAAACCTCCCTTTATATAGAGATAGGTTATGCAACCGGGCTAGGGTTTCCCTACATGGACTACCAATGGGTCTAGGCCCAATTCGCCTCCCATGAGCTATTTCGTGTCTAGTTTAGTCCAATTACTTCTAATTAACTATTACAAAACTAAACTCGCTAACCGTTTATCATTTTACTAATACAAGATATTCAAATACCAAATCTAAGCTGTTGTCACAAATATGCACCAACACAAATGCCTAAATAGAGAGTTAGTTTAGAAGTCGTCCATGGGAATAGAACTGAAGCACTTGAAAAAGTAAGTTCATATGAAGGAAACCTAACTCAATAGACTAGAGATCCCAAGAACTGAGTTCAATAGGAAAACCTAATTGTATGAATGAATGAGGTCACTATGGGGAATAATCCTACGTCTTTAAAAGGTAGTTTTTAACTTCCTAGTCTATTCCTAAAAGTGACAAGAGTGAGGCTAAGCCTATGGCTTTTAATGATTTGATAAAGGTAACCATACATAGTGTATCACCTATGTGAGAGAGAAGTGGGGTCGCTTCGAAGGGTATTTGTTGGGGCACAATACATAATGGCTCTCACAGAACCAGGTTCATGTTCATGACCATAACAAACATAACTATGAGGACTTGACTTTGTAAGGGAGAGTCTTGTGTGAATGGATGGTCGTCTACACAAATGGCAGAAGAGTTCAAAGACGTCGATGTCTATTTGAGCCTATGGGCTAAGTACATTTCATGAGGGAAGGTTCAAAGGGTAATACCTACATAGTGTATGCAAAACTCAATTGCTGAAATCTAATTGGAATAATGTTGTTTCTGAGATCAACCTTTCTTCATGTGGGGGATTGTTGGAAGTTTTGGATGTGTGTGAATGAAAGTCTCAAATGGCAAAACACCTTGTCCCAAATTGGTGAGGGAATTAAGGGAATGGTTGTTAATAAGGTAAAACAATTACTAAACAATTGTAGTTTTATGACATGTTTACCACAAGTCTTACCCCTGCACGCATAGGGGGTTGTAAAAGTTGAGTTTCAGAACCGGACTCGTTTGTGCCCGCACGTCCTGCGAACACGAATGTAGCTCCGAAAACCGAGGCCCGCTTGAGACTGTTTTTGCACTTGAGACTATAACTGTTGCTTGCTTTTACATGTTTTTATATACTAAAACTCCGAAAAAAATTATGTAAAAATAAATTTTTTAATGAGTTTTACCCATTTCATATTCTTTTGTGGTTCACCAATAACTCACTTATTTCCTAAAAGTTGTCATTATGTCATATATGGAATTTTATCATTTGATTAAAGTGTCACACAGCATTTGAGTTAATTTCAAACTATATATATCGATAGTTAATTTTAATCAATGGTTAACCCGATTATGTATTTATATATTTTATATTGTATATAAATATTCATATAAAATGAAAGTTTATCATCATTCATTTACGTCAAATGAATCAAACAATGCTCTATCCTAGTGGTAGAACGGATGTTCTTCCATGAGATACATGCACATGAAGGAGTGAAGATGGTCTGCTACTGACATTCTCTCTGCCTAGGGAAAGTTGTCTACTCATCAGGTGAATACGAGACCTACCCATGAAGTTAAGAGGTTTGTCTTAAGAAATGGGCGAAGCCAGGAAAATAATTCATCGTTATTGGCGGACCCAAATTAACTTTTAGCCGGGCCATTCTTTTTCATTTGGATGTCTCTTAACAGGATGTTCGAAGTTTCTGTTTTGATTGGGTGGGCAACATGAATAATGATAACTTACAATTGCAACTCAATGAAGTTTATGAGATAATCATAATCACGAAAAGTTTAAAAGATAAAGCATTATTCAGTTACCATTTAGAAAGAATAACCTAATTACTTGATAAAAGCCGATACTCTTTTTTTATTCTTTTTTGCCTTTCACTTTGTTTCTAAAATTAACCATGAATAGATTGTTTGCTGTAAATACTTTAAAAGATTTCACTGTCATTCAAAAATCTTGAGGGTCGCTCAATAATGACCCTGCCTTAGATTCCCACACAAGACGAAAAGACACCTCCCTCGTGGGATGTTCTATGTGGTACACTTAGTGATTGTACATTACACATGTTTAATGCTCACGAAGTCTACCTAAGACGAAAATTCTTGCTAAAAATCATGTGTGTATGCATTATTGATAATATGGTTATAGCAATATCATTAGACAATGGAAATGTTTGATATGGTCACTGTTAGATTGAGCTTTAATATTAATGCAAAAAAGAACAAGTTGTTTTTGTTAGGGTATATCTTAGATTTCCAAATCCTTTTTTAATAATATTTGAAATGCATGCAGCATGAAGAATGTGTAATGTGAGGATTTTTTTTTTGACACTCAAGATTTAAAATTCTTAAAAGACACTGGGTTACGTTCGCATACAACTAGAACTTTTATTCCAAACGTATGAAGTTTAGGAGAAAAAAGCTCAGTGGCAAATTGTAATTGTACCCACCTTCTTTTCTCAAGAATAACATATAGCATAGGGACTTTCATTAAATGGTGACACCTTTCTCTTTTTATAACGATCTTACATGTAATAATTTCGTAACAATGAAACAAGCATATGCTAACAGTGGTCAAGACAAGAAAGAAGGATATTTGCTTCAATTGAATCTTTTATTTAACATTGTTCGCACTTGGGTCGTGTGTTCGTATCTAATTTATTACAATTTTCAATACATACTCTATCTAGCCTATTCGCACAGTGACGACTACAAAGTGCATCAACATGCTTGAACCATGACCAGGAGAATCTTGAAAGGATCAACTAGAACGAGATTCAGTCTTAGGTCTTTGACACTTTCTAGCAAAATGTCCGTAGTTTTGACAATTGTAACACTTCACTTTAGACTTGTCAAAACCCACACTTTCCAACGAACTTTCTGCCCGTTCTATTCATGAACCTCTTTACTCTTCTAGAGATCATGGTCATCTGCCATTTTAGATCCATCTCCTCTAGGTCCTTAGGGTCAATCTGATCATAATCTTCATCAAACGTGGCAGGATAAGATATTTTCCCTGAATGTAGTTCTCGTAGGAAGCAACGAAAGTTTATAGCAATGCCAGGTGATCTTCAGCACTTTTGACACTCAGAGGCATAGACCTAGTACTGCTATTACTATTACTTGATTGTTGTCTCTTTGCCCCTGACGAGCCTCTTGAAGCAGCAACAAAATATACTTCACCCTCAGCATTTGTCACAATCTGCTCATTCTCACATGAGAGAAACGCAGTTGCACTAAAAGCATTGTTGGAAGATGAAGGTGTAAGTCCTTTATATATCCCCGGATCTTGAAACTTATCATAACCCGTTTCCTTCTTCTTCATATTGAACTCATAAGCTCTTAGTTTCCCAACAACCTCTTCCAAGTCTTTCATTTCATAATCAGCTTCACCCTTTATCATCAAAGTATAAATATCCCACTTTGCAGGTAAAGCATCCAACAACTTGTCGTTTATCTCCACATCTATGTATCCATCTATGTCATAATTGTCCATTTCTGACATCAAGATGATAGTATCTCGTGATAATATCTTCAAGGGACTCACCCCTCATGCCTTTAAACACAACAAATTGTTTCTTCAGTAGATCAACCTTGTTCTTCTTCACATCAGTATTGCCCTCATACCTCTTCTCTAGGGCATCCTACATCTCCTTCGACGTGGTATAACGCTTGAATGTATGTTTGATGCCATCATGTAATGACATCTTTATAGGAGCTAAGGCTTTCTTTTCAGACTCATACATCCTTTTCTCAGTTTTTTACATGTTCACATAAGCAGTAACCCGTCGTCTGCCCTCAAAGTCATGCGTTGGGTTAGCGTACCCATCTTGAATACAGATCCACATCCGTGTGTCCTGGTATTCAATAAACGATTAAAACCTATCATTCCATGTAAGATAGTTCTCTACCTTCAGCATCTTTGGAGGTTTGTTAGTTGTGCCAACCTTGTGCTCCATTCTTAAAAGTTCATTTAGGTTAGACATATTCGACATTTTTACCGAACCGGCTCGTTAAAAACGTTAAAACTTGTCCGAAATGAGTGATTACCAAATTATACTGTTAGACTCGTCACGACGATACGATTCTAATGATGTATATTGTCCGATTATGATTTTTGGAATACGATTCAAATGAGTGATTTTTTGTCCTAAAAATCACACGAGCCTAACCGTGCAACCGGTTTGTCAAAATTGTTTATGGATTAAATTCTATGTCTGAAAACGTTTAACTCCGGTTACGTCAGCTGGTTAACTTTCCACCTTTTTGTATACAACTCGGAACAGTGTCAAATCCGGAACAGTAACTCGGATTGACAATCCGAGATGAAAACCCTATACAGTAATCCGAATTGCTAATCCGAGATGGTGATTCAGAATAGTGATCCGAGATGAAATCCGGAATGCACTGTTCTAATCCGAGATGGAATCCGGAATAGTTCTGATCCGAGATGGAATCCGAATAGACTATTCTGATCCGAGATGGAATCCGGAATATACTTCTGATCCGAAATTCAATCTGTCATAGCTTCTGATCCAAAATTCAATCCGAAATGGAATCCGAGATGGGCTTTTCTGATCTGAGTTGCACTTTTCTGATCCGAAATGCAAGTTTTCCAGATCCGAATTGCAAGTCTGATGATCCGAAACGCAGATTTCTGATCTGAGATTTAAGTATGCAATCCGAAATGCTTTACTTTTGATCCAAGATGCCTTTCTTCAATCCGAAATGCCTGCTGTTAATCCCAAATCGCTGCAGAAACCCTAAAACAGCCTCCAAAACCTCCAAAAACCCAACTTTTTCTGCTGTTACGATTCTGAACCGAGCAAAATCAAGAGCCGAATGCTCTGATACCAATTGTAAGTCCCCTAGTCTGTATGGATCCCCACAGAATCGTCTATCTAATCTAGAGTGCGGAATCCCCTAGATCAGATTTCACAGAAACACAAACACGGACAATTTCCTTCAAACAGTCTTCTATTGATTATCTAACACAAAGGTTCACAATCAATTCAAGACTCTCTCACAATCTCTCTGAACAACTAAACCAGCAACACTAGCAACCTGAACCCTAATGCAAACCTCCCTTTATATAGAGATAGGTTATGCAACCGGGCTAGGGTTTCCCTACATGGACTACCAATGGGTCTAGGCCCAATTCGCCTCCCATGAGCTATTTCGTGTCTAGTTTAGTCCAATTACTTCTAATTAACTATTACAAAACTAAACTCGCTAACCGTTTATCATTTTACTAATACAAGATATTCAAAGACCAAATCTAAGCTGTTGTCACAAATATGCACCAACACAAATGCCTAAATAGAGAGTTAGTTTAGAAGTCGTCCATGGGAATAGAACTGAAGCACTTGAAAAAGTAAGTTGATATGAAGGAAACCTAACTCAATAGACTGGAGATCCTAAGAACTGAGTTTAATAGGAAAACCTAATTGTATGAATGAATGAGGTCACTATGGGGAATAATCCTACGTCTTTAAAAGGTAGTTTATAACTTCCTAGTCTATTCCTAAAAGTGACAAGAGTGAGGCTAAGCCTATGGCTTTTAATGATTCGATAAAGGTAACCATACATAGTGTATCACCTATGTGAGAGAGAAGTGGGGTCGCTTCGAAGGGTATTGTGGGGCACAATACATAATGGCTCTCACAGAACCAGGTTCATGTTCATGACCATAACAAACATAACTATGAGGACTTGACTTTGTAAGGGAGAGTCTTGTGTGAATGGATGGTCGTCTACACAAATGGCAGACGAGTTCAAAGACATCGATGTCTATTTGAGCCTATAGGCTAAGTACATTTCATGAGTGAAGGTTCAAAGGGTAATCCCTACCTATTGTATGCAAAACTCAATTGCTGAAATCTAATTGGAATAATGTTGTTTCTGAGATCAACCTTTATTCATGTGGGAGATTGTTGAAGTTTTGGATGTGTGTGAATGAAATCTCAAATGGAAAAACACCTTGTCCCACATTGGTGAGGGAATAAAGGGAATGGTTGTTAATAAGGTAAAACAATTACTAAACAATTGTAGTTTTATGACATGTTTACCACAAGTCCTACCCCTGCACGCATAGGGGGTTGTAAAAGTTGAGTTTCAGAACCGGACTCGTTTGTGCCCGCACGTCCTGCGAACACGAATGTAGCTCCGAAAACCGAGGCCCGCTTGAGACTGTTTTTGCACTTGAGACTATAACTGTTGCTTGCTTTTACATGTTTTTATATACTAAAACTCCGAAAAAAAATTATGTAAAAATAAATTTTTTAATGAGTTTTACCCATTTCATATTCTTTTGTGGTTCACCAATACCTCACTTATTTCCTAAAAGTTGTCATTATGTCATATACGGAATTTTATCATTTGATTAAAGTGTCACAGCATTTGAGTTAATTTCGAACTATATATATCGATAGTTAATTTTAATCAATGGTTACCCGATTATGTATTTATATATTTTATATTGGTATATAAATATTCATATAAAATGAAAGTTTATCATCATTCATTTACGTCAAATGAATCAAACAATGCTCTATCCTAGTGGTAGAACGGATGTTCTTCCATGAGATACATGCACATGAAGGAGTGAAGATGGTCTGCTACTGACATTCTCTCTGCCTAGGGAAAGTTGTCTACTCATCAGGTGAATACGAGACCTACCCATGAAGTTAAGAGGTTTGTCTTAGGAAATGGGCGAAGCCAGGAAAATAATTCATCGTTATTGGCGGACCCAAATTAACTTTTAGCCGGGCCATTCTTTTTCATTTGGATGTCTCTTAACAGGATGTTCGAAGTTTCTGTTTTGATTGGGTGGGCCACATGAATAATGATAACTTACAATTGCAACTCAATGATGTTTATGAGATAATCATAATCACGAAAAGTTTAAAAGTTAAAGCATTATTCAGTTACCATTTAGAAAGAATAACCTAATTACTTGATAAAAACCGATACTCTTTTTTTATTCTTTTTTGCCTTTCACTTTGTTTCTAAAATGAACCATGAGTAGATTGTTTGCTGTAAATACTTTAAAAGATTTCACTGTCATTCAAAAATCTTGAGGGTCGCTCAATAATGACCCTGCCTTAGATTCCCACACAAGACGAAAAGACACCTCCCTCGTGGGATGTTCTATGTGGTACACTTAGTGGTTGTACATTACACATGTTTAATGCTCACGAAGTCTACCTAAGACGAAAATTCTTGCTAAAAATCATGTGTGTATGCATTATTGATAATATGGTTATAGCAATATCATTAGACAATGGAAATGTTTGATATGGTCACTGTTAGATTGAGCTTTAATATTAATGCACAAAAGAACAAGTTGTTTTTGTTAGGGTATATCTTAGATTTCCAAATCCTTTTTTAATAATATTTGAAATGCATGCAGCATGAAGAATGTGTAATGTGAGGATTTTTTTTTTGACACTCAAGATTTAAAATTCTTAAAAGACACTGGGTTACGTTCGCATACAACTAGAACTTTTAGACCAAACGTATGAAGTTTAGGAGAAAAAAGCTCAGTGGCAAATTGTAATTGTACCCACCTTCTTTTCTCAAGAATAACATATAGCATAGGGACTTTCATTAAATGGTGACACCTTTCTCTTTTTATAACGATCTTACATGTAATAATTTCGTAACAATGAAACAAGCATATGCTAACAGTGGTCAAGACAAGAAAGAAGGATATTTGCTTCAATTGAATCTTTTATTTAACATTGTTCGCACTTGGGTCGTGTGTTCGTATCTAATTTATTACAATTTTCAATACATACTCTATCTAGCCTATTCGCACAGTGACGACTACAAAGTGCATCAACATGCTTGAACCATGACCAGGAGAATCTTGAAAGGATCAACTAGAACGAGATTCAGTCTTAGGTCTTTGACACTTTCTAGCAAAATGTCCGTAGTTTTGACAATTGTAACACTTCACTTTAGACTTGTCAAAACCCACACTTTCCAACGAACTTTCTGCCCGTTCTATTCATGAACCTCTTTACTCTTCTAGAGATCATGGTCATCTGCCATTTTAGATCCATCTCCTCTAGGTCCTTAGGGTCAATCTGATCATAATCTTCATCAAACGTGGCAGGATAAGATATTTTCCCTGAATGTAGTTCTCGTAGGAAGCAACGAAAGTTTATAGCAATGCCAGGTGATCTTCAGCACTTTTGACACTCAGAGGCATAGACCTAGTACTGCTATTACTATTACTTGATTGTTGTCTCTTTGCCCCTGACGAGCCTCTTGAAGCAGCAACAAAATATACTTCACCCTCAGCATTTGTCACAATCTGCTCATTCTCACATGAGAGAAACGCAGTTGCACTAAAAGCATTGTTGGAAGATGAAGGTGTAAGTCCTTTATATATCCCCGGATCTTGAAACTTATCATAACCCGTTTCCTTCTTCTTCATATTGAACTCATAAGCTCTTAGTTTCCCAACAACCTCTTCCAAGTCTTTCATTTCATAATCAGCTTCACCCTTTATCATCAAAGTATAAATATCCCACTTTGCAGGTAAAGCATCCAACAACTTGTCGTTTATCTCCACATCTATGTATCCATCTATGTCATAATTGTCCATTTCTGACATCAAGATGATAGTATCTCGTGATAATATCTTCAAGGGACTCACCCCTCATGCCTTTAAACACAACAAATTGTTTCTTCAGTAGATCAACCTTGTTCTTCTTCACATCAGTATTGCCCTCATACCTCTTCTCTAGGGCATCCTACATCTCCTTCGACGTGGTATAACGCTTGAATGTATGTTTGATGCCATCATGTAATGACATCTTTATAGGAGCTAAGGCTTTCTTTTCAGACTCATACATCCTTTTCTCAGTTTTTTACATGTTCACATAAGCAGTAACCCGTCGTCTGCCCTCAAAGTCATGCGTTGGGTTAGCGTACCCATCTTGAATACAGATCCACATCCGTGTGTCCTGGTATTCAATAAACGATTAAAACCTATCATTCCATGTAAGATAGTTCTCTACCTTCAGCATCTTTGGAGGTTTGTTAGTTGTGCCAACCTTGTGCTCCATTCTTAAAAGTTCATTTAGGTTAGACATATTCGACATTTTTACCGAACCGGCTCGTTAAAAACGTTAAAACTTGTCCGAAATGAGTGATTACCAAATTATACTGTTAGACTCGTCACGACGATACGATTCTAATGATGTATATTGTCCGATTATGATTTTTGGAATACGATTCAAATGAGTGATTTTTTGTCCTAAAAATCACACGAGCCTAACCGTGCAACCGGTTTGTCAAAATTGTTTATGGATTAAATTCTATGTCTGAAAACGTTTAACTCCGGTTACGTCAGCTGGTTAACTTTCCACCTTTTTGTATACAACTCGGAACAGTGTCAAATCCGGAACAGTAACTTTCCACCTTTTGTAAAAGTTGAGTTTCAGAACCGGACTCGTTTATGCCCGCACGTCCTGCGAACACGAATGTAGCTCCGAAAACCGAGGCCCGCTTGAGACTGTTTTTGCACTTGAGACTATAACTGTTGCTTGCTTTTACATGTTTTTATATACTAAAACTCCGAAAAAAAATTATGTAAAAATAAATTTTTTAATGAGTTTTACCCATTTCATATTCTTTTGTGGTTCACCAATAACTCACTTATTTCCTAAAAGTTGTCATTATGTCATATATGGAATTTTATCATTTGATTAAAGTGTCACAGCATTTGAGTTAATTTCGAACTATATATATCGATAGTTAATTTTAATCAATCGTTAACCCGATTATGTATTTATATATTTTATCTTGGTATATAAATATTCATATAAAATGAAAGTTTATCATCATTCATTTACGTCAAATGAATCAAACAATGCTCTATCCTAGTGGTAGAACGGATGTTCTTCCATGAGATACATGCACATGAAGGAGTGAAGATGGTCTGCTACTGACATTCTCTGCCTAGGGAAAGTTGTCTACTCATCAGGAGAATACGAGACCTACCCATGAAGTTAAGAGGTTTGTCTTAGGAAATGGGCGAAGCCACGAAAATAATTCATCGTTATTGGCGGACCCAAATTAACTTTTAACCGGGCCATTCTTTTTCATTTGGATGTCTCTTAACAGGATGTTCGAAGTTTCTGTTTTGATTGGGTGAGCCACATGAATAATGATAACTTACAATTGCAACTCAATGAAGTTTATGAGATAATCATAATCACGAAAAGTTTAAAAGTTAAAGCATTATTCAGTTACCATTTAGAAAGAATAACCTAATTACTTGATAAAAATCGATACTCTTTTTTTTATTCTTTTTTGCCTTTCACTCTGTTTCTAAAATGAACCATGAATAGATTGTTTGCTGTAAATACTTTAAAAGATTTCACTGTCATTCAAAAATCTTGAGGGTCGCTCAATAATGACCCTGCCTTAGATTCCCACACAAGACGAAAAGACACCTCCCTCGTGGGATGTTCTATGTGGTACACTTAGTGGTTGTACATTACACATGTTTAATGGTCACGAAGTCTACCTAAGACGAAAATTCTTGCTAAAAATCATGTGTGTATGCATTATTGATAATATGGTTATAGCAATATCATTAGACAATGGAAATGTTTGATATGGTCACTGTTAGATTGAGCTTTAATATTAATGCACAAAAGAACAAGTTGTTTTAGTTAGGGTATATCTTAGATTTCCATATCCTTTTTTAATAATATTTGAAATGCATGTAGCATGAAGAATGTGTAATGTGAGGATTTTTTTTTGACACTTAAGATTTAAAATTATTAAAAGACACTGGGTTACGTTCTCATACAACTAGAACTTTTATACCAAACGTATGAAGTTTAGAGAAAAAAGCTCAGTGGCAAATTGTAATTGTACCCACCTTCTTTTCTCAAGAATAACATATAGCATAGGGACTTTCATTAAATGGTGACACCTTTCTCTTTTTATAACGATCTTACATGTAATAATTTCGTAACAATGAAACAAGCATATGCTAACAGTGGTCAAGACAAGAAAGAAGGATATTTGCTTCAATTGAATCTTTTATTTAACATTGTTTTATTTTTTAATAGAGTAAAGTTCTATTTTGCTCCATGGGATTTGGTCTAGATATCTATTTTGTTATAATAGTTTTAGTTTGATTTTTTTGCTTCTTGTCGTTACTCAATTGGTTCAATCGTTTCCTTTACACTCACACTCTTAAAATTGAGTTTTTTATAATGGAAAACAAGCCTTTTTGCAAAAGGTATATGGTGTAGATTTTAATTATTTAATTATATTAGTTAATTTTTCATAAAGTATCAATATAGAATTTGTATATGTAAAAAAGGGATATATATCCATTTGTCTTAATCTAATTTTCTATCAAAATATACAAATTTAAGTATGTAAATCTTTTTACATGCATATTTAACGTAAATTGTCCTATTAATTAGATTTTTATGGTAAATGAGTAACCATTTGCCTTTATCTAATTTCATTTTTAGATATGCAAATTTAAATATGTAAGAGGGTGTTGGGTTAGCTTGTTTTGGACAACTTTTTAATTTATTGACTTATAAAAGATAATAAGTTGTTTATGAAGTGTTTGGCATGTGAGGGGAAAAGTTAATAAGCCACTATATTGTGACTTCTTAACTTTTTCAAAAACTCATAAGTTGTTTTGAGAAGCTAAGCCATACATGCACTAAATCTTTTTCTATACTTTTTATACGGCAAATTTATATGATGCAAATTTAGATGACAGTGTGTAGTTGGTACTATTTTGTATTCAAGAAAATTAATTTTTTACATTGTAAAATTTAATAAAAAATAACATTTAATATTATACATTAGCACACAATAACTGATGTTTTTTTTATGTCTATGATTTTATTTATTCATATATGAAGTTATGGATTTTGACATGAAGTTTGAAATATCCATACCGGATACAAAAGCAAATATATATGATTTTAACGACTCTGAACTTGTATAAGTCGAAAGTCGATCAAACTAACTACGATATGGATCGAGAAAGAACGCATAAAAATCCAACGAGAAGAACACAGAGAGAATCCAAATCTGTTGCAGAAAATTAGAAATAATTGTTCGTCCACGCTTCAATTGTATCTATCCTCCAATTTGTAGGAATCTCATGAAAGCTAAAAATCCAAGCTTCAATTCTTATGAACCCTAAAAATATGCATAGCGTGAGAGTCATATGATGCTTTGATCTATATGAAAGTTGAAGGGTTTGAGGTTTATGAACTTGAAAGACAAGACAAAACAGCTCCTACACAAAAAAATCAATTTAGAGGGTGTGAGTGTAAGGGAAAATATTAAACCAATTATGTAACTAAAAGAAGCAAAAAAAGCCCAAATAAAACTATTAGAGCAAAATTGATATTTAAATCAAAATACAAGGAGTAAAATAGAAATTTATTAAAAATCCATACGGTTAGTTTCTTTATGTGAGACACATGTTGAATATTAATAACTGAAGTTAAGCTTTTCAAAAAAAAATATTTATTTATTGCGGTTTCTTAAAATTTATATAGCATTCATTTGAAAAGTTTGTTGTGTAGTGGTTAATGGGTTCTTGGTGTATTATGATGTATCTTTGGCTTTGTAGTTTTATTGTCTTATTTGCATGTGATTTTTTTCTTCATATTCTTATAATTTAACAGAAAAAAAACAAATTTATTTTATCAACTTAAAGGGTTCCAAAAACCTTACCGATCCGATTACTTATATATATCTTTATTTAATAAATAATGTTTTTTTAATTTGATATTATTATTATTTCTCTCTCACATAAAAAAATATAAGATGGATTAGGAATAAAAATAAGGAATCTAAATGTAGACTGGAACACAAATGCTCTTAGCTGACGAGGTTTTGTGTTTGCAACACCACCTCATGGTGTCTAATGTTATTTAATGGTTTTAGTTCCCTTTGGGTGCGTTTAGTTAAAGAAATGTTTTATAATGGATTAGAAATGGAAATAAAATTAGAATTTAAATGAAATCCATTAAAAAATTTGAACATGTTTGGTTGGTCAATTTATTAATGGAATTAAAATGCTTAAAAACCAAAAAGACAAAATTAACCCCCTCCCAACTTAAGAAAAAACTTCTTTGTACTTCGTCTTCATCCCGTTACCCTTCCTCTTCTCTGCGTGATTTCGAGTTCGTTCTTTGGAATGAATCTGTCCGACATCGTTTTCATTTCGATACCGATTTTTCGGTTTATGGGTTTATCAAACACATCAATCACTTTTTTTGGTAAAGGAATTCACAGTTTGTTCTTTTTTATTTCATTGTGTTCAAGTCATTGATCAAATTTTGTTTATTTCTTTTATTTATTTCGGTTTTTGAAAAATGCTCTTGGTTATGTTCCTCATCAAGGATGAGTGGAATATAGGAAAAGAGGTTTTCATTTGATTTTAAAATTCATTCAGTCATGATATAAAAGATCAATTGCATAAGAAGAATATTTTTTTAAGAAAAAGTGTGGATCAGTTTTTTAACGTGGAAGTTGTTTTGTTTTTAAGGGACATTGTTGATATTTGTCAAACATTCTACTGGAATGGAAATTATTTTGTTACGACGAAGATTTTTATATTCCTTTAACTTAAGGAATTTGAAGGAATTATTTTCATTCCAGTCTCCAATCAAACATGATTTTGGACGGAATTAATTCTAATTGCAATTCGATGGAATTCAATGAATCAAACGGCCCTTATTGTTGTTACGTCGTTGTCACTCCTCTGTCTTTTTGTCGGTTTTGTGCTTCTCTCAACGTGGTGAGTATCATATTGGTTGTTTTTTGTCTGTCAGCGACGGTGGTGTTAGTATTCCTCCGTGTCGTTGTCGGTGTTAGATGGTTGGTCAGCGCTGCCTGATTTTGATTGTGGTTGTCTCGTCGGTGAGGGTGGTGATGTGCCATTGGATTTGGTTTGTTTTTGTACTTTCGATGACGGTGGCGGTGGTTTAACGCCTTACCGTTGACGGTGTTAGACTGTTGGTTTGCGTCATGCACCATCGGATTTCGTATGTCTTTTTACTTTTAAAATTTGAGGGTATTCCTACATATTTGATGATGATGGTTGGTTTTTCTTGACGTGGGCGTCTTTGATTTTTTTGCCATTGCCGACCGACGTTTGACTTCGTTTATAGTAGCGGCAGCCTTAAGGCTTCCTACATTGTTGCATTTTGTAAAAAGAATGGTGGTTTTGTTAGATGATGGCCTATGATGGTTGGGGTTTCCTGACCTAAGCATGTTCGATGTTTGACGTTGCCGGCCGACACTTTATGCCGTATATGATAACGTCGTCCCTAATGCAGCTTCATGCATGTGACCTAAAGAATGATTAAATTTTAGACTCTGAAGCAGTAATGTGTGGCTGAGCTTCATCTCTATTTTTACTTTTGACTTTTTTTACCTAACTAACCTTTGATTGTTGTGATATTGTAAGCAGTTCTTAAATGTTTAAAATTTTATTGGATACCGAGGTTCAAAGGCTGTGATAGTTTACTTATGACCTTAGCCTCTATGGCATTGATGGTTAACCTGTGTACATGTTGAAACCAATTTGAGAATTTTTGGGTTATCGCGTATAATAGAGCTTTATAGGATGTGATGATTCATTAATGTAGGGTACGACGAAAACGATTAAGCCACCTGATGTTATGTTGATCGTCTTTGTTCTTGATGTAAGCAAGTTAATATAGTTTCATTGAGGTAACTTACACAACATAGGCTGGGATGATTATTAACTATTGGCATGGCAACTTTATTGCGTGCAGCCATGAGTTAATCTGATCCTAACTTTGCACTTTGTGGGTGTTTCTTACAAAGCATTGGCTGGGATGAGTGTTAACTTTCCGTGTGGTTGTTTTGTTTGTTTCATGCCTCCATCAGTTAACCAATATGATACGATAAGCAATGCATATTTTGTTAAGATTTTGGGTTTTCTTAATGTGTCAATCGACTTTATTTCTTTCGGCAATGACAACGTGTTATACTTGGTGTGATAACTTAGGTGGCTTGAAATAAGCCAGCAGTTGCAACAAGTATTCCAAGCCTCTAACTCAAAATTCATATAGTACTAAGTAATCTCTTTTTTTGGTTTTCTTTGATAACTTGGATGATTATTAACTATTTGGCTTTGTGGTTTTGTTGCCTTATTCAATTGACACATTTTTTGGTTTTGGATAGCTCATGGTGTTTGGTGTTATTTAAGGGGTTTAAAACCCTTATTTTTGTTACCCAGCATAATGCTGTTGTGTATTGTGCTTTGAGTTGTGGTGTTGTAGCTTCGGCTTTTTGGTTTTGTGATCTTATTTACGTGACATATTTTTCATTTTTGAGGATCCTTATTTAACTACGTATTTGTAATAATGAATTATATGTTATTCTTGGCTTGGCAGCTAGCGTGGCGTGACATAAGCTACGGGTTCTACCATTATTCTTATCCTTTTAAACGAAATTTTATGACAAATTTTATATAACATTTTTGGCAGTTTTGTGTTTGCTTTATTAAACTTTTTTTTATGTATGTGGTTTCCGTTTCTTACATAATGTCGTCCACAAGAGAAGACACTAACGTGTATCAACAAATCCACAAGATGTTGGAGGATATCATCGTGTCTGATCGTCGGCTCACATAAAAAATTAACGAACTGACAGAGAGGGTTGCTAACATTCATAAAACTCAGGCGGAATTGAAAGTGTCAATTGGCACGCTTTATGTGCGTTATGACTATGAAGCAAAAAAAGATGCTAAAAACTAGATTTAATATATGTTATACCTTCAAATAACTGATTGTAAATTTTGTATTATCTTAGTATATAATCAATCACATTACTATGAAGGTCGATAGGTTAGGTTTTAACATGTTTGGGTGTAAATTTTGAATGATATTAATATACAATAAACCGTGTTAACATTTAGTTATGGTACTTCACTGAAATATGACGAACCCGCTAAAGAAACACTGGTAACCACGAGGAATATCCAGGGATATTTGAGGTAAGCTCAACGCTTCTGCATAAAAAGTTATCTCTCGTTCGCTCTTCTGGGTGATCTCACTTGATGCTATCTGCAAAACTAGCAACGCCGTTAGCCTCGTCACGAGAGAAAGGGGAAGGGTTTTCTCCGTGACCACACTTCGGCGTGAGAATAAGTATTTGGGTATTGCAAGTAATAAGCAAGTAAGCTCAAAGTAGCATGTAATGGTATGGTAATTGTGGATGTAGATAATCCTAAGTGTGTAAGTGGTTTACCTTGTGGTCTAATCCTTATTTTATAGCCGAAGATAGGTGTGTAGGAGATTGAATGATGGGCCTTGGGCCCAGGCCCGACGACCAAGGATATCTGTTCTGTCTCCTCTGCATCGACCATTAATGGTCTTTGGTAGGAGGTGCGCTTGGCGCATGGTGAGTGGAGCCACATGTCATGGCAGCTGTCCCTGGTGTCAGACCTGTAATCAGCCGATAGTGAGGATCGTGTGGAGTCTCTGGCGTGAGTTTGGTTGGTGCCACGTGTACGTCCTTGCATACAGTCTGTCTTCTGCATTACTGTTCATGAGGTGAAGTATAACACAACCTGTCGAGCGGCCATTGGGTCACAGCTCTGCCACTTTGTACCCTTGTATTTGGTCAATGCCTCTTTGCGCTTCTCCCTTCCTCGTGGCTTTATCAGTGCTTTCTAGCCAGCGCGAAGTTGTAGGGATTAAGTTCTTTTCTCAAGACTATGAGTTGCTCTCATGTTGATCTTGGCCTTGTGCAAGGTTTTAGGACTTCGCGGCTAGAGGGTTGTTTGATCTGCGCAGGATTAAGGGTCATGCGCTTCCTGGTCTAACTTGTCGTCGCGTAGTGTGCGCAAGGTTCGTTGTGCGACCTGCATTTCTAAGTCTAACTTGCAGTTGCGCAGTGTGCACAAGGTTCGTTGTGCGACCTTCTAGTATCAAGGTTGCCATACCGTTGTGCGTTGCGTACAAGGTTTGTTAGGCAACTTGCTAGTTTTAAGAAAGGCGCACCGTTGCGCATTGCGCGAAAGGTTATGCTTGAGGTATGTTGTTATTGAGAGTATGGTTCCTTACGCAAGTGCAGAGTTTCTAGGACCATACCTCTCCAAGTCCCCCTAGTCCAGTGGTGCTCCTATACGCATGTTGGCAAGTAGGTGGAGTGCTGGACTATAAAAATTCATGTATGCGTGCTTATTCAACGGCAAGACTTCAATAAGGCATGAAGGAGACCTTTGTGTGGGGGAAACCTTTTGCTCATGATGAGGTCTTTGAAATTTGAATCTTCGTCATGCTAATGTTGCAGGCGAGTTGATGAGAAAAAAGGGGACGTGGAAGTGACTGTTGACAGCTGTGGCATGCTGTCAACAGTGCAGCCTCTCTTTCATTAATGAATTAGCAGAGAAATTACTACCCTCTCTTTCATGCTGTCAGTTTGCACTTGCCCTACACGTTTCATGCGCCGATTGGCTGTTTGCGTCTGCGCGTGCGTCATGTTTCCCCATCGCCTTAAATGCGATGGGTTTAAATAGGCGGTTCCATTTAGGGTTTCCTTCACGCTTTCAAAAATTCTTCTTGCTTTCTCTGAATTCTTCTCTGAGTTCTTGTTCTCTTCTTTCTTCAATCTTCTTTTCTTCTTTCTCTTCGACGATATGTCTACCAGGGCTCCTGATAGTGTGTCTGCCAGTGAGGCGTCCATTTCATTGCCGGTGCTTAAGTGGTCACCGACAAACTTCTTGAGGATGGTGTCTGGGTTTCGGTTCCCTAAGGACTGGGACGTCTGGTACCCCTCTGACGGAGAAACTGCCTCCAAAGCTCTGGCAGGACATATTACTTTATTTTTTGATTTTTTCGCCAATGGCAACTTTCGGTTGCCGGCAACTAAATTTTTTCTTGAATTTTTTTACTATTACCGATTCCACATCTCCCAGCTCAATCCAATGGGGATGTTGAGAATCAAACATTTTGAGTTTTTGTGAAGATCCATGGCTATTGTTCCTACCGTTAACCGGTTTAGGTTTTTTTTCAGTTGCACTGCTCCCTAGGATTCTACTCTTTCCAACATCAAATCCAGGCGAAGAAAATTTTGTACCCACCGCCAAAGTCCTACCATGATTGGAAGGCAAATTTTTTTTACATTAAGGCCGGCGTCATTCCCCTCCGGATGCATTTCCGGGGGGTGGAGGATATTGCTGTTGTGACATCTCCAATACCGGCGGAGGAGCCGTGGTATTTGGAGATAAAGATATCCCAGCGGTCCAGTTGCCGGAGCGAGCGCTGGTGGCGGCGGGCATGAGTCTGCTTTGGAAGCCCAACCACCGGGAGAAACCGGTGTATATGGAAGGGGAGAAAAGTAAGTACACTTGTTTCATTCTTCCAAATATTTTCTTTGTTTCTCCTTGTGCGCATACTAACAATTTGTACGTTTTTGCAGGGGTGGCGTTGTACGTAATGGAATTTCAAAGGGAGAATGGGTGGATGGAGAACATCGCCCTTGGCCCAGGGGAGCCAACATGGTATGTGCAGATCCTAGGAAATTTTGAACTTCCCAGGAGGCAGATTTGGCGGCCCCCGCGCCTGAGGGTGGTAAGCTTTCATAGTTTTAAGTGTTTACATCTTTGCAGATCACTTACTATATTGCGCCATTGTGCAGGTACGCTAGAGAACTTGGGCATTGGACCAGATCCTAAGAAGAGGAGGTGCGCGGGGCCCAGCGCACTGGTGGAGAAGAAGGCTGCTCAGGCCTGGGCGGGCCCGCCCAAAGGTACGTGTTCTGTGCCAGACACTTGGAATGACTATGTAGTAGTCTCTGATTCTTTGGAGGGTCTCGCACTTGTAGGTTTGAAGAAGCCTAAGCCGGAGCCTCTGGAGATTGCGGTTGCCAACCCGGATGACCCGGTGGAGATTGAATCCAGCCCGGAGCCCCTCAAGAGGAAGAGGTGGTGGTTGGTGGTGAAAGGGTTGAAGGTGGTGAGGATGTGGTGGTTGAGAAACCGGTTGAGGAGGTGTTGGTTGGTGGTGAACCAGTTGAGGAGGTGGTTGAACCGGTTAAAGTTGTTGAAGAGGTTCTGCAGGAGGCTCATGCAGCAGAGCCACCGCCCGGGGGAAGTCGGAGGATCTTAGGAGTGCCCTTATGCCCAGACGAAACCCTTGGTGATTATTTTTACAGGTCTTACACTGAAGGCCGCGCTGATGAGATCCACACCCCTATGTGGAAACTGAAGAAGGGTGATAATTTCACTCACTAGCCGGCGTGTCGTGTGTGGCTCAAGGGCACTTTCCCCTAGCAAAAGTGCGCGCGCGTGGGGAACAGATCCACAAACATAATAAGGGAATGGCGGAGCATACATAAGGAACAAGAAAAATTAGAAGCTGCTAAGAAGGACCTGGTCCAAGAGCGAGCCCAAGTGGCTGCACAAAAAACTGAGCTGGAGGCTGAGAAGGCAAGGTTGGCCGAAGCCCAGGGGACCGAAGAATGGTTCGTTCTGGGTGGAAGAAGAAAGCGGAAGGCTTCGCTGCCACGCTTGTGGAGAAGCGCAAGCTGTGGAGAGAGGCCTGTGAATGGGACAACAACGAGAAAAACTCATTAAGGGAGGAAATCGTGACCCTGCGTGTTGAGGCTGCACGTTTGAAGAAGGAAAAGGAGGCAGCGGATGCTGTGGCCGGTGAGTCCAGGGTGCACCGGGAGCGTAGTGAGCAAAAGGAGGTAAAATTTTTGCCCTTCTTTACTTTATAGGATCAAAAGATTGCCAGACTAACCTTTTTGTTTGTACCCAAGTGGAGGCTTACGCTGCGCTTGAGGGCGCCAAGAAGGATCTCTAGGTGGCCTTGGTTAAAAAGGCCGAAATACAGCGCAGGCACCTGAAGGATGTTGAGAAGCTCCGCCTTGCGGATGCTAAGGTAGGTGCGGGCGAGAAAAAACTTGAAGATTCTGAAGCCGCCGGCGTAATCTCGGAGAGTCTGATGGAGTCACTGACAAACAACATGCTGTGGATGCAACAGCATGGAGTTGTCAATGTAAGTTCTCCGTTGTTACTTTGACCACTTTGTCTTGATTCTCATCTTGTTTTCCTTGTCTTTTGTAGATCGCAAACTCTATACTGAACTCGGTAGAGTTAGACAGCGAAGTGGCCAAGCTGATGGTCACTGCACACCATGATGGATATGCGCAAGGCTACGCTGAGTGTCCACACCATGTCTGATGTATTGAATAATACATACATTTATCATGTAGAGTTTGCATAGTTTTAGCACGTTTTCGTTTCAGTTTGTCAAGAATTTTTCTTTTTAATCCAAATGCGTTTTGCAGGTCTTGGTTCGTGAAAACGGTTGGAAGGATGGGGAAAACAAGCTAAAATGGTAATTAGAACCGAGCCGGAACGTGATTGGATCGAAAAAGACGAAACAAAACGCAATTAGGGGTTTTCAACCCTCTGGCGGGCCGCGACCGCCAGGCCATATCCCTCTGGGGGGGCGCGAGAGGGTGATAATTATCTCCGGATGTATGACTCGGTGGCGGTGCGCGACCGGAAGGCTTTATCCCTCTCGCGGCCGGCGAGAGGGTGTTTTATCCAGAAAGTTTCGACACAGAGTTGTTTTTGGACTTGTTTTTTATCTATTGAATCATTCTTGAAGAAAAACACATCTTGGGACCAACTTGGACGAACTTGAGGCTTTTGGAGCAATCTTTCTGGAGATTTTGAGCTAAGAGAAGAAGATCTAGGCTGCAAGAATCGTACGGGTGATCAAGGAGTTTCGAGGCAGGAGCTTTTAACGGTTTTATCATAACATTCTTGATCTTTGCACTCCTTTGTTTACTTGATTATGTATTCTTGTCCTAAACTTTGTTTAATTAGTTTTTCAAACATGATACTTGGCTAGATTTAATTCAGTGACCTAGTTTTGGATGATTGATTTTATGAAAGTTTGATTTATTTTAATTTAACTTTGGTTTGAATGTGTATTTGGTAAAGTTCACAGCTTTAATGATCTAGTTTAGTGTATTTGCATGATCTTGATTGATTTGTGATTATTTAGTTGTTTTACATGAATCTAGGTGGATGTCTTCCATAGAATAGGTTTGTGTTGCTTTTTCGTGTCTTTAGGGATTCGGGAAGTTGTCGGTAAAATTGGCCAATAAAACTAGGAAAACAATTGAATGAAATATAAAATCAGTTTTGTCATTATACCTAAATCGGTTATTGAGAAATAACAATTAGTTGGCTAAATTAATTAGATAAATTGTTAGGTTTAGGTTTTGAGAAATTCCCAAATCTAATTTACTTGTCATAATTTGGTTAGTTAAGCTAAACTAGAAGTTGTAGTTGGTCTAGGTTAATTATTGAGAAGTAGTTAACTAATTAGACACTTTACTAAATTAAAAGATAACTGAAAAGAAATCTTTAGGACCTGTAAACAAATAGTAATTGTAGGTTATCGTAGGTGCCTTCCTGAAAAGGGTCGGGGGTTCTGTTTGGTAAACCTAGAATTTAATATGTCAAATCCCGGTAAAGCATTCAACCTGATAAGTTATTATCAAATCAAATGAGTAGTAGTCTAAAAATCCAACCTAGGTGACTAGTTCAGTATTTCCTGATTCAATTCCCAATTTCCTAAAAGGTTCACAGTTCGATTTGTTCCAATTTAGTAGTTTTAGTTTAAGTAATAACTAGAAAACCCCCTTAAAATACACAAAGTGTTTAATTGAGTCTAAGTTAAGTGGTCATAGTAATTAGAGAGTCTTGTGGGTTCGATAATCCGGACTTGCTTATGCTATTCTACAATTGATCGGTCCACTTGCCGTTAGTAGTTTAGTATAGTTTAGGAGTCTAGAGTTTAATTTGAGTCTAGAATTAGGGTAATTTGATTTGTTTTTAATTAACTACTTTTAGAACATCAATGTCACTCATGCGTTGGACGTTCCATGGGATACTAGCCGCGCGTCCACTTGTGGGATCGATAAAGAAGCTGCCTTCTCCCAGGAGAAGCAGGAGTATAACCGTTTTCAATCCCAGTCATGGATTTAGTGAGCAAGGGGCTCCAGCATGACGACTATGTGGATCGCTTGAAAGATATATTCCAACACGTAGCCTAGGTTGAAGAGAGTGAGGGATGAGTGTTTGATGTTTATAGGATATTGAATGTAACTGCGCGTTGTGCTTGATGGTTTTACATATCTTCTTATGAAATGAATGTTTTCTTTAAAGTTACAATATTTGCGTGAAGTTAACAACTTTGTGTAGGAAGAGCGAATAAAACTGGTAATGAACTCGTGTATGAACGTCACAAACCCATGCGCATACAGTAGGTAGTGAATTTTGTTCATGTGTCATGTTGTACCATGGTGTTTTTGCGTATACCCAAAGTGGTTTCGTGCATTTGTAACAAAACATCTAGATAAAGAAAATCATGTATCCACTATCTTTATTTACAATAAGGCCTAAGAGCCATGTACAGAATAGACAATTAGATTATAATTTTTGCTCGTTTACATGTAGCACCGCCTTAGCTGATGCGCGTTCCGGATCCTAGGAATGTTTGTCCCGTCCAAATGTTTGAGGGTGTATGCACCCTTTCCTAGGACTTCATGAATAATACACCTTTTCCTGTACTTTCAGCATTAGATGCTTGTTTTCCTGGACTTTCAGTGTTGGACGCTTCATTGTCTCACAAAACGAAATTGCCAGGTAGGAAGGTACATATGTGGATGCGGGCATTGTAGTATTTCTCGAGGTTAGACTTGTACTTTGCTTGTTGATTGCGGCGTTTTCATGCCTTTCTTCTAGGAGGTCCAAGTCGAGTCTGCATTCTTCTTCATTGTTCTGGTTTTGCACAGCTAGCATTCGTGGTGATGGGAGGCCTATTTCCGCGGGAATCACTGCCTCCGTACCATTCACCAGGCTAAATGGAGTTTCGCCGGTGCTGGTTTTTAGCATGGTTCGATGAGCCCAAAGGATACTTGGCAACTCATCTACCCAGCCTCTCCACACCGTCCCCAATCTCGTCTTGATCCCTTCGACGATACTCTTGTTTATGCTTTCCACTTGGTCGTTCCCTTGGGGATGCGCGACCAAAGTGAACACATGTTCGATATGCATCTCCTCCATCTAACGTTGTAGTTCTTCAGTGGCAAAATTGGGGCCGTTATCACTGACAATGCGAAGGGGTAGCCTAAAATGGTAAATGATATGCCCGCAAATGAATTTGTAGGCTACAGTTGCTGTAGTGGATGCAAGGGGCTTTGCTTCTACCCACTTGGTGAAATAATCGACGACTACGATTATGAACTTCACCGCGCCTGGGGCATCTGGGAAAGGTCCCACCATATCGATTGCCCATTGTTGGAAGGGCCAAGATTTTATCACTAGGACCAAGGGATTCTTAGAATTTGGTTATTAAGGCTTGCGCCTGTTCAAGATACATGACCATCGTTTCGCCCTTTGCATCATACAGGCAATTGATCTGTCCTGCGATCAAAAGGGAATCGACGGGTGGTTCCAAATTCCTGGCCCCCATTTTGATGGCTAACCGAAGGCCTACTAGAAACGCTTCGTACTCAGCTTCATTATTCGTGCATTTGAAATCCAACCTGATGGCGTAGGTGAATTCTTGGTTATCGGGGCTTATTAGACGAAGACCTGCCCCTGTGCCATCATCATTGGATGCCCCTTCTATGTGAAGTATCCATGCGCGGTCGTCTGTGACTAGCGCTGGGTTCTGTACAGCTTCACACTCTTGCGCTTTATTGCTTGGTAGTTCTATAACAAAATCGGCTAATATCTGGCCTTGTATTGCTGGGCGTGGTTTGTACACGATATTGTGTCCACCAAGCTCAATCGCCCACTTTTCCAGATAACCAGATATGTCCGGTTTGGACAAAATTTGGCCCAAGTGATAGTTCATGAGAACTGTTATCACATGGCTAGAAAAATACCGACGCAACCTGTGGGATGCGTGGATTAAAGCAAGAGCAAGCTTTTCCATCAGATATCTTGTCTCCAGGCCAGTTAGCATTTTGCTGACGTAGTAGATTGGTGTCTTGACTCCTGTGCGCTCTAGTAGCAATACTGCAATCTGATGCGGAAAGGTAAAGGATCAGTGGCTCGTTCTTTTGCGATGTCGTGAGCGTAGCAGCTAAATCAAGAACTCCTTCATTTGTGTGAAGGCTTTCTCCGCATTAGGAGTCCATTGAAACTTGTTCTGCTTGACATAATTCCTCAAAGTGCTAATGAATGGGAAGGAATCGCGTGGTTGGCCAAGAACTTGTTCAGCGCAGCCAATCGTGCCGCCAACCGTTGCATTTCTTTGATGGTCGAGGGAGAAGCCATACGCTGAATTGCTTCCATTTTCTCGGGATTAACTTTGAAACCATCGCGCGTGACGATGAATCCCAAAATTTTGCCTTCTTCCATTTCGAACGAGCACTTACTAGGGTTCAGCTTCAAGTTAGCCTTGCGCAAGGATGCAAACGTTTCTTAACGTTTGTCAGCATCTTCTCTTCATCCGAGCTCATGATGTCAAGGTCATCAACGTACACTTCTACGGTTTCGCTAGTGTCGTCTCTGAATACATGGTCCATCAAACACTGGTACGTGGCTCCTACGTTGCGTAATCCGAAGGGCATCTTTGTGTAGCAAAGGATTCCCTTGTCAGTGCGGAATGCGGTTTTGTCTTCGTCCTCTTTCTTCACTTGTATCTGGTGGTAGCCTTTGTAGAAGTCAAGAAAGCATTTCCACCTGAATGAAGCGAGGGAGTCCACCTTTTTATCGATTTCGGGTAAAGAGTAGTCATCTTTGACATGCTTTGTTCAGATCTTTGAAATCGACGCACATGCGCCAACTGCCGTTGTGCTTCTGGACCATGACTGGTTTGGCTACCCATGTTTGATAGCGTACTTCTCTAATGATGCGGGCTTGGAGGAGCTCTGAAACTTGCTCGTTCAGTGCGCGAGTTTTTTCAGGAACCCCATTTCGAACGAGCACTTACTGGGGTTCAGCTTCAAGTTAGCCTTGCGCAAGGATGCAAACGTTTCTGAACGTTTGTCAGCATCTTCTCTTCATCCGAGCTCATGATGACAAGGTCATCAACGTACACTTCTACGGTTTCGCTAGTGTCGTCTCTGAATACATGGTCCATCAAACACTGGTACGTGGCTCCTACGTTGCGTAATCCGAAGGGCATCTTTGTGTAGCAAAGGATTCCCTTGTCAGTGCGGAATGCGGTTTTGTCTTCGTCCTCTTTCTTCACTTGTATCTGGTGGTAGCCTTTGTAGCAGTCAAGAAAGCATTTCCACCTGAGTGAAGCGAGGGAGTCCACCTTTTTGTCGATTTCGGGTAAAGAGTAGTCGTCTTTCTGACATGCTTTGTTCAGATCTTTGAAATCGACGCATATGCGCCAACTGCCGTTGTGCTTCTGGACCATGACTGGTTTGGCTACCCATGTTTGATAGCGTACTTCTCTGATGATGCCGGCTTGGAGGAGCTCTGAAACTTGCTCGTTCAGTGCGCGAGTTTTTTCAGGACCAAAACTGCGTTTTTTCTGAACGGTAGGTTGAACTGACGGGAATGTGTGCAGCGCTTACTCTGCAATTACGCTTGGTACCCCTTTCATATCCGCTGGCGACCAAGCGAAAATATCTACATTGCGGAACAGGAGTTGTTTTAGCCGCGCCTTGACTACAGGGGTCATGGCGGGTCCTAGCAACACCATTTGTTCTGGGTACTTGTTGTTGAGTACCCATTTCTCCGGTTCGCCTTTGGATGATGACTTTGGTACCTTCACTGGTGGTTCCTCGTCGATGTACATGATCTCCCTCCTCGCGTACATGATGGCCACCCCGGTTTTTGTTGGAAACCGCAGGCAGCATTAGTGGTGGAGGTGATCATGCTGAACTCTCTTTGGGTGCACCGGCCTAGCAACACGTCATGTCGTGATGTAGCAGGCATGACCATGAAGCTGACTGAGACCATGCACGAGTGTCGCCGATTAGAAAGAGTTACAGGGAATGAAATCTAACCAAGTGGAAACACGTCTTCGTTGCAGAAACGAGTCAATGGGAAGTCGACTAGCTCTAAGCGCGCCTTGTCTTTTGGGTCCAATTGTTGGAAGCATTGTTCATATATGATGTCCATAGAGCTTCCCGAGTCTATGAACATGTAGTCGGTGGCCAAAGATGCCAGTTATCACGACCGGACGTTCCTCTTGCGGGCCCCCAGGAACTAGTGGGAAGAGGACCCGTTGTTCGCGCCAGTGAGGCGTACAACTCTTCTGATGGCCGCGCTTGCGTGACGGGCCACCTTAGATCATATGAACAAATGTCTTCATCTTCTTGTTACTCAGGCCTTCTTCGCCTCGATAATCTGGCTCACCTTCTTGCGCACGTTTTGAAGTAAGTGGGTGAGCTTCCCACTTTTCAGCGCCTTCTCGATCTCCGTGCACAAGGAGATGCAGTTATCGGTTGTATGCCATGTATCCTTGGGATAATTGCAAAAAAGGTTAGGATATTGACCTTTTTTGTTGCGCATCGGTGGTGGCTGTTTAAATTGGTGATCTTCTATGCTGAGCACCTCCACCAGGCTCTTCGTAAGTGGCGTCCACTGACGATCGCAATTATCTTGCTTGATTGCTCTTTGGGTGGCAATCTTATTAATCATCGCGCGAGCATCGACGGGTGAGTAGGAAGGGTTTTGGTTGGATTCCCTTCAACTCTTCTTATTCTTCTTCGCAAAACTCCTACTCAAGTCTTGCGGACGGTATTGGCGTAGGGGAGGTCTGCTGGAGTTTAGATTGCGCTCTGTCTACGCGTAGACCTTTGCTACGGCCATTAGTTTCTTCCAGCTTTTTGGGAGGCCAGTAGTTCCCGACAAGACTTTGATCATCTCGTCGCAACAGACAGCGTATTTGAATTTTGCGCAAATCAAGTCTTCGTGCACGTCTCCAATCTCCAACACCTCTTTATTGTAGCGGATGATGAAGTCTTCAAGACTTTCGTCATCACGCCGTCAGATGTTCATGACGTCAGAGGAATCTTTGACGTACCGCCGTTGTTGGCTGAAATGTGCCAAGAACTTGTCTTTGAGGTCGTTCCATGACATGAGCTTACTCGTGGGTAAGTTGCAAACCAAAGGCGCGCAACGCCTGTAAGAGTTTGAACAAACAAGAGACACCACATGGGTAGTATCCAGCCTCCGATTAGACCTACGCCTATGAACAGGTGCATTTGGTCATCTAGGTCTGTCAACCCATTGAACTTACCCATATTGGAGGGCAGTTTCGCGCGCTCTAGTGGTGCGAGCACGATCCCTTTATAAACTTCGAGTTTTTTTGGCTGCTTCAGCCAGCCGGTAGAGCAGGTTTGGGTTGTATACAGCCCGCGGCGCAGAATTGTAAGCATCGTGATCTTTGGGTAGCCGGTGAAACACACTAGCGCTGTCACCCTCACCATATGTTTGATCCTCCTCACGCTGGGTGTCCCACTGATACGCGGTCGAAAACCGATCTTATTGTGTTTAAGTTTATGTTTTACATAACTTTTAGTTTTGAATAGCCTACTTTTGATTGGATTTGTGTTTTACAGGTTTGCAGAGTTTAAGGAGCTATTCGGGAGCTTTTCGGAGCATCGGGGCGGAAAACGGGTCAACCGGGATTATGAAATGGAAAAACAGAATTTCAGAAGTTGGAGAAGCCTTCGCCGACGCCCCCTGGGCCGTCGCCGATGATACGTGGTCGAAAACCGATGTATCGATTAAGTTTAAGTTTATGTTTTACATAACTTTTAGTCTCGGATAGCCTACTTTTGATTGAATTTGTATTTTACAGGTTTACGTAGTTTAAGGAGCTATTCGGGAGCGTTTTGCAGCATCGGGACAGAAAACGGGTCAACCGGGAACGCGAAATGGGAAAACAGGAAAGCATGATTTAGAGAGGTCGTCGCCGACGCCCCATTGGGCCATCGGCGATGCCCCTCAGATAGTCCGTCGGAGAAAAATTGTCGTAGACAGTGGATTAGAGCGTCGGGGGAAATTCATGGTTTATAGGGGCCGTCGGCGACGCCTCATAGGGCCATCTGCGACGCCCCTCCTATATGTTAGTCGCTGAAATTTGAATTTTGACGGATTATATCTCATGTTTAACCCATTTGGTGAGGAGTTATGAATTTTTTAAGGTTTGAACTTGTTCTTGGAGCCTAGTAACATCCCACCATCATCTCCTATCATCTTCAATCCATCCAATCCTCCAATCCATCATCATTGATCATAACCCTAATCCAATTCCATCATCATCCTCCTTCAATCTCTAATCCATTCATAATCATCACTAATCCTAAACCCAAATCATCATTCATCTTCACCATCAAGCTTCAAGATATCAATGTTCAAGCTATCATCAATTGTTGATCAAGTGTCGTTCGCCATGAGCGGCTAATTTCGTTGGGTTTCACCCCGGCGTAGGTTTGTAAGTTCTAGGGTTTGACATGCTTTTGAGTATTGATTTGTGACAATTTGTACTTTGATTTTGAAACCTATGATAATTGTCTTGCATATGTATTGAATTAATGAATTGTCGAATGAAGATTAAATCTGACTTTGTGAAATGTTTATGTGCAATTATGCCTTGTCTAGGTTAGAGTTTACTTGTTTCTGATGATAAAGTGCATTGTAGTCCGTTGTTCATAACGTTGATAGCTCTTGGCATCTAAATCACTTAACACTAAACTTGTTGGTCATTGATACAAAGGAATTGAACTTATAAGCGTGTAGGAACCCTAGGATTAGCATTACCGAACCGGGTGTGACCTTGTTCTCAATTTATTGTGTTAATCAAGTAATTATTTTTTCGTGCAATTGTTCAAGTTATTAGTTGAGTAGTAAAAGCAAAATCGTCGGACCATTCCGACATTCTTTCAAACAAACAAACATTTAAACAATCCAAATAGCAAGCTTCATAATTTGTGACAACAACCATTAAGAATCAAGTGTATCCATCGCAAACCACAAACTCTTCATGGTTCGACCCTTTACTACCACTAACTCATTGTTAAGAGTAATTCGGGACTATAAATATTATCTTTGACCGGGGCGAGACACTCCGATCAAATTTTGGCGCCGCTGCCGGGGAGTTCGTGCGCTTTGGTTTGGATTTAATTGATTTTGTGATTAACTGTATAAAGTGCTTGTTTCTTTATACCGTCTTGGCTATTGTGTTATGTGGGTGTGTTACTTGTGCAGGATCTAGGTAGTGCATGCATACACGGAATTCCTTGAGGACCTCGCCGCTAGTGTTCGAACCGGAAATCGAGCGGGTCGTTAGAAGAAGCTTGACCAACCGGTTAGAGGCAACCCCTTGTCTCTAATCCACCCAACACCAACTCACCTCCTACACCATCCTTTGGCCCGATTCTAATGGATCCTCAAAACTCCAATCAACCCAACAACCAAAACCAATATTATGACTACCCACCCCAAAACCAAAACAATCAAAACCATCAATCGGGGGGTGGTAACAACTCAAGACCACCAACACCACCATTCCAAAACCGTAGCCGAAACTAAAACAATTGCCAACGTACACCCACACCTCCTCCTACAAACCAAAACTGACAAAACCCATTACCTCCAAATCTCAACAACCGAAATGTTAACGCCAACCGTGGGGTTAACCATAGCCGTGGCAATCCCACAAACGAAGACCAATTTCTCGACCTTGATGAGTTGCGAAATAATATTCCTGATGATGCACCGTATTGTGTTCCCGGTTATCAATCGCCAGATCATGTGAGCACCACTCTGAATATTCGGATGACGGTGGGAACTACAATGAACGAGTTGTGGATGACGAATGGGGGGATAAATTTTTACAATGCTCGTGGGTTTGATTATGACGAGTTTAGCTATCAAAATGCCAACTTTGTGGGAAATAATGACGGATATGGGTAAGAGTTTGGTAGAGATGACGGCTACGGGAATAACCGTCAACCACGCATTGATCGACGGAATCAGGATTACGGCAACAACAACAATAATAATAGTAACCGTAACTGAATTCTGCAATTTGTGGGCAGCGGGAATCAAGGTGGAAATGGGGGTTGTGATCGAAGGGGTAATAATAGACCGATGAATCAAGAGGTAAATGGTCCGAGACGCCAAATGCATCAACAAGCTCCGAGGGGTGTTAATGGGTGATTTAGACCGGTGGTCACCAAAATGACTCACCCATTGTGCCTACACCTCGAGGAAGAAGGGCATTTGATTGCAAGCCGAACTACATCAACATTCTACCCCACTTCAACGGTAGAACGAATGATGAGCCGTATACACACTGAGCGGAATTTTCAGCCATATGTGGCACGATCGGCGGTCATGATTTTGAGTTGGAAGAAGTAAAATTGAGACAATTTCAATTTTCACTAAAAGACAAAGCTAAGCAATGTTTTCTCACACTTCCGGCAAATGGTATTCACACTTGGGCGGAAATGCAACAAGTCTTCTTGGATGAATACTACTCTATTGCAAAGACCGATGATGTAAGGATGAGATTCGGTCATTTAGGCAATTACCGGGGGGACTTGTTACATGAGGCATTGACCCGTTTCAAGGAATTGGTTAGGAAGTGTCCTCATCACCAAATTCCAAGATGGGAGTTACTTAAATGCTTTGTGAGGGGGTTGGATGCCGATGATCTCAAGTATCTACAATCGGCTAGTAATGGAACATTGTTAAACAACCATGAGGAAGACGATTGGGATTTCTTGGAAAGGATGAGCAAGAATTCCAAAGCGGTCGCTATGGCGGACCGATCTAAGAAGCATCCTATTTCTCGATATCTTCCCGACCTCGATTCAAGCGCCAAGGATAGAATTGCCACCTTGGAAAGGGAGTTGGCATGAATGCAGAAGAAGGATCTTGGTGCGGTGCAATTCGCGGTATGCGAAGATTGCGGGGATATTGGGCATCGAATCGAGGAGCGTCAAGTGAGCATGGCACATGCGAATGAAGAGGTGAATCAAGTGTATGGTGACCGAAAGCAATTTGACATGAATTCAAACACTTATCACCCGAGGTTGAGAAACCATCCCAACTTTCGCTATCGAAATGCTTCAAATCAAATGAATCCCAATTTTCAAACGAATAATCAAAGTGGGAATCAAGGGGGTTCGATATACCAAAACTGTCAAAGCGGTAGTCAAGGAGGATACCTAAGAAATTACAATCAAGGAAGTGGCCAAAATTATCAAAACCGTGAAGGTGGGTATCAAAGGGGCTATTACCAAGGTGGTAATGGAGGTGGTAATTCTAATCCTCCAATGGGTGGTGAAGACTCCGTAAGCTCAAAGTTAGATGCAATCATGAATGCCATCACAACTTTAAATCAAGAGCTAAAGATGGAAATGGAAAAGGAGTTCGAAGTTTGTGGTAAATCGCATAAAGCTTTGGAGAAGCAAGTAGGCCAACTTGTGGAGGAAGTGGCGCAGATGCGTGGAAGTGGTGGAAAGCTACCTAGTGTCACTACAGTGAACCCTAAGCATTAAGGGTCTAGCTCGAAGAACACATGTGAGGTACCAATTAATAAAATTTCATTACGTAGTGGTTGAGTCGTTGAACACCCTGTTGTGTCACCACCACCTCAGTTTGTTGAAGGGGTGGTGGAAGAGGTTAGTGATGATGAGAGTGTTGACGGTCAAACGGGTCAAAAGAAAATGTTTTGAAAAACGAAAAGACTACACCCGTTGTGACCGTGCCAGTCCCAAAAGGTAAGGAAAAGGGTGTGGAGGTTAATACCTCCCCGTATCCCGAAGCTTTATTGGGACCATCCAAGAAAGTGGTAGACAAAAGAGGTCCCCACTAAGAAGAAATGTGGGAAGTTTTTAAACAAGTTAAAATTAACCTACCACTTTTGGATGCTATAAAACAAGTCCCATCATATGCTAAGTACTTGAAGGACTTATGTACCCAAAAGCGAACTCATAAATTTCCAAAGAAACTTGATTTAACCAAAAATGCGAGTTCGATTCTTTTGGGTGCACTTCCACCTAAGCTACAAGACCCGGGAGCGCCCATCATCTCCATTCAAGTCGGAGAATTTATAATGACTAGGGCACTCTTGGATCTTGGTGCTAGTGTGAGTATTCTACTGGGTAGTTTGTATGATCAATATGAATTTGGTCCACTTAGAGCGGCAAACACTACTGTAGTGTTAGCCGATTTAACCCCTAAACTACCTCGTGGAATAGTCACGGATGTAATTGTCAAGGTCGAGGACTTTTACTATCCGGTGGACTTTTTAGTTAGATTTTGTTTCATTGGCCCTAACCAAGCAACCCACAGTTATTCTCGGTCGGACGTTTTTGGCAACTTCTAATGCTCCAATTAATTGTAAAACGGGAACAGATGACATGACTTTTGGTAACCGTCGGTTGGGGTTGAATGTTTTTGCCGGATTAACGGATCCTCTAATCAATGACGAATGCTATATGGCGGATGTTGTTGATGAGTGTATACCTCTTTGCGACATGGGTGTCGAGGAGGAGAACACAATAGAGGAGTGCTTTATGTTTGACATGTTACAATCGGAAACAAATCGGAGCAGGGATGAGGAAGAGAAAAAGATGAAAGTGATGGCGATGAAGGAAGGAAGACCAACTTGGACACACCAAGTGGAAAGTCTTCCCGTGAAGATCGATTCAAAGCTTAAGCCATCATTGATAGAACCTCCTACCGTTGAGTTGAAGGTTTTGCCCAAGCATTTGAAGTATGCTTACATGGGCAAGGGCAACACGCTACCGGTCATCATTGCGACAAATCTGACCGGGGAGCAAGAGAAGAAGTTGATGGATGTGATAGAGCCGCTATTGGGTGGACCATTGCTGATTTGAAGGGAATTAGCCCTTTCGTAGTGATACACAAGATCATCACCGAAGATGGTAGTACTCCTTCTCGTGACACACAACGGAGATTGAATCCGAACATGAGAGAAGTTGTCAAGAAGGAGGTACTAGAGTGGATAGATGTGGGTATCATATACCCATCTCTGATAGCCAATGGGTGAGCCCAACACAGACAGTTCCCTAGAAGGCGGGCATCCAAGTCGTCACAAATGACGCATGTGAAGACGTCACTACTCGGCCGGTAACCGGGTGGCGTATTTGTATTGATTATAGGAAGTTGAATTCTACAACTTCTAAAGACCATTTTCCTTTACCTTTTATTGACCAAATTGTTGAAAAGTTAGCGGGTCAAAAGTATTATTGTTTCCTGGATGGGTACTCGGGTTACAATCAAATTGCTATCCATCCGGAAGACCAAGCTAAAACTACTCTTACTTGCCCATACGGTACCTTTGCATTTAGGCGAATGCCCTTTGGGTTATGTAATGCCCTCGCCACCTATCAAAGGTGTATGATGAGTATCTTTTCAGATATAGTGGGGGAATCTTTAGAAATCTTCATGGATGACTTTTCAATTTTTGTGTCAGCATTTGATGTTTGCCTTGACCAACTCGAAAAGGTTTTAAAAAGATGTGTTTGAGAAAAAAAAGGTTTTGAGTTGGGAAAATAGCCATTTTATGGTTCAAGAGGGAATCGTGTCGGGACACGTGGTGTCAAGTCGTGGGATAGATGTTGATAGGGCGAAAGTGCAAGTTATTTCTACTTTGCCATATCCCACGAGCGTTAAGGGCATTAGATCGTTTTTGGGTCATGCGGGGTTTTATAGAAGGTTTATAAAGGCGTTTAGTGATATCACAAAACCTCTATGTAATTTATTGTTAAAAGACCAACTGTTTGACTTTAACAAAGATTGTCAAAATGCTTTTAATGTATTGAAACAGAAATTGGTTGAGGCCCCAATCTTGCAATCACCGAATTGGACTTTACCGTTCAAAATTATGTGTGATGCAAATGATTATGTGGTGGGGGCCGTGTTGGGTCAAAGGGTAGAAAAGAAACCTGTTGCCATATACTACCCAAGTAAGACTCTTTCAGATGCTCAATTGAATTATACAACAACTGAGAAAGAGCTACTTGCGGTGGTATATGCATTGGATAAATTTCGGGCTTACATTTGGAGTAGTAAAGTAATTGTTTATTCTGACCATTCTACTTTCACGTACCTCATGGAGAAAAAAGATGCAAAGTCGCGGTTAATCCGATGGGTTCTCTTGCTACAAGAGTTTGACTTGAAGATACGGGATAAGAAGGGTAGCGAGAATGTGGTGGCGGACCACTTATCCCGGTTGTTAGTAGAGGATGGTTCTTCTCGTGTGGAGATTAATGAGACCTTCCCAGATGAGCATATTCTTAAAGTTTCAACACTACCTTGGTTGACTAACATTATTAATTATTTGGTGACAGGTGATTTTCCGGCTCATTAGGATAGGAGATTGCATTTCCTATCTCAAATCAAGTATTACACATGGGAAGAACCAGATTTATTCAAGACATGTCCGAATCAAGTTGTGAGAAGATGCATATCGGATGAGGAGATCCCAAGTGTCTTGATCCACTTGCATTCTTTGCTTGTGGGGGCCATTTTAGTGGTCACAAAACGGGACACAAAGTGCTCAACAGTGGCCTTTATTGGCCGACGATTTTAAAGACGCTTTTAATTTTGCCAAAAACTGTGTTGAGTGTCAAAAACTAGGGGTATTTCTAAGCGAGATGAGATGCCCATGCAACCGATTCTCATTGTTGATATTTTTGATGTATGGGGAATCGATTTTATGGGCCCATTCCCCAATTCTTATGGTAATTTATACATTTTGTTGGCGGTAGATTATGTGTCTAAATGGGTAGAAGCAATCACCACCAAGACGAATGACCATACCGTTGTTTGTAATTTTGTGAAAAATAATATTATTTCTAGATTTAGGATACCTCGGGTAATCATTAGTGATGGGGGATCTCATTTTAAGAACTTTAATTTTGGGAAATTACTAAAACGGTATGGTATTGCTACCCTATCACCCGCAAACAAGTGGTCAAGTAGAGGTGTCCAATAGGCAAATAAAGGAAATTTTGCAAAAGACCTTTTGACCGGACCATAAGGATTGGTCAACGAAGTTGAACGATGCCTTATGGGCCTATCGAACGACACATAAGACACCTGTTGGCACTACTCCTTACCGCTTGGTTTACGGTAAAAATTGTCACTTGCCGGTTGAACTTGTACATCGTGCATTTTGGGCTATCAAAGAAGTTAACCTTAAATATGATGATGCAGGTAAAGAACGCAAGTTGAAGCTTTGCGAGCTAGAGGAGCTTCGGGAAGAGGCATATGAATGTGCCTCAAAATACAAGGATGGCATGAAAAGAGCACATGATGCCAAATTGAAGCTGAAGGAATTTGTGGTGGGCTAAAAGGTTTGGCTATACAATTCACGGCTCAAGTTCTTTCCCGGAAAGCTAAAGATCAAATGGATGGGCCCGTATGTGATCACGAGGGTCGGCAAGTTAGGGGATGTTACCATTGAGGACCCAAAGGATGGGTCAAAACAAACGGTTAATGGTCATCATCTTAAACCGTTTCTTGATGGTAACAAGGAATTGGGAAGATTTTTGGTAAGCGTACCAACTTATGAGGTCAATTAAGGACCAAGAACAATTGTTGTAGAGTTTTGTATATTTTTATTGTTTTCACGCGTTGTTTGTAGTTTATTTAGTTCGTTTCGTACTAATCTCGTTAATGTGTGAAGTTCGGATTTCGCAAACGGGTCATGAAGATATAAGGTATGTTTTTAACTTGATTTGTGTATTGAGGACAATCCATGGTTATTCGGGGGGTGGTATAGTAAACGTACGGATTGTGTCGTGTGTTAAAAAAATAAATAATAAAAAAAAGAAAACGGTGATGCGTCGGCGACGGGTCCCCAAGCCGTCGCCGACGCCTTCTGGTTAAGACCGTAGGGTCATATTTGTCGTAGACAGGGGTTTAAGCCTTCGGAAAGAAATGCCTATTTTTAGAGGGCGTCGGCGACGCACCAAGGGGCCGTCGGCGACGGCCCTTGGTTTGTCAGTCGACGCTGATTCCTTTTTAACACAATTTCTCAAACCAAACTCATTCTAGACTCCTCTAAACTCGACCCGAACATATTTTTAGCCACAAATTTGACTCGGGTGAACCACATCCACCCAGTATCTCATTAAAACCCCCAAAATCCTGAACATTCATCATAAATTCACCCATCTTCTCCAAATTCTTCTTTAAGAACCCTAACTTCAAATCCTCACATCTTCTTCAATTCTCCACAAAATCAATCGATTCTTGAGCCTATTTTGTGTAGTTTTTCGAGTAGAAAAAAACCCCCAACACGGTTTCTTTCAATTATTCCTTGTTTGCAAGATTGGTGAAGTTGAAATTTTAGGTTTTTGAGGAAAAGTGTCCTTCAAGTTTTGCATTACATCTTTTTCAAATTCTATCGACTATAAAACACTAAAGGTATGATCTTTACTTAAATTTGAGCATGGATGTCATATGGTTTGTGATTTTCTTCCGAAATTTTAAACTTAGGTTTAAGAGTAGGTTGTTTATGGTGCTATTATATGAATTGATGCTTGAATTTAAGTTTGTGGTTGATTTGGGTGGGATTAAACATGCAACATAGTTAAGTAATGTGATTATAATTGTTAAAGTTGCATGTTTGAACATGAACACAATGTTGAATGTTGTTTAAAATCTTATATATTTAGGATGAAGAACATAAAAAATTAAGTTTAGATGTTAACAAAAGTGCCAATTTTGAAAGTTTAAACCGGCTAGTTTTGTCTAATCAATTAAATTATGGTTCAACATTGTTTGTCATGTTCAAGAATGTGAATTGAATTGAAGTTTTGGGGTGATAGAATTATGTGTTTGAAGTTAGACAAGGTTTAATTGTTTACTTTGCATCTTGACATGTAGGTACGGCGATCCGAAGGAGGAGTAAGATTTCGGGTCAAGGCTCATCTTCGAGAGTCGGTCATCTTCGGGTCATAGAGCAAGAAAATGCGAACAGTTTAGTGGGTTGGAAGACAATGATGATCGGTTGTTCAGACATGATCGGTGAGCCGTGGGAGAATAATAAGAAAAGGCCACTTTCAATGTTTAATGATAAACGGTTAGAGATTAAACTTTGGAAATGGAAAATGGTTCACGGGGTTACTTCATCTATCCTGGAAAAGGGTTGTGCCGGAGCGCACTTTGAATGTGGAAAAGTTCAGGACGATTGGGATCGTCCAGATGTTTGAGAGGATTGGTTGGGATAGAGTTCTGGATTGGTGTGAGGACATCACACCGCGGGTTTATTTGGCTGCTGTCTGTGAATGGTTGGCCTTGCTCCGGTTCGTCAACAAGGATGGCCCACTGAATACATAGCAATTGGTAGGCGATACGGGTAGAGGAAAAATGGTCATGTCCTTTGGAACCATGAATTGTATTGCCCGGTTTGACTCATTGGGGATCGACGAGTATTATTACTACAACGTCGATCAATTTTTGGACAACAAGGTCAATTCAGCTGATTTCGATGGCATGGTTAGATAAGTATTGTCATTTGCTGACAGTGTGGCGGCGCTACGCAATCAGTTATCGGTTGAAGGAAAGATCCTTCAACCCTTCTCTCTTGAAAATATTATGGTTCGATTCGGGGATCGGGGTAAAGTGAAGGCTTTGGATTGTAGGGTACTCCATTCACTGCTTTTTGGAGTACCTAAGTTATCATGGCGCCATCTAGTGATGATCAACACTTGGGACACTCAAGAGTCGTACACCCGCAAGATTATATTGTACATACGACTCATCAGCGCCATGATTGTGAAACAGAATAGGTTGCCACCAGATTTGTTGTGGGTCTCAAAGCCTGTGGATCAAATCTGTTTCACGTCAATGAAGCAGCATTGGAAGATACATGCACAAGTGTATGGTCATCAATACACAGTCACTGATGACCAAGGACCCAGATTCCAATTCACTGAACCGAGTGCAGCCCAGGAAGCTGCAAGAGAGGAGGACATGGCTGACGAAGAGGATGAAGATGAGCCTCAGGGTCTGAGGGGACCCGACAGAGGTACACCCGGCCACATTGGGAAATTTCAGTTGGGGTGGCTAGCTTCATTCCTAACCGACGTAAGCCCGGCTATCCAAACTACAATCGGGGGCAACAAGACGTTTATGATAATGTCTCCGCTTGTATTGGGGAGAACCGGGAGTATGAACAAAGGAGGCAGCTGTGGGAACAAAATTGGTAAGCCCAACAACAATCTCATTGGGCTGAAGAGGCTGCTCATCGAGCTAAAGAGCAAGAATATTGGGAGAGGCTACAAGAGTAGTGGACCACCCAGCAAGCCTTTATGGAGAGACAAGACTTGTATCAGGCACAAGAATTGTCTAGAAGGCAAGCATGGGAGGAGGAGGAGCAGGAAAGGGCGCATGCAGATCAGAACGCATTGGAAGACCCGGTGGCATGCTATGGCGGTGGCGCAACAGATGGCGGTGAATAACGCCAAACATTTGCATGACCAAGAGCGCTACCATAGAGATTGGGAGGCGGGGCGTCCATACCAAGAGCACACGCCTTGGACCTCATATGAGAACCTTCCTCTTCCTTCCGACCCTCTGATCCATCTCCGCATTGGCCCGAAGCAGTCGGTTCCAGTTTCATCCCACCGCAGTTCCAAGCACCGGCTGAAGCGAGAGAGGGCCACTCGGTGACTTTCACGACATGATGTCGGCCCTCACAGGATACCCTTACCAGCCTTATCCACCGGTGGATCCCAACGACCCATACCAGCGATGGTCACCGGTATGTTTTCTTTTGTTGTTGTATATTTTTGTGTAAATTTTAGTTTATATTTCATTTCTTGTTAGTAGTTAAATGAACTTTGTGGGTGTGTTCCCTAGATAACCCTCACGAGGCCTACTCGTCCTTCCGAGCTATGGAAGGTTTAAAAGGGCTTGTTGCATACACTAAATGCAACCGTGATTCCTACGAAAGTGAGTTTAGGTTGTTGTTGTAAATTCTTTTTCCACAAGAAAGTCAAAGCTGAATAAAATTATATGACTTGGTAATTACTTTAATAAAAATGGTAGAACTAAGTAACTAACAAATTTTAATGGTTGTGAGAAGCTTGCTTCTACATGAAGGTTGAAATTTGTAGGTAAACTGTATTCGCGAGACAACCCTTTTGTTGAAGATGAAGAGCACACGAAGAATGAGCGAAAAATCAGGTGCATACGTTTGCTTTAGCTTTGATTTGTTTTTTTTTTTTGTTTAATAAGTGGACTGTATTGTGTATTTATTTTCCGGGGTGAATTTCTGCGAAGGTTAGCGTGTCATATCCCCTGTGCGTTTTAATGGCTCTATTCTTACACATTGAGGACAATGTTGACCTCAAGTGTGGGGATGGGGAGAAGAAAAACTTTTTTCAATTTTGACCCGTTTGTTTAGACACTACACATTGAGGACAATGTTGACCTCAAGTGTGGGGATGGGGAAATTTCAAAAAACACTTTTTTAAAAAATGTCTTTGTTTGAAGCGGTCTAAAAAGCATAAGTGACTAACTTAATGAGGGATGGCACAACCCATGTGGTCTTTGTCATGGTCAAGTTCAAATTAATATCATGACGGGTATTTAACGGGTGGTTATTTGGGAATAATCCGCCTAAGAAACTTGCACTTTATACATATCACATACCATACCTTCTATACGTGAGATTTTGAGCCACTTTTATATATTATATATCAATATGTTTCTTTGGTTGAGTGGACCATTAGTCATGTATTGTAGAACTTGGAATTTTTGCTACATTTGAGACCATAGACCGAATATGAGCACAAGAATGATTAAAGCATTAGGTAAACCTTTTTACTTTACACCATTTATATACCCTTACCTGAAATCAATCCCTTAGTAGCCAATTTTGAGCCTAAACCTTTCGTTTGACCAACCTATTTAGCCCTTGACCGTTGAACCTTTTATTTTTAGCCCGTGTGATGAAAACTTGATTTTAGGGTTAGTTGTGAAAAAAATTGAGAAAAGAAAAGAAAAATGTATGTATTAATAGTTTGTTGAATAAAAGGATGAAAACTTTTGCCTCTTAGCTTGTTGTTTCGTAGTCGGTTGTGTTAGAATAGTTGTGTTTGTAATAAAAATCGAGTTTCATCACCTTAACCACTTTCAAAATATCCTATTCCATACCCTTAGCCTAGCCCCAATACAACCTGTTCAAGACCTTTTGACTTGTGTTTAATATTTGTGTTCGGTGGTGGAGAATGATTGAGTTGCAAGCTTATACGGGTATGTGTTCTAATCAGTTTGTGTGTTTATATCAAAAGTGCTAATGCATTAAATATTAGCCAAATTATAAGCCGAGTGGAGAGAACACTGTGAGGGATGTGTATGAATTGTGAGTTTCAAGGGCGGGTTAATCTTGGATAACCATTTTTATCTGTTAATCATGTTAACATTAAATAGTTTGAAAATGATAAAAATTATGAACCGAGTATGACATTAGACCTTAACTCATGTCTCGAGAATAGAAAATGTGTTCTTTATTGACCCATGTGAAAGTGAAAGACAGATTTGCTTGACGGCAAGCAAAAGACAAGTGTGGGGATGTGATATGTGGTTGAAAACCGATGTTTCTATTAAGTTTAAGTTAATGTTTTACGTAACTTTTAGTCTCAGATAGCCTACTTTTGATTGGATTTGTGTTGTACATGTTTACGGAGTTTAATGAGCTATTCATGACCGTTTTGGAGCATCGGGACGGAAAACGGGTCAACCGGGATCACGAAATGGGAAGACAGGAAAGCATGATTTAGAGAGGTCGTCGCCGACGCCCCTCAGATAGTCCGTCGAAGAAAAATTGTCGTAGACAGTGGATTAGAGCGTCAGGGGAAATTCATGGTTTATAGGGGCCGTTGGCGACGCCTCGTAGGGCTGTCGGAGACGCCCCTCCTATATGCTGGTCGCTGAAATTTGAATTTTGACGATTTATATCTCATGTTTGACCATTTGGTGAGGAGTTACGAATTTTTGAAGATTTGAACGTGTTCTTGGAGCCTAGAAACACCCAACCAACATCTCCTATCATCTTCAATCCATCGATTCTATCCAATCCTCCAATCATCATCATTGATCATAACCCTAATCCAATTCTATCATCATCCTCCTTCAATCTCTAATCCAATCATAATCATCACTAATCCTAACCCTAATCATCAATCATCTTCACCATCAAGCTTCAAGATATCAATGTTCAAGCTATCATCAATTGTTGATCAAGTGTCGTTCGCCATGAGTGGCTAATTTCGTTGGGTTTCACCCCTGTGTAGGTTTGTAAGTTCTAGGGTTTGACATGCTTTTGAATATTGATTTGTGACAATTTGTACTATGATAATTTTCTTGCATTTGTATTGAATTCATGAATTGTCGAATGAAGATTAAATCTGACTTTGTGAAATGTTTATCTGCAATTATGTCTTGTCTAGGTTAGAGTTTACTTGTTTGTGATGATAAAGTGCAATGTAGTCCGCTGTTCATAACGTTGGCATCCAAATTACTTAACACTAAACTTGTTGGTCATTGATACAAAGGAATTGAACTAAGCGTGTAGGAACCCTAGGATTTGCATTACCGAACCGGGTGTGAACCTTGTTCTCAATTTATGGTGTTAATCAAGTAATTATTTTTCGTGCAATTGTTCAAGTTATTAGTTGAGTAGTAAAAGCAAAATCGTCGGACCATTCCGACATACTTTCAAACAAACAAACATTTAACCAATCCAAATAGCAAGCTTCATAATTTGTGACAACAGCCATTAAGAATCAAGTTTATCCATCGCAAACCACAAACTCTTCGTGGTTTGACCCCTTACTACCACTAACGCATTGTTAAGGGTAATTTGAGACTATAAATATAATCTTTGACCGGGGCGCGACACTCTGATCAGCCGACGCCACTCAGAAACGTTCGTCGGCCAAAAATGTTCGTAGGCAGTGGATTAGAGCGTCAGAAGAATTTCAGAGGATTTAGAGGCCGTCGACGACGCCCCTCCCGGTTGACCCGTTGTCCGCCCCGATTCTCCGAATAGCTCCTAAACTCTGCAAACTTGTAAAACACAAATCGAACCAAAAGTAGGCTATTCGAAACTAAAAGTTATGTAAAACATAAACGTAAACACAATAAGAACATTGGTTTTCGACCGTGCGTCAAATCTGTTTTTCACTTTCACGTGGGTTGAATGAGAAACACATTTCCCATTCTTGAGACATAAGCTAAGGTCTAATTTTATACCTGGTTCATAACTCTAACCATTTTCAAAATATTTGACGTTAAGGTGATTAACACATAAAAATGGTTACACAAGATTAACCTCCCTTGAAACTCACAAATCATACACATCCCTCACAGTGTTCTCTCCACTCGGATTAAAAGTCGGCTAATAGATGATGCATTAGCACTTTTGATGTAATCACTCAAACCGTTTAGAACACGTACCCGCATAGGCTTGCAACTCAATTATTCTCCACTATTGAACACAAACACTAAGCACAAGTCAAAAGGTCTTGGATGGGTTGTGAAGGGGCTAGGCTAAGGGTATGGAATATGGTATTTTGAAAGTGGCTAAGGTGATGAAAACTTAATTTTTATTACATACACAACTACTATAAAACAACTAATACAAATAAACAAACTAAGAGGCAAAGAATTTCGCCTTTTATTCAACGAACTCTTAACACATATTTTTATGCTTTTCTCCACGATTTTTCTCTTATTTTTCATCATTATTTTTTTTTCAATACAAATGTAACTAAACCTAAAATCGAGTTTTCAACACATGGGTTTTAAAATAAAGGTTAAGCGGTCAAGGGCTAATTGGGTTAGTCAAACGAAAAGTTTAAGCTCAAAGTTGGCGACTAAGGAATTGATTTCAGGTAAGGATATATAAATGGTGTAAAATGAAAAGGTTTACCTAATGACTTAATCATTCTTGTGCTCATATTCGGTCTATGGTCTCAAACGCATCAAAAGTTGCAAGTTCTACAATACGCGACTAATGGTCCACTCAACCAAAGAAATATACGTATATATGATGTATAAAAGTGGCTCAAAATCTCACGTACAAAGGGTATGGTATGCTATATGTACAAATTGCAAGTTTCTTAGGCAGATTATTCCCAAATAACCACCCGCTAAATACCTCTCATGTTATTAATTTGAACGTGAGCATGACAAAAGACCACATGGGTTGTGCCATTCCTCATTAACTTAGTTACTTGTGCTTTTTAGATTGTTTCAAACAAAGACATTTTGAAAAATTTTTGAAATTTTCTCCAATCCCCACATTGAGGTCAACATTGTCCTCAATGTGTAGTGTTTAAATGAACGGGTCAAAATTGAAAAACTTTTTACTCTTTATCCCCACACTTGAGGTCAACATTGTCCTCAATGTTAGGAATAGAGCTATTTAAAACGCACAAGGGATGTGACACGGCTAACCTTCGCCAAAATTTCACCCAAAAAGAAAATACAAAAATACATTCCACTTATTAAAACTAAGAATCAAAGCTAAAAGAAACGTATGCACCTGGTTTTCGCTCATTCCTCGTGTGCTCTTCATTTTTCAACAAAAATGGTCATCTCGCGAACATAATGTACCTACAAATCTCAACCCTTGTGTAGAAGAAAGCTTCTCACATCCATCAAAACTTGTTAGTTACTTACTTCTACCATTTTTACAAAAAAATTACCAAGTCATATTTTCATTCAACTTTGATTTTGTGGAAAAAGATTTTACAACAACATATATTAAACTCACTTTTGTAGGAATCACGGTTGCATTTAGCACATGCAAAAGCCCTTTAAACCTCCCGATAGCTCGGGAGGACGAGTAGGTCTCGTGAGGGTTATCTAGGGAACACACCCACAAAGTTCATTTAACTACTATCAATAAAGGTAACGTAAAATGAAGAATTAAACAAAAATACACAACAACAAACGTAACGCTGATCATCTCTGGTAGCGCTCATTGGGGTCTACCAGTGGGTACGGATGGTAAGGGTATCCCGTGAGAGTTGACATCATGTCATTGAAATCATCTAAAGGCCCTCTTTCACCTTCAGCCGGTGCCTGAAACTGGGTGGGATGAAACTAGAACCCACTGCTTCGGGCCAATTCGGAGATGGATCAGAAGGCCCGGATGGCACATGAAGGTTCTGATACGACGTCCAAGGCATGTGTTCTTGATATGGTCACCCCGCCTCCCAATCTCGATGGTGGCGCTCTTGGTCGTGCAAGTGTTTGACGTTATTTACCGCCATCTATTGAGCTATCGCCAAAGCATTCCATCGGCGGTCTTCCAACGCATTATGCTCAACACACAACCTTTCCTGTTCATCCTCCCATGCTTGTCCTGTCTTTCCATGTAGGCTTGTTGGGCAGCCCACTGTTCCTGCTGTCGCTCCCAAAATTCTTGTTCCCTAGCCCGATGAGCAGCCTCTTCGGCCCAATGAGATTGTTCTTGGGCCTCCCAGTTCTGCTCCCACTGTTGTCTCCTCTGTTTGTATTCCTGGTTCTCCCCAATTCAAGTGGAGACGTTGTCATATGCGTCTTGTTGTCCCCGATTGTAGTTAGGATATCCGGGCCTACGTCGGTTCAGAATAAACTAGCCACTCCTGATGAAATCTCTCGATGTGGCCGGGTATACCTTTGACGGGGTCCCCTCGGACCCTGAGGCTCATCATCATCCTCCTCATCAACCATCTCTTCTTCCCCCGCGGTCTCTTGTGCCGCACTTGGATAGGTTAACTGGAATCGGTGCCTTTGATCACCAGTCACCGTATATTGATGACCATAAACTTGCACCTGAATTTTCCAGTGCTGCTTCATTGATGCGAAGCAAATTTGATCCATGGGTTTTGAAACCCACAATGATTCAGGCGGCAGCCTATTCTGATTAGTCCTACATATGGTATCATCTTTCAGGTGTACGACTCGCGAGTATCCCAGGTGTTAATCATCACCAAATGCCGTCATGACAACTTTGGTACTCCAAAAAGTAATGAATGGGGCACCCGGAAATCAGACGCTTTAACATTTCCCAGGTCTCCAAATCTTACCATAATATTCTCGAGAGAGAAGGGTTGAAGAATTTTCCCTTCAACCGATAGTTGACTTCGTAATGCTGCCCCACTGTCAGAAAATGGCAATACCAATCCAACTATACCATCGGGATCCGTAGTGTTCACTTTGTTGTCAAGGAATTTTGTGGTGTTTCTTGTCGGTTGTTGAAGTTGGGTGGTAATGGGTTTTTTCAGTTTTGGTTTTGAGGTGGAGGTTTGGGTGTACGTTGGCGATTGTTTTGGTTTCGGCTACGAGTTTGGAATGGTGGTGTTGGGGGTCTCAAGTTGTTACCAACCCCCGATTGATGGTTTTGGGTGTTTTGGTTTTGGGGTGGTTAATCATTGTTTGGGTTTTGATTTGTTACAAGTTGTAATTTGACTTTGAAACCTAAGATAATTGTCTTGCATTTGTATTGAAGAATTGTCAAGAGAAGATTAAATTTGACTTTGCGAAATGTTTATGTGCAATTATGCCCTGTCTAGGTTAGAGTTTACATGTTTGTGATAACGAAGTGCATTGTAGTCCGTCATTCACGACGTCGATAGCTTTTGGCATCTAAGTCACGTAACACTAAACTTGTTGGTCATTTTTACAATTGAATTGAATCTAAAATGTGTAAGAACCTAGGACTTCAATTACCAAACCGGGTGGGAATCTTGTTCTTTATTATTGTTTGAAACCTTTTAATCAAGTTTTTGTGAAAGCTTCATTTGTTCAAGTTAGTAGTTAAGCAATCAAAGCAAATTTGTCGGTATAATCTGACATCTCTTTCATCCAAACACCTGCCCCTCTAGAGGACGCGGGCCTAGCCATGAGTGGATGGACGCTCGCCTATGAGTGTGAGACTAATGTTTAGGCAGCGATTAAGAATACTCCGTTTCCCTGGTACGGAGGTGTGATGGGACACTCGCTCCGGCCGGCGAGTCAAAACTGAGTACTCGTGGGCAGGCGAAGCATGCACATGCGTAGTGGATGAATTTGTTTGCGCACAGAGTTGCGCATAGACGGCATTCAGGGCCGTTTGAGATTTGATGTACCAAGACATCGGAGTTTCACCCGGAGGTAAAATAGATGTGATTGGTACACAGGGAGTTTCCATTTGAATTCCGGGAGTCATCGGGATGTTCACACGACCTGAGTCGTGATGAACACCGGCGTTTCTGGAAGAACCTTCTTCCAATTGTCTATCGGGTCGAGGGGCATGAACTGGGTTCTTGCCCTTAACCTAAGGACCTTGTGGTGTGTTTGATGGGAAATCAGCCATTTGAAAGTGAGGTTTGAGAAAAAAATGAAACGAGAAACGGATGAAAGAGTGAGTAAAAAGCGGATGGCGCCAATGAAGAAACACTGGTTAACCACGAGGAATATCCGAGGATATTTGGGTTAAGCTCAACACTTCTGCATAAAAGGTTATCTCTCTTTCACTCTTATGGGTGATCTCACTTCAAGTTATCTTCAAAACTAGCAACGCCGATAGCCTCATCACGAGAGAAAGGCGGAGGGTTTTCTCTGTGACCACACTCCGACGTGAATAAGTAGCATATAATGGTATGGTAATTGTGGATGTAGATAATCGTAAGTGTGCAAGTGGTTTACCTTGTGGTCTTTTTTTCTTATTTTATAGCCGAAGACAGGTGTGTAGGAGATGGGCTGATGGGCCTAGGCCCGACGACTAGGGATATCCGTTCTGTCTTCTCTGCATCAACCATTAATGGTCTTTGGCAGGAGGTGCGCTTGGTGCATGGTGAGTGGAGCCACGTGTCATGGCAGCTATCCCTGGTGTCAGACGTGTAATCAGCCGATAGTGGAGATCGTGTGATAATCGCTGGCGTGAGTTTGGTTGGTGCCATGTGTACGTCCTTGCATACAGTTTGTCTACTGCATTACTATTCATGCGGCACAGTCTGATACAACCTGCCGAGCGGCCATTGGGTCACAGCTCGGCCAATTTGTACCCTTGTATTTGGTCAACGCCTCTTTACGCTTCTCCCTTCCGCGTGGCTTTATCAGTGCTTTCTTGCCAGCGCGAAGTTGTAGGGCTTAAGTCATTTTCTCAAGACTATGAGTTGCTCTCATGTTGATCTTGGCCTTGTGCAAGGTTTTAGGACTTCGCGGCTAAAAGGTTGTTTGATCCGCGCAGGATCAAGGGTCCTGCGCTTCTAGGTCTAACTTGCCGTTGCACAGTGTGCGCAAGGTTCGTTGTGCGACCTGCTAGTATCAAGGTTACCATACTGTTGCGTGTTACGTACAAGGTTTGTTAGGAAACTTGCTGGTTTCAAGAAAAGCGAACCGTTGCGCATTGCGCGTAAGGTTATTCTTGATGTATGTTGTTATTGATGGTATGGTTCCTTGCGTGGGCGTAGAGTTTTTGGGACCATACCCCCACCGTAGGATAAAATACTAGTTTGTATTTACATTGAAGATTCTTTTAATTTTATATCGTTTTTTTTTTCTGTATTGGTTGTACTCTAATTAATTAAATATTATGTTTATATTTAAATAGGTTTATATCTACACATTCATTTTATTCAGAATCTGACATGATCAGCATCTATTAATTAAATATTATGTTTATATTTACAACTTAAATGGGTTTATATTTACACATTCATTTTATTCAGAATCATCTGACATGATTTGCATCTAATGATTCAAAAAGTTCTTTCAACAACAAAAGTAGAAATGAAATGACGTGTTATCTTTTTTGTATTCACCCAACTCCCAACTTATATATATATGGCTTTTATCATGTACCTCATAAAGCATTTGATGTTTATTGACTAAAAAACCTAGACCATCTAAATACTGAAACCATAATCAATGGATGTGATTAATATATATTAGCTAAATAACTAGAGGGGAACCTTCATAATACGACACTGAAAACAATAAGTAGGTTGATCATTTCAATATAAATGATGCACATTTAATTTAATTCTAGTTGATGTGAATAAACTCGGATTTTAGATGTATGGGGCTTGTGCTCGACTATCATAGACCATGAAGCTCGCATTCAACAAGTTGGCCAAGGTCAAGCTCAAGCTCAAAATCAAGCTATTTTGTAGCCCAACTTGAATAAAATTTGAGTTTGCTCAGCTCGCTTTTATTTAGCTTGGTTCAGTTTTGAGGCATAACCATAACTAAAATTTTCAGTTTGATTTAATCTGGAACCGGCTTATTGATTACTAAAAACTAGTCTTAAGCCCCCGCGTTGCAGGGTGGAGACTTAAAACCATGTTAAGTAGTAACCAAACGACGATTAAAACCCGAAATCAGTGGTAAATAAAAACACGAATTTCTAACACCAAGTGACTCGTATGACATAAAACCTAAACAAAGTCGAATTTATATTGACATGATTAGAAAGTCGAGAGGGTCAAAGTGATATTGTATATAGTTTTAGAAAGGCAGTGTCGCAAAAAAAAAACCAAAAACACGAAAAGATGAAAAACAACAAAAATATGAAAAAATCAAATCACTATAAGGTTCTAATTGTATTACATATTATATATAATATATAATATAATATTATTTAAAAAAAACTATTAAAGCTTAAATTATTAATGTCCAAAGTAATATTCATAGCCATTTTTCAATTTTCAATTATATATACTAGTAACAACTAGTAACACTAATAGTAATAGTAATATTCTCGCGCGCTTCATTGCATGCATTTGGTCATCAGTCTAGTTCATCACCATACTCGTAATGGCAGTCGGCGTAACAATCGTTGCCAGTCAACACATATTTTACGTTGATTGGAAACAATAAAAACGAATTCCTATACTGGTGCCAGTGTTGTTCTGTAGGTATCGGTTCGTTACGATACCGGTATCGTACAACACCCGATATAGCTTACGATATCAAAAAACATATTTTATTAGGTATATAACTTTGTTTTCAATGAATTTTATAGAACCACATTGAGAAAACTATAAAAACGAATACGTTACTTTAACCAATGTTGTTAGGTCTGCATATGTTTGGTTTGTGATGATAAAAAAAATCAACTATATATGGCTCGTTCGAATAGAACTTTTATCAAATTCTACATAATAATAAGCACATGATAATGGTTATAATAAAAAAAAGTATACCAATATTATACGGTATGATACTGATATTGTTTAGACAACATCAATAATATTAAAAAAAGAAAAACATTAAAGGTTAAAACTAAAGAAATTTGTTTAAGGTTAAAGTAAATATAATAGTAAACTATTGTAATACTTAAATGATAAATGTATAGAAAAATACTATATATTATTATAAAAATTAAATTCTATTCATTGATCACTTTCCAATTATACTTGTTGACCTCACGTGTTACGGCGAAACGAAACAAATGATAATGTAAAATAAACGTTATTTGAAAATGAATGTTGTTTAGAAAGCTAAACCATTAGAATAGATTTAATTTATAACCGTGCCATTTTACGATACCAAATAAATAATCTATTTTAAATACAACTTCGTTTTTAACAAAACTTATACCATAATGTTGAGGGAAAAAATTAACGAACGAAAGTTATTAAAAGGATATCAAATTAATTGATAAAGGAAATACAATTTAAAAAATAAAAAAAGAATTATTAATAACAAAAAAACAAATGAGAAAGTAAATATGATTATAAAGAAGAAATAAAATATGTTAAAACTTAAAATAAATATAATAATAAACTATTATAATATTAAATAATAAAATATTAAAAAGTTATATATATAGTGGAGAGTTCAAATGAGAAGAAAAATTTTGTAAGAATAAAAATAATAACTTTTAAACCAATAGAAATTCTCCATTTACTTCATTTAATGTGTGTATTTAATATTATGAAAAAGGGCATATAGGTAAATCTATAATTGTCATTAATTAGCTAATTAATTAAACTTGTAACTCATTTTTTTATATACTCTTTCAAGATAAAATAATTTATGGTGTAGGACAATTTTCGATATGTGTAGGATAAATTTAGTATGTATATGATAAATTTTGAAATGTGTAGGGTAAATTAACATGTGTGTAGGGTAAATTCCGTTAAATGTTAAACATGTGTAGGATAAATTTTGAAATGTGTAGAATAAAATGTTTTTGCTTTATTAATGAGAAATAACATAATTAATGAGAGAAGTTATAAACTATTTAATGTTTTACCATTATGCCCTTTCTTCTTTTTCTTCTCACATTAAAAATCTTCTCAAATGAACATTCCCATATATATATATATATATATATATATATATATAATATGCATATGAACCAAGAAAAAATTATAAACGAAATAGAGCAATGGGCCGGCGATGCAACTAAACAAAACTGTTAAGAAACTTTGTTAAGTTACTCTTCTCTGTTTATAAGAGTCTTTTTGGCAATATTTCTTTAGGCAAACGAACTTAGACAGCTTATAGGGTAAGTAAAAGTATAAAAGAGTAATTTCACCATTATTTTAAGACGCTAAACTCACTTAAATGTCTTAAAATTATCTTTTTTTATCATAAATGTAGATTTTTTTAATAATATAAGTGTTATCTAGATTTAAAAATATAGAAACCAAGTTATATAACTTTTATATATATATATATATATATATATATATATATTACATACACAAAATTAAATACCAAACTATTACTACTATTATCAGTTTTACTATTAGGCAGTATTTGGCATTTAGGATTAGAGACGAAATTGAAGGAACCACTACGAATTAATGAAGAAAAGGGTGTTTGGTGTGTCAATGGAATTGAATCACCTATTACATATGATATTCCATTCACTCAAAATCATTTCATCCAGCCCCATGTTTTTTTTTCTTTCTATCCCCTATTGCACTTTTATTGACAACACCACAACCTACTACCGTCGCCACCACCCACCAGTCGGTCGCTACCAGCCATCGCCGCCACCCCGAGGACAACCACTGTTGCCACCCACCATCGCCACCAACCACTACCGACGCGCACCATTACCACAGCCACCACCGCCACCGCCTCCGCCCCCTCCACCCACCGCAGCTGCCACCATTGCCAACGTCCACCGTTTCCGCCACCCACCAGTCGTCGACGCCGCAACCCGCCACCGCATCCATCACCACCAAGCACCACCAACGACCACCACCCCTGCCACCACCCACCACCACTAACGTCCATCATTTCCACCCACACTAGTCGTCGTCACCGCAACCCCTCACCGCCACCGTGTCACACCCGGTCGTAGGCGGAAGCGCATGGTGTGAACTTGATCAGTTTTTATCGTATACAATATAAGTAAACAACTATATGAAATAAAACATGCATGATGTTCATCTATTCAACCATGAAATTAAAATACAAGTCATAAGTTGTTCAAAAGTAAAGACAACATAAGTTATAAAGTTTTACAAAAGACTTGTTCCAAAATAGAGTTTTTAAATACCAAGGCTTTGCATCATATATCTCATCGAGCTCGATGAGATATATGGATCAAACCCTTCAAAACGATATAACCATTTCCTTCGTGATAACCATTGCGCCAAGATCCACTTAATTTCCTGAAATACATGTAAGTTTAAAACAACAAAAAAAGTTGGCGAGTTCATGTGTTTTGTGTTCGCATCGAATCTTAAAAACATTTGAAAGTTTGTATATCGAAATGTGGTATGTAAAGTGTCAATGAACTTGTTGATTATTAATGTAATGCAAGGACATTAATATGTGTGACGACACAAGAAGCACTCAACCGTAGACGATTTAGTACCGATCCGTGGTTGGCTGGGACAACAAAAGCACTACATGCAGCCACACAAGAACCCATGAGTGGGCTCGCCCATACCCGATAGATCTACCCCTCTTGTTCCTTGGTCTTATAAAAGATTAGTGGCGCTTAAGTTTCACCCTATTCGCACATGATCTAGTTATTTCATTTCATAGCTTAACTATACCATCGTGACATGTATTTCCCATCGAGAGTTGTAAAATCGAAAACATTTAAAAGAAAAGGGGGACATGAAGTCACAGTATTGTGTCCGTAAAAATGAGTGCTAGCAAGCAGGGTATCAAAAAGCGCAAGTCAACCTACAAGTGTTCAAACTCATTAAACACTTAGGTCTTTATTAGACCGTGTACGCGTTGCTCATCTTGAATGTTATTGAATTTGTATTTGTTATGTATTTAGAACCCTTTTATATTTTAAATATGTTGCCATTTGTTTCGTATGTTTGTTTTTAATATGTATATATATATATATACTTCTTATATATACATATATATATTTTGCATTCATAATGTGTACGAACGAGCCTCGCCCTTCGTGAGTCTTCGTGCCTTGCACGAATGTAAGTGGGTCTAGCCCATGAGAGTCTTTGTGCCTCGCACAAGTGAGAATGAGCCTAGCCCATTTGAGTCTCCGTGTCACACACGGTGTATGTGGGCCTAGCCTATGAGAGTCTCTGTGCCGCGCATGGTTGTAAGTTTGTTATGCGTTATATATATTCTTCAAATATATATTTAAGTATAGTGAACCTCGTTCACATGTATGAATTTGTTGGGTTCGATTGTATATATTTGTTCCACAAATATACATGTATATCTTATCTAGATATAATGGTTAAAAGTATCTATTTTTAACATTGTATTTTCGTTGATGTACATGTACGGTATTCCTTGTATGTGTACACTTCAACAAGTGTATTTGTTTACATCACTATGTACATGCGTATTTATACATATACTTATACGTATACCATGTATATACTTTACCTGTATACTCTATCGTCGGAATTTATGTCCTATTTATACGTATTTGTGTACATGTACATTTCTTGTATTCTTGCCATTTCACCAAGTGTATTATTGTACGTATTTGATACGTATTAGTATACTTGTATACTTATATACTTACACTTAGTGATTATTCATTTTATACTTTCCGTAACTTAGAGGTGTTGAAATATATACATTTCCAATGTATAAAAATATACTATTTTTAGAGTTCGTCGTAGTAACCGTTAATATATATTTTCGTATGGAGAGTGCCCAAGTGCCATCGGTAAGGTGTATACGTTACTCGTCGTGACGGTATGGCGTTCGTTATCGGTGATGACGTATATAATTTATTACCAAACTTCTATTGTATTTGGTGTCGGTATCGGATATATATTATTTTGGTAATATATATATTTATGTGACGATTTGTCCGATGTCCGCATCGCGTTTAGAGATATAACATGAGCATGTTCGTATATGTATTCCATATGCATTTTTATACTTGTTGATCTCCAGATATTTGAATGTTCTCATGTGTGGTGTATTTGTATCTAATTAGTAATCTCCTAACTTTCTAATACATACACATAAATACACACAAGTATTTATACACATAAGTTAGATTTTTCAAGTATATATATTTTTCATTCTAAACATATATATATATATATAAAATTTCCATTTTTAAGTTATGAAAATATATACATAAGTTTTTAAAAACACATAAGAGTATAAGACTTAAACTTTACCATCAATACTTGCATAATCATGATTAAGGTCGATAGCGTGTTTAGTCATTTTAATCACCTTTTAATTACATCTTAATCACGATTAGGATTTTAGAAAATTTCGTCATAGTTTCCCCTTAAACTATGGCGTTTTCCACGTTTTCTAAACGTATTTTAGGCCATGTTTATACCCAACATCATAATCATCACAAATCAAGTTCTAAATAATACATTTCCAATGCTTAAACACATAAATACCTCTTGAAGATTTATGAACCTTTCTTTATATATTTATCAAGATCACTAAAACTATCATTATTTTTGTGTTCATATTTTACTTTAACAAGTTTATATAACCCACTTTAGATTATATTTTCAAGATTATCACTTCGAAGAAATATTTTTAGCTTCTTGAATATCCTCATAATTTCAAAAATCATTTTCAAGACCATTGTTCAAGTTCATGAACTTCAAAGATAGTGATCTTGTTAGATCTAAACATCTTTATGTTTAGATCATCTATCTAAGCATACTTATACAAGATCATTACATCTAAACAACCTACATTACACTAATCATCATAATCAACACATAAATCACATCATTAAGTAAGCTTGTTAATTTAGATTTAGGGTTTTAAGCTTTATTTTTAATGATGTTCAAGATGATCAAGTTGTACTTTTGTAAACTACAAAGTATAATAAGCATGAAAACGGTGTGAAAGGGGGTCTTACTACTAGCACAAGGCTATGGAGGAACTTGTATAAAGATATTGAAGATAATATGAAGGATTTGAAGCTCCAAATGGTGAGATTATGCTCCTAGTATGCATCCATTCCTTACACCATCTTTGATCATCTTGAAATGAGTTATAATTGCTTGAAATAGGGTGTTTAAAGTTGAAAAATGGAAGATTGAAGGAGGGTGTTTGGAGCCGTGGGTTCAAGAGAGGAGATAGAAGGCTTGGTTTTGAGTTTTGTAGGTTGTAAGTGTGAGGTGATATGGTGTTTGGTCTGTTTATAATACGCAAAAATCTATTAAGTCAAAGTGAAATATTCATAGTCCATGCTTTCTTATCTTCCACCATTCATACTAGCAAGTAGGATGTGGGTGTGGGGCCCCCATGGGGGAGTGTAAAGATTTTTTTTATAACATGTGATGTAATATATGTTAAGATATTTATGGGATTATGGGAGTTCTTGCACAATTAGTGTCTTAATGACGTTTAGGGTGTTAAATTGTTTTAACTAGTTCATTAGACTAGTTAACTAGGTGCTGGGATGATAAAACTATCACTAGTTCGTTCGTCGGCTCGAAATAGGACAATATGTGAAATAGGTGTTATAATACCAGAAGCTATGTCTTGAATAATTATTCAATACTATCAAGATTAGTTATAATGTTTAGCATTATTTACAAGCTTCACTGACCTTGTAAATGCTGAATTTTCACGTTGCGAACAAAATATATTCGTTACATTTAGTGCGGGTCGGACAATTATAATTTAGGCGTTTTCCGGAAAGTTAACTTATTATGGCAAGTGATACCCCTAATTAGGGTTTTTATTCATGTTTCTATGATGATATGCTTTCATATCGTTCGTTGATCGTTCGGACGGTTTTAAGAACTAGTTGGCTTGAATAGTGTATTCAGCTAAATAGTGTTTTTAGCATTTCGCCGACATATTTGGAGATAGTTAGTTGTTTTCTCGCGATGCGACAAAAGAAACAATATCAATTATCAAGTTTCAATATTTTCTACGATTGCTAGACTTTTATGACCTAATCATGCACAAATTAAGCCACAAATGAACACAATTAAACATATAATAGTTGTTAAGTTGTATGATTTACCATTAATCTTGCCGGTTGTCACACACCACCACCACCACCAACCACCGCTGCCGCCACCCACCGGTCACTGCCACCCGTCGTCTCTGCCACCACCGCCACTCGCCGCAGCAGCCACCCACCACCGCGAACACCCACTCGCGGGCCGCAACCACTCACCATCGTCACCTATCACCTCCCACTCAACGCCACCGACCACCACCAACCCCCACTCGTCAGTAATCCGTCGGGAACAAGACTTGGAACAACTTTACAATAGTTATTAGTATGGTGTCCGTCAATAAAGGGGGTTGTCGGTGATCCCCTATTAATATTCGCCTGTAATCTGCTGCAAATGAGATTGCTCACAACAAAAATTATGACGCTCGTTTCCTGTTGGTAATTAGCACTACTAGGGCGGAGTATGGACACACATCGGTGCTAGCCCTATATTTTGTAGAGATAAATTTGTTAGGGTGGGTAGTAATACGACTAGTTGATTATGTAACTGATTAGTTTGTAATAAATAAAATATAATTGTAATATAAGAAAATCATTTATTCATTACACCTTGAAAGATTTTATAAATTTAATTTCAACTTATACCATTTTCCATACAAATGATCTATAACTAAAATTTTCCGATCTTGCATATTTGATTTGTTAACAAAATACCTTCGAATTGCCTTTAAAAAATACATATACCATCGAATTAAATACGCTTTTCTTAAAAATACTTAAAATTGTTAGTTCTATTGGTGGTCCGTCATATTCTCACTTTCGCTACTTAAACTTCTAGAAAATCACAATTTTTTTTCTAAAAATAAAGAATGAGAGAAGAAGATAAAAACAAAATAAGTTTAGAACTATGTTTCTCTAGAGGCCGTTAGTTCGTAACCAAGCTGAATCGGATTTTATCAAAATGGGCTTTTAGACGGGCGAATTTTCCTCAAAATTGATGGCTTAGGTATGCACCCAACTCTGACCGAGCCGTTAAAAAACTGAAAAAGGTTAGTTGAAAAAACAAACCCTATATAGATCTCAACTGAATTTTATTTCATCAAGAATTTTATGTTGTCTACTCATTCCATTTGAGAAACAAAGTCAACTATACTCTTGTCATTTTCTTTCCTTTGTTCACTCTACCCTCATCCCCTACACTCTAAACTTCATCTTCAAGCACATATAAATACAAGGATCTATCATTCTCCATTTCATTTTAGTACGTAAAGGATCTAACCAATAGCTTCGCCTGCAGCTATGGCCGATAATTGGCTTGATTCATCTTCGAGAACAAGACATTGTTTGGATTCAGTTGGTCTCTTACAAGATAGCCAAACCATCGCAGCCACCACCACCACCGCAGCATCAAACGTGGGTGGTGGCACAGGTGCTAACACTAGCTTGCACATGATGGGGTTGGGAACTTCATCACCATCACCTCCACAGCCTGTTGATTGGAATCATGCTTTATTGTATGTCCACTAACATTTCTTGATAACTTTCTTTTTTTTTATTGCATTTATTAATCTATAGAATTCTAATTTGTTCTCTTTTTGACCCATAGTTAAAGGATAAATACAGTGATGATATAGATGTAAGACAGTTTTATTTGAAATTATAAAGAACAAAATAAATATTTCGTTTTTTCATCTTAAAATTTTAAAAAAGATACAAGAACTAATGTAAATAAATTTTTATTATCTTTCTTGAAACTTGAACACAAATGTACACAAGTTTGGTTTATACATACAAACATACAAAGAGTAAAATGCTAAAATGGTCATCGACTTTAAGTCATTTTTGTCACTTTAGTCCAAAAATAAAAGCTTTTGAATCTGATCTTTAAGGTTTTAATTTTGATGCCATTTTAATCAAAAAAACAAACTGGGTTAAAATTTTCTATTAACCTCCATCTTTTTGTTGTATTCCTTATTTTAATTATAATAATTTAAGAAATAAAAAAACAATTCTACCCTTCATTAAAATGAGTAAGACGACAAAAAAATGGAAGTCAAAAAGAAAATTCTACCTTTTGGATGAAAATGATATCAAAATTGAAACCTTAGAGACCATATTCAAAAGTTTACATTTTGGACTAAAGTGGTAAAAATGACGTAAACTTAAAGACCATTTTAGCATTTTACTCTATATACAAACAAATTACCCTAATGAGTTTTAATTACATAGCATACACATTTATATATTAGAATTAATAATTTAAAAAGTATTAACCATTGTTTAAAACAATTAAATGCTTTACGTTTTTCGTCTTGTTACTTATGATTCTTAACGTGTAGGGATGCCCCAATTTCTATCACTGATTACACCCAATCATTGTTCATCACGTCATGTAGCTTGATTCCATCATTAGTGATTGATTTTACTAGGGTGCCCATCACTAGTGATGGTTTTTTTTATAAAAAATCTTGTTTCAAGGGGAAAAAACGATAACACAACATTCCAAATTTCAAACCTTCACGCGTCATAGTGGCCACAAGTTATACGATTCACACGTTTTCCAATTTGTCGGCGACAGTGTATCATGCTAGTTCACACGTGATGGTGGCTTCATAACGTTGCGCCCCTGGTGGCCTTATGAAGCTTACCATGTATATAAGTGTCCGCTATTATATATATATTCGAGTGTGTTTATTTTAAATGTTGTTTAATTGGACGTAAAATTGTAGTCGGGGAGATCAAAAAAGTGGAAGTGGTTTTCTAAATCTACTTCATGATCAAGATAATAGTTTGAGCTTAAACACCAACAATTTTCATGATATCGAAAATAACCAATGGACACCCCAAAAGATGCATCTAGCAAGTTCGGAAAATTCATCATCCGATTTCAAGCAAATCAACGTTTGGGGTTTTCAGTTGGATCAACCGAAGCAAGACAGTGACAATGAAAGCGTAATTTCATCTCAAGGATTGAACTCATGTTTTCAAAATATGGATTTATATGGAACCCCTTCTACTATAATGCAAAGTTTATTTGGCAATGATAATAATCAATGTCAACATGAAGATTCTAGCTTTGATCAAAACCAAGAAATGTGTTATTCATTTTATCAATCAAACTATGGCGGCGTAAACTTGACCGATTGTAGTGGTGGTGCAAGTGGTAGTAGTGGGGACTTGTCAACATCAAGTTGGTCCAAATTTTCTTCTCAGCCTCAAGTACTTGAGGTGAATTCACCTTCAAAAGTGCAGTTGGCGGCCGATATAGGTTGCCACCAACTGCACTTAGTTAACAACGCACGATACTGGAATGTATCAACAGGGGATGCTAACAATATTCGTTCGAGCTTGCATCCGTCAGTACATATGAAAATACCTTTATCATGTTTGGAGGTTAAACCTAAGGTAACAAAAAGAAACAAGACATATATGCCGAGGGTTTCACGCAAACCCTAAATTTCATTTGGTTTTTTTCACATATTTATGCAAATTAAGTGATATTTATATATATATAACAGATTAATTCAAGAGTAGTGGAAGGGATCACTAGTGGATCACCAACCAAAAGGCCCCGAGAAGAAAATCAGTTAACTTTGCCGGCTGTTAAGGTATATTAATATCCTTTTCAGTATATCAATATTGCTTTAGATTGATTAAAAAATTGAGAAAGTAAAAAAAACTATAAAAAGGAAATCAAGGTACGATGTTTTAAAGTTTAAGACATGGTGTAACAAATCATAGTGTTGTTTAAAATTTAGGCATAGTGTCCTTATACAACACCATCCTATAAAAAAATTTAAAACATCATAGCTAAAATTTAAAACAGTATTTCTAAAAATCATTTTTATACTTTTTAAGACAATATTATCTATACTTCATTTATTTTCTTTGCAAATTATTTGTTTTAATATCCTAACTATACCACGTGAATAATGTGATTATATTTTGTTGAAATACAGTGTCTAATATAGAAATGGCACACCTAGAAGGCTAGAACATATTGATGCTTAAAGCACAATCACTAAAAAAACTACATTATTAATTTTTGTTTTTCTGAGCATTTCAATGATTAATTATTATAAGGGATAGCCCTTTTTACACCTTTTTCTCTTTTTTAACGGTAAACTGTTAGGATATCGCTAACCAAGTTAATAGTTAGTATATATGGAATTTTACTGATTAGGGAATGTTCTTCCCCTTTGTTATCTCAATCGTTCAATCAAGTATACATATGGATATATAGATCTAATAGACGACATATAGGCTATAGCCCTGGTATACAGACATAAAGCCTAGATATAGAAATGTACTAGTTCCTAAAACTCCAATAGCATAAGAGTTTATAGTCTTCAAATCAAGGATATCAATAAAAAAAATAGGGATTAGAAATCGGGTGTTACTTTAGCGAACACCATCATTTATTTTCTGATGTCCACAAAGATGACAGGATTTAATGTTTGGACTTTGGATTTTCAGGTTAATAAAGAGAAGATGGGAGACAGAATCACTGCACTTCAACTATTACTCTCACCTTTCGCAAAAGTGCGATCGGTTTTTATTGTCTTTTATGGCTCTTTTATTTGATATAAATACATATGACCCAACTTTGTCAGATCTAAAAACTATATTTTGATTTTGTTTGCATGTTTCATATTTTTCAGACAGATACGGCATCTGTATTGTCCGAAACTACTGAATACATCAAATTCTTACATGAACAAGTTAGTGTAAGTCTATAAACCATACTTCTAATTATTTAAAAAAAACTTAATAACTCTCTGATTCAGTTTTCATTTGAAGAATAATACCAATCAGTGCATCCGGAACATGTTTTTAGGTTCTAAGTACTCCATATATGAAAGAAGGAGCGTGCGTTTGTCAGCAACAACAACAACAACAGCGGGTATATAAAAATACCAATTTATTTATGTGTTCAAAAAGTTGAATCTTTTTACTTGTAGTCATGAATTTAAATCTGGGTACTCATGTAGACACCGGATAAACAATCCGAAGGACCAACACAAGACCTAAGAAGTCACGGGCTATGTTTGGTACCGGTTTCAAGCACGTTTCTAGTAACACGTGAAACACCAGTTGATTTCTGGACACCTACATTTACTGGACCATTTAGATAAGTCTAAAGGTAAATGATGTTCAAAAGGATTAATACATTAGAAATGTGGTATTATTAAATGAGAAACCAAGTGGGAGATGATAAAGATAGAAAGGTGAAGAGAAAGAAAACAAGTGGTGATGGGGAATGGAAAGAAAAGAAAAAGGAGAGGAATCTTTGATGTTGGGGCACCTAGAGGCAAAATGATGCAGCTTTGGCTAATATCTTTGTACAAGAATACGAGTCTTGTTTTAATAATTGTAGCCTTCATAATTATTGATTAATTAACTAAAGTTTGGTCTAGGAATGTATATGAACATGGTTCCTAATCAAACCCTAGCTTGGAACATACTTTAATTCCTGATTCAATCTAGCTAATCACATCTTAAAACACGTCATGTGTGTTGTGTCCTATGTAAAGCAATCTAGTTTTATGTATATGTAATTAAAAAACCACAAGTGTTTTCATCTTAGGAGAATTGCAACATATGAAGTGTTTACTATTAATCAAAAATCATGTTTATAATTCCAGAAATATAAGACCATTTATGATGAATAGAAAATTGTTTATCATAATTTATGTTGATGATTCTTTACTGTCTGTGATCACGGTTAAAAAGGGGGGGGGGGGGGGTATAAACAGATATACATGATAAAATTTAACAATTACATACATCTCTAAGCAATACTTTAAGTTATAAATATCCCTATTGCCATACTTTAAAATACTAATAACAATTTTTATTGAAGTTTAAATAGTTACTCATTTTAACTTATATTTTATAAAACGAAAATCCTAACATGCCTTTTATACCCTTATGATTTATTACATGTATCTCTCATACCAAACTTTAAAATTTATCCTTATATTTACTAATTCTCTCTTTTTTTTTTATGTAAGTGCTTCTCCATTTCATGAAGAGATCACTTCATGGTAAGACAAATAGTGAGACAAGAATTCACCTCAAAACGATCAGCAAGCATCCAAGCATCATATTAACAATATTCCATCAGAGGCTATATGTTGATAACTTAAATGGTTATATGATCATCAATTTAACTAAACGAAATAATCATATACTATCCTGACTATAGTTGATTTCCTACACAATATTTCGACTTTGATTTCTTACTTCTGATTCTTTTGTTTTAATTAATTTTCTTTATGAATATAAACATGCAAATTAAACTTTAGCGTTCTACAAAAATTACGATAATCCTTTAAACAAGATAGAGTAAAGGACATCGTCAACTGATTAATCTATTGCCTGCAACAATTTTGTGGTGTTGGATTCTAGCATGCTCTCAGATGATGTCCATACTTAGAATGTCACAAACGCATGCATCTTTAGCACTATTATGAGGTGAATTTTTGGTCTTAAAGATGTCGTTAAAGATGTCGTTTGATAGTAGCTAGGTATGTCTTCTCTTTTGTTTATGTGTGCACCTACTAACCGATTGTAAATATGTGATGATATACTTGTCTCATTTATTATGTATGAAAGGAATGGAATTTAAAATTTGTATCACTAACGTACCACTGAAGTATAAACGTGCCACCATTTGATCATATCCATCTCCACCGGGCAATAATGCCTATACACAATTCAGAAGAAAACATAATAAATCTAGGAAAAAACCCCCTTGTGGGAAATGAACACATGATCTCATGGTCCCTAACCTTTATATCACATCCAAGATGCCACTAAGCTATGATGCCATGGGCAAGTGTATATACTCATATATAGTATATAGTCATAGATAAGATGAAATGGTTATCTTGGAACAACTTCATGACACCTAAAGAATTCAGGGAGATGGGTTTTGGGTCACTTCAGATGGCAAATTTGGCCATGTTGGCCAAATGGTTGTGGCATTTTAAAGTGGATAGGAGTAGTTTGTGGAGGAAAGCAATTTAGGGCCTGCATAAGACTTCAAGGATGTGGAATTTTATACCGGCAAGGATGTCCTTACTAGGTCTCTGGAAACAAATATGCAATATCTCGGTCGATCACCAAACTATGGGTATTGATGCAATGGCCTTATTTCTTGGTTTCTAGGTCGACATAGGAATATGTTTTTTTCCGGAAAGATAGGTGGTTGTTTGAGGAGCCGCTTCAGGTGAAGTTTCCAATCTGTATGGCTTAGAGAGAAGGAAAAACACTCTTATTTCAGACCAGGTTGCGTTGAGTGATGGCTCTACAATTCTGCCCTTTTCTTGGGTCTGGTCGTCGTGTGCACCAGTTGAGTGGTCTTAATTGAATAATCTCACGGCTGTAACTCAGAGGCATGGTTTTGGTTCTAGGAAGGATCGACAAGTGATGGTTCTGGTGTTTTTTCGGTTTGGATCATAAGGAACAAAGCACAACGCATTTGGTTCCTAGATCTTCATTTGGAGTTTGTGTGGAATAACTGGGCACCTATTAAGGTAATTTTTTTTTATTTGGAGGCTAATTCAAGATAAAGTTCCAACTGGTAAGTATCTGTCATGTTCCCAGTGTAAGTTGTGAGATCAAGAGGACGAGTCTGCATTGCACCTTTTGCCTCGTGTAACATTGTAGTGCAGGTAAGGAAGCTCATTTCGCAATGGTGTAGGTTGAATCCGATATTCGTTTTGGAGCTTAAGGACCTCGCAAATATTCACAAACTGAATAGAGGATCTAAGAAGAAGGATCTAAGAAGTGGAGGAAGGCGATATCTTTAGTGATCCAGACGGCAATTTAGGTTAGCTGGAGGAGCAGAAATGATCTGATTTTTAGAAGTAATCAAACTAGTGTCACAAAGACAATAAAAGAAATCAAGTCTTTGGGTTATTTATGGCTGAAGAACCGGACAAAAGTTATTGGTCTAACTTGGGAGATGTGATGTAATTTTGATTAAAAATGTTTGGGGATTTGATTGTTTAAAGCTTTTGATGTAATCTTCCGATTAACACTTTGTTAGTTAGAGCAAATAAATGTTTTGTTGGCCTTTCAAAAAAGTAAACGCTCATATAAATTTTCGTTGCGCATCAATTCAGATAGGCTGTCTCTACCTCTAAAAAGTACATTAAATGATTTGAGATGCATAGAATGTTAGCATTTCCTCCGTATCATAATAATTTAATTTATTTTTTTAAATCGTGTTTTGTGTGATATTTTGAATTTTTGTTTTTGGGTAATAAAATTTTTGTGAACACAAAAAGTGAAAATAATATAATCCTATTGGTTCTTTAAGTAATTATTTATGTAACATCTGACGAAAAACGGGTTTTAAAACCCGCTACGTTTTGTAATTCAGTATACTTTATGAAGTTTCGTTACGTATTTATGTTAAACGTTTAAAATTCGTTATATTATTTGCATTAAATAATAAATAAAATAATAAGGTTAAAATAATAATGATAATAAATAAAATATAAATAATAAAAATAAAATAACAAAAGGGTGTGGACCGCGGGTATCGAACCCGAGTCTCCACCCAAATCAAACACATTTTACACCACTACACCACACACATATCTGACACAATCATAACCCAAATAAGATATATACCAAAAGACACTCGAATTCGAATTTCAAATCACCATAATGTAACAGTCGGAGCTTGAGTCAAGCAATCAATCCAAGACCCGTTTTTTCTTTGCAAATAACGTATGTAACCATTTGATCATGAATCTTTGAGATAAATTCACTGAAAACAGTTACACAATCATCGGCTTTTTAATTCTTGAATTGAAACCGAATCGTTCAAACTCATTCTACCGCTTCTCCCACTATAAATAGAGGTTGTAGAAACCCAATTTGATCACACACACCCACCCTAACTCTCTGCGACTACAGCTCCTTCATTTGCACCTCGCTGGAAGTCCAAGATCAGTCATTATCTTTGCAGGAAAAACACCACAATTCAAATCGCTATAATTCTCACTCTGTCTGTTCTTTACATTCCATTTGCACGCGTATAAAACAATTAGATTATAAAAGAAGTTTCAACCCAATCAATTCAGTTGATTTTTATGAGTTCAGATGTTATTAATGAAGAAGATGAAGTAGTGTTCGAGTTTAAAAGAAATTAAAACCGATAAATATACCAGGTTAGACACACAATCCAGTGGTGGACTGTGTGCATTTGAAACATATGGTCTCCGGTTCGAATCTCGCACTAAGTTTCCGAATTCCTTATATAACCCAAACCTTTTTAACTAATATATAAAACAGTCCAGATAATGTATAAATTTAATTAAAATCTCATATCTTCCGAGTTAGTCACACAGCCCAATTGGTCGGGCTGTGTGCAACACGGAGCTTAGGTCACACATTCGAATCCGGTCGGTTACATGTTTTTGAAATTACCAAACCTTTTTAAAATATAAACAGATTATGGTTTAGCTTAGTATGTATATATATATATATAATTAAAACTGGATAGATTTCGGGTTAGACACTAGCTCAGTTGGTAGAGCTGCGTACACGTAAACGAGAGGTCACACGTTCGAGTCTCACATGTTGCCAAAAAGTCGCCCGGTTCGACCCGAAAAGGGGTATATTTTTATTGAAATTTTTGTTTATTTTCCCTTAAAAATCATAAAAATATATAAATAATTCTCTTCTAAACATAAAAATTAGTAATAGAAACAATAAGATTATCCAAAAAGTCTAACAAAATTCGTTAAACAAAAATACTAATTTTAAGTAAAAGAAATATATTTACCAAATTATTACGTGAATATTTAGGTTAGTTTTTCTCGTCGGTTGGTATCTTTAAATCGTGCGCGCCTTTCATCAAATAAAAAACGCATCCATTGTGAATGAATTCCTACAAACTTTCACTTTTTATTCATGTTTGGGGTGTATCATGTGTCGTTTAATTATATCATTTATTCAACACTCGTGCTATTACCATTATATGAACTAACGTGCTATGTGATATTTGGTTTATTGTTATTTGTGGTTATATTTTCTCATTTCAGTCAAGCTCTCACATTAGGCCCATTTTGTTCCCCGTTACATACGGGTAGAGCGTCGCGTTGCCTAATTAGTTCGGCTCCATTTGATTGAGCCTTGATCTCACAGCACATAGCTTATCGTGCTCACATGTACATTGCTAGATGATTATGTGGTTTGTGGTTAATTACATTTACGTTGCTCATATTTGGTTTGTGTACATTTTGTTAAATTAACAAACATATCAACTCTTTCTAATGCTTAAACAGGATTCACTTGCCAACTTTTGTTGACCCAAGTCTCTATTTTTACACATGATACAGGTGATCAGGTTGAAGCGAGGAACATGTAGGACTTGGGCCTTAGAAGATAAATAAAGCGTTATTTGAATGTTATGTTTAGAACATTTTGTGTTTGTATGGATTATGTGTTGGTTGGAATATTTCTTTTTAATTTGAAATAATAAATATAAAACTTTTATAATAGTAAATGTCATAAGGAACCAATCATGCCCCGACTACCAGATCCGCTGCGGGTCAGGGTGTGACAATTTATTAGTAACCAAAGTAAATTATATTATTTATCAGTGTTTACATAAATTTTGAAATGAATATCTGTTCCATAAGTACTGTAAAGATTAACTTACAATGAATTGAAAAAAAAACGAAAAAAAATACATGCCGTTAAAAATTTGTTTATACACCACGTTTGTCTTATCCACATGTCTTGCATCTTCTTGCTCTATATCACGATTACTCGGAATCGTTTTATTTCTAAATGATCTTTGTGAGCTAAAATTCCGACGAAGCATGATTTTTGATTTGGGAACAATCGGTCTTCTTATCAAGTTCTTCGGATATCACCTTCATGATGTTCTCAAATCTTCTTCTAATACCTTAGATCAACTTCGTGATCCCATGAAGTTTTCATATACCAACAAGAAGATTTGGTTTAGAGTAAATTATTATTTTGACCCCTATATTTAACCAAGTTAACCTTTTTCTGTCGAAAGGAAATCTTTTAACATATAAGACTCTTTGATTGCATTTTATAATGCTTTTGGCCTTCACATTAACTTTTTTACTTTTTTCTAGTTAAATGTAAGGGTATTATGGTCCTTTTATACCTTAGGGCTGTTTATGTACGTTACAAAGTTTTTTTAACATTTTTATATGTGTAACTACTCAATATTTTTATTTGGTTATTTCACGATTATTTCACAAAAGTTTTAAATATAAAAATAAATATATATTTTCTTTAACGATTTGTTTTTTTAAATGTCGTTTTTCTAAACATTTGTTTTTATAACCTTTGTGAATCTATCATTTTTAAAATCGTTCCTTTTTAAAACGTTTGTTTTTAAGTCATTTGTTTTTTTAAAAAAATTAAATAATTCATTTTTACCATTCTTTTTAAAATCATATGTTTTTAAACTTTTTAAACAATTATTTTTTAAAGTCGTTCATTTTTAAAACTGTTTATTTTTAAATAATTCCTTTTAGAACCGATTTTGTAAAGCGTTCCTTTTAATTTTTTAAAGCGTTATTCTAGTCGTTTATTTTTCAAAAAATCTTTCATTCTTTGGACCGTTCATTTGTTCGAAATTCATTCATTTTTTAAATGTTTGGTTTATTTAGAATCATTCACTTTTCAGAACCTCCCATTTTTGGCATAATTTTTAATACCTTTTGTTTCATAATAAACGTCGTTTTTTTAAAATATTTGACAAAATCGTTCGTTTGTTTGAAATTGTTCATTTTGAAATTCCTTTCAATTTTTAAGAATCGTTCATTTTTCAAGTTTATTTTTTCTAATGGCTATAAATAAATTATATAATACAAAGTTTGAAAAAAACGAACTATTTTAAAAGAAAAGTACTAAAAAAGTAAGTCTCGTTAATCTGGATCTAACACTGATATCACGCAATCACCAAGGATGGGCGGAATCCAAACTTGGTGATCTTCAAGAAAACCGAAATGACGAAGAACAATGCGAAATCACTTTAACACCTTGCACACGATTCTATTACTTGAACATGCAAAACCGTCTGGTACAAGATGGAGGTTCTCAAGATAAAACCTAAAAGTCTCCAAAAGTCTAACCCTAGGAAATGACATAAGCTTAGCTTATATACCTAGGGTAAGGAATAACCCTAATGGGCTTGCCTATGGGCTTGCCTGGCCCACATGGCCTATGGCATGCCCAAATGACCTATAAAAGGTCCAAAACTAATACAAACTAACCCAGTTAAACCCAGTTAACTACCATAGACCGTTACATATATTTGATGCTTCAGTCTCACAGTTCTAGGACCTAACAATCTCCCCCTAGATTGATGCATCAAATTGTCTTCATAATGCAAATTCAGCAACGTCTTCAACAGAATCCATGGTTGTCGCTGTGCCGTAAGTGTTGTGGAAGTCAGTCTCATACTTTTAGGACCTCACTCTTTAACGGACTCTCAGCACTGGCTCTGTTTCTTCTGCTCCTGTGGTTAGCTTCATATCAGGATCTTGATCAGTTTTGCTTGAAACATCTTTGTCAAAAAGAATGCGAGAGGAGGAATCTCAGCGGCTCTTTTCTTCTTCAATCTTTCTCTTTCAAGCAAGGAGGTTCACAGGTACTTCTTCGAATGCACAATCACTGTCAGATGATGACTGGAATCTGGTTCTTCTGACTCAGGTACACTTTGCTCTTGTGATGCTTCATGCTTTGTCGGCAACTAACAGCATCTCAATTTCAGCAACCCCTGTTTCTTGATCTAAATCAAGATCTGCACAATTCTCGGAAATTTATAAGCAAAAATTCTTATGCAACAGGGAGAGTATCACATTGACACTTGGTACATCCAAGTACTTGTACTCGGATCTAAATTCAAATTTCTTTCATCCTTTGATGATTAGCCAAATCTTCAAGAACGGTTAATAATTTTAATAAAGCAAATAAAGCACTCTATTTTTGGTTTTTTTTTTTAATTTTATAGTTTTTAATTTTTTTAGATATAAGAATATAACAGAAACACAAATAAATGTTGATACAGTTTTATGTCTGTCGCTTGGTCTTAATTACAGTTTGTACGGTCTTTGCTCAAGTGTCTGTATAGGTTTGGTCGTGTCGAATAGATCGAGATATCCTTCTATCTTGATTTAGTATGACATCTTAGCTTGTCTGTGTTAATCAGTTGCATATGTGCATACTGATAAGTCTTGTGTACGTCAAGTCTACACACGTTCTCCAGTAATAAGGATTTTGTGCGAATCAAAAGATTTCGTACGAAACACAGTTTTCGTACGAATCAAGGAGTATTTCGTACGAATCAAGTATTTCGTACGAAACAGTGACTCGTACCAATTTCCTGGAGATGTGTCTCATGTGTAATAGTGTGTTCCATATGTCTGGCAACGTGTTTTAGTACGAGTGACCACTTGGACACTATAAAAGCAGACATGCACCTCTGAGTGAGAGTTAGCCCTCTGGTCCAGAAGTTAATAGAACGAGCTAGCAAACTGATCCTTTGTGTGGGATATCTAAGCTAGCATTTCTGGTGAAGACGAAGACACAAGAACACAACAAGTTTGTTTGAGACATACGAGCATTGTGTGTATATGTTTGTACTTGTTCTCAATCATTAATCAAGATAGTGAATCTTTGGTTACCCCGTGTTCTTTACTTTGCTTTGGTTGCATGCACACTTGAATTCCGCACTTGTGTGTATGTTATATGAACAAAGAATATGTTTGACATCCGCATGTGGACCTACAACTGGTATTAGAGCTTTGGCTCTTTCCTTGTTCAAAACCGGGCTTAGTTGTGTCTGAGCTAGTTTGAAGATCTCTAAAGTGTTCTTGAGCCTCCAGCAGAAAACATAAGTTTTGGATAGTTAACTAACTTAAAACTTGGTTAAAATATGCTGCATGCAGAAAATTTTATGGTAAAATTTTTCTGAAGAACACCCTTGAAGAAGAAATCTGCAAAAATTTGAATCTGATTAGTTTTTGGTAGGGTTGACATTTTCTGACTTAGATCTTGACTTGGACTGTTGACTGATATAACTGTTAAAATCTGTGTTTTAACTAAAAGTGGGTATGATAACAAGTATTTTCGAAAAAGCAGATCTACACAAGAAAGGAAATTTCTCACCAAACCATTTCTGAAAAGATTCCTCTGAAAAAACTGAACGAAACAGTTTGTGCGACTGAAAAGTTTCGTGCGAAACATCTGATCCGCACAAAACACTTGACCCGCACGAAACAAGCGTCTCGCACGAAACATCCTGTTTCGCACGAAATAGCTGTCTCGCACGAAACAGTTGTTGTTTTTCGTGTTTTTTCAATGCTTTGTGATTTTAAGAATTTGTCATATTTTCAGAACCTGTGAATTTTTAAACGGTAAGTATAATTGTGAAACTTTAAAACCTTTAAATTTTCATAAAAAAGAAAATATAATGAGTTCTAACCCGTGGGATTGGAGTTATTCAAGCTCAAATCAGGAGTCTTCGCAAAGCTCCGCAACATCATGGGTAAAATCTTTGATGCCTCAACATACAACTATGATCTCTGCAAATCAGTGGGTGTGTGTTGCGAATCAGAATCAAAGCATCCAAACTCTGTTAATGAGCGAAAGTGAAACAAGGAGTAATAACCGACCACCAAAGTTAAATCACATGAATGATTATCCTTCATGGAAAAGTCGTTTTCATACATATGTTCTCGGTCAAAACACGGAATTGTGGACGTGTTTCACTACCCCCTACAATAAGGCACTTGAAGAAGCTAGATCAAATCCAACCACATTGGCCAATCTAGTTGAAAGTGACAAGAAAGCTTACGATCCAGAGAAAAAGGCATTTTCTATCCTCACACAAGCTCTGCATAAAGACATTTATCATCAGTTTGTGTATTGTACTACAACGAAAAACTTGTGGGACACTTTGGAAGCAAGAGCTGAAGGTAACGCTGCTACCAGGAAGATTCGGCATGATCTGCTCAAGAAAGAGTTTGAAGGTTTCATGTTCATGGAGAACGAAACCTTGAATGATATAACCACTCGGTTTTATCATCTTCTCAGCGAAATGTACTCATATAAAGTGTTAGCAGAACCACAAGAAATTGTGATGCGATTTGCTGATGCTTTACCGAAAAAATGGGGTCAATTTATTGATCTCTTAAAACATACAGGTGTTTTGGACTCAATAACTATTTATGAATTTGTGCAGAAACTGGAGAACAAGAATGACGAAGAACTCCGGAAGGCACAACGAGTCTCTGCTCCACAAAACCCTGAAATGTATTTTGGAGGTATAAATGCAGGTACAAGCTCAAGCAAGCAACCAAAGCTGCAAACCGCGTTTGTGTCAAACGTGAACCCTTTTCTACCCCAACCAGTTCAATCAAGTCAGTCTACATGTTCGAGTAATCAAGCCAATAGACAAGCTTTTGATCCGAAAGCCTTCCTTCCACAGCCAAGGGATTTAGCGCATAAAGCTCCACAGCAAGCTCCTCAACAAGCTTTCTATGGAAGCAACAGTCAATCTACAAATCCCAACACTGTCAAACTTGACACGACAAATCTCTCCAAAATCAACGTAGAAGTTGCACAGGAACATGCAGAACTTCTAAATACCATGGTCAGTGCATATTGTGGTTTAGTTGCAGGTCAAATAGGGAACATCAATTTGACTAACGAAGACTATGACCAAATTGACCAGGATGAAATGGAGCTGATGGACATCAAGTGGGCATTTGCAAGCGCTATGAGAAGAGCAAAGGATTATATGAGAAGAACGGTAGAACCAGTTTGGAAAGCAAGAAGGATACAAAATACGGCTTTGACAAAACCGCCGTCACTTGCTTCAACTGCGGAGAAAGAGGTCACTTCAAGCGGGAATGCACAAGACCCAGCAAGGAAGGAAATCACAACCCCTTTCCTAATCAGTCTCAACCATCCAACACAATACAGTACAACAATGTAAGAAGAATAGTACAACAATACAATACAGGACCTTCAAACACGCATAGAGCTTTGGTAGTTCAATCTGATGAAGGATGCGATTGGTCAGTACAGTTGGAAACTGAGAACAACGGAAGACTGCATGCTACACGAAGAACGTTGATCAAATCAAGCTTGATCACAGCATCAATACTCCAAATAATGATGATACATCTGGGGATGCTGGTAGTTCTGATGAAGAATGTTCAAGTTCAGATGGTTATGGATCTGATTCTAGTGAGAAGAAAGGAAGTGATGCTGAGGATGAAGAGTTGCTGAGTGAAGCTGAGATGTTGAAATCTGAAAAGGTAGGTATGACGAGGAATGCAGAAGCTGGGTGAAAGAGACAGAGACGCTCTCCACAGATGGTGCAGCTTTTCCTCATCACACTGCCTTTATGGCAAACGTTGAAGGTTCTTTAAAACAGGTTCTGAACCTCCAACTGTTTGCAATGACTGTGTTGAATTAAAAATAAAGTATGAAACTGTCAACAGTCATAATCAGAATTTAGTTCTTGAACCATCAAAATGCAAAGAGGCAAATTTGGCGCTAACTAGAAATGAAAAAGAATTCAAATCTGTAAAGGAAACCCTTAAGAAAAGTGTTTCTGAATTGACAAAAACAGTTTTGAATAAACAGACAGGTATTAATAATTACATCAATCTCCTAGAAGAAACAAAGAAAGAGTTAGTCATCGCCAAATGCGAATATGATTCGATCAAACGCAAATTGGAAAGTTATTCTAACTCCCAATATGTGCTTGATCATATTATTGAAGTTCAAAAACTAAAGGGAGATGCTCAATGCATAGGGTATAAGTCGTGTCCACCCCCAATGAAACATAACTATACCAAAATGCCTGATGAAGAGTAGATGTCTCGTTTTGAACCCTCTGTACCTTTGAATCCTGAGGAATTTGCAGTTGGGTTAGGGTTCAAACTAGGCAATTCCTCTCAAGAACCAAGCAAGCCAGAAAGTTCATCGTTTGATGAAGAAGAGGATGATCCATCAGATGATGAATCAAGAAATGATGATCAGGATCAGCCTCTTGATGAAAGGAAAAGAGTAGAATCTTCTGCTACTCCTAGTACTCAATCTGTTGAGAATCAAGAGACTGTTCCTAAGAAATCTGTGAAGACAAGTGTGTCTACACAAGAAGTAGATAGCGCGTTATATACTTTGGTTGGAGATAAGAAAATCTATTCAAACAAATATTTTCAAATTAAAAATGTAAATCCAATCTCTATAGATCAGGTTTTTGAAAAGTCAACAACCAAACCTTTAGAAAGGAAAAAGCCTACCAAATCACAACCACTATCCGCTTTGAAAGAAAAACAATGGAAGCAAGTTGAAAAGTCTACAATTTCTCAACCAAAGGTTGAAGCAAAAGGCTCTCGTTACAAGAAAAAGGCTAAAACTGTTAAATTTGTGAGTTCTAAAGGTACCGATAAAGTCGAAACTTTTCAAGGAAAATCTAATGTTGATTTTGCAAAGAAAGTTTAGATTTTGAAAAAAAATAGTTAAAACAATTACACCCAACACACTGATGAATGTAATGAAAATAAATGTTTCAAATGTGGAGAATTTGGCCATATTATAAAGGATTGTCAAATCCAGCCAAATCAAGATGTATAGAGAAAACCCCTCATGAACCAACTTGCAAACGTAAATCTGTTTCTCCGACTAAAGATAAACGAATCATTAAGGATCAAAAAGAGAAACAAAAACGGAAACAAGTAAAATCAGTTGAGAAAGCTTTAAAATCGGATTCTTCGAAAAAGGATCAAAGATCTTCAAAGTCAACATAACCAGACATTGTTAAAACTGTAAATAATAGTAAATCTGGTAATAAACAAGGATCTTGGAAACAGAAGACCGGTAATGGTTCAAAGGGAGTTTCTCAGTTTGTTAATCATCAAGAAATTGAGATTACATTTCTCGATGATAAGAGACGACCCAAGACCACTAAGGCTTGGGTACCCATCTCAAACTAATCTTGTTTGTGTAATGTGCATGGTGTTCCAGGAGGAACTGTAAACAGTCATTGGATTGTTGACAGTGGAGCATCAAGGCACATGACGGGCAACTTACGGCTCCTATAGGATGTGAAAAGCATAAGGGGTGGTTATGTTGCTTTTTCTGGTGACAAAGGTGGATACATCACTGGAGAAGTAATGGTCTCCAATGGTGTTGTGAGCTTCGACAAGATCAATTATGTGCGGCAAATTGATCACAATCTTCTTAGCGTTTCTCAAATCTGCGACAAGAAGTTCACGGTACATTTTGATGATGCCGGATGTTATGTGCTGAAGCCTGGATTCAAGATCCCCAAGGAATGGATTCTCCAGTCGGCTCCAAGAACTAATGATTTGTATATTCTTGATATGAGCCAAGCTATTACAACATCTGCACAAGTCACATGTTTTGTCCCTAAAGCCACCGAGAAGGAATCAATCTCCTGGCATAGACGTATGGGACACATTCATCTGAGAAAAATGAACTATTTGGTGAAGAACAATCTAGTGAATGGTGTACCAGTGAAGAATTTTCATCTTCAAGATATTTGTGTATCATGCCAGAAAGGGAAGCAAGCAAGAAAGTCCCATCCCATGAAGAAGATCAACACTATGAATATGCCACTGGAACGTCTTCATATGGATCTCTTTGGACCTATGAAACACAAGACAACCTTTGCTGATTCTTATTTTCTGGTAGTTACTGATGCCTATTCCAGATTTTCATGGGTAAACATGTTGGCACACAAGAGTGAAGTTCCTACTATCCTCAAGAATCTCCTGAATCTGTTACAAAATCTGTATAATCTGAAGGTAAGGAGAATCAGAAGCGACAATGGCATGGAACTCAAGAATCAAGTTATGGACGAGTACTGTTCCTTAAAGGGTATTCTGCATGAGTACAGTTCTCGATACACTTCGCTGAGAGGAAAAATCAAACTCTTATTGAAACTGCAAGAACCATGTTAGTAGAATCAGAACTTCCCGTTCAATTTTGGGGAGAAGCTGTTGCTACTGCGTGCTACACAATGAATAGAGTTCTAACGGTGAAGAGACATGAGAAGACATGCTTTGAGTTGTTATATAAAAGGAAACCGGATATTTCTTTCTTAGAACCTTTTGGAGCTCCATGCACTATGATCGACCCACATGGAAAGTTTGGTCCGCAGGCCACCGAAGGTTTCTTTCTTGGATATGCTACTCGTAATTTCCGGGTGTGGAATTTGTCTTCGAAGAAGATTGAAGAATGGGGTGAAGTCAAGGTTCTGAGATATACAGAAGCTATTAGAGCTCCGGGTGCTCCTTGGATGTTCGACTACGATGGGCTATTTGACTCCTTTAATCTGCCAACTTTTGATGATGCAACAGCTGCTGCTCAGATGTTATTGGAAAGTGAACAGCAGTAGACTCATCATTAGTTCGACCAATTATAGTTAACCCTCAAGTGTCGACTTCGGTTAACAATCTTGTTCAAAATGAGGAATTCGATGACGCTGCGGATTATAATGTTTCATCGGAAGACGATGAGTTTCATGATGCTAATGAAGCTACCTCTGGTGCGGATCCTGGAATTTCAGATGGTACGTCAAATATTCAACCTCAAGGGACGACTGAAGGTCAGGCATCTACAACGTCATCAAATCCAGCTCTCGATTTAACTGTTGATCTAAATATCAACAATTTGGGTATCAATTCTTGGGTTCCTGATGTGCCAGAAACTCGCATTCATAATATCCATCTCAGCAGATTATTATTGGAGATGTCCAGAGTGGTGTGCAGACTCGTAATCAGCTTCGAAACAACCAGAATGCTGGATTGTATTCGAAAATCAGGGAATCTGGTGGTCTGAATGATTGGTCTTTTTCCTGCTATGTGTGCCAAGTAGAACCAAAATCTTGGAAGGAGGCAATCAAAGAAGACTCTTGGGTTGAAGCCATGCAGGAAGAACTTCAGCAATTTCAGAAGTTAGCCGTCTGGAAATTGGTTGACAGGCCTGACGGCTACAAGAAGATTGGTACACGATGGGTGTAAAAATGCAAGAAGGATGACCGAGGTGTTGTGGTGAGAAACAAAGCATGATTGGTTGTTCAAGGTTTTAATCAGGTCGAAGGGATCGATTACAATGAAGTTTATGCACCGGTTGCACGACTTGAGGCCATAAGAATCTTTTTGGCTCATGCGTCCTTCAAGAAGTTCACCGTGTATCAGATGGATGTGAAGAGTGCATTTCTTCATGGTGTGGTAGAAGAGGAAGTATATGTTGAGCAACCGCCAGGTTTTGAAGATTCTCTCCATCCTGACAAGGTTTGGCTTCTCAACAAGGCGTTATATGGTCTTCATCAAGCTCCGAGGGCTTGGTATGAAACGTTGTCCACCTATCTGTTGAAGAATGGTTTTCGACAAGGCCTGATCGACTGTACTCTCTTCATCAAGGAACAGGACGAGGACTTGCTGCTAGTACAGGTTTATGTTGATGATATTATATTTGGGTCTACTAACACTCGAATGTGCAAAGAATTCGAACAGGTTATGCAGGAGAAGTTCGAGATGAGCGCTATGGGAGAAATGACTTTCTTTTTAGGTTTGCAGGTTCAGCAATCAAAGGAAGGGATTTTTATCCATCAAACCAAGTACGTCGGAGATATTCTCAAGCGATTTCAGATGGATGACTCAAAACCTTTGAGAACTCCATTAGCTCAAAATCATGGGATTACTCCAGACGGAATGGGTGAACATGTAGAACCATCTCTCTAACGTGCTATGATCGGATCTCTCATGTATCTTACTGCTTCAAGACCCAACATAATGTACCCAACATGCCTTCTGGCGCGCTATCAGTCTAGTCCTAAGGTTTCTCATTTGATGGCTGTGAAAAAGGATCTTTCGTTATTTGAAGGGACGCCCTGACACTGGTCTATGGTACCCTAAGGATGATAACTTTGATCTGACAACATGCAGTGATACTGATCATGGCGGCTGCAAAATCGATGCTAAATCAACAATGTCAGGATGTCAGTTCTTAGGAAATCACCTAGTTACGTGGCAATGCAAAAAAGAAGACTTGTGTAGCTACATCAACATGTGAGGCTGAGTATATTTCAGCTTCTAGTTGCGGCTCTCAAGTTCTATGGATTCAACAGCAAATGCGCGACTATGGTTTTGAATTTCTTACTACTCCTATTTTTGTTGATAATGAAGCTGCTGTACAGCATTCAAAAACAAAACACATTGAAATTAAGTATCATTTCATACGAGATTGTTATGAAAAGAGACTTATCGATGTTGTTAAAATCCACACTGATCACCAACGTGCCGACCTTTTCACCAAAGCCTTTGATAAATCACGTTTTGATTATCTACTTTTGGTCAATGGCATCAAGGTGAAGCCTGAGTAACTCAACCATGGCTAACTATTTTTGTATATCATTTTCTAAAAATCTAAAACTATAAAAAGATTTTCAGTTTTATATTTTAGGGGGAGTAAATTTCATGAAAATACAAAAATATGTCTTTTATTTACCTTCTTTGTTTAAGGGGGAGAAAATTTCAGAAAAATACAAAAACATTAGAAAAATCAAAAATGAGTTTCTTGGATAAGTTGAAGATGATGAAATTCACCGGTAAATCGGTCAGATATGGGTAAAAACATAGAAAGAAGATTGATAAGTAGCTTTTACTTATGATGTATCGGTAGGCTCACAATCAGACTAAAATGTGCAGGTTGATATAAACCTAACAGACAGAACGCCAGGTGGGAACCATTCATTGGCATATGGTCTTGGTACCAAAATTTCGTTTGATAGAGTGCCGAGGTTCTGAGATATACGGTCTTTATGCTAGCTTATCATCTGGGTATCATGGTTGAATCTTTTGCCGAAAATAACGGTGGCGCAAGTCTAGAACTTCCATGATACCATACATACGTGTACATTCTGCATACGACCATCAATAAGTGAAAAAAATATCACATCCCCAAAATAAGTGATAAAATATCACAGCTTTATGCGGGAGCTAAGTTCGTCTCTTTGTCGGTACGATGGTACTAACCTGTTCACAGACTTACTCCTATGCCCTCATGCATATGAAAATCAAGTTCCTCATCAATAAGTGATTAAATCAAAAAGGCTTTGTTTTCAATCAAAAATAAGTGAGTATCTCACATCATTCATATACGTCAAAACAGATGATAAAGTAGTATACTCACCGGTAAGATTTTCTCTCGTGCATATCTTGATACGAGAATGTGTCGTGATGTGGTTGAACACCGGCTAGTAAGTATAAATCCATACCTTAATCATATCTCCTAATCATGATTACATCTGATAAGTCTGAGCTTACATGGACAACGATACCGATAATCATAGTTGAATACTTATCTGTTTAATTTTGAAGTTTAAGCCAAATATCGTTTTTGACAAAGATTAAAATGCTGGTATGATTCCTTTACCTTAAAACTCAAAAAAGATTGTACTTTACCTGTATATATTTTGATTTTAAGTCTAGTTTACTTAGTTGCTTATTTAGTTACTTTTTGAAAGTTAGCCAAAGTTGATACTCGAAAGTTTTCTACCAAGATACGCCAAAGTGCCTTTTGTTTGATATCGCAACTTCATAAAGTAATATCTTGCAACACGTAACTCATCAAAGAAAACTTAAATTTTGAAATTCGTTTGAGTGTGTGTATCTCATACGAATGAACCTGGTCATTTGAATTGACTTGGTCGCTTGTTTTTCTCAAATCTGCTGCTGGAATTCATACGAGTGTGTGTATCTCGTTCAGGGAATACAATCATACGAAGAAATTATGATAAGTCTTTCGTGTGTATTCCCTGAGAAAGTTGTGTTCTAATTATATTTGTCTATTGAGTACAGATTGATACAAAAGAACATAAACAAAGACCAGCTACGAAGAAATCTGACAAGTCCGAAGAGGAACCAAGAAAGATTTGAAGTTTCTTAGAAGTTCGAAGACCTGATGCTCTAATCATTAGATAGCAGATCTATCAATGAATATCAGATCTTCATGGGAGTTTGTTGATACTCCAAACCATTCATGTGAAGACCAACAAATGAAGACCAAAGACCGAAGACCAAGCAACATCCAAGGGGGAGTTTGTTGATACAGTTTTGTGTTTGTCGCTTGTTCTTAATTACAATTGTAATTTGTACGGTCTTTGCTCAAGTGTCTGTATAGGTTTGGTCGTGTCGAATAGATCGAGATATCCTTCTATCTTGATCTAGTATGACATCTTAGCTTGTCTGTGTTAGTCAGTTGCATGTGTGCATACTGATACGTCTTGTGTACGTCAAGTCTACACACGTTCTCCAGTAATAAGGATTCTGTGCGAATCAAAAGATTTCGTACGAAACACAATTTTCATACGAATCAAGGAGTATTTCATACGAATCAAGTATTTCGTACGAAACAGTGACTCGTACCAATTTCCTGGAGATGTGTCTCGTGTGTAATAGTGTGTTCCATATGTCTGGCAACGTGTTTTCGTACGAGTAACCAGCTTGGACACTATAAAAGCAGACATGCACCTCTGAGTTAGAGTTAGCCCTTTGGTCCAGAAGTTAATAGAACGAGCTAGCAAACTGATCCTTTGTGTGGGATATCTAAGCTAGCATTTCTGGTGAAGACGAAGAAACAAGAACACAGCAAGTTTGTTTGAGTCATACGAGCATTGTGTGTATATGTTTGTACTTGTTCTCAATCATTAATCAAGATAGTGAATCTTTTGTTACCCCGTGTTCTTTACATTGCTTTGGTTGCATGCACACTTGAATTCCACACTTGTGTATATGTTATATGAACAAGGAATAGGTTTGACATCCGCAGGTGGACCTACAATAAACAAAGAAACTAACTCAATAGTTACAACTATACCATTGCAATGGGATCAAAATCGTTTTTAGGCGGACCAAGGAACACTTTTCAGTGCGAACTAATTCAGACTGGTCTAAGAGATTGCCAATTTGTTTGTCCACTTAAACTTTAACGCTCAACTTTCATTTTTCAACTTCGTGATATGCTTAAGGTAGTATTATGCTATAATACCTGTGTGTCCCACACCATGACATACCCCCGTGATCAAGGTAAGCACAACAATTCATCGTAGCAGGTGAGTATACTGAGATCATCCTTATCTTTTAAAACGTCAGACTATTGGTGAACATGTCAGTACTTTCATACAGAAAAGTGACAATAGTATCTGACGAGGGTTAGGCAAATACCTTATTTGGTATGTTTAAATTCATGGAATTTTCTCATGATGAGATTTCCTTTCTTTTAAGGTTTTGGCCCTTTTGATTTGGCTCTTTTAAGAATATCCTGACTGTGCCTAGGTCTGCATATAATCTAGATCCAACAGAAGGGCAGCCAAGATATTCTCGGATGACTCAACAGCATAAAGACCCAAAACTTCAGATGTTGGCTATCTATCAACGCAGGATTTAAGACCATGAAATCATACGCTGATGGTATGTTACCCACAAGATACATAGTTCATTATGTTTATATCACTTAGTATCTTTTAATCACTTGAGCGTAAGCCTACCGACATATCACATTAGATCCTAGTCTTTTCAGCTATGACACCTTACATGTGTCAGTCACGCCCTTTATCATGAATATTCATTTCATTTCCCATGACTTTTTATTTTTTGTATTTTTTTTTCAAATAATGTTTGTATTTTTCTAATTTTCTCCCCCTCAAACAATACATATATACATATATCGCCATCTTCCCCCCTAAATTTGTGCATCATACTTTATGCACAAATTTACCTAATAAAGAAAATATATGCACAGAGTTTTAAACAAAAGGAAAAGGAAAATATTTTTGTTGTTTTTGCTTAACCGTTCCATCATTAGATTAAAAACTAATCAATTTCAAAATAAAAGCACGAAATTCAAATTTTTACCTTTTCGCTGGTCTTTTCTTCCCTCATCTCCTCCTAAGGAAACATCACAATCGTAAAAATTTGAACCTTTTTGCAATAGAGAGATGTTATCCTTCATGTCCCTAGAACAACCGCTACCAACATTCCAGAGATTGTCAACAGCTCCTACTTGGCTGTTCTTGAGAAATAAGAAGATTAGTAAGACAATGGGACCCAGGCCATCGTGGTCCTGGGTTTCCCTGAAGCATCAAAATAAGACACTTCATTAAGACACAAATCCCCTTTTGTTTCAAGGATTGGTGATGTTGTTGCCGCTTTGGATTTGGGTTTCCAAATCTGTTTCGGTTTAACAAACGCGGTTGTTGCCCTTGATTGAGCTACTTTGGCTGTTTCAGGTTTAGTCATTTTAGAAACAGATTTTTGTTTCTGAACAGCTTACATTTGTTTTTGGCAACATTCCAATCCCCATCAAATGGTTTAACCTTGGAATTCACATTCTTCATTGCCTTAGGTGATGATACCTTTATTGGCTTGGAATGATTGTTATTCTTTGGTGCAACCTTCTGATTTTTAGCATGACACGGAACATAGGGACCACGTGTACAGTTTCGAGCAATGTGACCAGGAATGCCGCAATTGAAGCACGTTTGTCTCTTCACATGTAAAGCATTCTGATCAGCTTGATTTGCTCGTGCAGGCCTTGAAGGATGAACTGATCCCTTCTGTGCTTGATTTCCTTGAACGTTTCTTACAGAAAAGATGAATTTGAATGTCTGTACTTGTCGTTTGCAAGGGCCTTCTTCTGTTGTGGAGATTTCTTTTGATTTTTTGTATTTTGTTTAGACTGCAAGTCTTGTGCAGAAATTCCCCAACCTTTCCAAAAGCTTTGCTAGCACAGTCAAAAGCATATTTTTCACATTTTCCATTGAAGACCGGCTTAACAAAGGCATTTTACACAACATTAGTCTTTTGAGGGCTATTCATGGCCACTGATGATTTAGGAGAGCGAGATTGTCCTTGACGTTTGGACTTCTCCGATTTGCTCTTTTTTGCTGTTTTAGCTTGCTCTGAACCTTTCCATCAGAAGCAGAAGGTTCAGATTGTTCAGTTTGCACACTTGGAGCCTTGTTCACGTCAGCTCTCTCTTCATCAACTAACTCATTTGAAGAGTTATCAACACAAGATGGTTCCCGTGCGTCTGGCTTATAATCACAGGGTTTGACGTACACCATGTTGTGCTTTCTCAATATCTTCGTCGGTTTCTGGCATTGTTGTGTAGTTGTGATTATACGGTGGGGCAACCTGATTGAATCCCAACCCCTTCCATTTGTTCCCCTTATATGCCAGCTGCACATTGCACACGTCTTGAACAAGCTTGCTAGATGTATCAAACTTCTTTATATTAACTTATTTTGTTGATATTTTCCAGTAAGAAGTCCCAGCTCAACTCTTACCAAGTCGCATTCCATGGTTTTTTATTCTAATCTGGTTTTGTAATCATGGACCCAACATTTCTGTTGATTTACGTCCAGGTGAAGCTGAGTTATGTCTTTCTTTTGAGCTTCAACCTTTTCTTGGAGTAACTTGTTACTTTCTCGAAGGTTGATGCCCTGAGCCATTGCATGGTTGTATTCATCGGTCATTTTGGAATTAAGAGCCCTGAGTTGAGCAACCCTATTCCTGCAAGGTTCAGTGCACAAAAGATAGTTAACTGTGTCAATGGGCGAGCTAGTTTTGTCAGCGTGAGTTTGGGCTTGAGGTCGAGTCGGGGTGCTGGGCTGCGGATTGCTACTTGCTGTGCTTGAGGTTTCTTCTCAAACACTTCTTCAGGATTAGAATCAGTTGATTTTGCATATCGATCTTGGAGATCTTGGTTTGAGTGTAAATGATCCCACAACCAAGAAACAAAGGAGTCTTTATCATCACCCAAGAAGCTATCCATCGCATTTCTTACTTCCTTTTTACGCCTCCCACATTCAAGCAAACGCATCACATAGTTAGCAACCGGATCAACATTGTAGTCTCCGATAAACTCATTCAGCTTTTCCTTCACTTCATCCCGCAGGCTCGGGTTTTGATTTTGTATTGTAAACATCTCTGGATAATCAAAACCGGACCGGCAAACATGATAAAAAATGTCCAAAAACTGTTTTTACCTAAATGTACCGTTAGACTCGTCTCGACGATACGATTCCAACGATATATACTGTCCGATGGTGATTTTAGGAATTTTCGTGCCTTTTTTTGCCCTAAAAATCACACGAGTTTAGACGTGCAACCGGTTTGTTAAAATTGTCTAAGGATCAAATTATGTGTATGAAAACGTTTAACTCCGGTTACGTCAGCTGGTTAACTTTCCACCTTTTTGGGTACAACTCGGAACAGTACCAAATTCGGAACAGTAACTCGGATTAACAATCCGAGATGGAATGCGGAATCAGTGATCCGAGATGGTAATTCGGAACAGTGATCCGAGATGGAATCCGAGATGCACTATTTCAGTCCGGAATGAGAATCCAGAACAATATCCGGAATGCTATCAGGTACACAGCAACAGTGAGAATCCGGAACAGTAATCCGTAATGCTATCAGGTACACAGCAATAGTGAGAATCCGTAACAGTAATCCGGAATGGAAGTCTATCCGAATTCAGAACAGTTACGAATCCGGAATCTTTGAAGATTATTTGAAATCCTTGAAGATTATCCGAAATCCTTAAAGATTTATCCGAAAGGCAACAGATTAATCCAAAATGAATCCGAAATTAAACCAGAAAATCCGAAATGTTTGAATGTTGATCCGAAATGCTTGGATCTTCTTCGTATTCTTCGTGTTCTTCAGCAGAAAACCGAACAGAATCTTGTAATATCATATCTGAGCATGGAAAACAGGTTCAACAGGCTCTGATACCACTTGTAAGTCCCTTTAATCAGGATCTAACACTGATATCACGCAATCACCAAGGATGGGCGGAATCCAAACTTGGTTATCTTCAAGAAAACCGAAATAATGAAGAACCGTACGAAATCACTTTAACACCTTGCACATGATTCTATTACTTGAACAAGCAAAATCGTCTGGTACAAGATGGAGATTCTCAAGAGAAAACCTAAAAGTTTCCAAAAGTCTAACCCTAGAAAATCACATAAGCTTAGCTTATATGCCTAGGGTAAGGCATAACCCTAATGGGCTTGCCTATGGGCTTGCCTGGCCCACATGGCCTATGGCATGCCCAAATGACCTATAAAGGTCCAAAACTAATACAAACTAACCCAGTTAAGCCAAGTTAACTACCATAGACCGTTACATATATTTGATGCTTCAGTCTCACAGTTCTAGGACCTAACAAAAAATACACAATTTAAATAAACAAATTATTTAAAAGAAGTTTAATAAACAAACGATTTTAAAAAGAAAGATTAAAATGAATTGTTAAAAAACAAACGACTTTATGAACAGTTTTAAAAATTCACGATTTTAAAAAATGAACTGTTTAAATAAAGTTTAATAAACAAATGATTTTAAAAAGAACGATAAAAATGACAGAAATGATTTTCAAAAGCAAACAATTTAAAAATTGAGCGATTTATAAAATAATAGACACTCTTAGAAAAGTTAAAAAAAAAATAAATGTCTAAGAGCATTCACATCCTATACATCATTTTTTACCCTATTGTCACACTAAAAACAACTATATTTTCTCTCTTCTTTCAATTAAATAATATTTTTTATACCTTTATCATGGATATGGATTAGGATCAAATACAAAGAAAAACTAAATAAGAAGGGTAAGAAGGATTTTGATCCATTGATATAAGATTTGGAGGGTCGAGATTAGTTTTAAAGAACAGAAGATAATGGAATGGTATAAAAGGAATCCTACATTTATTTGATTTCTCACTACACATGCAAGGCATATGTCAATTCCCCCATCAATTTAAAACGTCCATAATTTTTTCATACGATATTTCCTTTTAAAAAAAATTCACCATAATAACAAGCGTTTTTTATCTTTAGTATGACTATGATATTGCTATATAAAAATAAAATAAAAACTTTCATTTTTACTGTAACACTTTGCATTTTGTACTTTCCTTATTTAGAAAGTGTAATCGTATTTCTATTTATGGAAACTTGTATTCGTATCATGTTCGTATTCCATCTACAACTTTGTATTCCGAGTTCTTGATCATAATGAAATACTTATTTTATACATACGTGTTATACTCGCGATCAATCATTTTATACGTGTTTACATGCAAACCAATACTCATTATACGTGCAAATACTCATACATACATTCTCGATACTTGAATTATACTTGCATACACGTTACACACTTAAAAACATGCTAAAACATGAAGTTTTAACATAAAATGTCGAACAACTCAAACTTTGGGGGCCAAAGTATAAGAAACAAAACTTGGATCAGATAAAGGACGCGTGCTACGCTACGCGACGCCCTAGTCCTTTTAGCATCGCGTAACGCGACGAGGTTCAATCCGTAGAAGCTGGTTTCTTACATACGGGTTGGTCATCTTTTCCACCTCCCAACTCACCCAATCACCTTTAAACCTCCATTAAGCACAAACCCTAATCCTCCACTATATAAACAAGCTTCCTACCTCCCATTTTCACTTTCCAAACTCACTTACACTCTCAAAACACTCCATAATATGCTGGTAATCCAAGATAGAGGCAGAATCCTCTAAGTGCAAAAGTGAGCTTTATCTCATTTTTCTTCATCATTTATTTATCTCTTCTTCCTCTACAAAGCTTGGAACACCTCTAGGAGTGTTTCCACAAGTTTACCATGGTAAACTAGAGTGGAACATCATCATTTTGAGGTGCAAACTTTCTGTTTTGGAAGATTTGTTGGAAAACTTTTTGGAACTTTACATTTCTTTATAAATCTCATGCCTAACATCTTTCTAAACCCATATATGGTTTTTGGACTTGTTAGAGCTTGATTCTTACAAGTTTAGAGGTGCAAACACCCTCTAAACTTTATGTTTTGATAAGGTTCCAAGCAACCTTCAAGTGCATGACCATCCAAGACTACCATAGCTCATTTGGTGAACCTTGCATGTGTCAAAATGTGTGAACTATGGAAGATTGGGCTTTCCAACCTTATTCAAATACCTCACTTGATGTTTTATGTTCATACCACAAAAACTCGTTCAACTTTCATTAGAGTGACAAGGATATAACACGTCTGCAAACATTACCATGTTCGGGATGCATGCACCTAGCTTGCTTACTTGATTGTTCATAGTTTTAGTCGGCTTAGTAGTGTAGTTGTAATTCTATTCATTCATGACCAACCGGGTTTACCAACTAAGTTGGTAGACTTTGTGCTTTAGTGAATCTAAACAATGAGGTTTAATGGATCTTTATCATCCTACCCCATGCATGACCTATATGAATTCTATGACATTCTTGATGGACTTATTATAAAATGTACTATATATATCTATATACATATATATACATATATATATATATATATATATACATATATATGTATATATATATATGACCGAATTCTTGATGTTAACCGGATTATGATTAAATGTCATGAAAGTAGGTTATATTATCTATGTTTTAAACCTCTCGTTACGATTCTAATGGGCAAGATCGACCCATGAAATCACACGAAATGTTAGTGTAAAAAACGAGTGTTTAAAACTAGATAATTATTTTTCACATACATACTTTATACATATATATATATATATATATACATAGAAATTCGAATCCGAACCTTCCACACACCCGAATACTCATACACCTTCGTTTCCCATGTAGGGTAACTTCGGTGTATCCAACTCAACAACTAATCAACTCTCATATTAATCGAAACGCTTGCAAAACCGTGAGTATACATGACCGCTTTATATTTCAACACCTTTGGATGCAATACGTGTAACTTATCAAAACCGCACATGTACACTTATAAACATGTTTGCAAACAAACAATCCAATATACATGCTTGATATGATATGCTTGAATACATACATGATACTTGTTGCTTTATACTTGTCATGAACTTCGTACGAGCCTCTCTTTACATGTATAGCTCTATAGGATTAACGCACCGCTCGTATTCTTAGGGTTAGGTTAAATAGACAAAACAGTGTTTGCATTGCTATGATTGGATTACACTAGCGGGAAACTTTGGGTTGACAAATATAGTTGCATGATAGTATTGCCATGTTAGGTTCTTAGTATTCAAATTTTGCCATGTAGATTTGTTTAATCTTTTATACCTATTTTATTATTATCTAAACTTGTATGCTTGCCAATACTTTTGTATTGATATATACTTTAACACGTATTGTAGAAATTTGATGATGATGATGATGAATGAAATCTAGTAGGAAGACTATAAACCCATTTACATTTTAGTACTTTGTTGTATTTTGTTTTGTTTCAACCTTGTTGTATTTCTGTTTCAAACAATGTACTTGATCTTAGAAATGAAATGTAATATTATTTATTAAATACTTGTCACATTTAGTATTATGAAATCTCTTGCAATCTCGTTTTCGTCTCACTCTGATGTTTCCGCCATCGGTTAGGGTGTGACAGATTGGTATCATAGCCATAACTATAGTAAATTAGGAAAAATTGACATGATTTGGCCTAGTCCATAGTTTAAGTACCAAACTTGACCATTCTTGAATTTCCATGATTAAAATACTTGCATTCTTTCTATTTTGCTTCTTGTCTCTTCTTTTGTCTTAAAATTATACATGCCTTTCCTAAGGCCAATACAATACACACATGAAGACAATCATATTTCACAAACGAGACGATTTTCACCAAAATTAGGCGTGAAAACCCACAATTTTTGGTGAAGCCCTCAATCCACAAATTCGATTTTTCATGAAATTACACCATCAAGTTAGGAGTGATATCCATATCTTGATGGAAAATTTCCATTTCAATAGTCTAGTGGACCCTTACCAACGCGTCTGAATGTGCTCCTCGTTTGGTGAGTACCAACCACGTTTTAGGAACGAAATTATCAAGTTAGGAGTGATATCCACACCTTGGCAACTAGTCCCATTGCTCGATTTTCAATCCCGCCAAAGTTTCGAATTTTCGATCGACTAGGGACATGTAGTAACCGGAAGGGTGAATACCGTGAACCGCTCCTCGGTGAGAGTATTCTACCTATTGGGCAAAGCATGTTTCCCTAACTCAAAAAAACTTTTGATTCATTTTGGAAAAGTCCTAGTTTCGTTCCAAGGCACTTCAAATTCTACGTTGAACCTCTTTTATGTCATATCCATTTTAATGTGTTTTATGCTGGATACTCCGTTCATTTCAAACACCTAAGCATGAATCCCACGTTATCCGCAATATAAAACAATACTAATAATTGTGAACAAACTAAATTTATATTCTTTATAGTCTTTATACGTGATTGTACCAAATGGATACATGTTATATTTGTGGAAACTATATGAAACTTACGTGATACATGTTATACTTATATGCTCATTCATGCAAACAAACGTGATTTTCTAAACACATTATGATCAAATCTCATCTTTTTCCCCTATTTCGCTCGTCTAGATGTCTTCCAACCGTAATTTGAACTATTGGAGGAACTCCAAGTCCAACTCCAACGTCGATGTCCAAGAAGGACATGATGAAGTTCATGGCCAAGCAAATGGCGAAGGTTATCCCCGATATCGTTAGTGAGATCCAACCAACCCCCAATAATACCGACTCCCCTCATGTCTCGGTCGAATCCAAGGTCGACCCACCGAAGTCATTTTTCACATTTAAGCAATTCAATTCGTGTAGCCCAATGCCGTTTACGGGCGAAGAGGGAGCGACTAAGATGCTCCAATGGTTTGACTCCATTGAGGTCACCTTCTGTCAAAGTGGGTAGGTGTCCCGACCATCTTTGCACCACCAACGCCACCGGCGTCTTCCGATCAAGAGCCCTTGATTGGTGGACTGCCGAACGTAACGCACGAAGAGACAATTCCGCTTATGTGTTAACCTGGACCGAGCTTAAGAAGCTCATGAAAGACGAGTTATGTCCTCCCCACGAGCTCCAACAACTTGAAAACAAGTTTTGGAATCTCAAGCTAGTTGGGAGCGACAACACCGGCCTCGCCGCTAGGTTCAAGCAACTTAGTGCCCTCTGTCCTAGCCAAGTCGATTCCACCGACAAGGCCATTGCCAGATACATCAGAGCCCTACCCCCTGCCGTCTCTAGTTTTGTTGAGTCTGTTCATCCCAAAACCCTTAAAGACACCTACCGCCTAGCCGCGAAATTCAACCATAACAGAATTTTGGATGGAACCTTCAAAACGAAGGGTTCTACCAAAATGGTTCACCAAGCCACCACCGAACCATCACCCAAACCCAACACCAACGGTACGAAGCGGAAGATTTCAAACCGAAACTGTGCGGTTGTTACTCCGCAAAACCCTCCACAACAACAGCTCGCCATAACCCAAAACCTCGAACCAGCCAAGCGAGCTTACACTGGTACTCTTCCCAAGTGTTTAATTTGCACCTACCATCACCCAACCACCACACTGCGCAGCCTTTGCACCTCGTGCAATAGGTTTGGACACTTTAACACCCAATGACGAAGCAGATTTGTTTTGCCATGTTAGGTTCTTAGTATTCGAGTTTTGCCATGTGGTTTGTTTAAACTTTTATACCTATGTTATTATCTAAACTTGTATGCTCGTCAATACTTTTGTATTTATATGTACTTTAACACGTATTGCAGGAATTTGATGATGATAATGAATGAAATCTAGTAGGAATACTAGAAACCCATTTACATTTTAGTACTTTGTTGTATTTTGTTTTGTTTCAACCTTGTTGTATTTTTTGTTTCAAACGATGTACTTAATCTTAGAAATTAAATGAAATATTATTTATTAAATACCTATCACATTTAGTGTTATGAAGTCTATTGCAATCTCGTTTTCGTCTCACTCTGATGTTTCCCCCATCAGTTGGGATGTGACATTTACTGGGTTTTCTTTGCATTGTGTTAAAGGTTCTGATCATTGTGTCTTTTAACTGGGTTTTGGTTATTACGTTTTTACAAGGGCTTCTATACATTGTGTTATTATCAAAACTTATAATACAATGTTAATTTGGGTTCAGGCCACTACGTTTTTATCAAAACTTATACCACAATTTATGACACAATAATAATGCTGTTATATTTGGGTTTTCTATAAATTGTGTTATTGGTTATGATTATTGTGTTTTAATATATTGTCCATTGTGTTTTTGTTTTTTTTTCATTGTGTTTTAATTTGTTGTTATTGTGTTTTATTAGGTTATTAATTGTGTTTTTAGTCTAATGTTCATTGTGTTGTAGTCTGTTATTTAATGTGCTTTTTGGTTGTTATCCATTGTGTTTTAGTTTGATGTCTATTGTGTCTTTTATCTGTTGTCCATTGTGTCTTTTATCTACTATTATCAATTGTGTTTTTAGTCTACTTTCCATTGTTCTTTTAGTTTGATACTAATTGTGTTTCACATTATGTCCGTTGTGTTTTAGTCTATTGTCCCTTGTATGTTTTATCTGCTGTTACCAATTGTGTTTTGGTTATTTTGTTTTTATTTTAATACTCAATGTGTTTTATGCTATGTCTATTGTGTAATATGCAACTGGGTTTTCAATTTTTTTTTGTTTTTTGAAAACTATAACAATAGGGTACTTATATTAAAGATAAAAAATGCTCGATTTTATGATATAATTTTTTTAAAATCAATGATGTATAAAAAAGTTACGAACGTTTAAAAAATGAGAAGAAAATAGCATGTGACTTGCATGTACATATACTTTTTGCTCTCTTAGACAAAGTTACTCTTTCCACTTGATTTCTCTTTGGACACTTGTCACTCTATGATGCCCTTCTTACCCTTCTTATTTTTAAATCCTTCATATTAATACTCAACCCCCTTTATCATTACCTTTTCTCTCACTTCCACTAACAACCAATTTCAAAATATATTAAAAAATTATAGAGGGCGAACAGTGTCCCATCAAATACACAGATGAACAATAACATTTTCTTTTTTCTTCACTCACAACCACTTTGATATCTTCTAAAATATGAAAACCCTTCTCATAGATTTAGATGGATAGGATGGGAATGCTCTAAGTTAGTATAATATGGCTTATCATTTGGTGGATGTACTTTGTCTAATGTTTAATGTTAATAGTGTTTTTTTATTTAATTGTATATTAAATGTTCGTTTGTGTGTGTTCTTTCGTGTTCAGGATCTGTGTTCACGAACACTGAGGTTCCTTAACAAACGAACACAAATATAGAATTTCGTTCGTTAGTGTGTTCATGAACGGTTCATTAGTCTTAAAAACCATAACAAACGAACACAAACATGTAAGATTAAATATATTATTTATAATATTTAATCATGTAGCCATTATAATCATTTATATTATTTAGATCAACATTCGGTGCAGTAAGATCAAATTCGTTTGGTGCAGTAACTTGTGAATTAAAAATTCGGATTCGATGCCTTAATGGTTAATTACTGTTTTGAAATCAAATGGGTAATGTTACTGTTCCGAAATCATCATAATGAACTAAAAATCCCAGATTTCGGATTTGATTATTTAAGTTTATGTCTTTAGGGTTCATCTTATGTTATTATGAAATTCGGAAAAATCTTATATTTTGGAGTTAAATGCGGATTGTTAAGTGTTTTCCAGTTTTGATCTATTTTTTCATTTAATTAAATTTTCGAAATCTATTATAAATTAAACGGATATTATTTTCGAAATATTTTGATATATTTAGATCAGCATTAAAATAGGAAAACTGATCCCATAATTCCTTAATTTTCGAATTTCAAAACTTATCACAACTAACTGCATCATTAGAGATTTTGAAATCTTGCAGGATAAGTTTCGGACTCATCAGAGCCTAATCCGAGATGCCCATTTTGGACTCATCAGAGTCTTATCCGAAATGCCCATCTCGGACTCATCAGAGTCTTATCCGAAATGCCCATCTCGAACTCATCAGAGTCTTATCCGAAATGACCAACTCGGACTAATCTGAAACTTATCCGAGATGATCAAAAGGGACTCATTCAAGACTTATCCGAGATGCATATCTCGGACTAATTTTGAGTCTTATCCGAGATGCCTCATTCAAGACTAAGTTCGATCCGCGCTAATAGGGGGTTTGCTATTAAATAAATGGTTTTGTAAACACTCAAGTAATTATAATAAAATAACTTTTTACAAAACTAAATAACTTAACTTGAATGAGCTTCTGATGTATCACTTCTGCCCAAAGGTGATTTGATGCATCTATTTATTGTTCAAGTATTACGAAAAGCTATGTTAATTATGCGTTATAAACGTGAATGTTTTATTTCTGACCAAAGCTGATGTAATTCATTCATGTCTAGCATACTTAACAAGTGCATAATTAAAGGGATTGTCTCATTTCTGGCCAAAGTTGATTTGTCACAATTACTTTGCACACATACTTAGGTGATTACACTTCTGGCCAAAGCTGATTTGTCTTCATTTAAGTAGAACTTTTAACTAAGTCTATTATTTTAATGTTAGTAATAGACAATATCACAGCTTCATAATTAAAATGGTCATTACTTATGCCTGCCTTAGAATAACTTGCCCTTAGATCACATTAAGACTTCTTTTCTTAGTATCATAATTTGCTCATATTATTTCCACTATCAACGCCCAATTGCGGGATTCCACCATTGACTGGTGATAACTTTGCTACATGGAAAGACTCTCTCATGCTTTCTCTTGCTTTGCTGGATTTCGATTACACACTAAGAGAGAATAAGCCTGAAGACTTTACTCCTCAGAGTACCGCTGCTGAGCAGCTGGCTCATGAAAAATGGACAAGGTGTAACCGCATGTCTCTCATGTTCATGAAGCAGTCCATAAGCAATGCAATTTGAGGAGCCATTCCTGATTTGGAAGATGCTAAAACCTAATTGGCTTCTGTGGAGGAGCAGTTCAAGGGAACGTCCAAAGCACATGCTAGTACTCTTATCCTCAAGCTGGTGACTACTAAGTATGATGGGAGGAGCAGCATCCGTGAACACATCATGATGATCAACGACATGGCCCATAAGCTCAAGGGATTAGACATGGCGATTAGTGGTGGTTTTCTTATTCAGTTCATCATGACTTCGCTTCCTTCGTCCTATGAAGCGTTCAAGATCAATTACAACACTCAGAAAGAAAAATGGTCGATGAGTGAGCTGATCGCCATGTGCGTGCAGGAGGAAGAGCGTATGAAGATGGATCGAACTACTGATGTTGCACACTTTACTACCTCCAGCTCTAAGAAGAGGAAGAACACTTATCCAAGGAGGGATGTTTCTAAAGTCTAAAAGCCCAATCCTAGTACAAGTGCGCCTTCCAGCTCTAAGACCTCCTTAGGCAAACCCTACTGCAAGTTCTGTAAAAAGACAAGACATAAGCAAAAGGAATGCCCTGACTTTAAGGAGTGGCTGGCTAAGAAAGGTAACGATGTTTCATGACTCTTGAGTCCTACAATATTAAAGTTCCTGCTAATCCATGGTGGTTTGATTCTGGTGTTGTGACTCATGTCACTAACTCTACTCAGGGATTCCTTACAATCCGGAGGCTGGGAAGAAACCATAGAACACTTAAAGTGGGGGATGATAGAGAATTAAAAGTGAGGGCCATTGGAACTTTACATTTATTTATGAAAACTGGTTTATGCATTAAACTTTATGATACCTTATATATTCCTGAGTAACTCGGAACCTTGTATCAAGACCAAAGTTAGACATAGACGGTTTTGATATTACTCATGGTCATCGCAAACTCTCTATTCTCTATGAGTCTGTGGTTTATGGTACCGGCATTCTGGATGGTAGTCTCTATAGATTAGAACTAGATGATGACTTTTCCAAATCTTTGTTGTCATATAATATTAATGAACGACTCACAAAGATGAAACAAAATCGAGACTTAGAGACTTCATCCATGTTGTGGCATCAACGTTTAGGCCACATCTCAAAAGAACAATTAAATCGACTCGTAAAGGATGAAGTCTTACCTCCTCTCGATTTTACTGATTTTGGAACATGTGTCAAATGTCTTAAAGGTAAAATGACATTAGCGAATAAGAAAGGTGCCACTAGGAGCTCTAATTTATTAGAACTCATTCATACTGACATTAGTGGTCCTTACCAAATCACTGTCATAACTGGACATACTTCATTTATCACTTTCATTGATGATTATTCTCGTTACATGTACTTGTACCTAGTTAAGGAAAATCTGAATCTCTTACAACTTTTAAAGATTGTAAAACTGAAGTTGAAAAACAACCAGATCGTAAAATTAAAGTTGTGAGATCAGATAGAGGCGGTGAATATTTTGGAAGACATACTAATGTGGGTCAAGCTCCTGGTCCATTTTATGATTTTTGTAAGGGCCAGGGGATTATAAACCAATACACCATGCCAGGTACACCTCAGCAGAATGGTGTCGCTAAACGAAGAAATCATACCCTTATGAACATGGTGTGCAGTATGTTAGCCAACACTAATTTACCATTATTCCTCTGGACTGAAGCGTTAGAAGCAGCTGTTCATATACTCAATAGAGTTCCTTCTAAGTCTGTCCCTAAAACTCCTTACGAACTTTGGACAGGAAGGAAATCGAGTCTTAAATATATGAAAGTATAGGGTTGCATTGCTGAAGCGAAACTTTACAATCCTTTCCTAAAGAAACTTGACCTTAAAACAGTTTCCTGCTTCTTTATCGGGTATCCTGGTTATCGTTTCTATTGTCCTTCCCATGTCACCCGTATTGTAGAAACCAAGCATGCCGCGTTCCTGGAGGATTTTAAGGTCAGTGGGAGCAGTACCAACCCTTACGAAGAATTGCAAGAGGTACAAGACGCGGGGGGGAGAGATTTCATCACTTACCATTACTCCGTTTACTCCTCTTGTACCCAATGCAACAACTGGACCTGAAGCTACTGCACCAACTCCAAATTTACCTCCACAACAAGAACCCATTATACCTCATAACGAAGGCACATCAAACGCTCAGAACCAAGACACCGTTGAACCCGATAATCAACTCGGGAGGTCATCCAGGCACAGAAGGCCTACTAATTGGGAGATTATGTTACCTACCTGACTGAAATTGATGCCGGAAAGCTCAATGATCCTATCTCTTATAATGAAGCCATTAGCAGTGATCAGTCTTCTGAATGGAATAAAGCAATGAATGATGAGCTTGAATCCGTGAAGAAAAATGACGTTTGGGATTTGGTAGAATTACCCAACGGTGTCAAACCCGTAGGATGTAAATGGGTATTCAAAACAAAACTGGATCCGAATGGGAACGTTGAACGCTATAAAGCGAGATTGGTTGTAAAGGGCTACACTCAGAAAGAAGGAATTGATTATCAAGGATCGTTATGGCCCTAGAAGCTCATTTTGATTTAGAGTTGCATCAGATGGACGTTAAAACCGCTTTCCTTAACGGAGACTTAGACGAAGATGTTTACATGAAACAACCTGAAGGTCAGGAGCATCTAGTCTGTAAGTTGAAGAAATCCATTTACGGGTTAAAACAAGCATCACGTCAATGGTACCTTAAGTTTGATGAAGTCATGAAAAGGCAAGGTTTTATAAAGAATCAAGTGGATCAATGCACATACCTTAAGATGAGTGGGATACTTATCCTTTACATATATGATATTCTATTGGCAAGTAATAGTTTAGACATGTTGCATGAGTCGAAGCGGTTACTCTCGCATAACTTCGACATGAAGGATCTCGGAGATGCTTCTTACGTCATTGGCATCGAAATTCACCGAGACAGACACAAAGGGATCTTAGGATTGTCTCAAAAGGCTTACATAGATCAGGTCCTTACTCGTCATAACATGCAACAGTGCAAGCCCTCAGTCGCTCCAGTAGTTAAGGGAGATGTTTTCGGTTCATTCCAATGTCCGACAACAGAGGTTGAAAAGGAGCAGATGAGCCAGATACCTTACACGTCAGTAGTCGGGAGCCTAATGTATGCTAAAGTCTGTACTCGCCCAGATATCGCTTATATTGCTGGAATGCTAGGCCGTTATCAGACTAATCAAGGCCTAGATCACTGGAAAGCAGTTAAGAAAGTACTTATATATCTGCAAGGGACGAAAGACTATAAACTGACTTATAGAAGAAGTGATCATTTAGAAGTGGTAGGCTATTCTGATTCTGACTTTGCCAAATGCAAAGATGATAAGAAATCCACTTCGGGCTATAGCTTTATGTTAGCAGGCGGACCTATCTCATGGAAGAGTCATAAACAACAGTTAACTTCAACTTCCACAATGATGGCAGAATACATTGTTGTTTATAATGCAACCTGTCATGGAATGTTGCTTAGAAATCTAATCACTGGACTCAAAATTGTTAATTCCATTTCTAGACCATTGAAGCTTTACTGTGATAACTTAGCTGCCTTTAGTTTCTCGAATAGTAACAATTCGACTGGAGCTGGTTTATATCTCGATACAAAATACTTGTTTGTACGTGAACGAGTTGAGGAAAATAATCTTTGTATTGAGTTTATTAGTACTAAAAATATGTTTGCGGATCCGATGACTAAAGGTCTCCCACCTAAAGTTTTCGAAGAACATGTTTCGAATATGGGATTTACTAAAGACCTTATTTAATAGCATATTGTACTTACTTATTTTAATTAACGAAATTTCCTCAGTTTGATTTTGTATGTCTCTAACATATGTTCTGCTGGTATAATGACATATAGACAAATATAAATACAATTCAAACGCTAAAGGGCTTATTTACATATTTTGATCATAACTGTTAGGTTTTAAATTGAGGCTGTAGTATGACTAATGGGGGTCCTGAGTCGAATAATGATTCAACTGCTGTATTTCTATGCTACGGTTCTTGGTTTAAAGCTAAAATGAGTATTAACTCCTGATCAGGCTTATCTAATGCTCATGATAAATGATTACTCGGCTAAGTGGGAGAATGTAAGATTAAATATATTATTTATAATATTTAATCATGTAGCCATTATAATCATTTATATTATATTAGATCACAATATATTAATCCTATAACATAATTAGTTGGTAATTGTTGATGGACCATATTACCCTTATTAACTAATTAGGGTTTCCTTCTGGGTATATATAAGGAGATAATTAGAGAGGTTCAGGGTTAGACACTTACAACAATATCACTAAAGCTGCCACCCACCTCTCTCTCCATAACCTAAACCGAAGTCTACCCCAGTTCGGTTCTTACCATCATAACCTTACACCCTAAGGAGGAACCAGATCATACTGACAAATATGTCAAACACCATGGCTGCGTCTCTGACTGGATTCTCTGCTGGTCTGTCTGCCGTCACAGGTATTTCTTTATGTTTTCCATTATGTTTAAACAGAACCGATCAACAAAACAAGTGGTTCGTTTACAGCCTATGTATCATGTCTGACATATTGTTTGTGTTTAGTCTAACAACTTCCATTTTCTAAGTAAATCTTTGATAAAGAAGCAAAAAGGAAATCTATAGCAATTGAAAACCTATCATGCCAATAAAGCGTCAAACTCTCAAACAATACCCTGCAACTATTATAAATCTGTTCGATAGATCACACATCTTGTATAATCCTTTTTTTTTGTTCGGTGTGAATTTGTTAGGTATATCACGAGTATTGATTAATCCTTTTCTTTTTAGAGTCTGTATTCATGGAGTCAGCGAAGAAAATATAAATTTCCCGGAGTCAACGAAGAAAATATAAATTTGCCCAATAAAAAAAGTTAACTACAGGGTGTGTATTTTTAAAAGTTAATCCTTCTTCCAAGGCTTGGACCCTTAGGCTGTGCGGTGTGAGGCTCAAACCTCGGAATCGCGAGCTCCGGCTAGGGCCGGTTACACCGTTCCCCTCAAGCCCGTCCTCGTCGCCAGCGTCCTCTCCTAGCCTGCCTCGACGATCCTCCAACATACATACATACATGCATGCATACATGCATACACACACACATACATACATATGTATGTATATACAAAGGGACTCATCCCCACACCTTAGGCCCATCCTCCACACCCGCTGATGTGAACGCCTACGTGACATATCATCCTCAAAGAACTATCCTTCTCCACACCCTTTAGCCTTTAAACTTTAAAGGGAGCTTTGCTTTGACCTCTTAAAGGTTTTGCGATTAGACCCAAGTCCCAACCCCACCCTTTACTATTTGATATTGTTTGCTAACTTTGCAACCATTTCCTTTTTGACTCGAATTATTTTTCTCCCCGTGAAAACATTTCCTAGATTCACTTTTTCCTAGATCCGCAGCTACTTTTGCACAAGAAATGAAAATCAAGTTATAACACATCATAAATATATGGTGCTTGATATAATACAATATTATTTGTTATTGCTCGATAGCTACTTTTAATATTGTTCCTGACAGAAAGTTAATAACCATGACACTCTCAATGAATGTTACATCTTCAAAGAAAAACAAGTGTTAATGAAGAAAACTAGATTACATCTATTGATATGAATTCTTCATATCTTGCTCAAGAGCATCTTCTAACAAAACCTCCGACTGATCCATCAAATCCGGGCTTAATCTAAACATAAGAACACAAAACTCCATCTGATTAAGCGCGTCATCGCCGTCACAATCTCCTTCTCTCAGCATACTCAACAGATCGTCGTCACTAAGATCCTCGAGTCCAAAAACCGAAGCGTTGTTCTTCAAACTATCAAACGTGATCACCCCTTTATCCGCGTCCATCAATAGTTGAAACCCTTTACACAATTCCCAAATCAGGCCATCGCCGCCTTACTTTTCCTCCATCAAAGGTAATTGATCATGAAACTCCACTTGATTATTCAATGCAGCCATTGAAGTTTCAAAGAGATACTGAAAGTAATCTTTATTGATGATAATGAAGTAGTAGTTTTGTGTATATATATATATATATATATATATATATATATATATATATATATATATATATATATCAAGAGAGAGTTGACAAGTTCAACTAGGTGTTTTCAACGAAAGGGGATGCTGCTGGCTTTTGGAATTGACAATTTCACACGGTGAGGGTAGAATTCGATGGAAGAGAGGTAAAGTCGTCATTTTGCTTTGATGGTGAGAGGGAAGATGCTTCTTGTTAGGGGAAATTCCCATGAAATTCGTTACATGAAATGACGAATTCACCCTTCTACAATGGAAAGTGAAGCTATGGGAATGGGAATGGCCGAAATTTGGAGATTGGAATACTTTTTTACACATGTTGTCCTTGTTTTCTTCATGGGACAGATATTTTATTTTATTTATATATTATTGATTATATATTATTGTTTCCTTCTTATTATTATCTTTTTTAAAAAAAATTTACATCTAAATATACCTAATCTTACACTTTAAATATTTAAACCCACACTACTTATATGTGTAACAAATATATACCACTAAACAAATAAGTTATGAGTAACTAAAATTTGTTTAAGAAAACATATTCTAATTCACGTTCTTTTTTACAACAAATACTTACATGTATAGTAACTAACTAGCCTTACAGATGCAAGGATGTAGACCTACTTCAGTTCCTAGGTAGACAAACATTAAATTACTAGACCATTACGTTATGTGTGATTCTAAATCATTTGACGTGATGATTATAATATTAATCAGGGCCGGCCCTGAGCATGGGCAGTGTGGGCGCCGGCTCAGGGCAAAAAACGTAAGAAAGCCTGTAAGTTTTTTCTAAACATATAACAAATCAAAAGTGAACCCAAAATACAGTTAGAGGTAAATCCATACATCAGAAATTATAATGATAGTCTAGCAGGAAACCCTCTTTTTTTCACCCCAAAGGTGCTTGGTGCGAGTTGGTTCCGTATCATTTTTTAGGCCCCTTTCATCCCAAAGGTGCTTGGCGCGAGTTGGTTCCGTATATTTTTTAGGCTCCTTTCGCAAATTATTTTTCCAATTCATTCATGGAAGTTCATTGAACTTCCTGTTTGTATCAGGTGAAATTTTACAGGCCCCTACGCAAATTTTTGTCCACTTTGTTTATGGAAGTTCATAAAACTTCATGTTTGTATTTAATAAAACTGTGAATTATACATTTCATATTAGGAATTAACTCTAACTACTTAAATTAAATAAATAAATTATATGTTGTGTTGTTGGATCAATCAATTTATTTATCAATTCGTCATTGTATCTAATTAAAAAGCTATGTCGGCACCAACCATAGCTTAGTCGCCGGTTGCCGACTCACCTTCTAAAGTTCGGTGTTGGTTTCGAGTGTACGTGTTTGGTGTATTAATATTTTTTAGTCAGCTTACTCTGTCTCTCGCTATTTCCTTATTTACTTAAAAAAAGCCAGGTAGGGCCCGGTTGTTTTATCTTGCTAAGGTCCCAATTTTTAAAAAAATCTTCGAAGACGGCCCTACTATTACTATAACATTTATATAATATATGAATTACAACACATTTTGGCTTCAAGTGGTTGTATCTTTAGCTTCAGACATGTTTCGAGCATATAAGTATTCAAAGATGTGTTGCTTTAATTAGCAATACATTTTGACTTCAAGTTGTTGTTCCTTTAGCTTCAGACATGTTTCGAGCATATAAGTATTGTAAGATGTGTTAATTTATTGTAACTGGTAGTGCTTACATCTCATTTGTTTATTTGGGCTGTCATGTAACAACGTCCAGGATATTTCACATATTTTGTAATCCATATTTTTTTCCATTGTACTTGTTCCCTTGTCTTGATCAATAAAACACCTAGTATTTTCGATATTAGATATTATTATTTGGAGAAGTTTTACAATAAATATATGATTTTTATTATTATTATAACTTCGTCAATCTGAACATATAATACACCAAACAATTTAACTAATCGGTGTTTTAGATTCTTAAAAAATTTTAGCACACGTGATACGTCGTTTAACATCTAATATAAATATTGTTTGCTAAGTTTTATAATACTTGGTGTGTAGTACTTTTGTCTTTGGCAAATTAGTATAAAAACTCTTAAACTCATACCAAACTTGTATAAAATATAACATCATTTATGTAAACATTTTTTTAAAAAAAAGAGATGAACCTTCCATACTCACATTTTTCTTTACCTCTTGTTTTAGGACATAATTTATAAAAACCATCTAGCACTTGTCCCTCATGTATTTTATTTCTACACTTGTCTTGCACATGTTGACACCTGCCCCCCTCTCCCAAATAAGTACCAACATTTTCTTTACCATTATTCACACTAAAACTCAGAAAAGTATATGTTTACACCTACCCCCTTTGCTCCCCTATAAATACTAAAATTCCCTTCACCATTTTTCATACCAAAATTCAAAAAAAAAAAAAAAAAAACCTTTCAAAAATCCATGCAATTTTTCTTTCCACTTGCCTTCTTGGATTGACGAATTTGTTCTTACAAGTAAGTCTCAACAAAGCCATTCTATGTTTATATTCGTTCTTCATGCAAATCTTCACTATTCTTGCACTTTTATTCTTTGTTTTGCAATTTATTCTAACATATATTAATCTATATATTATATCATCTATAATATAAAAACATGTTTTATATTTTATTTACTCATATAAACCATAAAAATGACCAACGGCAAAACATAAGTCTTCTTCCATTTTGGACATATTTTGTGTTGTAACTTTGGATGACCATAACATGGTCAAAACTTAACCAAATCAAATAAACTCTTACTTTATGATTATATACATTGAAATACAGTTTTAACGATTTATGACACACTTAAATATACTTTCATTTGGACCCCCAACCATTTCAAACAAAATTGAAGCGCAAAACTGAACAATCTGGAAAGATCCATGGGTTTGACTATTTTCTGGGTTGCAAACAGAAAAACTTTTTAAACGAATGTTGTAAAACACATTCTAATTTAGTAGACCGGAAGTTTTTCGTAATTTTCATTATCGTTTACTATTTTTAAAATATAAAACGAAAACAGAAAGCTATTAACATTCATACTTTCTAAAAACTAAACGATTTATCATTAACAAAGGGTTCTTGTAATGAATATCATCTATAAACATCATCATAAAAATTCGAAACCCTAATTAACCATCCTTAAGTTATTAGGATTTACTTGTAATAACTAAGAACACGCAAACTCTTCATCAATCATCAAGGTGAGTTACATAGTCCTTTTTTTTCTTTTAAAATTTTGGGTGAAACATGTTTACTTAAATGTTAGCTGTTGTTATTCCATAACTTTTATCTTTACACTTCTTGTCTTAAACATTACTTTAGGAACTCACGTTAAACATAGTACAATCATAACTTTGATCAAGCCAACTGTAGTATATTTTAGCGCTATAGGTCTGACAAACTCATCCAACAATTGGGTTGATTGAAACGTCTGTTTACAAAGGTTAACTTATCGTAGTCTCTTTAGTCACTAGGGTTTATTGTACGTTCCAAGGTGTTGTTTTCACAAGATTGTTCTAGATAAATTATCACATGCTAATTGCTTAACTTATTTTATTTACGCAAACCTATGTATGCTGACCAACTATATGTCGTTGACTTTTTCAACGTAACATGTTTCAGGATATAATATATAAGATCGTTGAGCGATGATTCACATAGGAGCATGAAGTTAGACTTTGTTTTAATTTGGTTTTTATGTTTCTTTGTTTAAGCAATTTGCTTTTCCTTCCATGTATGGATCTTTAATTTTGCCTTAATCAATATTTCAAATTTTAATAGTTATCATGTGCTTTTGAATAATTTTGTACCGCTCTAATGTTTTCGTCACCAATCGGGGTCCGTGATTTCGTAGGGCACATAATTTTTTTTTAAAAATCCGATATTATATATGTAAAAAAATTAATAGAGTATAGCCACACAAATACTACCATAGGCCCACTTATAAAAAAATCATATGGGTTTGATTAGTTAGCCCATTAGGATTAGGTTAGTGAATCCAAGACCCAAATAATTTTAAAAACTAATTAAAAAAACAATAGTTACATCGATGTATATGTTGGGCGGCAACTGGATATTGAAACGTCGCAGGAGAGGAGCCTGGTTTGACGATTGACGAAGACGAACTCAAAGACACAAACGCACAATCGGTCAATCTATTCTTCAATCGGCAACTTTGCACGCAGCCACCACCATCACAGATGCACAATCGCACATGCTGTTTTTTCGACTGTTCCCTTCGACAAACTCAGTCTCACGATCACGAATTCAGGTAAACATCAATCGTCAATCAGCCATTGTTCAGTACTTCAATAGTTCTATTCTGTTTTTAGTCGAATTCAGACCCTTATTAGTTATTAATTTTATGTTTCTTTTTGTCGAATTCAGGACCTTGTTTAGGCGGTTAGTTATTGTCGAATTCATGCCCTTTTCTGTTGTGTTAAAGACTAAAACGATTGTCGAATTCAGGCCCGTATTCTTTTTTTTTTTTTTGGCCTAATCCAGGTATGATTTGTTTAAATTATTTGTTTGGTTAAGGCTTAAGGACACGTTTTTTCAAGCTCAAGCAAGGTATAGGAATTCTCAGGGCTGGGCGTGGACATACACTTTTATTTTTGTAAACAACATCAATGAGCTATCATGTTCAACAAATGTTGGTTTACCTTAAAACTACTATGGTTATTTACTTTTTTTTTATTACATGCACTTGGATCAGCAGTGGTAGATTTCTAGATTGTTTTAAAACCATTGTATGTGTTTTGCTTTCACTTAAAGGCTCGTTTTAAAACCGACATACAAATTCCAACATATAAACTCTTTTTTTAGAGAGAAAAAGTCTAGACTCTAGTGTTGGTTTAGAATTCCATTAAATACATTCTAGTTCAATCTCAAACCACATTCATGTTCATTCTCATGGAAAAGACAACACATTATACATAAATCAAACACCATGTTGGTCCACGACTAATTGACCATCCTCGACATAACTACTACGGTTGTTGCATCTTGTAAGACATGCGCAAGTTTATTTTATGTGTATTATGTTATGAATGTCTAAGTAAATTAATTTTAAATTATTCGTCTAGCCGATTATATTTCTTATACAGTTTGATTTTTGTAACTTAGTATATACTTTTCTGTTATATTCTATAATTTACTTTATACCTGCGATACCATAAAGTTTTCATTTAAACAAATTAGATCCTCTTTCTACATTATAAAACTGATAAACAAAAAACTTGTGGTTCTTAGTAACCTTAATATAAAAACTTATAACATAAAATATTATAAAACAAGTGTACTTATATTATATTAAAAAGAAAACATGTGAATATTATTGAAGGTGTAGGAATCAAATTCACATGGGTCACATATGGTTCGTGGACAAGAGACCGCCATGTCATCCAAGCAATATATTTTGGACGGCCGTTCCTGGTTTCCGAAGCCAATCATAGATCATATAGCAAATTATAATTTAAAAACATTGACTTATAATAGCCTTTTAGTATTAAAATATTGTTTATAGAGTAAAATATGCATAATTATTTTCGGACCACTCATATCACCACCCAAAGGTTATATAAGAACTCGGACAAGTTGAGATCAAAACCCTGATACTAGAAACCACAAGTTGATCACCTGGAAAGTCCAAGGCTGATACTGGAATGAAGCGGTGCGAGTTGTGTCGCCACATTGCCCGGATGTGCTGCCAATCAGATAACGCGATATTATGTTACGACTGCGATCAAATCGTGCATTCTGCCAACTTCCTAGTGGCCAAACACTCGCGGACCCTCCTGTGCCATAAATGTCAATCGCCGACTCCTTGGACCGCTTCGGGCCTTTATCTTGGCCGGGCTGCCACTGTTTGTGTTGACTGCCTTGATGAAGACTTGTCTCGAAGGCGAGTGCAGCTAGGAAGGGAGACAAGTCACCAGGAAAACCACAAAGACAGAGAGAGGGAGGATGAGAGTATAGAATCGTTTGATGAGAGTGTGAATGATGATGAGGATGCCGAGAATCAGGTGGTTCCATGGGCATCTGTCGCCTCGCCTCCTGTTGCTCCTTCTTCGACTACTGAGGAATTTTCTTCAAGTAGAATGTCTTTACATGTTTTTCCGACTCCTGTGTTGATTCGGTAACAAGTTGTACACACCATGTAACAATTTAAATTAACATCGTTAATTTAAAGTGCAAGTAGCATCGTTAAGTTGATTACATACTTGTATTCTAGAAACATATGCATAGTTGTACACACCATGTAACAAGTTAAATTAATCGTTGTAATAGTTAGTTAGAAATGACGTTGAAAAACTTTTGAGTATTTATTTTTTTGACATATTCAGTTCTTGTGTTTATTTTATTTTTAGAAAGTGATTTAAAGATAATCAATCATAATAATTTCAATTCCTGTCTTATTTTTAAATTTCAATATTTTAGTTTAATAAATGGGCATTGGACCCATAAGCATCACATCAACTGATCAAGTCATCAACTAGAAAATATTTTTAGGCCCATACCAACAGCCAGCCAAAACACAATAAAACGAAAGGCTCATTTGAGTCATAGGCCCATAAGCATACATCACCACCAAAATATTTTTGAATTCCAAAGTGAGGGCCATTTTTTTATTAGTAGCATTAATATGGACCACTTTTACATCACCTCGTAAAGGTTACGGTCAGAGGGAGTGACGGGGTTCAAAAAAGTTCAGATCAAAACGGTTTCTAGAAAACAGTCTCGGATTAACACGGGAAATTACCAAATTAAGCTTGGGATAAAATAAGTACCTTTTAAATACGAATTATATAGACATAGGTTTGACAGAAAGTATAACAATATTAGGATTGATAACCTCAGGCCCTTTTCCATTCCAATATATATCAAAATAAGATCTCCTATACAACCAATTCCCATGATACATGAGACGAGAATATTTATACTAATTACAAATATTATATACCTATTATTACACCCCGCAGTCGAAGCGGGAGGGGACCGTATCCTGAGCCTGGACCTGAATCTTCAAAAACAGCCCGCCCACGGGAGACCTTAGGTGAAGATATCGGCTATCTAGTAGTGCGAAGGAACATGAAGAACTCGAAATTGACCTTGTTGGACTTGCTCGCGTACGAAATGGATGTCGAGTTCAATAAGTTTTGTGCGTTGGTGTTGCACAGGGTTGCCCGATAAATGAATCACAGTAGACGAGTGTAGTGCAGGTTAGCGGTCTATGAATCTCTAATTGAAGGTTGCATAGACAACATATTTTGGCGACTACGTTGGCCAGACCTTGGTATTCGGCTTCGCCACTAGAGCGGGATATGGTGGCTTGAGGTTTAGAAGACCATGATATTAGATTGTCACCATAGTAAACGCAATTGCCACTTGTGGAACGCCTAGTGTCCGGGCATCCCGCCTAGTTAGCATCTGTGTAAGCAATAAGACTTGGCGACGGAGTGGACCCAAGAGTGAGACCGAATGAACTCATCCCTTATTATAGCGAATAATCCTTTTTAGTGGTAGTCAATGATCCGTCTTAGGAGCATGCATGTGCATACATATCTGTTGAACTGCATAACTGATGTCGGGGCAGGTGGATGTCAAATATTGTAAGGCACCTACCAGACTTCGGTAAAGTGTTGGATAGTTAAAATCATCACAAGAAAGTGAACTTAACTTGGCATTAGTGTCAACTAGAGTAGAGACGGGGTTGCATTGGTTCATTCCCACCCGTTCAATGATTCAAGTGCGTATGCATGTTGTGATAGAGTTTTGTACTCTTGAAACTAATATGCCAAGAAAGAAGCTTAGTGGCCGAAGATCTTTCACGACAAATTCGCGTGCAAGATGATGCATAAGTTGGTGTTGGAGGTGAGCAGACGAGGTGAAAAATAAGATGTCATCCACATATAATAATAAAAATGCAATATCCCTGCCATGATGAAGAATAAATAATGAGGTATCACATCGGCTTTGGTCAGTGGGTGTATGTGGGTGTTGAGTGTGAGGAGCAATTTAAGTAGGATGGATGGGAGGATAGGAGATAGTAGGTGTAGGTAAGTAATGCGAGATGTGGATTGCAGAGTGGGTGTTTGGGCCTAGGTAGGGGAAGTGTTGTGAGTGGGTGTGGGTTGGGGAGTGGGTTTGGGCTGGTGTAACACTACGGGTAGGGGAGTGGGTTTGGCCCGGTGTGAAGGTGTGAAGAGATGAGCTGGAGGATGCGTAGGCTGGAAATAGTGGGGCCGTGGGGGTTGTGACGTTGGGGTTGGAGTGGGTTATGGGATGGGTGGTTGTTTAAGTTTGGGCCGGTGTGGAGTGGGCTGGAGGCAGGTTTATGGTTTGGGTCATAGGCTCACTAGCCAAGGGATGAACCAATGACTAAAGGTGTGCTGGAAAAGAGTCCGTGAGAGATTCGTAATTAGGTGAGGGTTTTATGGTATTCGCAAACGGAAGAGTTGTCTCATCAAACACGACATGGGAAAAGATGATGATTTGTCTCGTTTGTAGATGAAAGCATGTGTAAACTCAATGGGTAGGGGTACCCAAGGAAGACACATGGGAAATAGCAAGTGGGGGTCCATTTGTATAGAAGTTCGATTAGGGTTTTTTGATTTTGATGCTTGGTAGGTAAGATGTTTAGTAGGTAAGTGGTAGTGCAAGGGCATGATACCAAAAAATGTTGGGAGGGTAACATGAGCTAATAGTGTGCGAATCGTGTTGTTAATTGTACATATTTTCTGTTCGATGTTCTCATTTTGATTTGAAGTGTGGGGGCAAGAGAGTCGAAAAAGCATACCGTGTTAGTTGAAAAATTGTTGAAAAGCCGAGTTGACATATTCTTTGCCATTATCACATTGTAACGTTTTTATTTGGCGTTCAAATTGTGTTTCAATTTGTTTATGAAATTGATAAAAATATATGGAGTGGGCTCGTGACTTTTTAGATATGGGAAAAGTCCAAAAAAATCAGTGAGATCATCTAAAAATAAAATATAATCTCAGTGACCCTTTGAACATAATATGGGTAAGGTCCATACATCACTATGAATAATGTCAAAGTTTTAAACATAAGATTATTAGAAGTAGCAAACGGTTTACAAATACTTTTACCAAACAGACCAGATTAACAAACATGTTTATTAAATTTGCCAAAATCAATAGAACTAGAATTTTTCAAGGAATACCATAAAAGTTGATGACCAAGACGTTCATGCTAACGTTAAAGATGAAATAGTTGCAAAAGTGGATGGTGTGGTGGTGTTCCGGATCCAAGCATGAGAGGATATGCATCACCGTTGTTGTTGCACTGGAGGATAGTGGATCCAGGTCTTGTAATTCTTCACAAGAAAACCAAATCGGTCAAACTCAACAAAGTTGGAGTTTTCGGTAGTGAACCGACGTACCGAAATTAAGTTTTTGATTAATTTAGGAGCATATAATATGTGTTTTAAGATAAATAGTGGAAAGGGTGAGAGTGTTTGTGTGGCTTGTCTAACAACAAATGGTAGATCCATTTCCAACGACAATGTTTTGATTCATGCAATTATTAAAATAAGATCGGAAGTTACCTTGAGTGCTGGTCATGTTGCTAGTAGCACCCACTTCCATGTATAAAGTCTTGTCTCGTTGATTGAGGGACATGGTGTAAAGAGCCTCCTTAATGTCGATTGGGGTGTTGGTAGTGTTGTAGGCCTGATTTGGACACGGGCCAAGAAGCCAATTACTAGTGTTACTATTAGGCCTTGGGCTTGTTGTTGGATAAGGGCAAGGTGAAGCCTGCGATTGCTGCCAATTCATTTGAGGGGCCTAGGCCTTATTAGGAGCCCTTAAGGAGGCCATTGTTGTTGCTTGTTAGGCTAGTGGGACCAATGATTGTTGTTTGAAAAACTCGTGCAACCCCCAATGAGTTTTGACCACGACCCCTCCCCCATGAGCGTCCCTTTCTGCGGGTCGGATGCCTCGTCTTGGCACTACTCGTTATTCGGGGGTGGTTGCACTTGTGATGAGGATTGATTAGTGGTGATATTAAGACCGGTACCTACGGACTGTGAAGCATGTAGAGCTTGTTCGGCCTTTCGGGTTTCGACCATGATGAGTTTGGGTCTAGCATCATAAAAACTCGTAAGGGTTCCTATTGTTGCAAAATTATGGTGATACCTTCATATTGTTCGTTGAGACTGGAGATGAGTTGAAGAACCAAATGATCATTGTTAACCGGGTTGCCGACTTTAGCAAGTTAGTCAGCAAGTACATTAAGGGCTTGACAATATGTTGAGATATTAGGAAAGCCGTCGAGTCAGGTATTGGAGAATTTTGGAGAAGATGAATGACACGAGAACTTTTATTATCTTGGAAAATGTTCTCAAGGGTGGCCGTTGCTTCATGAGCAGTGGTGTTCGGCTTGAGGATAGTATGAAGGAGATCATTCAAAATAGTGCTATAATTCCATTGAAGTACAATGACTTTGAGACAATGTCATGAGTCTTTAACGGGTTTTGTGTGCTTGTCTTTGTCGATCTCTTTGGAGGAAGAGATAGTAACAACAGGTTTAGTAGAAAGATGGTCAATAACTAGAAACGCAGGGCAGTGAATTTTAAAGAGTTCACACCATGATGAGTACTAACCGGTTTCTATCTCTAAGGTGACGGATGAAGCTTTTTATGTTCGAAATGGTAAGTAGGGTGGATCTTGGGGTCCATGATTAGATCTAGGTGATAAAAGGTGGCAGAAAATTGAGGGCATTGATTGAGGAGTAGCAACGAGGTCGTGTAAGAAGAATAAGGGGTTGTAGGTGGTTGTGGCTAGGGTTTTTGGTCTATGGTACCATGAAAGAAAGTACAACAATATTAGGATCGATAACCTCAGGCCGTTTTCTATTCCAATATATATCAAAATAAAGTCTCCTATATTTGGGAGATCTACAAGCGACTCCCATAATACATGGGATGAGAATATTTACGCTAGTTACAAATATTATATACATATTATTATTAGAGTTAACCGTCTATACTTTTGTTGTTGGCAAGTGAGAACATTCAAAAAGGGTTACGAGATATAAAAAGACACACAGTGTTTGTGCATGTATAAGTACAAAATACATGTATGACATGCAAATACTAAAACCCGAAACGGACACCAATGTCAATGACGTAAATTAGGAACAAAAGATACGTCTTAGTGCATACATATATTAAAAAAATATTTTATTACTTACGCTCTTATTAATCAGGTGATCAACTTCTTTGATTGTTCAGTGGTACATACTTGAAGATCTCATCTAGCTATACTTTTAGAATAAACATGTGATCAACTTCTATTTATTATGCGGTGGCATATACCTAAAGCTCCAATCAAGTGATCTCAAAAGACCATGAGGATCGATAAGTTTTACACAAGTGTGTGGTCCACTAGTTTCATCTTTAAGTAACCGTAATTTGATAAACAATCACCGTATGTAGGTTAAAAGAATAATGCGTGGATTTAAGAGGACAAACGTATCGGCAATCGCTCTTTGGTGATAACTATCATGAAGAAAGTTGAAGAGTGCCTAGTCTTTTCAAGTTGGTATAATCTCGTAACATACCCCTTTTCTATTTCAATGGTTGGAAGTTGTTGAAAACTCAATCACATTTTAATTTGTGTTCAGTTGTTTTTTAAGTTTGCCATATCATATCAACTAGGTCTTAAAGTGTTTTAGATATTTATTTTGTTGCATTTTATAGTTTAATATAGTTTTATCTATACTTTGAAAATGTTTAATTAAAATTCAAAGTGATGTTTGTGATTGTGTACACGTTACTTACACTATTTGTTGCAACGAAGACTGGACATCAATTAAGGAAGATACCAAACCAAAGAATATGCTTCCTCAAGTTTGAAGAAGATATCAAGTCAGGAATCCCCCTCCTACGTCTTCTGACTCACTCAAGAATAAGTGAGACGAATAAGTCTGATCCTGCTTGTCAAAGATGATGCATACGAAAAGGGGAAGATTGTGAGATAAGAGTACTTAAGGAGCAACATGACAGAGATTATCTTCAAAAAAGTATGTTTGGAAAGCATCAGCCTAGGGGTTGTTGAGTCTTATAATTGACACTGAAGCTTGCTAAAATAAAGATTAAAGTATGCATGGATTGACAATTTTGAAGATGATACAAGATATGATAACATTAGCCTAAGGTGGAGATTAATGGGTCTAAAAGGTATAGTCTAATGTTATCAACAAAGTCGAAATCAACAAATTCAAAGCCGAATAAGTCGATGTCAACATGCAAGGTAACATGAGATGTTCAAACGAAGGTGTGACAACCAACAACATTAGATAAACACACGTGCAAACCATAAAACTTGATTACATTGATACATTCTTGAGAGACTTAATATTGGGTAATTAGGTCATCATGTTCATAGAAAATTCCAAATTGTCAGTGTCATGCATTACTAATCCTCGGGTGATTACAGGGTCACACATTAATTTGTCTAGCACACATGAACGTTGGTGAAAATAGTCTAAATGCTTGGGGATCATTCCAATGTGTTACTATAAGTGTTATAAAGTAAATATACTTATAAAGGCATAATTGGTATTATTTCCGAATTTTAACTCATATTAGTAATTAGAAATTGTTATACGACACTAATACGCTTAAAATATATCAAACTATGTATTATTTTTTGGAGAAAGTATCTTAAAACAACATGATTAACATATATCAAACTGTGATTTTCACCAATCTTGCAAGAAACATCATGGGTCAAAAAATCTTCACCAAACCATCCCCCATGCTCTAAAAACGTCCACTCGCCCTAATGTTCCATACCTCAATGTTTTATTTGAAATCTCGTTCCCCACATATTGAAACTTCAAGATATTTCTATGATGTGTTATTATAGGACAACACCACCTCCCATTCCATCATTTTACACTCTCATTACCATCACTTTCTCTCTTTCTTTCTCTCAAGGATCGAATCACACAAATACATGCATACATGATTTTCAAGTTCCATCTACAAGAACCAAGATAGATCCGACAAGTTCCAAGTAATTCTATGCATCTTCCAAGCATACTCAAGCATCCTTCATCACTTTCTCTCATCCTTAACTTTTTTTAGTAAGAATCGCTAACCTTAGCTCTTACATGATCTAGTGTTATCTTGTATAGATTCACTCTTGAACTTGTAGTAGTGTGAATGTTTGTTAAAAATGAAAACTAACAACCTTTTATAACTTGGTTTTTACTAAAACATTAGATGGTATATTGTTTGTTAGTCAAAAGGTTTAACAAACCCATGTATGTTGGTGATTTGTGTGACAAGCGGCAAATAACCGGTAATTCCGTACAATCTAATCACCATTTTCATTACATAATCTCATGCATTTAATCGTAATTTAATTACGTAACTGAGTCGTACATCATACCACATGTGTTAGGACAAGTGAATCATGCTATAACATATTTTGGTTTCCGTCACGACGCGGAACAAATCAAGCTATGTCCTAAAAGTGTTGGTAGAAAGTGTTGGGCGCACTATTCAAGGTTGCACTATTCATGTCAGTAAAACTGCTGAAACGAAACAGAATGATTAATAACGGCATACGAATGACATAAATGAGTCCATATATACATGAAAACACTAATGTGGGAACACATTTTGCAATAATACATAACTTTCCGGTTTAACGCTTAAACTTCAAAATTGTCTGTTTCGACTAAAAATGTAACAATTTCAATTCGTCCGCAACACTAATTCGGCATTTCCGGGACTCCAGAATTATAACAGAACAACAACAAGCACCTTAAAACAATATGAGGATATCAAAAAATGCATAAAAGACATCGTTTTCAGTATTATGACAAGGAGTGCACAACTTGACCGGAAAACGACCGATGTCAAACCGACAAAGATTTCAATACCTGATAGCCTCATATATCAATTTAGAGAGCTAGTAAAACTTTATTTGGGATCCGTAACCCCTTCATACATCTCATGGTTACGGAATTTCAACTTGCGGAATTGTCCGTTAGTATAATATAATGTGTCGTTGTCGAACAGTTAACGAAACGGAAAGCATTTCTACCACTTAAACTCAACATCTACTCGACTAGTGAACTAGTTAACCATATTTTGATGTCGGAAGCATCCTAAATAAATGCCATAGCACTTATGGTAAACAAAAACCAAAGCTTCCGATACTAAATAATAACTTTCGTATATCAACCGGTATCGCACCGATGAGCAAACTAGTGGTATTTTTACCATCCAAAACTAACACCAACTAGTCAATGGAACTAATTAATATTACTTAACATCCTAAACCCTAATTACTCCCTAATGATGCAAGGCCAACCCTAATTACTATACTTAAGTTAAACCCCTAAATATCTAATAAACTAACACATGTTACAAAAAAAATTTACACTTTACCCCCCTCCTTTTGCCATTTTCGGCCAACATAGAGGGCCCATAAGCCTTCCCTAGTTGCTAGATGCATGATGGATTAGATTGAGGAGGATGGTCTAAGTAGATTTATAAAGATCTTGAAAGATTATAAATCATCACCATTCTTTCTATCAACATTTTCACTTCAAAAATCAAAACAAGAACTCCTCTAGTCTCTCTCTTATTCTCGGCCCATCACAACCACCCTAACACCACCATACAACACCCTAAAACACCACATTATCCTTACTTTCAAGCCATTACAAGGCCATTTATGGAGCTAGCAAGGATAGAGAAGTATTAAAGCTTTCTTTGGAGCTTTCTCATCATCTTGATCTTCATTTTCTCACCACCATCTTAATCTTGGATCATCCCTAGCTTAAGAGCTAGTAGTAAGTTCACTTGTTTAAGACTTCAAGTTCTTATAATATGTAGATTTCAAAAGTACAAGTAAACTTCATCTTGAACAACTTGAAAGAAATCATCCAAAAACCCTAAAATATAACAAGAAATAACAAAATAAAATATGTGATTTATGATGATCATGTTGTTTATTTGTTGTAGTATTTTATAAGAGTGGTGATCTTACTATATTAAGCTTAAAAATGTGATTTAAACAAGTATATGTTTAAATCATGTAAGATCATCATCTTCAAGTTCATGAGCTTTATATATATGTGGTCTTGATGTTGTTCTTAAAAAGTATGATACATGATGAGACTTGAAACTTGGATCTTGAAAGCTAGTAAAGTTGATTTTTATATAAAACAAGTTATATAAAAATGGTTATAAAAGTTATCCATGAAAATCTTGGTGTTTTGATAATCTTAAAAGATATGGAATTTTTAGAGGCTTTAAAGTATAAAAATAGAGTAAATTGCTCAAAACATCCTTTATGTTTCCTCAAACTTGAAGGTTTCAGCCTTAATGTTTAAAAGTTGCTAAAAACAGCCTTTAAGTTTATTTTTGTTGCGGGTTCAATCCTTTACAGCTAACCACGTTATTTTCTTCAGTTAAGTTCCCTCACATGCATAACATGTGAGGGTATATTCGTCATTTTGGTTGATCTTCCACCCACTTCAATTATAAAAAAAAGAATATTTAAGTTTTAACCTAGTTTAAACAAAGTTTGGTAAAACGTACGTGACTACAGAGGAGCACGATTACCGTTTAATAGTGTTTAAGTCTAACTTGCGGCGTCCTAAGCGTCACCAGTTGCTGGATCCGACTACTGAACACGGTGTTACGAAGTTCTCTGATTTGACGGCATCGGAGTTCCGTGAGAGGTATCTAGGGTTGAAGAGTCGTTTGTCGTTTCCGTCTGATGCGAATAAGGCGCCGATTCTTCCAACTGATATAATCCTGAAGAGTTTGATTGGCATGATCAAAATCTGTGTTAATCTTTACAGCTTAGTGGGCTACCTTAACAAGATTCCTATCTTAATTCCGGGTTCGCCGGAATCCGGCAAAGTCGTCGGAGAAGAAGACCGGAAAAGAGGGTGTTTGGTTTTTAAAAGTTTGGTTTTATTACACATTAGTCCCTGCGGTTAGAATTTTTTTAAAATAGGTTAAACCTTAAATATTCTTTTTTCTTATAATTGACGTGGGTGGAAGATTAACCAAAATGACGAATATACCCTCACATGTTATGCATGTGAGGGAACTTAACTGAAGAAAATAACGTGGTTAGCTGTAAAGGATTGAACCCGCAACAAAAATAAAGTTAAAGGCTGTTTTTAGCAACTTTTAAACATTAAGGCTGGAACCTGCAAGTTTGAGGAAACATAAAGGATGTTTGTGCACTTTACTCATAAAAATATATGTATAAAAGCTCATGAAATATTGAAGAAAAGTTATATGCATACTACTTGAAAAATGAGTTTTATTAAGCTTGATGAATTAGCGATGATCTGGGAAATTGAAAGTGGTTTAAATATGTTTTTGAAACGTGGAAAATGCCATAGTTTAGGGGAAACTATGACAAAATTTTCTAAAAGTCTAATCGCGATTAAAGTGTAATTAATGGGGTGATTAACGGGGCTAAACACGATTAGTAACCTAAACCATCATTAAGGAAGTTTTAATGATAAGAGTTAAACCCTAACCTTCTAAGGATTTAATAAATACTTATATATATTTTTACAAGTTAAAAATGAGAATTATTTAATACATATATATTTTTGGGAATAAAAATATATGTATATACTTTGTTACCATCATAAGTGGATGTGTAGAATACATGTGTATGCATCTAGAAGTCCTAGGGTATACAATACAAAATACCTAACTAATACAACACACCAAATACTTGTAAGTTACCAAGTATAAATTACATGAATGCATACACCTTTACACAATTCTTAAACAAATAATCGGACGAGCGGACTATTCGGACAATGGTCAAATTCATACAATACACCGTTTCACCGTCGATCAACGAACATATCGCCATCATGAAGAGTTACTACGACACTTGGGCGACTTTTGACACGGAAATATATATATTAAATGACTACGACGACACATCTAAAAATAATAGATTTGTAGACGCCTAACGAATATATGTTACCGATAACCAAAATCCGGAAACTTGACATATATAGAAGTTTCCAAGAGATTTTATATCAGTATAATAGAATACTTACAAACTACAACATTGATGGAAATTATCAAAATGCAAGAATATATACTTATGGATCTGGGTAATTAATTTTTGGGCTAGGCCCATTTCACTAATACATGGGCTAGACCCAATCACATAAACACATCCAATCACATAATTTCCTGGGCTAGACCCAATCACATAAACACATGGGCTAGGCCCAATCATATAATTTCCTGGGCTAGGCCCAATCGCATAATCTCATGGGCTAGGCCCAATCGCCTAATCTCATGGGCTAGGCCCAATGACATAATCTCAGGGGCTAGGCCCAATCACATAAAGACATGGGCTAGGCCCAATGACATATATGACATGGGCAAGGCCCAATGACACACGTGCAAGGCACGAGGACATGTGAAGGGCAAGTCCCATTCACATATGATCTAATAACGTATATTTGTGAAATATATGTATATAAATAATAATCGAACAAACGAACTGTCAACACTATAATAACATTAAAGTTGTTCTAATATGATAAATAAATACACAACAAGAATTCAAGATGAACAACTTGTACGAGGTCCAACGAGACCTAGGTGTCTAATGAAGTTAATCACATGTAGGTTACACACGTGTACAGACACTCGAATTCCAATAAGTACGACTTACGGAACGCAAAACAGTGAGTTCATGTCCCTCCTTTCAATTATTTCAAAGTTTTGTTTTTAAAACCATCGAGGGGGAATACAAGTCATAAAAGACGGTATGTTAGCTATGGGTTTAGACGATAACACGATCAAATGTGCGTAAGTAGGATGATGACAGTAGTAACCATTAATCACTTAGTGACCAAGGTGCAAAAGGTATAGATCTATTGAGTTTGAGGCGTGCTCCACTCCTGTTTGATAAACCCTTAGGAGTTCTTTTGTGATCCCAATGATGTTAAAATTGTCTTGGTTTGGTTGCTTACATATGGTACATATGTCAGGGTGCTCGCGACATACTAAAGATTCTTAAACTCCATGAATGCTAATAACATACTCAGATTTCATTACTGGATTACAAACATGACATTTTATAAGAAACAATAACTACATGAACTCGCCAACTTTGTTGACTTTTAAAATTACATGTATTTCCGGACGCAAAACTTGAGCCGGTGAAACACTTCAGGAAATGGGAATGACATGACAACGAATGCCACCTTTTGGAGGATGTGCCTCTTATATCCCAACCTCGTATGTGTATATAGGAGTCAAAACCTCAACATGCTTTGATGATGAAAACAATCTTTTGTAATGGAGTAATGTAACTTGAACTAGATTTTGATGACAATGTAAAACTGTTTGGAAATTTATGATTTCACTTTTGGAAACTTGTAAACATTGGCTGCAAACTAATATAAGTATGGCATCGTTGTTGATTTACACTTGTTTACACGATTAGATGCAATGATTACCTCATAGTCACACGATTGCGATTTCGCTATGACCAGGGTGTGATAATTTGTGTGATATTTCTAGGAAAAATTGATGTAGAAGCTAGATGTGTGCATAAACTTGGTAGGTATGTTACTTGCGTAACAAAGGACATCATGAACATTCTTGGACCATGTGGTTTTGGACTATGTATAAGTGTTTTAGTAAAAAAAAAAAAAGTATGTTTTGCATAACAGGTTTTAATGACAAAAATGGGATATTGTTGATGTTTGGGAAAATTTGTAATAAAATAATAACATTGAATGTTTTTTTTGGGAATGTGATATCTAAAAACCCTAGGTGGTTTTGGGGAAAAATATATGTTTTGAAACCCTTGGGAATTTCGGAAGATAGCTAGTATATTGTATATGAAAACTTTGTTATATACGTATTTTTGTGACAAAAATGGATAATTTTAAGATATGGAATTTCTATGAAGCATTTAGTGTGTGTATTGAAACTTTTGAAAGTTTAAAAAATATACAAGTTTTAATTAGTGGAAACTATGTGCTAGTTATGTGTGTAACGGATGTATATGCTAATCGTAAAATGAAAACCGACACACAAATTAAATATGGTATTTATTTGTTACTATCTTGTATAAAATTATATATTATTATTATTACAAAGATACGTGACATACTTGGAAGTATTTGAACTAAAGATAAATATGTGATACGTCACACCCGGTAGTAGCGGAAGCACGAGCGGTAGTTATTCCATCCAATCAAGTAAACCATTACATGTTTCTTCAAAAGAAAAAACAACTAAAGAAAGTAATTTATATTAATTGAAATTAAAATATAAGTTTACAAAACCAAGTTCTTAAAAATAAGTAAGACTTTGCATTCCATATTTCGCACAAAGGCGCAACATGTGAACCAAAGTCCATCAAAAGTAGATGACATCTTATGCTTGACTTTTTGACACCATGAAATTTTTTTTCGAATGCTGCCCACTAGTTACCTGAAATACATATTAAGTTTGAAAAAAGTTAATAAAAGTTGGTGAATTCATGTTTTTAGTTTTGAATCAAATGAATCTTTAAAACATTTGAAATATTGTAATGAAAACCCGATATGTAAAGCGTCAATGAAGCTTGAAAGATCATTAATGTTTTGCAAGGACATTAATATACATGCCGACATAGGTAGTAACCAAGCCTAACGAATTTGTATGCATGCTTTCTTAGGATGCAAAAGCACTCTAACGATCTGTATTGTTTGCCGTTTAGAGTCGAGCTCGTTACACTCCATAGATCTATTCTTTTCGCTCCTCGGTTTACTTGTTAATTAATAGTTACCCGCATCCTATGCGAACATGATCTAAAATATTTTCATTCCCTAGCTTAACCATATCATATGTAACATATATCCATCCCCGAGAGTTTAAAACTGAAATCGTTTAAAGAAAAGGGGAAACGTGAACTCACAGATTTGCGATCCGTGCAAATCTCTAGATAATTTCTTAACCTGTGCTCGTGACGTAACCTACAAGTGTTCTAATCTTGTTAGACACTTACGCCTACGTTTTGTTTTTTACAAGTCATTGATCTTAAAATGAATTAGACTTGTAATTGTTTTGAATCTTTGTTTATATATATATATATATGTATATATATATATATATATATATATATATGTATATATATATATATTTGTATTCTTTATTTTGATTGGGCCTAGCCCATATGATAGAATAATGGGTCTATCTCATATTTATATGTGGGCCTAGCCAAATTGAATTGTATAAGAGGGCTTAGTCCATTTGAAATATGTAAACGGGCCTAGCCCAATTTAAAATGGATGGGTCTAGCCCAAATTAAAGTTTACTTATACACTTATTTATAACTTTGTATTTTTACTAAGTGTTCGGAATGTACGTTTCGTACGTGTAAGTATATTCGTATACTTATATATTTTTACTTAGTAACTCATTTTACTTTCGGGAATATATATGTTCTTAAAAATATTCTATATTTTTAAGACTAGCTAATATATGTGTCAAAGCTAAGTTTAGTTTTGTCCGATCCACTTGCAATTAGAATTCCCGGGTTTAGTATTTTACTTCTAAATTCATAAAGTTTTAATTCCATGAACCTATTTTCAGGGCTATTGAATTGTTGCGTAAATTATCAGGTGCACCAAATAATTATGCAAAACGTATAGTTGAAAAATGGATGAGTAGTTAACTTAAAAAATGAAATTGATGGGAAATAGTGCCACATGTCAGGCTTTGGGATACTTATTAGAGTTAACTTAATTTTTTTTACTGAAAGTATCGATTTTGGACGTTGCAGGTTTGACATTGATGGACATTGCAGGTTTGATTACTCATTTATTTGATTTCTTGAAAAAGTTAGCAGCCAAAATCGAATATATAACTTTTTTTAGTCAAAATTAAATACTTGAATTGTATAAATCTATGATTTATTATTAGACCAAGTTATTATTAGGTGATAATGTAGGGTATTGAAATGTAATATGGTCTCGTATGTATGGACCATAAATTATCGAATCGGGGGTCTCATTATAAGCAGCATCTCTATTTTTAAAGGGTAAAGGTAAGGTTGTCTATATTATACTCTACTCAAACCATACCTTAACTTTGCTATTGATGATATTTATTGAGTATGATGATGATATATGGACCGCAAATACCAGACCACAATATTTGTGACCCTGATTACATCACATGGTTACGCTCTAATATAATTACAATTCTTGGTTTATTTACATCACATGGTTAAGCTCTAATATAATTAGAATCCTTGGTATATTTAGTATTTGGGTTTTTTGTATTGCTTCAATTCTATTAAGTTATTAACTTAGTTGATTCAGTTTGTCTTAGGTAGGCCGGAGCACTCCATAGGTAGGCGTCCGAGGTTCGAAGCCGTGTCAGAACACCGCCACCACCTATGCGGGTATGGCAGGCTGGTTCTGCTAGCTAGCATCACCACCGTTCCACTCACCGTATTGACTGTTTACACTTTATAAAAAATAAATCAAATTCAAATAATTAATGACCTTTCTCTATTTAACCAACCCATTCCATTATTTTAATCTACCACATCCACCACATAAACTCTCTAAATTTTATATTTCCATCTACCATAATCTCTCTCACTTTTATATTCTCATCTACAAAAATCTCATCTCAAAATGTCAACCAACTTGTGGACCGAAGAGGAAAACATCGCGTTGGCTATGTCTTATATCGCAACGCATCACGAATGCTTGCCCAGTACTAGAAGGCTTCTTTTCGGAACCAGGTGTTCCAACAATTATGTATCCACGTTGATGAGATCACCCGGACCGTGGATCAACTAAACTCACGTTTCTCGTTTATCTGTTTCAAATGTTCAAGATTTCATGGACGGTTCATGAATGTGGAAAATCACCATAACAAGCTCTCCAAAATCGGAAGTTACTTAAATGGCCCTTGTGGACTATAAACATGCCTACGACGAGGACTTTGAGCATGTTTCGCCGTGGCAAATTATTAAGATTTATGTTTCATTTTTATGTAACTTTTAGGTTTGTGTATTATTTTTATGTAATATTTGAAGTATTATGTTTTATTAATGCAAGGTTTTAAGTTTTATGTTCTATTTTGTGAGACCCCCAAATTACCACCCGCGGGTTTTACAGCGAGGCGTGTGACGTACCAGGATCCAGCCACTAATCATGTCGAACTACTAGTAAATAACATAAAACACAATCATCGAGTCCAACACGCATAGTGTAATTCCAATTAAACGTTTCATACAAAGTACTTGTTCAGCGAAAGCATAAATAATTGTTCAGACAATAGAAACCATTTTCTTTGTTCAAAACGTAAACGTAACATTAAGCGTTTCATCAAGCAATACAACCCATGGCAGCTCCCGCTCCTCAGACTGCAAGTTCTAAATCAACCACGTATCTAACGACCTGCAAGCATGCAGAAAAGTGTATCAGCGATAAAGCCAGCGTGTTCACAGTTTTGTTTAACGTAAAACAGGTAAGTGTTTAGTGTAAAGACATGTTACGAATAATAAACTCGGTACCAAATGACTGTTAAGTTTGATGTGCCCTCATCAATGTCTATCAGCATTGATCAAAGTGTTTAAGGTCCTTAGTTCATGCCCGGCTCCCAGCACGGTGTGAGGTTTGTCAAACCTAATAGCGTTATCAACTAATACCCCGTTGTCTCCTAGGCAACTAGCTCGGTAGTAAGTAGGGACTTTCATGATAGAGTTCGAGTTTATTAACTAACATCGAATTTAAACTATAACATATAAAAGTATTCCTCCCAGGAATATAAGTTTGTCCCCCAAGGATGCATGCTTGTGAAAGAGTAGTGAACTCACCTTAGTTGCTCGGCAAGTGTTAGCGTGCCTTTACGCGTTAAGTAAGTGTTAGGTCCGTTACATGCGACCTAATGTACAATAGATGTAAGTATGTATATACCCTAAGTGTCCAAACAACCAGTGTTTATGTGATCAGGTTAACGTGTTTTATCATACGGTGACATACAGTGGATTCTCTAGTTGGTGAGATGAAATGTAATTATGAGAAACACGGATATAATCATGTTGATAAATCGGATATAAAGTTTACTAATAAACACGGACTTATACATACGTATACTCGGAACCAATATTAAGAACCCAAAACCACTTCACAAATTCAGATTAAACATGTATCCATTCAAACTCGGAACTACATATATCAACATGGTTCTATGCATAAACTCGGAACTACATATATCAACATGGATCTATGCATAAACTCGGAACTACAAACATGGTTCTATGCATAAACTCGGAAGTCATAAACATTACAAATAAACTTGGAAATCATAAACATCCCTACTAAAACTCGGACCATGTGATATATCAACATGGTTCTATGCATAAACTCGGAAGTCATAAACATTACAAATAAACTCGGAAATCATAAACATCCCTACTAAAACTCGGACCATGTACAACACATAAGATTCTTATACCCCTGTTAAACTCGAAACACACCATTCCCTAAACCCGAACCCTGCTTTGTTCGACAATAAATCCGGACCCCAAACTTCCACTTGTTAAGTTCGGACAAGGCTCATACATCACATAAACTCGGACATCTTCTTAAACAAAAAGTCTGGACATCATGTTAAACTCGGATCCTAAGTTCCAGAAACTCAAACTTTGTGACTTCACAAAGTCGAATCATTTATAAACGCGCAGTAACAAAAATACAATTAGAAATCACAATAGTTCCTCAATGAAATAATTTCAATTCTACGGCCAAAACCCTAATCTCAACAATGTTACCAAACAAATCAGCAATTTAGCATTTCTAACATGTTCATAGCATCACTAATCATCAAACAGCAGTTTGCCTATCCATACAATCTAACAGTAGGTCTATATTCGTCAATAACAATTAGTTACACACAAATCAATTGTTTGGATCATCTAGGGTTTGCATGAAATCTAGAGAACAAGAATCACAACCTGAAACATAAACATTTACCTTAGATTGATAAAGAGATTGTTCTAGAAAAGTTGGAGAGATCGAGATTGTTGATTGTGTGTGAAACATGTGCAGCCAGTTGATCAGGGAATGATTTGAGAAACATAAACTACCGTACTAAGATTATGGGAGGTTTAGGGTTATGCAGGAGTTTATTAAAGTTTTACAAATACTCTAAACACCCCCTAACTATAAAACTTACACACAAGTAGCACATAATATCATACAATTCACAGTAAAGCACATAATTCACGCATTTGTCATGCAACGCATAAGTTTCATTTAAACCGCCCGTTTATAATTATTACTCGTGTTAGTCACCAACGTTCGAGAATTAACTTGTGTGTGTTCCGGTAATTCCCTGAATTACCAAAGTAGACTCATTTAACTAACCCTAGTTAAATGAAGTGCTATAAATATACGTCTAAATTAACTGTGGTTAGATTAAAGTATTAACCTGAAATTGCGGGTTGTCACATATTTGACCTTTTAAATTAAAAGAGATGTTGGATTTAAATAACCCCAACTTTCACCAATTGGTCGATAGCACTCCCAACTTTCGATTGTACACTAGCACTCCCAACTTTCAACTTATTAGCCGATAACACCCCCTAACTAACTGACCCAGTTAGTTTTTGCTGATGTGACATCTGATGTGACCTTTTTTTGCTGACGTGGCATATGACGTGGCAATTAATGTGGCATTTTATGATGTGGCAGCTGACATAGCATTTTTGATGACGTGACAGCTTATATGGCAGGTGGCATGGCAATTTTATGACGTGGAAGTTGATATCAACTAACTGGGTTAGGGTTCAGTTAGTTAAGAAGTGTTATCGGCCAATAAGTTGAAAGTTGGGAGTGTTGATGTACAAATCTAAAGTTGGGAGCATTATCGGCCAACTGCAGAAAGTTCGGGTTATTTAAATCTAATATCCCAATTAAAAAAAATTGTTTATGGCATGTATAGACTCCACCAATGTTTACTAGTTAGTGAGTACTTTAAACTTAATTTGACCCGACAGGTGAAAGTTAGTCGGGGCTAGGGTTCAAACCCGGATGCCCTTTATGTCCCCAAGATTTTGATATCAGAATTGCATGTTATTCTTTGAAGCTAATCACTAAAATCGTATAGTTACCGAGTTGCATTGTTTTTAGTTTGCTAGCTATTCTTATATTTTCTATCAATTTGTCGGCTGTTTATTTTAGTAATCATAGTAATAAAATGCAGTTTATACATAGGGTTTGAGTGTCCATTAGATAAGATTCAAAGTGGAGTTTGCATTAAATATGTTTATGTGAAATAAATGTTTTTAAAATGATTTAATAATGTAACAAAATGATAAGATAGAAATAATGGAATGCAAGTTTATGTGAGCAAAAGCAGTTACTAATTGATCAAACCCTCACTGTAATGCAACGTATAATCCAAACGGGTTAAAAATATGATTTAAAAGCTATTGGGATAGTTATACCTGTACAGAGCAAGGGACTAGCATCAATCAATGGGGACACTATAAGGAATCAAATTGTGCGACTGTTCACGTCGTAAACTTGTACACAATCTTATATGTTTTCGATTTGTTAAACTAAAAAATGGTTTGTTTTATATAAGAAAAGCTTAAGTGTAACTGCAATGTCCAAAGTATTCGCAATGAGCCAATGTTCTCAAGCGGCCAAAAGTAAGGCCTTTTGCGTGATCTGGGAATATGTTCTTGATGCATCTCTAGGGCAATGATTCAAGAAATGTGTTTGGGTTTCCTTTTTTGGTGTCCATATGGGAGTTTGTAACATCTTGTAGGACATTGTCTCTGAATTTGGTTTCCCCAACAAGTTTTAGACAGAAAGTTTATGTAAATATTAAGATTAGAGCTTAAACATCATTTTTAATAAATCCTTAATGTTAACTAAAGGTTGTTAAAGTTTTCTCAAGGCTTCATCTTCAGGTTCATGATCAAACCTTGAAAGACAACACGAAACTCATTGAGGGCAAAGGATTTTCTCTTAAAGAGTTGAAGGTGATACATCTAAGTGGTTAAAATAGTATATTTAAGTACCAATTTTAGGTTTAGTGGGAGATTAGCAGTACAATAGCAGGGGAGGTTTACAGGACATTGATTGCATATCACATACCTAAATTGTCATTCTAATTACACACAATGTCATAGAGGTGGTCATGTTGTGCTTCCGTACTCAAGAAACCTAACACATAAGTTTAAGCTATAGAAATTTCCACTTGCCCTTACTAATTGATGACAAGGGCCCCTAATTGAACTCCTGGTATGGGCTTCCACTTCCAAAACTAGCCAGACCATTATCGCTATATGCAAGCTGGGCCTTGACTAACGAAGAAACCAATACTGTGGACTAAGTAGAGGATCTGAAAGAAAGTATGGTTCTTGTGGCAGGTAACTATTCTGGTAAGAATGACAGGTGACAGGACCCTTCAATGGCATTTATTGTGCGAAGTGGAAAGCAAGACCTAGGCGGTGAGATTACTTGGAGAAGGTGACCATCATTTAATGAGAAGATCTCATTAGATCCTAGACAGGAGGCAAGAGACTAGTCTGTACCTGAACATTCCTTTTGTTTAAAGGATTGTCCACACGATGACTAACGAAGAAACCAATACTGTGGACTAAGTAGAGGATCTGAAAGAAAGTATGGTTCTTGTGGCAGGTAACTGTTCTGGTAAGAATGACAGGTGATAGGCACCTTCAATGGCATTTATTGTGCGAAGAGGAAAGCAAGACCTAGGCGGTGAGATTACTTGGAGAAGGTGACCATCATTTAATGAGAAGATCTCATTAGATCCTAGACAGGAGGCAAGAGACTAGTCTGTACCTGAACATTCCTTTTGTCTAAAGGATTGTCCACACGATCTCAATAACGATGGTCTCGCCTGATAAGTGCATGCCTGAATATGCTTGCAAGAAATTCACACCATTTATTCCGATTGATTTCATCGTGTTGGAAACTCTATTTGTTATTCGGCAAGTTTTCTTATTTTCACGCCATGGCAAGGCTAACTGTGTTCGTTTTTGTAGTGAACTCGAAGGTGAAACTTGGACGTAGACGAATCTCCACAACTGGCCCATAACAAGCCCTCTAGGGATTTGACATTGGCGCCATCCATGGGACCTTTGTTGACAAAGGTCTCTAGATAAGAACACCCACGTCCAAGAAACTCACTAGAAATGATCTTACGAGATGGCAACAACCCCATCACCCTTTTCTACCGGAGAAAAGCGTCAAAGCCTACTCAGACAGCCAAAAAACAAGATTCGGTGGAAGTTATCACTGATGAGTTCGAAACATTACGGTGCCAGAATCCCCTCACATGAAGAAGGCAGATATAACACATGCGTTCGTGTCGAAACACAAAGAAAAGCTACAGAAACAACTTGAGGAACTCAAAACAATGGAGAAGTTGGAAGACCTCCAATCAAGGCTCAACTTTGATACACCTCAAAAGGAAGGTACTACTTCCTCTCATGACGGAAAAGGCAACCCAGATCCCCTGGTCACTTTCATGACTATGTTCAAACATATGACACCCGAAGAAATAGCCACCATGATGAAAGGAGAGAAAGGTGACCAAGATAAAAAAAGAACCAAGAAATAGCGAGAACCATGGTGGTGATGCGCTGGATAGACCTTATCTACCAAAGGATTTGGTAGAAATCTTGAAATTTACTAAGCGAATAACCTAGGCACCAGTACCTCCCAAGCTGAAACCCCCTAGTAACGTGGACATGTATGATGGGACTAAGGACCCCGAGGATCACCTGCATGCCTTTAGAGGAGTCGGTCAAGTGGGCAGATGGTACATGCCCACTTGTGTTGATACAGTTTTGTGTCTGTCGCTTGTTCTTAATTACAGTTATCATTGTACGGTCTTTGCTCAAGTGTCTGTATAGGTTTGGTCATGTCGAATAGATCGAGATATTCTTCTATCTTGATCTAGTATGACATCTTAGCTTGTCAGTGTTAATCAGTTGCATGTGTGCGTACTGATGAATCTTGGAAATGACATGTCTACACACGTTCTCCAGAAAAATGGATTCTGTGCGAGTTAGAGTTTCGTACGAATCACATGATTCGTACAAATATTTGAGTAACTAATGTGTTACTTGTTTCGTACGAAATAAGCATTTCGTACGAAACAGTGTCTCGTGCCAAATCTCTGGAATGTGTCTCGTGTGAATTAGTGTGATATGTATGTCTAGAGTCGTGTGTCGTACGAATCTAGACATACACTATATAAACAGACATGTACCTCTTTGTTGGTGTTGCTTGAGATCTAGTTGACTCGCGCGTGAGGACTAGCTAGCTCACCAGACTGACCAAAGAGATTGTTATCTCTGAAGACGAAGACACAAGAACACGCAAGTTTATTTGAGTCATACGAGCATTGTGTGTATATGTTTGTACTTGTTCTCAATCTTTAATCAAGATAGTGAATCTTTGGTTACCACGTGTTCTTTACTTTGCTTTGGTTGCATGCACACTTGGATTCCGCACTTGTGTGTGTGTCTTATGAACAAGGAACTGGTTTAACACCATCCGCAGGTGGACCTACAAGTGGTATCAGAACTTTGGATCTTTCCTTGTTCAAAACCCGGCTTAGTTGTGTCTGAGCTAGTTTGAAGATTTCTGAAGTGTTCTTGAGCCTCCAACAGAAAATTTAAGTTTTGGATAGATAACTAACTTAAAACTTGGATAAAATCTGCTGCATGCAGAAAATTTTGTGGTAAAATTTTTCTGAAGAACACCCTTGAAGAAGAAATATGCAAAAATTTGAATCTGATTAGTTTTAGTAGGGTTGACATTTTCTGTGTTGGATCTGGACTTGGACTATTGACTGATTAAAAATCTGTGTTTTAACTAAAAGTGGGTAAGACAACAGGTAATTTCGAAAAAGCAGGTCTACACAAGAAAGGAAATTTCTCACCAAACCATTTCTGAAAAGATTCATCTGAAAAACACTGAACAAAACAGTTTGTGCGATTGAAAAGTTTAATGCGAAACATTTGATTCGCACGAAAACACCTTGTCTCGCACAAAACAACTGTTTCGCACGAAACTGTGTGGTTCGTACGAAATAGGGTGTTATCCGCACGAAATTAGTTTCGTACGAATAACTTTGGTTGTTGTTTGTTTTTCGTGTTTTTCAAAGCTTTGTGATTTTAAGAATTTATCATATTTTCAGATCTGTGAATTTAAAAGGTAATTATAATTGTGAAACTTTAAAACCTTTAAATTTTCATTAAACAAGAAAATATAATGAGTTCTAACCCGTGGGATTGGAGTTGTTCAAGCTCAAATCTGGATTCTTCGCAAAGCTCCGCAACATCATGGGTAAAATCTTTGATGCCACAACATACAACAATGATCTCTGCAAATCAACGGGCGTGTGTTGCGAATCAAAATCAAAGCATCCAAACTCTGTTAATGGGCGAAAGTGAAACATGGAGTAACAACCGTCCGCCCAAGCTAAATCATATGAACGATTATCCTTCCTGGAAAAATCGTTTTCATACATACGTTCTTGGACAGAACACAGAATTGTGGACGTGTTTCACTACCCCCTACAATGAAGCACTTGAAGAAGCTGGATCAAATCCAACCTCATTGGCCAATCTAGTCGAAAGTGACAAGAAAGCTTACGATCTAGAGAAAAAGGCATTTGCTATCCTCACACAAGCTCTACACAAAGACATTTATCATCAGTTTGTGTATTGTACTACAACGAAAAATTTGTAGGACACTTTGGAAGCAAGAGGTGAAGGTAACGCTGCTACCAGGAAGATTCGGCATGATCTGCTCAAGAAAGAGTTTGAAGGTTTCATGTTCATGGAGAACGAAACCTAGAATGATATGACCACTCGGTTTTATCATCTTCTCAGCGAGTTGTACTCATATAAAGTGTTAGAAACACCGCAAGAAATTGTGATGCGATTTGCTGATGCTTTACCTCCAAAATGGAGTCAATTTATTGATCTAGTAAAACATACAGGTGTTTTGGACTCATAAGTATTTATGAATTTGTGCAGAAACTGGAGAACAAGAATGAAAAAGAACTCCAGAAGGCACATCGAGTCTCTGCTCCACAAAACCCTGAGATGTACTTTGGAAGTATAAATGCAGGTACAAACTCAAGTCAGCAACCAAAGCTACAGACCGCGTTTGTGTCAAACGTGAACCCTTTCCTACCCTAACCAGTTCAATCAAGTCAGTCTACAAGTTCTAGTAATCAAGCCTATGGACAGCCAAGGGATTTAGCGCATAAAGCTCCACAGCAAGCTCTTCAACAAGCTTTCTATGGAAACAACAGTCAATCGGCAAATCCCAACACTGTCAAACTTGACACGTCAAATCTCTCCAAAATCAACGTAGAAGTTGCACAGGAACATGCAGAACTTCTAAACACCATGGTCAGTGCGTATTGTGGTTTAGTTGCAGGTTAAATAGGGAACATCAATTTGACGAACGAAGACTACGAACAAATTAACCGAGATGAGTTGGAGCTGATGGACATCAAGTGGGCATTTGCAAGCGCTATGAGAAGAGCGAAGGATTATATGAGAAGAACGGGTAGAACCAGTTTGGAAAGCAATAAAGATACCAAATACGGCTTTGACAAAACCGCCGTTACTTGCTTCAACTATGGAGAAAGAGGTCACTTCAAGCGGGAATGCACAAGACCCAGCAAGGAAGGAAATCACAACCCCTTTTGAAATCAGTCTCAACCATCCAGCATAGCACAACAATGAAAGAAGAATAGTAGCTGTTGGCAACTCCAACAACACCAATCAATCAGGATCTTCAAACACGCACAGAGCTATGGTAGTTAAATCTGATGAAGGATGTGATTGGTCAGTACAGTAGGGAACAGAGAACAACGGAAGAACTGCATGCTATGCAAGGATCGTGGATCAAAACAAGCATGATCATAGCATCAACACTCAAAATAATGATGATACATCTGGGGATGCTGGTAGTTCTGATGAATAATGTTCAAGTTCAGATGGTTATGGATCTGATTCCGATGTGAAGAAAGGAAGTGATGCTGAGGTTGAAGAGTTGCTGAGTGAAGCTGAGATGTTGAAGAGTGAAAAGGTAAGTATGACGAGGAATGTAGAAGCTGCGGAAAAAGAAACAGAGACACTCTCTACAGATGGTGCAGCTTTTCCTCATCACACTGCCTTTATGGCAAATGTTGAAGGTTCTTCAAAACAGGTAAATTCTGACCCTCCTACTGTTTGCAATGACTGTGTTGAGTTGAAAATAAAATATGAAATTGTCAACAATCATAATCAGAATTTAGTGGTTGAACTATCAAAATGCAAAGAGGCGAATTTGGCGCTAACTAGAAATGAAAATGAATTCAAATCTATAATAGAAACCCTTAAGAAAAGTGTTTCTGAATTGACAAAAACATTTTTGAATAAACAGACAGGAATTAATAGCTACATTAATCTCCTAGAAGAAACAAAGAAAGAGTTAGTCACAGCCAAATGCGAATATGATTCGATCAAACGCAAATTGGAAAGTTATTCTAACTCCCAATATGTGCTTGATCATATCATTGAAGTTCAAAAACTAAAGGGAGATGCTCAATGCATAGGGTATAATTCGTGTCCACCCCCAATGAAACACAACTATACCAAAATGCCTGATGAAGAGGAGATGCCTCGTTTTGAACCCTCTGTACCTTTGAATCCTTAGGAATTCGCAGCAGGGTTAGGGCTCAAACTAGGCAATTTCTCTCAAGAACCAAACAAGCCAGAAAGTTCATCATCTGATGAAGAAGAGGATGATACATCAGATGATGAATCAAGAAATGATGATCAGGATCAGCCTCTTGTTGAAAGGAAAACAGTAGAATTGTCTGCTACTCCTAGTACTCAATCTGTTGAGAATCAAGAGACTGTTCCAAGAAATCTGTGAAGACAAGTGTGTCTACACTAGAAATAGATAATGTGTTGTATACTTTGGTTGGAGATAAGAAAATTTATTCAAACAAAGATTTTCCAATTAAAAATGTAAATCTAATCTCTATAGATCAGGTTCTTGAAAAGTCAACAACCAAACCTTTAGAGAAGAAAAAGTCAACCAAATCACAACCATTATCCGCTTCAAAAGAAAAAGAATGGAAGCGAGTTGAAAAGCCCACAACTACTCAACCGAAGGTTGAAGCAAAAGGCTCTCGTTACCAGAAAAAGGCCAAAACTGTTAAATTTGTGAGTTCTAAAGGTACCAATAAAGTCGAAACTTTTTAAGGAAAATCTAATGTTGATTTTGTAAAGAAAGTTAAGATTTTGAAAAGAAATAGTCAAAACAATTAGACCCAACGCACTGATGGATGAAATGAAAATGAACCCAGTACCTCAGGATCCACAAGTTCAACTTCAGGCCGAGAAACACGATCTCCTAGTTTTGTTCAAAGGAGAAAATTTTTCAAATGTGGAGAATTTGGCCACATTATAAAGGATTGTCAAAATCCAGCCAAATCAAGATGTATAGAGAAAACCCCTCATGAACCAACTTGTAAACGTAAACCTGTTTCTCCGACTCAAGATAAACGAATCGTTAAGGATCAAAAAGAGAAACAAAAACGTAAACAAGTAAAAGCAGTTGAGAAAGCTTTAAAAGGTTTCATCGAAAAAGGATCAAAGATCTTCAAAGTCAGTAAAACCAGACACTATTAAAACTGTGAATAATAGTAAATCTGGTAATAAACAAGGATCTTGGAAACAGAAGACCGGAAATGGTTCAAAAGGAGTTTCTCAATTTGTTTAATCATCAAGAAATTGAGATTACATTTCTCGATGATAAGGGACGACCTAAGACCACTAAGGCTTGGGTCCCCATCTCAAACTAATCTTATTTGTGCAATGTGCAGGGTGTTCCAGGAGGAACTGTAAACAGTCATTGGATTGTTGACAGTGGAGCATCAAGGCACATGACGGGCGACTTGCGGCTCCTATATGATGTGAAAAGCATAAGGGGTGGTTATGTTGCTTTTGCTGGTGACAAAGGTGGATACATCACTGGAGAAGGAATGGTCTCCAATGGTGTTGTGAGCTTCAACAAGATCAATTATGTGCGGCAAATTGATCACAATCTTCTTAGCGTTTCTCAAATCTGTGACAAGAAGTTCACGGTACATTTTGATGATACCGGATGTTATGTGCTGAAGCCTGGATTCAAGATCCCCAAGGAATGGATTCTCCTGTCGGCTCCAAGAATTAATGATTTGTATATTCTTGATATGAGCCAAGCTATAACAACATCTGCACAAGTCACATGTTTTGTCTCCAAAGCCACCGAGAAGGAATCAATATCCTGGCATTGACGTATGGGACACATTCACCTGAGGAAAATGAACTATTTGGTGAAGAACAATCTAGTGAATGGTGTACCAGTGAAGAACTTTCATCTTCAAGACGTTTGTGTATCATGCCAGAAAAGGGAAGCAAGCAAGAAAGTCTCATCCCGTGAAGAAGATCAACACTGTGAATATGCCACTGGAACGTCTTCATATGGACCTCTTTGGACCTATGAAACACACGACTACCTTTGGTGATTCTTATCGTCTGGTAGTTACTGATGACTATTCCAGATTCTCATGGGTAAACATGCTGGCACACAAGAGTGAAGTTCCTACTATCCTCAAGAATCTCCTGACTCTGCTAGAAAATGTGTACAATCTAAAGGTAAGGAGAATCAGAAGTGACAATGGCACGAAATTCAAGAATCAAGTTATGGACGAGTACTGTTCCTCAAAGGGTATTCTGCATGAGTACAGTTCTCGATACACTCCACAACAAAATGGCGTCGCTGAGAGGAAGAATAGAACTCTTATTGAAACTGCAAGAACCATGTTAGTAGAATAGAACTTCCTGTTCAATTTTGGGGAGAAGCTGTTGCTACTGCATGCTACACGATGAATAGAGTTCTAACGGTGAAGAGACATGGGAAGACATGCTTTGAGTTGTTACATAAAAGGAAACCGAATATTTCTTTCTTAGAACCTTTTGGAGCTCCATGCACTATGATCGGCCCACATGGAAAATTTGGTCCCAAGGCTATCGAAGGTTTCTTTCTTGGATATGCTACTCCTAATTTCCGGGTGTGGAATTTGTCTTCGAAGAAGATTGAAGAATGGGGTGAAGTCAAGTTTCAGAGATATACAGAAGCTGTTAGAGCTTAGGGTGCTACTTGGATGTTTGACTACTATGGGCTGTTTGACTCCTTTAGTCTGCCAACTTTTGATGATGCAACAGCTGCTGTTCAGATGTTATTGGAAAGTGATACAGCAGTGGACTCATCATTTGTTCGACCAGTTATTGTTAACCCTCAAGTTTCGACTTCGGTTAACAATCTTGTTCAAAATGAGGAATTCGAAGACGTTGCGGATTATAATGTTTCATCAGAAGACGATGAGTTTCATGATGCTAATGAAGCTACCTCTAGTGCGGTTCCTGGATTTTCAAATAATACGTCAAATATTCAACCTCAAGGAACGACTGAAGGTCAGGCATTTACAACGTCATCAAATCTAGCTCTCGATTTAACTATTGATCTGAATATCAACAATTGGGTGTAAATTCTCGAGTTCCTGATGTGCCAGAAACTCGCATTCATAATATCCATCCTCAGTAGAATATTATTGGAGATGTCCAGAGGGATGTGCAGACTCGTAATCAGCTTCGAAACAACCAGAATGTTGGATTGTATTTGGAAATCAGGGAATCTGGTGGCCTGAATGATTGGTCTTTTGCCTGCTATGTGTGCCAAGTAGAACCAAAATCTTGGAAAGAGTCAATGAAAGAAGACTCGTGGGTTGAAGCCATGCAGGAAGAACTTCAGCAGTTTCAGAAGTTAGGCGTCTGGAAATTGATTGACAGACCTGACGGTTACAAGAAGATTGGTACACGATGAGTGTACAAGTGCAAGAAGGATGACCGAGGTGTTGTTGTGAGAAACAAAGCGCGATTGGTTGTTCAAGGTTTTAATCAGGTTGAAGGCATTGATTACAATGAAGTTTAAGCACCGGTTGCACGACTTGAGGCCATAAGAATCTTTTTGGCTTATGTGTCCTTCAAGAAGTTCACCGTTTATCAGATGGATAGGAAGAGTGCATTTCTTCATGGTGTGGTAGAAGAGGAAGTATATGTTGAGCAACCGCCATGTTTTGAAGATCCACTCCATCCTGACAAGGTTTGGCTTCTCAACAAGGCGTTATATGGTCTTCATCAAGCTCCGAGGGCTTGGTATGAAACGTTGTCCACCTATCTGTTGAAGAATGGTTTTCGACGAGGCCTGATCGACTGTACTCTCTTCATCAAGGAACAGGACGAGGATTTGCTGCTAGTACAAGTTTATGTTGATGATATTATATTTGGGTCTACTAACACTCGAATGTGCAAAGAATTCGAACAGGTTATGAAGGAGAAGTTCGAGATGAGCGCAATGGGAGAAATGAATTTCTTTTTAGGTTTGCAAGTTCAGCAATTAAAGGAATGGATTTTTATCAATCATACCAAGTACGTCGGAGATATTCTCAAACGATTTCAGATGGACGACTCAAAGCCTTTGGGAACTCCATTAGCTCAAAATCATGGGATTACTCTAGACGGAATGGGTGAACATGTAGAACCATCTCTCTATCGTGCTATGATCGGATCTCTCATGTATCTTACTGCTTCAAGACCCGACATAATGTACCCAACATGCCTACTGGCGCGCTATCAGTCTAGTCCGAAGGTTTCTCACTTGATGGCTGTGAAAAGGATCTTTCGTTATCTAAAGGGTCACCCTGACACTGGTCTATGGTACCCTAAGGATGATAACCTTGATCTGACAGCATTGAGTTTTGATCATGGCGGATGCAAAATCGATGCAAAGTCAACAACAACGGGATGTAAGTTCTTGGGAAATCGCCTAGTCACGTGGCAATGTAAAAAAGCAGACTTGTGTAGCTACATCAACATGGGAGGCTGAGTATATTTCAGCTTCTAGTTGCTGCTCTCAAGTTCTATGGATTCAACAGCAAATGCGCGACTACGGTTTTGAATTTCTTACTACTCCTATTTTTGTTGATAAGGAGCTGCTTTACAGATCACTTGGAATCCTGTACAGCATTCAAAAACAAAACACATTGAGATTAAGTATCATTTCATACGAGATTGTTATGAAAAGAGACTTATCGATGTTGTTAAAATCCACACTGATCACCAACATGCCGACCTTTTTACCAAAGCCTTTGATAAATCACGTTTTGATTATCTACTTTGGTCAATGGCATCAAGGTGAAACCCGAGTAACTCAACCATGGCTAACTATTTTTGTATATACTTTTCTAAAAATCAAAAACTATAAAAAGATTTTCAATTTTATATTTTAGGGGGAGTAAATTTCAAGAAAATACAAATATATGTCTTTTATTTACCTTCTTTGTTTAAGGGGGAGAAAATTCAGAAAAATTCAAAAACATTAGAAAAAACAAAAATGAGTTTCTTGGATAAGTTGAAGATGATGAAATTCACCAGTAAATTTGTCAAAAATGGTCAAAAGCATAGAAAGAAGATTGATAAGTAGCTTTACTAATGATGTATCGGTAGGCTCACAATCAAACTAAAATGTGCAGGTTGATATAAACTTAACAGACAGAACGCCAGGTGGGAACCATTCATTAGCATATGGTCTTGGTACCGAAATTTCATTTGATAGAGTGCCGAGATTCTGAGATATACGGTCTTTATGCTGGCTTATCATCTGGGTATCATGGTTGAATCTTTTGCCGAAAAATAACGGTGGCACAAGTCTAGAACTTCCATGATATCATACATACGTGTACATACTGCATTCGACCCTTAAAATAAGTGATAAAATATCACAGCTTTATGCGGGAGCTAAGTTCGTCTCTTTGTCGGTACGATGGTACTAACCTGTTCACAGACTTACTCCTGTGCCCTCATGCATATGAAAATCAAGTTCCTCATCAATAAGTGATTAAATCACAAAGGGCTCGTTTTCAATAAAAACTAAGTGAGTATCTCACATCATTCATATACGTCAAAACAGATGGTAAAGTAATATACTCACCGGTAAGATTTTCTCTCGTGCATATCTTGATACGGGAATGTGTCGTGATGTGGTTGAACACCGGCTAGTAAGTATAAATCCATACCTTAATCATATCTCCTAATCATGATTACATCTGATAAGTCTAAGCTTATGTGGACAACAATACTGATAATCATAGTTGAATACTTATCTGTTTAATTTTGAAGTTTAAGCCAAATATCGTTTTTGACAAAGATTAAAATGCTGGTATGATTCCTTTACCTTGAAACTCAAAAAAGATTGTAGTTTATCTGCATATTTAGTTTTTAAGTCTAGTTTACTAGTTGCTTATCTAATTACTTTTTGAAAGTTAGCCAAATTGATACTCGAGAGTTTCTACCAAGATACGCCAGAAAACCATCTGTTTGATATCGCAACTTCATAAAAGTAATACCTTGCAACAAGTAATCCATTAAAGAAATCCAAAATCTGAAATTCGTTTGAGTGTGTGTATCTCATACGAATGAATCTAGTCATTTGATTTGACCTGGTCACTTGTTTTTCTCAAATCTGCTGCTGGAATTCATACGGGTGTGTGTATCTCGTTCAGGGAATACAATCATACGAAGAGTTTATGATAAGTTTTTCGTGTGTATTCCATGAGAAAGTTGTGTTCTAATTATATTTGTCTATTGAGTACAGATTGATACAAAAAACATAAACAAAGAACAACAACGAAGAAATCTGACAAGTCAGAAGAGGAAACAAGAAAGATTTGAAATTTCTTAGAAGTTCGAAGACCTGATACTCTAATCATTAGATAGCAGATCTATCAATGGATAGCAGATCTTCAGGGGAAGTTTGTTGATACTCCAAACCATTCTATGTGAAGACCAAAGACCGAAGACCAAGCAACATCCAAGGGGGAGTTTGTTGATACAGTTTTGTGTCTGTCGCTTGTTCTTAATTACAGTTGTAATTGTACGGTCTTTGCTCAAGTGTCTGTATAGGTTTGGTTGTGTCGAATAGATCAAGATATCCTTCTATCTTGATCTAGTATGACATCTTAGCTTGTCTATGTTAATCAGTTGCATGTGTGCGTACTGATGAATCTTGGAAACGACATGTCTACACACGTTCTCCAGAAAAATGGATTATGTGCGAGTTAGAGTTTTCGTACGAATCACATGATTCGTTTGAAATATTTGAGTAACTAATGTGTTACTTGTTTCGTACGAAATAAGCATTTCGTACGAAATGGTGTCTCGTGCCAAATCTATGGAATGTGTCTCGTGTGAATTAGTGTGATATGTATGTCAAGAGTCGTGTTTCGTACGAATCTAGACAGACACTATATAAACAGACATGTACCTCTTTGTTGGTGTTGCCTGAGAACTAGTTGACTCGCGCGTGAGGACTAGCTAGCTCACCAGACTGACAAGAGAGATTGTTATCTCTGAAGACAAAGACACAAGAACACAGCAAGTTGGTTGAGTCATACGAGCATTGTGTGTATATGTTTATACTTGTTCTCAATCATTAATCAAGATAGTGAATCTTTGGTTACCCCGTGTTCTTTACTTTGCTTTGGTTGCATGCACACTTGGATTCCGCACTTGTGTGTGTGTCATATGAACTAGGAACTGGTTTTTCACCATCCGCCGGTGGACCTACAACTTGGTTTCACATGTTTATATAGACCTTAACTGAGGGAACTCACCTATGGTTTGATAGCCTCCTGGCAGGCAACATTGATAGTTATGAAGACTTTTGCGACAAGTTTCTAAGGTACTTTAACTGGCAAAAGAAAGTGAGTAAAAACCTAAATGAAATCATGCATACAAGGCAGAAGGACAATGAGCAGATTGATCTGTACATGAAACGGTTCATCAAAGAGAGCATTAACGTAAAGGGAGTTCAAGAGGTAATGAAGATTAGCAGTTTCATCAACGGGCTGAAACACACATAACAATGCGAAAAGCTGGGGGAGGAGTTTGCTGAAACTTTTGATGGTCTGATGGATAAAGTTAGGGACTTCGTCAGGGGGAAGGCAGTAACAACAAAGATAAAAAAATCGACACCAGCTCTCTAAGGCCCAATGTCATGTCCGGCTCCAAGATAAAGGTAACTCATATCCCAAGAAATCTCATTATGATAAATTACAACTTTACATGCTAGGGTGAGCGGATCAACTCCCTATTACGACACCTTTGACCAAAACACTACGTGAGATATTGGCAACGGAAAGAGTCAAGAACTCTTTCCCCATACCCCCCCCCCCATTAAACCATGACCTAAGGCCTACCCCAACGAATACTATGAGTTCCACAAAGGATGTGGTCACAAACGCATAATTGCATGTACATAAAGAGGGAATTGAACTGGAGGTGAAGACAGGGAAGTTAGCCCACCTGGTAAAGAAATAAAAGAATGGGATTAAAGGGAAAAGATGTAAAAAAAGAAGAGCCTGAAAGGGGCTTTGTAGACAAGATCAGGTGAAGGGACAAATGCATCCCCACCTGTACGGTGAAGGCAAGGGAATTTGCGCCCAATATTGTATGAAAGTCCTTATAGAAAAACACGAAGTTCAAAGACTCCCGCTTAACACCTCGACTAAGATAGCAGGATACAAGGTCGCACGAATACATGTGGATTGCGGGAGCGGGATGGAGATAATATACGAGCATCGCTTCCTCCGATTCGACAAGGATATAAGAAACAGGTTGGAAGAAGACTCCATGCCTCTTATTAGATTCAACAATAGTGTATCTTATCCCCTTGTGAAGATTAAGCTTCCATTCACGGTAGGGGTAGGAGACAGTGTTAGAACCATAGAATTGGCATTCTCGGTTGTAAGGCCCCCCTCGAAGTACAACGTGATCTTGGGGAGGCCAGGAATAGGGGACCTTCAAGCATAAGCATCAACCAACCATGAGGCATTGGTCTTCCAAACCCCTAGTGGCCTGGCCTGGGTGAAATCCTTTTATGAAGTCATATCGTCGGTCTCGAAAGGAGAAGCCAGAAGAGAATCAAACGAAGAAGGGATATAAGAATGGGTCTTGAACAAAAGGTTCCCTAAACAAACCATATGTGTAGGTGCACAACTCAGCGATAAATGCAAAAGCATCCTTAAGGAGATGTTACTCTTCAATATGGACGTCTTCGCATTCCAACACAGCGATATGTGTGGTATACCCTGAAGCTTGTCACAACACCAACTTAACACCTATAGTTGGATGAAACCGTTAAAACAGAAAAAACAAAGCATGGGCCACTGAGAAAAGAAGGGCAACATGCAAAGAAACGAGAAAACTCCTGAGGGCAAGATTAGTGAAAGATGTGCAATATCCCATTTGGATATCAAACCCGGTAATGTTAGGAAAAAAGGACGGGGGATGGAGAATGTGTGTGGGCTATAAAGATCTTAACAAAGCTTGTCCAAAGTACTGCTACCCTCTCCCAGAGATTGATGTATAGATAGACTCCTTGGCTCAATATCTGCTGAAGTTTCCTGGATGCATACAAAGGTTACCATCAGATCCAAATGTCTGTGGGAGACGAGGAAAAGACTACATTCATAACAGATGAAGGAGTCTTATGTTACATGAAAATGACATGCGGGCTCAAGAACGCCGGGGCAACCTGGAAGTATACGTGGATGACATTGTAATCAAGAGCCTTACGGAGAGAATGATGCTAGAGGATATAGCAAACAAATGCAAACAATGCAAGGAGTGAACGTGAAATTAAACCCAAGAAATGTTACTTTGGAGTTGAAGAAGGCAAGTTCCTGGGCGTAGTAGTGACCAAGGGAGGAATAAAATCTAACCCTAAAAAGACCCAAGCAATTGTTGAGATAGGATCCCCAAGGACCCTAAAAGACATCCAACAATTGAACGAAAGGTTGATTGCACTCAATTGTTTCCTGTCAAAGGTAGCAAACAAGACCTCCCATTTATAGAAGTACTGAAGGAATGCTTGCAAATGAGAAAATTCTACTGGGATAAAGAGGCCGAGACGACCTTCCAAGAAATGAAGAAGTTGATGTGCAACTTACCGACTCTAGTCACACCCATTCCGGGAGAAGATCTTATATTATACTTGTCGGCATCCAAGATGACGATCAGTGTCGTGATGCTAGTTGAAAGGCAAAACACACAAGTGCCGATTTATTTCAGTAGCAATACCCTCAAAGGCCCGGAAGAAAGATACCTTCTAATGGAGAAATTGACCAGGTCATTGGTATTCACTTCCAGAAGACTTCGAAGGTACTTCTAGGCGCACAAAATCATACTTCTATCAAATCAACCACTCTAGAAAGTGCTGAGAAGGCAAGAGCTCTCAGGAAGACTGGCCAAATGAGTAGTAGAACTAAGGGAGTATGCGATAGAATATAAGACAAGAACATCGATGAAGGATCAGGTCCTTTTTGACTTTTTAGCGGAAGTTCCGGAGGAGGAAGAGAGGGAACATCTAAAATGGAAGAAGTTAGAGGAGGAGGAGAAAAAGAAGGAGTAGACGGCGGTATGGAAGTTACACACTGACGGGGCCTCAAGTGAAGAAGTTAACAGGGTGGGAATCACTCTCACAAGCCTGAAGGGAATCAAGCTAACTTATGCCATCAAGTTAGACTTCAAAAACACAAATAACACGACCGAATATGAGGCCCTCCTTGTAGGTCTTAGGCTGGCTAAAAAGATGAAAGCTCGAAACGTTGAAGCTCATTCAGAATCTCAGCTCGTGGCCAAACAGTTCAACGGAGATTATGATGCCAAGGATAGTACCATGGCCGAGTACATGTCAAAGGTCAAAGAGCAGGCCAATTCATTTTCATCTTTTAAATTGGGCTACGTTCCCCGAGGACAAAACAGGAAGGCAGACGCTCAAAGTAAGTTGGCGTCTACGGCCTTCGATCATCTAGCCAAGGAATTCAAAATAGAAGTCCTAACCTCCCCATCAATACCTTACAAGGAGATATTCATGGTCAAAGGAGAGAAAGAGTCATGGATGACCCCAATCGTGAAATATCTGACAAAAGGAATACTACCTGAAGACGAACCATTAGCAAGGAAAATAGGAATAAAAGCTCTCAAGTATGAATTCATCGACGAAAAACTATACAAAAGATCCTACTTGGGACCGTCCTTGAAATATGTAAGTGAAGTGGAGGCAAAGTTTGTGATCTAAGAAATTTACGAAGGGATATGCGGCATACACTTAGGGCCTAAAACAATAATAGCAAAAGAACGCCGGGTTCTTCTAGAATGGCATGTACGACAGCATCGCCGAAGAGATTAGAAAGTGCGACAATTACCAAATACATGCCCCAATAACTCATCTGCCTAAACACCCAATGATCCCCATATCAACCTCATAGACGTTCCAAAAATGGGCCACTGATATCGTGGGCCCCTTCCTAGAAGGTCCCGGGGGAGTAAAGTATGTGGTGGTGGCCATGGACTACTTTACAAAATAGGTTGAAGCTAAATCTTTGGCAAAGATCACAGGAGAACAAATGAAGAGGTTTGTATTGGATACATCGTTTGTCATTTCAGGATACCACAAGAATTGGTCAGTGACAATGGGGTACAATTTGCTGGAAGACCTTTCAGACCTTGGTGCGAATAGATGCAAAGTAAGCAAGTTTTCACTTCAGTTACTCATGCACAAAGTAACGGACTGGTTGAAAGAGCCAACCAAAGCCTCATAATCAAGATGAAAGGAAGATTAGGGAAAAAGCAGAAGGGATGGCTTGAGGAATTGTTATTATCCTATGGGCATTCAGGGCCACCCCTAAAACATCAAACGAGGAAACACCTTTCAGTCTCACTTACGGGACAGAAGCAGTTATCCCTATGCAGATTGGCTCCCCCATGACCAGGTTAAAGCTAAGGGAGGCCGAGATCTTAGGATAAACCTCAACATGTTAGAAGAAAGACATGAGATAGCAGTTGTCCGAGAGATCGATTACAAAATGCAAATGGAGAGGTATTACAACGCAAGGATGAAGAAGTTAAATCTGGCCCCGGGGGATTTAGTCTTAAGACACAACGAGGCTAGCCTACATGAAAGCACCAGAAAGCTGGGACCCAAGTGGAAGGGCCCTACAAAGTAACATGAGCCAATGGAAAAGGCACCTGTAAGTTGGAAACTCTCGACGGGAAAGAAATCCCATGGACTTGGAACCTCATGCAATTGAGGAAATACAATGTGTAGGGAAATTGCGTCAAAAAACAAGGAAGTTGGACAATCGCAAGAAATAAGAGAAACAAGGGTGAGTTGTTCACCCTATGAACTAGTAACGAGGGTAGAATTTCCCCTTTTTGTGTAACATGTTTTGAACTAAGCTTGTATTTAGAGGTTTCCTTGAACAATGGTAATGAATGTGTTGTTTTCAATACTTATTCAAACACCTAAGGGGCTGTTAATTCATAACTCAATAACAAAGGAAAGGGCTATGCCTACTAGTCCTGAACCTTTCATAACATGTAAACTGACATAACAAAGCATGTCACATAGCCAGTCGTGGGGTAAGGACAAAGTCGACTAGTCCAAACGACAAACATAATTCACAACTATGAAAGGTAGTTACAAATTAAAATTGTCTCTTGTAAACAAATTACAACTTGAATAAAGTCAAAGAACAACATTACAAATTATAACCCTAAAAAAGGGACCCACGAATGAGAGTACTCCATCCAAGACACAATTTACAACTTGTACGAAAGTTACAAACTAAATTTACAACTTGCTTAAAAAGTTACAAATCAGAATGAACGAAAAGGTCATGTTCCCTTCGATGATAGAAGCTGTCAGAAAAATGTAGATATCACACTCCACCAGCAAAGAACGATCCTTGCAAAAAATGAAGGAAAGCCACATACTATTCTAGAATAAAACACAACGAAAACACCTAAAGCAACACACAACCAAAAGATGCATAAATTCAGCAACATAAACATCCACAGAGTTTAAAAAAGTCCCGACACAAAGACCCAGACACAAGCAGCAAAAAGTAGGATTGTCAAGTGTTAGAATAGTAATACAACCACATCAAAATATTGTTTAATGAAACTGATGCTAATGAAACAAAAAACATCCTAAGAAGTAGAATCATCTGAAGGAGAGTCGGTAGGGGAAAGCAGGGATTTGAGCTCCTAGAGAGACATGAGAGGGTTGGATGATAATTGCTCAAGGATGATAGGGGACTTTCCCTCAAACTCCTTTTGAAGCTTAGCTAATCGCCTCTTCACCTTGGAGTTGTACTGTGGAATCTTTTTTTGCTCCAAACCTTGGGCGGAGTAAGTGTATCCATCTTTCAACTCCACCTGATACCCGATATCGCTATACACCTGATAAGCCCTCTCCAAGGAGTCCTTGTAGTTAGCAGTCCTGATAAAGTGAGCGAGGAAACGTACAAAACCCTAGGAGATCAACCAATGACGTTCAGAGGCTAGTTTCTGATTATCATCCTGAGTGATACCCATATCAGCGTATAGAATCTCTATGTCTTTAGAAGCATCTGAGGCAATGGCTTGATTATGCTTGACATCTTCCTCCAACCGCTCTCGTTCCTACAACAGCTTAACTCATCTTCCCTCCAGGCTACTTCCCTATCGTTAGCCATTGACTCCATGTGCTGATAGGATTCAGAAAACCAAACATAAGACAAATAACAGATCAAACGATGAACAAGGATTGGAGGAGCAAAGCTTACACCTAACAAAAGCATAAGAAGAGCGTACCTTTTTCTCCCGAAGTAACGGCTCAGCATTAACAACACGACATTGCAGGTCTGAGGCTATGGACTGAATAGAAGCCAAATGACCCTCCAACTCTTCTTTTTCCTTCCCCAAGTGCTTAACATGCTCCAACATCCCCGCACCTCAAGAAAAACTATCACTCATAGCCATGTAGTATTGATCCTCGAAAATATGAGGATCCAAAGCTCAGTTCATATACCTCTGAGTAGCAGGCATGGCATGTAACATGAAGTCCCAAGCAACGTCCCCAGTACTGATGATTGAAGAGAAAGTGATCTTCCAGTCATGAGCATAGGTCGAGGAGCAACGTTCCCCGTACAAAGGCGCCAAAGGCGAATTGACACGGGAGGAGGAAAGGAGGAGGGTCTTCCTTTGAATGGAAGGTTGGAGTGAGAGGCATTTGAAGCAACTCCAATCGCAGGCACAAGGTCAACACTCTTATTACAACCTTTCCCTTTAAGAAGTAGGGGAGCAGAAGAAGCGAAAATAACAGCAGGAGTCTTAAATAACTTCTACCAAGCAAAATATGGGGGAAAGGGAAGAAGGAAAGGAAAATAGTAAGAACAATAACACGAAGATAGAAAGTACTTTGAACAAATTATAGGAACAGGTCCCAAACCAAGGCTAGTCGAAGGACGAAGGACCTTCAAGTGCTTGGACAGAGAGCGTTTACCAACAATGGGAAGTGCCTCTGATGTTGTCTTCAAAGGAGGCTGCGATTTTTTATTGTTGGCACTCCGAAGACGGGACCGAATGCTTCTAACCTCCGGAGCAGGTTTACCAACACCAACATTTGACTCAGACTTCCGTTTACGAGACAACCGGGTCTCCAGAGCATCGTCTCCGCTACTGATCTTCTCGACATGAGGGGAATTATGAGACCTTAGAACCCCTAAGAGAGGGACCTTCAAGGGAGGAAATCCCACTTCCTAGAACCACCTCCACTGCTTTGTTTTCCAACACCATCAAACACGAAAGATACTACTTTGACATCAGCTTGCAACAGGTCCACAAACACATCTCTACAAAAAAATAAATAAATAAAAGGGGAAGAACAACACCGGGTCAATGCCAACACAAAAACCCCATACAAAAGTCAAACGAACAATGACAAACAAAAGCCACGCATCATTGTCATCTAATAAGACTTTTGGATGACGAGAATAAAGGAGACTCAAACCCCCATTGCTAGTACCCCTTCAGAAAAATTGAAAGCATGGGTAGGATTGTCACACATCAGTTTCCATAAAGAAGCTTCAACATCCGACAAGGAGGGAACTTCATCTTCAATAATAGAGGCAGGATCCTTGGTCGGGAGCGGTTTAGATAACAACGCATGAGGAACAAAGATGAATTGATTCTTCCATTCCTTAGGATACGTGGAAGTAGGCATAAAAAAATAACATGACATGGAAACACTATCTTTTCTCTTCTCGAAAGTAAAGCAGTCTCCGTCGAACCTTAAGCGATAAAAACGCTGAAACGACACTGTTGGGACACCAGCAAACAAAGTACAAGTTAACTCAAAATGAATGATTCTCAAAAAATCAAGAGGATGAACCTGGGAAAAGTGGATCCCGTAATATTTGAGTAGTTCCATCTTGACAGATGAAAGTGGGTACTTGACCCACAAAATGAAAAAGACAGGGTATTGATCACAATGGGCTCCGACGAGCACAATCGCCGGCTCGGTAGGTCCCGACAGACGAGGGGAAAACCTAGAAGGTATGTGATAGGATAAGACAAATGTCGTCAACTCCTCTGGATTATCACGGAGTAGATCAATGCTCTACCTTTGCAACTCATTGTAGAAGAAAATTAGGGCTAAGAAAGGAGAAGGATAAAAGAAAGAAGATTCTAGGATAAAAAACTATGATGCGGTTAAACGCATATATGTAGGAGATCGAATAGGCGGCAACTATCTTGTCAAAGATTTAAATGCAACCCACTAGAATCCCCCATGTGTGGGTAGCCTATCCCTAATCGATAGATCAAGCATAAAGCCAGAGTAGATCTTCATTACAGATGAGATCGCATATCTCAGGGACTCACACAATTCATTAAAAGAGAGACTTAGTCCAGGCCCACACATAGATTTAGTGGCCCAAGACTAGAGATGGCTTGACGACGAGGGCCCCAAATTGGGCTCCTCATCTAGGCTTCCACTTCCATGACTAGCCAGCCGATTATCACTATATGCAAGTTGGGCCTTGACAGATGAAGAAACCAATATTGTGGACTAAGTAGAGGATGCGAAAGAAAGTATGGTTCTCGTGGCAGGTTACTGTTCCGGTAAGAATGGTCCGTGACAGGACCCTTCAGTGGCATTTATTGTGCGAAAAGGAAAGGAAGAACTAGGCGGCGAGATTACTTGGAGAAGGTGACCATCATTTAATGAGGAGGTCTCTTTAGGTCCTAGACAAGTGACAAGGGATTGGTCTGTGCCCAGACATTCCTTTTGTCCAAGGGATTGTCCACCAGATATCTATAATAGTGGGTCTTGCCTGATAAGTGCATGCCTCTATATAAGCTAGGGAGATCAAGAAAAGGTAAGCAACCTAAACCTTAAAAATAGCATCCGCATTCACTCTTCTAGCAACATTCTCTGAGAAATCATTGAATACGCTTGCAAGAAATCCACACCGTTTATACCGTTTATTTGTTATCCGGCAAGTTTTCTTGTTCTCACTCTGGAGCTTGGTCTCGGAATCCCCCCCTAGGGGGGGTCCTCTGTGGCAAGGCTAACAATGTTCTTTTTTTAGTGAACTGAAAGGTGAAACTTGGACGTAGACAAATTTTAACAGCCTAGTGTAACCGCACCATGATATTGTTCGCTTTCGCAGCCATCACGAACTCAGCGCCTACCCCTCACCGTTTTAAAACCGTCATGATGGTAAAGGTATCAAGCCCCTTGTAAGGAAGCCTTTGTTCCCCTTCACAACTGATGTGGGATATCAAAATCCACCCCCTTAAGGGATCCAGCGTCCTCGCGGGACCTGGCACCATTGGTCCGGCCCTGGCTCTGATACCAACACACACCCATACATAGGCGGAAGCGCGCGGTGTGAATTTGATTAGTTTTCATTGCATACGATATGAGTAAACAACTATATGAAATAAAAATCTTCACGATGTTCATCCATTCACCACAAAAAACATTACAAGCCACAAGTTATTTGGAAATAAAAGACGTCATAAATAATTTAAAGTTTACAAAAAGCTTGTTCAAAATAACTTTTAAAACATTAAGGCTTTGCATCCTATATTCCGCTCGAAGATGGAATATATAGACCAAATCCCCCAAAATACGGATGAAATCGACTACTAGTAACCTTGAAAACTTCGTAAACGACTGCGCCAAGATCCACTTTAATTTCCTGAAATACATGTAAGTTTAAAAACATCAACAAAAGTTGGCGAGTTCTAGCTTTTTTTGAGCGCTCCAATTGAGTCTTTAAAAACGTTTGAGAGTTCATATGTGAAAATATGTGGTATGTAAAGTGTCAATGAACTTGATGATCATTAATGTTTTGCAAGGACATTAATATGTGTGACGACATAGGAAGTACTCAACCCTAGACGATTTCTTCTGGTCCACCCGGCTGGGACAACAAAAGCACTACATGCGGCCACACAAGGACCCATGAGTGGGGCTCGCTACACCCAATAGATCTGCCACTTGTGTTCCTCGGTCTTATAAAAGATTAATGGCACTTAAGAAATACCCTAGTCGCACATGATCTAATATTTCATTCAATAGTTAAACCATACCTTCGAAAACATGTATTTCCCCACGAGAGTTACAAACATAAAACATTTAAGAGAAAAGGGGGACATGAACTCACAGATTTGCGTCTATAAATATATGCTAGCAATTCGGGTATCCTAAAGAGTGTATCAACCTAAAAGTGTTCTAACTCATTAGACACTTGAGTTGAGGTTAAAGGTGTACACGTTGTTCATCTTGAACGTTATTGTATAAGTTAAGTATTTGGATCCCTTACTATTTTAAATATGATGGCATTTGTTTTGTATATTTGTTTAATATATATATACACTTCTTTTATATATATATATATTTTTTATCCATAAAGTGTACGAACGGGCCTTGCCCTTCGTGAGTCGTCGTGCCTCGCACGAGTATAAGTGGGCCTAGCCCATAAGAGTCTTTGTGCATCGCATAAGTGAGAATGGGCCTAGCCCATTTGAGTCTCCGTGATCCACACAGTATGAGAGGGCCTAGCCCATGAGAGTCTCCGTGCCGCGCACGGTATAAGTTTGTTATGTGTTTTCTATATTCTTCCAATACATATTTTAAGCATAGCGAACCTCGTTCACATGTATAAGTATATGTTCCTTTGTATAGGCAAATTGATCTTTTGTACGTCCTTGTTTCATGGTATATGCAAATATTGCATTGTATATGCAAATTGTTTTATTGTATGCATTTGCACCATTATATATGCAATTGTTACTTTGTATATGCAAATTATTTTGTTGTAGGCATTTGTTCCATGGTATATGTAAATTGTTTTGTTGTATGCATTTGCACCATTATATATGCAATTGTTACTTTGTATATGCAAATTATTTTGTTGTATGCATTTGTTCCATGGTATATGCAAATATTGCATTGTATATGCAAATTGTTTTGTTGTATGTATTTGCACGTATATGTTGTGCATGTACACTACTTGTAATTCTTGTGTGTCACTAAGGGTTTTAGTATAAGTATTTATACGTATTTTTATACCGTATTATTTGGTATTTTTACCGTATTCATACGTATTTATATACCGTATTATTTGGTATTTATATGTATTTGTATACCGTATTATTTGGTATTTATACTGTATTTATACGTATTGGTATACCGTATTATTTGGTATTTATATTGTGTTTATACGTATTGGTATACCGCATTTGGAGATTGTTTGTGTAGTGTTTTTGTATTTTAGTTAGTATTCTTCCTAACTTCTAATACATACACATGATTATACAAGTATTTATACACATAAGTTAACATGTATATATTTTTATTTAAGAATATATTTATACTTGTATACCGCCGTTTTCATGGATTTAATGAATAGAGTGTGCAAACCCAACCTCGATTGTTTCGTCATTGTATTTATTGATGATATTCTCATTTATTCCAAGACCAAGTCAGATCATGAATGACATCTTCAACTAATTCTAACACTTTTGAATACTGAAAAGCTTTACGCTAAGTTTTCAAAATGTGAATTCTTGTTAAAGGAAGTTCAATTCATTGGTCACGTTGTCAACGACAAGGGAATTCATGTTGACCCTGAAAAGATCAAAGCAGTGCAAGAATGGCAGGCTCCACGCACTCCTACTGAAGTCATATCATTTCTCGGCTTAGCGGGTTATTATCGACGTTTTATCGCCAATTTCTCCCGTATTGCCTTACCACTCACAGCCTTGACTCATAAGGGTACGCCCTTCAATTGGGGCAGAAACAAGAGGAGGCTTTCCAAACTTTGAAAAAGAGACTTTGTGATGCACCTATCCTCACTCTCCCTGACGGTTGTGATGACTTTATGGTCTATTGTGACGCATCAGGGCAGGGACTAGAGTGTGTCTTAATGCAAAGGGGTAACGTAATAGCCTACGCCTCAAGGCAACTCAAAGTCCATGAGAAGAATTACACCACTCATGACCTTGAACTCGGAGCAGTCGTGTTCGCTCTAAACATATGGAGGCATTATCTCTATGGCACAAAGTGTGAGATTTACACTGACCATAAGAGCCTTAAACATATCTTCAATCAGAAAGAGTTTTAAACATGAGGCAACGACGATGGGTCGAACTCCTGAATGATTACAATTGTGAAATCCGTTATCACCCTGGCAAAGCCAATGTTGTAGCAGATGCTTTTAGTCGAAGAGAATATGCTAACTCCATCTACCTTTTGTGCTCTCAAATAGTAACGGATCTTCAATGACGCATTCGTGAAGCACAACATACCTTTGTCACGGAAAATGATTTGCTAGACGAGTTACCTTGTGGAGCCGAAACTAAGTTGGAATCGAAATCTGATGGCATTCTTTATTATTTAAATCGTATTTGGGTACCTGATCTTGACAAACTTCGCACATTCCTCATGAACGAAGCCCACAAAACCCGATACTCCATACATAGGGGCTGATAAGATGTATCAAGATCTACGATACTCTTACTGGTGGCCTGGAATGAAAAAGGATATCGCCGTCTTTGTCTCCAAGTGCCTCACATGTTCGAAAGTTAAAGCCGAGCATTAAAGACCCTCAGGATTACTTGTTCAACCCGAAATACCCGTTTGGAAATGGGAAAATATAACCATGGATTTTATTACCGAGTTACCTCGCACCTCCAGTGGGCATGATATGATTTAGGTTATTGTCGATCGTCTTACCAAATCCGCTCATTTTATCCTGATCCGCGAAGATTACAAAAACGAGAAATTAGCTCGTATTTACATTGATGAAATTGTAAGTCGATACGGTGTGCCTTTGAGCATCATCTCGGATAGAGATGGACGTTTTACTTCACGCACGTGGCAAGCTGTGCAATCAGCGTTAGGAACTCGCTTAAACCTCAGCACTGCCTTTTATCCTCAAACTGATGGTCAATCTGAGCGCACCATACAGACTCTTGAAGACATGTTGCGTTCATGTGTTATCGACTTCAAGGGCAATTGGGATACTCATCTACCATTGGTCGAATTCTCGTACACTAACAACTATCACTCTAGTATCGGTATGGCTCCGTTTAAAGCACTGTGCGGTCGTAAGTGCCGATCACCCGTATGTTGGCACGAAATCAGTAAAGCACAAATCACCGGACCGAAATTGATCCAAGAAACAACCGATAAGATTCTCCAAATCCGCAACAATCTTCTAGCAGCTCAGAGTTGTCAAAAGAGCTACGCAGACAAATGATGAAAGCCGCTCGAGTTTTGTGATGGCGATCAAGTACTTTTGAAAGTGTCACCATGGAAGGGAGTTGTTCGGTTTGGACAAAAAGGCAAGCTAGCACCTCGCTATGTTGGACCTTTTAAAATACTCGAGAGAGTTGGTCCTGTAGCTTACAAGTTTGACTTACCTGAAGAACTCAACAAGATCCATCCAACGTTCCATGTTTCTAACTTGAAAAAGTGCCTTGCCGACGAAAACCTTCATATACCGTTAGAAGATATTCAAATTGACGAGTCAATGCATTTTGTAGAGCGACCTGTAGAAATCATGGACTTCGGTGAAAAACGCTTAAGACGAAGTCGAATTCCTATAGTTAGGGTTCGTTGGGAGTCAAAACGAGGACCCGAGTTTACTTGGGAACGTGAAGACTCAATGCGCGAAAAATACCCTTATCTCTTTCAAGACAAACCTACTACCGCATAAATTTCGGGGCGAAATTTCTAAAAGTAGGGGATACTGTAACATCCGGGTTCTAAAACCCGCACCATTTTGTAATCAAGTTTATGATATGATCTTTTCATTGCGTATTTATGTTAATCGCTTAATAGATTTATTATACTAATAATATAAAATAATAAATAATATATATTAGTAATACTAAAAGGATAAGTATAAGTAGAAAAATTAAAATATAAAAACATGTGCTGACCGCGGGACTCGAACCCGGGTCGCACAAGTATACACACACAACACACCACTGCATCACACGTACTGCATCTGAATAGACCCATCAAGAAAACCTTTTAAACCTTTCTATACAGTCTTCTTCTTACTTGCCGCCCAGTAACGGCTACACATAACCCGACAATCATCAAAAAGTCGTTTTCCTTATAATTAACTGATGAAACCGTTTCTAAACGTGCATCTAGACTCAAAAACCGAGTCAACACATCCAATTATGAGCTACAATCATCTCGTTCATAATTGCTTTTGACCGAAACATCCGAAACCGAAAATTCAATCTCTGCAACTGTCTTCGGCTATAAATAGAGGCATAGGGCACTCTTTAAAATGCACACACATACTCGCTAAACTCTCTACAAACTTCTGTCATCAAGAACACTTCGTCAGAGATCTGCAGTCGCCGGAATTTAGCCGGAAAACCGAAGTAATCTCTGTGCGGTATATCATTTCACCTAATCCTTTTCATTTTCATCTCGTAGATAGTTGTTTAAGGTTTGATTTGTTAATTGGATCAAACCAAGCGGGTTTATCAGTTCTTTGTTTTCGAAATAAAGAAGATGAACTGGAGTCTATGTTTAAAAGAAATTAAAATGATGTTTAAACCGGGTTAGACACACAGTCCAGTGGTTGGACTGTGTGCATACAAAGTCAAGGTCTCGGGTTCGAGTTGTTCATGTTCCGATTCGCTTCTATACCAAAACCCTTTTCATAAAAACAAATTATGAAACTCAATAATAAGTGTATAAAAGGAATAAAAATCAAGTATTCATCGGGTTAGACACACAGCCCAATTGGTCGGGCTGTGTGCACACACGGAGCAGAGGTCACGAGCTCGATATCGGTTATGTGCATGATCCCTATATTAAATCAAACCTTTTTATAAAAAGCCTATTTTTGAAACTGATAACAAGTGTATAAATATAATTAAAATTCAGTATACTCCGGGTTAGACACGCAGCCCAGTTGGTCGGGCTACGTGCACACGTACGAGAGGTCGCCGGTTCGACTCCCACACGCTGCGTATCCGACCGGTTTTTATTCGATTTAGTCCGATTTAATTCAGGGTAAAACATATTTTTTTAATTAACCAAACCTTTAATTATTCTCCCAAAAACTATATTATTTTATAACAAAATGATATTAAGTTGCAAATAAAAGTTTAAGCGAAAAAAAATATAGTAATAAACACAATAAAATTTATCTAAAATCGCAAATAAAATGTGTAAATAATAAGTTAAGTAAAAATATTAAATTCAACCAAAAGAATATATTTTTATCTAAATTATTATGTGAATATTTAGGTTAGCCTTATCTTCGCTTGGTATCTCAACCACTCAATCGTTCGCAATCTTCATCGAATCTTAATCGCACCCACTGTGAGTGAATCTTACAACTCCCCTTTTATGTCACGTTTTGGGGTGTATCATGTGTCGCTATTATTATCTCGTTATTTTAAATCTCGTGCTAGTACCATTATGTGATCTAACGTGCTATGTGATATTGTTTATTTATTGTCATTTTGTGTTTATATTCTCATTACAGTCAATCTCTCACATTAGGCCCATTTGTTCCTTGTTACCTACAGGTGGAGCGTCGCGTAGCCTAATATACTAGATCTGCTCCGTTTGATTGAGCTTTGATCTCGCAGCACATCGCTTATCGTGCTCACATGTACATTATTAGTGATGATGTGGTTTGTGATTTATATTACATATATGATGTTCCCATATTTGGTTAATGCATATTTTTATAAAATACTAAACATATCATTTTTCTTAATGATAAAATGGGATTCACTCGCCAACTTATGTTGACTCAAAACTTTATTTTTACACATGGGTGAACAGGCTTGAAGTGCGGATCACATAGGACATGGGCCTTAGAAGAATATAAAATGTTATTTGCAAGTTTGTTTGGAACATTATAGTGTTTGTATGAATTATGTGTTGATTGGAATGTTTTAATCAAATTTGGAATAATAATTATTAAACTTTTATAATAGTAAATGTTATGAGCTTTGATGAAAATCCAATTATGCCCCGACTACCTTATCCGCTGCGGGTTAAGGTGTGACAAAAAAAACATGTAAATATTCTATATTCTATATTCTATATATTCTATATAACAAATTTTGAAAGGTCAAATGAATAGTGAATACCTTTTTTATGATTTTGTATTTTAGTTGTTATTTTAATTTTAAATTTTAAATTTTAAATTTTAAATTAAACTTGTAAGGTCAAATGAATAGTGAATATTTTTTTATGATTTTATATTTTAGTTGTTATTTTAAATTAAATTTGTAGGAAAAATTGTTATTTTTTATTTACTTTTCTATATATTCTATATAACAAATTTTGAAAGGTTAAATGAATAGTGAATACCTTTTTATATGATTTTGTATTTTAGCTGTTATTTTAGTTTTAAATTTTAAATTAAACTTGTAAGATCAAATGAATACTGAATACCTTTTTTATGGTTTTATATTTTAGTTGTTATTTTAAATTAAACTTGTAGGAAAACTTGTTATTTTTTATTTACTTTTCTCCCTTGTATCATTTACAATGCATACTTTTAATCATTTAGCGCTTCACTAATTTGGTTTATCCATGATAATTTGCGTTTTTTAGTTTTTTTTTATAAAAACTGAATATGCAGTTATGTTTTTTTTTCTCGATCATTCGGCATGTTTTTCTCTTAAAAATGGCGATATTTAACAAAGATGATTTCATTGGTATCGTAAGCTATACAAGTGTCGGCACTGTACCGCTACATTAAAGAATTGAAACAATTTTAAATGAACAACTTCGGTATTGGTATTATCGAAATTGCTACCGGAATTTGTTATATATGCTTTTGACCAATTTAATTTTTATTTATTTTGCTTTTTTATTATCATGTATTCGTTAACTTTTAAAAAAATAATATGAATTGTGTTTAACCTTTTTCCCTCGACATTTTGGTATAAATTTATATTTGAAGTATAGTATTTTTCTTTTATTGTAAGCTATACGAGTGTCAAAAGCATGATGAACCGAACCAAACTGGACATAACAACATCAGTATCGATGTTATTATTGAAACCGGTACCGGTATTCATATTTACTGTTTTCGGTCGATTTAAACACATGTTGATATCTTTTTGGCATATCACAACTTTATTTGTTTAGTCTTCTCTTTCGGTTATTATAGAACATAGAGAACCGATACTGACCAAATTCCCGTCACATAGCACGGGAATACCACTATAATATTGCAAAAATTGATATTTTGTCGAAAAAAAACTCATTTAAGTATTATGTATTATATTACAAGAATTGATATTTTGTAAAGAATCCCACTTATGGAGTTGATTTAATCCCCTGGGCACAAGTGGCTTTGATTCGTTTGATCAGCATACATTTAGTTATCTAACCATCATAGTTTGCAAGCCTTATTATTAGTATCGTATTGTTTTATATCGTTTAAATAATTGAACTTCGTTACTTGTGTTTAATATATTAACTATTTTTTCTATTGTTTTATTAACTATAGAACTTATAGTAAAAAGCAGGGGCGGACCTACCTTAATAGAAGGGGTAGCTTCCGCTACACCTTGGCGCTCCAGCGGTACTGTAAATTTTGAAAAATTTTAACGTTTTTTTGATTTCGTTACCCTTTTTTTATAAAACGTTACCCCTATGAAAATTTTATAGATCCGCCACCAGTAAAAAGTATATTACAAATATGTAATTATAACCCAACAATAAGCTTATAAGTCTGTTAATAAATTGATAACCCGTAAATAAGTTTATAAGTCTGTGAATAACTCACCGATTAATATGTCAATATGTTTGTATGATTTTAATTATATATTAGTTATTTATAATTAATACAAATAACATGTCTACCCATGTCAAATAAAAGTGATAACTTTATATACAGATAAATAATAATATTTTTTCTTTTCTTCACTTAGAACCATTTTTTATATTATATACAATACACTCACAAATATAAAATATTAGGCCATAGGGATGCAAATGGTCTTACAAAATCAAATGAATCAATTGAAAGAACTTTATATTGAAAATTGAATTGGAAACGGGTGTGGTACGGATGGGACCCAGGAACCATTTGACACGTTACCTAATTGTGATCCATAATTGACGCATTGTCCCTCAAAAGTCGAAACCTTTTTCGTTTTCATTAACTCTTATTGGTCGTACTTCAATTAAAACTATCTACAATGTTAATGTTAAGAGAATTTTTAGATGTACTTAACTAATTAGTCAGCTCCCACCTTATATTATTACAAATTCTTAAAAACTTGTAATTTCACTTCTAACCCTACAAAATTCCTTATATTTTTCATATCGTCATCTTTTTTTACTTTTAATTTAAATACCTACATTATTAAAACATATTTATAATATTGATTTAGTTTGAAATACATAAAATTAAACTAATATTAATAATATGTAATGTATTGAAACCCATTTTACCATCTTCCCCTTAAATTGGGCCCACCCCATGGTTTTAACTGAGCGAAACTCTAGCCCTTTTGTACAGACTTCTCATCTTCGGACATAATCAGGCACAGGTTTCCAACGCAAGAGCGGATCCAGCGTGGCACAGGCTGGGAGATTATGGGCGCATTGGAGATAGCCTAATCTTTCTTACATTTAGAATATAGGGTGTGGAGGAGCCCCATCCTTAAAGGATAGGCCTCCACGTAGGTAGCCATGTCATTAGGTGGGGAGGATGAGTCTCAAGGAATGGGCTTAGGGTGTGGAGGATGAGTCTCCTTTTATTTTTTTTATATTTTTTGTTAAATAATATACAATATATAAAAAATATAAAATTAAATTAAACACTAAAATTTATAATAAAGCTTACATTTTATTAGAAAAATTTAAACTTGTTAAATAAACAAGTACTAGTCGTCATTTGGTTCATTGTTTGCGTTGTTCCAAATGTATTTCACCAAATACGCCTTAAGGTTTTTATGTATGTACTCGTTATGTAACGTGAATATGATCAAATCTTGTGTTCCAGACTTACCGAAACATAATTCTTGTTAACCGCATTTTCATTGTACTCACGATTCACTCTACCTTCGTCGATGATCATGTTATGCATCAAGCCACAAGCATACTTGCAATATCGCAACTTCTTTGGTTTAAAAGCACATGTTGGGTTCTCAATGATATGCCATTTTTTGTAGAATCCCAAAACACCGTTCAATGCAGTCTCTTGAAACTAGGCAAATTTCTTTCATTTTAGCTTATTGGTCAGTGAATAGATTTAAGGATTATAAAGTAGGTTGGGTATATTATATCAGCAAGATAATAGTTGCGCCTTTATTCCACCCCTGAAACCGTAAAACTGGCGTCTGGACCGGTTCCTTGTATGACATAGTTGAAGATCTTTGATTGATGGATGACGTTGAGGTCGTTATTCGAACCGGGAACACCAAAGAAAGCATGCGAAATCCACAAATCTTGTAACGCAACAGCCTCTAGTATTATTATTGGATGTCCATGACCGCCTCACGTAAATTGACCTTGTCATGCATTAGGGCAATTCTGCCACAACCAGTGCATGCAATCAATGCTTCCGAGCATTCCTAGAAAACCATGCTTTTTTTCGTGGAATTGATACAATTTTTGGACGTCATTGGCGTTTGGTTTTCGCAAATATTTTTTGTTATACAGCTTCACTACACATTTGCAAAAGTTGTACAATCATTCTCATGCAGTTCTTTCAGACATCTTTAAATACTTGTCCCACGCATCGATTGTCATCCCGTACGCCGGTTGGCAAATTGTCGTTGTACATTTCTTTAAGGCGGTGAAACCCCTTTGCCTCTAGCATCGAATTGTAATGTAAAATAGGAGCCAATCATCAACACGTCATCAGCTATACGTAAGAACAATGACGACTCATTCGGAACTCACATTTAAACATCGTAGTCGTGTACAACGTTTCGTCGGCAAAGTAATCGGCCACCAATCTATCGTGGGCTCCTACACATACATTACAAATAAAAACATAATAACGACATAAAAATATAATCCACGACATAAAAAAATACAAATATAAACTAACATTTTCGGTCTCTGGCTATGGCCGCTTGCCTAGTTGCTGTTTATGACGTGGTTTCTTCCTCTTATTCCTCCACAATGATCATCTGAGCCACCTGTATTATGACATTTACAAAAAACGGATCGCCTTCATCCGAAAATGACAAACACCATGAAGATACGAAGACATTTGTATATTTTTTTATTTTGGAGGGAGTTTGAGATTATATAAAAGTTGGAGAGGTTTTTGGAAAAAAAAAAAGAGGTTGAGATTGTATAAAAGTATGAGAGTTTTGTTGAGATTGTGTTAAAAAATGTTGAGATTGTTGTGGTTTATAAAGAAAATAATTAATTATTTTTTTTAGAAAAAAAAAATAATTGAACTGGCTTGATTTTTGAAATGGGATGTCGATGTCGGCTGCCAGAGGACAAAGACGACGTGACGGACCTCAAAGGGGCGGTGTGATGGAGCTTGACGGCCCAGTACGACCACCACACCGTTAAGCCTTAGTAGACATTTGGGAATCTTCTTAACCTACTTATTCTTAAGGATTTGGCCTGAATTTGTGTAATGGGAATTGTTCATTATTTTTTAGTAATAAATTCATAATTACCTGCAAAATTAATTAATAACTTTTTTTTTGTCCATTTGACATAAAAAAATAGTGAAGAGTTTACAATAGGAATATTTTTATATCTTTTTATGTTTTGCTAAAATAATAACGATGGACGTGTCAGAGAAAATTTCTAGCTGCTTCCATTACTATTGACGGCTAATTTATTCCTTTGCAAAATCGCCACAACTAAGCGATAGCTTTATTTGGTCGTTAATTCGTATCTACTTTATTTCATTGCAAAACCGTTACATCTTACGTAGTGTGCTCAAGTAAAGTTTTAGCATTGTAACAAAATATTATGAGTGATTTATCAATAGAGATGTTTTGTTACATAACGTTTTCTAGTTCTACAATTTTTTTGACTAGTTGATTCCAAAGATGTTTATGTCAAGTTGAATTGGTCATGCATAGAGGTTCATTCTCCCATTTAATGTTGCTATTAATTAAACTTTTTCACACGTCTTTGAATTATTGCTATTTTTTTAATTACTAAAATTTCAAATTCAATAAGAATAAAATACTTAAAAATGGTAAGATTACTAGTCATCATCACTCAATTTTATATAAAATAACAAATAAAACTGTATTACAATTAAATATGATTACTATTCATCAGCACTTTATTTTCATATTTTACACATATAAAATAACAAATAAAATACTATTAAAAATTAAATACAATTACTATTCATCATCATTGTACCAAAATATTATGAGTGATTTATCAATAGAGATGTTTAGTTACATAGCTTTTTCTAGTTGAGCAACTTTGTTGACAAGTGGATTCCACAGATGTTTATGTCAAGTTGAATTGGTCATGCATAGAGGTTCATTCTCCCAATTAATATTGCTATTAATTAAACTTTTTCACACGTATTTGAATTAGTGCTATTTTTTAATTAATAAAATTTCATATTCAATAAGAATAAAATAAAATACTTAAAATTGTAAGATTACTAGACATCATCACTCAATTTTTATACATATAAAATAACAAATAAAACAGTATTACAATTAAATATGATTACTATTAATCAGCACTTTATTTTCATATTTTATACATATAAAATAACAAATAAAATACTATTAAAAATTAAATACGATTACTATTCATCATCATTTACCAAAATATTATGAGTGATTTATCAATAGAGATGTTTTGTTACATAGCGTTTTCTAGTTCAGCAACTTTGTTGACAAGTGGATTCCACAGATGTTTATGTCAAGTTGAATTGGTCTGCATAGAGGTTCATTCTCCCATTTAATGTTGCTATTAATTAAACTTTTTCACACGTCTTTGAATTAGTGCATTTTTTTAATTACTAAAATTTCATATTCAATAAGAATAAAATACTTAAAAATTGTAAGATTACTAGTCATCATCACTCAATTTTTATACATATAAAATAACAAATAAAACAGTATTACAATTAAATATGATTACTATTTATCAGCACTTTATTTTTATATTTATATATACAAATTAACAAATAAAATACTATTAAAACTTAAATACAATTACTATTTATCATCACTTTATTCTTATATGTATAACAATTTATTCTTATATGTATAACAATAAGATATAATATAATATAATATAATATAATAAATATAATATAATATAATATAATATAATATAATATAATATAATATAATATAATATAATATAATATAATATAATATTTCCCTTTTGATTGTTTTTTAAATTTGTTTGTTTTAGTTTTGTTATTCAACTAAAAATTTCTAATATAAATATCTATATTATGAAAGTCACTACCAACTAACTTATAAAATCCTCAACATTTGCCTCTTATTATTTTATATTTTTTTTCTCAATTATTACGGTAGGTCTTTGGGGGAAATAGTAACAAAAATATTCAAATATAGAAGAACATGAGACATATATTATATCAATTAAGTTTAAAACCTTCCTGTTTCAACATAAAAAGTTAAAATTCAAATGTATGTCCACTTTCAGGAAAGGATGGAGTACAAGTTTCTACCTGTTTTCTTAATTCGACTAGACAAACTAAAACACAAGTATAAAGAAATTGGGAGTTTTACACAAATTCTGCAAATAGAAGCAAGTTTCGAATTCTCGCAAATATCAGTGATATAACCAGCAACCTAAACATTTCAATTCGACGAATGTAACATTAAGATAGATAGGGAAGAAGAAGAATTTGCCGATGACGTTGTTTGCTTTGATGATTCAGGTGTTGACAAGTTCTACACTTCTACTTAATGGTTGGTATTGGCCAATGGAATAGAAATCGGATAGTGAGGACACCAAGGGTGTCAAATAAGATGCCATAGGCATCTTTGAGGGTAATAAAGGAAGGGAAGCTTCAGAGTTTAGTACTTTAATGGCTTGTCTCATCGACGGGTGCTGTCCTGAGTTGGGGTGTACGCACCATAACCCAAGGATCATTAAACGCTTGATTTCTTCTTCCTCAGACTCTGACCCTAGATTGGATCGACAACTCCTAAGATAGTGCCATTCCCGTAGAGCTCCCAAATCCATTCTAATAACCGTATTTGTTTTTCTGGAGCTTTGTGGTCAATGGCTTTTCGCCCACAAGCTATTTCCAATGCAACAACTCCAAAACTATAAATATCTGATTCCTTGGTTACACACTCAGGAGCCATATATTAGAAGGTTCCTGCCAACATTGTTGTTTGCGCTCCTTTCTCATGGTCAACCAACTTAGCTAGCCCGAAATCTCCAAGCTTCGTATTGAAAGAATCGAGCATCACATTACTTGATTTAATATCTCGATGCAAAACACATTGCTCCCCTTCTTCGTGTAAATATAGCAACGCAGAAGCCAAACCATGGCAAATTTTGTACCTTGTATTCCATGTCAACAAGCTATTCCCCGTAAAGAGATGCAAATCTAAGCTTCTGTTTTCCATAAATTCATAAGCAAGCAGGAGTTCTCCTTTCTCATGGCACCAACCGGTAAGTTGCACCAAATTTCTATGCCTCAATCAGCTAATGATCGTTACTTCCGATGCGTACTCTTTGATGCCTTGTTTGGAAGTCTTCGACACCCTTTTGACAGCAACATGTATGTTTAAATCTTTTAGAAAACCTTTGTAAACTCCTCCAAAACCCGCCCTCTCCAAGCTTCTTTGACTCAGCAAAGTCAGCAGTTGAGCGAGCTAATTCATGGTAAGAAAATTTTCTCGTCATAGAGGCCCCCATTTTGAATTCATTGTTCATCTCTAAAAGTCTAAACTCGTCTCCTTCATCATAAACATCGTTTTTCTTCCTCATCCATAAAAAAATATGCAAGTATAGTCGAGCCAGTAACTAGAACTGATATTGTTCCAATTATTAATCCCATCTTACGGAAAGTATTGCTCTTCCATTTCGTTTCTTCACCTTTAAATCTGTACTATTAAACGTCCATGATATTACCTTTATTTTCTCATGATAATTTCCAGTGGAAGCTGAAAACCCAAAAAATACCCTTTCGGGTAACACGATATTTAGATCAACGGTAAAATTAAGCCCAGTCTCCCATACTATAGAACCATTTTTGAAATTGGTGAACGTAACACTAAGATTTTTTGAACCAGCACAATAATTTATAAGAGCTCTACACTCTTCCCACATGTGATATTTCTAAACCATTTTCGAGACACAATAGAAGTAATACTATCAATATTGATACCTACGTGGTCACCTATTGAAATATTATATGGATCTTTTGGATCCCAAGTGTTTCCACCAAACGTATTAAACTCCACAACGGCAAACCTCCTGCATTTGTCACAGAATTATTCTGAGCAAGGAAGAATGTTAGGCCATCCCCGTAATTGTTTTATGAGAGTGAATCGATCACAAACGTAAAACTCATAGAAAAGCTGGCCAGACCAGTAGAGTTGCTTTCCCAAAGATGAAGAGGCTTGATGTACGTCGCTTGACCTGCTAACCAAACTAAATCACGGGTCAACTGGATTCCATCATCAGATGTATATGCTGCATCACCTGATAGTATTATATCTTTGGAATGTTTTTGCGTAACATTTGTGAAACTGAATGTAATTGAAGCTCCATAAGGGACTAAAGCAAGAAAGAAGCATGCCAAGATAGACATGAGTCTAGAAATTAACTAGCAAAAATAGTTTTGAGCTTCTTTTAGGTTATGTGCTTTACAAATGAAATGAATATATACCCACAATCAGATTAAATATTATCATCAATATGATGACATCAATAGTTGGAAGTTCATGTTTTTTTCCTTTTGAGTCAACTTAGATAGGTCCCAATAGAAAAATGAGAACTTAAATAGATATTACTTATTTTTATTGTTTTAAAGAAAACTTCATTAAACAAACTTCCGACCCTAATTATCGTATATGTTGTAATTTTGGCCTCTTGCCCATATGGGGTTTTGGAACTTGAATTGGAGTTCAAATAAAAAAAATTAACCTGTTTATGCATATTGTAATTTTATTTCTATATTGCTTTTTATAACCTTAGTTTATAAATCCACATTTTTAGAAAAAAATGTTTCATGTAAATGTGGCCTTCGGTTTTCTGATATGGGTGCTCTACTACTTATTGTTTCAAGGTGAGTGCTCTCTTTCCTTAAAGCAATTTCGCCCATGTATTCCAAAGGTGCAAAAATGTGATGGTGAATGGCTTCCTAAGATAAAATTAAACAATGTATCGATGATTGTAATCAACTCTTGTGCATGTGGTAGAGAAGATATCCAGATGAACTAGTGAGTTGCTAGAAAGGTGCCCTCCCCACAAAAAGCCCTGAGACAACCCTTTGAAATGGTTGTACCTTTGAGTTATTCATTTTTGAAACACTATCTCATTTTTCTCTCTGAAACGGTATGTTAGTTTAGAATAAAGACTAATGTGCTTTATATCGGTTTAAAAAATACAATCACAACCTTAGTGTTGCTTTGTTTGAAACAATAAATCGGTTCATAGTTGTAAATTTATTTTAAATTATTTACGGGTGGATCAGTTTGCAACTGTTGCTACAACCAGATCATGGCTAGACAAGAGTACGGACGTCTCCTGAGTTGGAATGCTTGTAAGGACATGCTAAGAAGCAAAGCACCTTTAGTCCTAGCCTCAACGTAGGAGGGGTCTGCAGCATGAGAATAAGTAGATATTCTTAAGAGGGAATAATAATGGAGAGGGAGAGATGTAAAATGTAATGAGTAAGTGTAAGGTATAGATTGAACTTACGGATGATGCCCAAGCCATCCTTTTATAGTTGAGAGTTCATGTCCAGGCTAAGCTTGGCGCCCATCTGGTTTCCTCTTCAAGACAACTTCTCTTCTCTTCTCTTCTCCTTTCCATGGATGTATTATGACTTTACCCATTCCATGCAAGAAACCAGGTTTCCATTTCCAGTGCACTTTGCAGGTAACTGTATACCTCTACGTACGCCTATATGTTGTTTTGTTGTGTCATATTTGCTTATATATTTTTAATATGTTGCTTTCTCACCATTTCTTTATTTTTGTCAATGGTAATTTTTTGTTATATATTTTTGTTGTTGGTTATTTGTCTAGTCTCTCTGGAAGTAGCTTCTCTATCCCAAGGGATAGTGATGACCGTCGTTCAAATCATGCAAAAACCTACTTAACCTAGATAGCTAGGTTATGTCAGGTATTGTATCTATGAGTAGTATGCGGTATTACACAAGTTGGTTGATTATTTATTCTAGAATTTAACTTTTTTGAATTGGTTTTAAAAAAACTATATATTAGTAGTTATGACAAAGGTGATTCCTTCAAGATTCAAGTTCAAATAAATAACCTAGTAATTCGTTTGGTAAACCACATAGACATAATTAATTATAAAAGTCGGTTAACTGATTGTGATAACGACAATTTACAGCAATGAAAAGTTTATCGCTTAATAATCAATTACAAATTACCAAACCAAACCCTTTTCTAATATATCTCAATTACTAGAACTCTCAAGGATTGAAAGATATAGAGCTAGGTTTCAAATAAAGTGTAACCGTTTACAATCAATCAATTAAATACATAGCAACAAGTATCAAATGCTTAAATTGCTCGTCCCAAACATAAACGAAAACCAAGTTAAATCATCCTACTTACAAGAACTATCTACCCGAAGGAATTTACGAATGAATTAACCAATCTAAATCAAGTACTGTCACTACACGTTTCTTCATAAGATTATGAAACAATGAATTAAACCTTCCTTTGATCTCGTATCCATTCCAACCAGCCATTCCAAAATCTTGTGGTCAACGCTACCAAGCAGCCAAGAAGGCTGCTCCTTTCCTCGTGACGTCAAAACCCCGTATCAATCTATGCCCTCATTCCTTTTTAATTCCGTTGGACTGTTGTTTGCTTCTTTGTTTGTGATTCTTGTTTGGTCCAACATAAACCCACCTTAAATCATTAATCAGGTTCAGCCCAATTACAACAAACAAATGAAAGTCCACGCTATATTTCTTTTCCACTTTAATGCAATCCATTATTTTCTAGAATTAGCCTACTCGACTCAAAAAGCTTTTACCTTGCATATGGAATTGAATTTGAATTCACAAACATTAATTTAATTATCCATTGCAACATTCAATATCATTAATTCTCATTGTTAGAGTACACTCTGGATATTCTTTTTAATCATTCACACTACAACTAGTTAAAAAATATATATTTAAACACATTTAACTCATTTTAAATTACAAAAAGCAGTAGCAAAACAGTGATAGAAAACGATAGCAAAATGATGACACTATGTTCCTTGGTTGTTTGTCTGTTGTATGTCTTGGAGTCGGAGGGTCTCTCTGAAAGTATCCTCTCAATCCCAAGGGATAGAGGTAAGGTTGTATACATCCCACACTCTCCTCAGATCCTACCAATATCTTTAATATTTGTGGGATTTACCAGGTACGATTGTTGTTATTGTTTATTGTTGTGCATAACTACCATGCTTCTTTCGTAGTTGTGAGCTAGTTATTCATGACGAAGTGATGGGTGCTTCGTACTTAGCTTGTTTTTATGCCTTTTGCTTTTTGGCTTCTTTGTTTTTTAGCATCTAACATAATTACTCTTTGTTAACCACTGGATTCGCTATTCGGTTATAGAAGAATCCCTAGCCTCCGTCTCTTATGTGTTGCTTTTCGAGTTTTGAATCACTCTCTGTTTTAAAATTAAGTCGTTCGTCTTATTTTGTTTGGTTTTTCATGGTTTTCGAAAATGATATTCTTGTTCAATTTTCAAAGATGTCACAAGCCGATAAAGAATCTTTTTGTAGTGAATACGGTATGGATTCTAAATTAGACCTGTTTCTCTTACTTCCGGTGTGTCGGTTTGAAAGTATCCTTCTGAGTCAAGGCCAATTTTATGTAGAATGAAGAAAAATGATCCATACTAGTATGTTGCATGGGAACATTGATTTAGTCTTCTTGCACACGTGGGTCTAGTACTTTTGTTTGTTTCTCTTTTGACTAAATAAGTGCCTAATAGCTAGGTAGGGTCAGTCGAATTCTCAGGTTTGTTGAGTCCTTTTCGCGTATCCTTTGTGTATTTGAAGTCTGCATTGTTCCCTATTTGGTGTGCACTCAAAAATCTTATTCAATTAAGTACTTTTGTTCTCTGCAATCTATTGTCAAGTCATTCTATTTTATATTCAATATTGTTGATCTAATTACCAATATTGTGGTATTAAACACAGTGTTGTTGAACCCTTCGATCCAATATTTCCTTCCTATTTTCCTCTATGGCTGATTCTATTTCAATACACTAATGCTTCGACTCTTCTCATACCAGTGTTCAAAGGAGAAGGTTATGAACACTTGAGTCTACGCATGGAGACTCGTCTTTGATCTCGTGAACTATGGGAAGTGGTCAACATGGTGGTAACTGCTGTTGCTGAATGATATCGTGAGGATAATCGAGAGGTTAAGAAGAAATATGCACATGCAATGAGGATTATCCAATAGTGGTGCATGATAGTCTCTTCTCTCATATAGCAGGTGCAGATACAGCAAAAGAATCTTCGGATATTCTAGAACTTGAATATCAAGGAGAATCCCAAGTTCAATCTGTCAAACTACAGGGCCTCAGAAGAGAATTTGAGAATTTATTCGTGAAATATGATGAGCTAGTGGGTGATTACTTCTCTCAAGTCATGAATAATGTGGGTCAACAAAGAGCCTATGGTGAAGAACTCATTGACCGAGAAGGTTGTAAAAAATTTTTACGGAGTTTATCTCCTAAGTTTGATTATGTCATACACTCCATTGAAGTGGTGTATGACTTGTCCACAGTTACACATGTTAAGTTGCTGGGATTACTACAGTCCCAAGAAGAAAGAATGCATGGTAAAATGGCCCTAGATAAATCAGCCAAGGAGGCTAGCAGCAGGTGTTCCAAGAACAAAATAAGTCTCCAAGAGGGAGAGGTCATGGATGTGCAACCTTCAGAGGCAGAGGTACTGGTCGTGGTAGAGGAAGTTTTGGTAGAAATAAGGTTCCTCAATGTTAGACTTGCAAAAAGATTGACCAGTTAAGGAAAGATTGCTGGTACAATGAAGATAATCAAGTGAAAGCAACTGAGATGGAAGAACAAGATGACAATGCAGCAGATGACCAGCACTTACCCATGGCTCTTATCCCACGCTATAAAAAAGCTCATACAGATCTGATGACATTGATGACCAACACCAGTCATAATGGTAACACTAATCATCTATGGTTTATCGACTCTGGTTGCTCCAACCATATGAAAGGTTCAAGGGAGAGCTTTGTCAGTCTAGATGAATCATTTAAGTTGGAGGTCAGGTTGGGAGACAAAAAGAAACTTCAACTAAAAAGGAAGAGGTACTATCGAGATCCACACCGGGTCTGACTCATTCAAACTCTTGGAGAACGTTTATTATGCACCCAAACTTGAGTACAGTTTACTAAGTGTGGGGCAACTCATGAAGAAAGGTTATGTAAATAGTTTTGATGATGGGAAGTGTACTACCAAAAATAGAGAAACATGGAGGAACCAAATGGAAATTTTAGTGGCTAGCAACAATATGCTTATTCTAGACGCCACTAACATGATTACAAGTACTCCTCTCAAGAAGCGTGATGCTAAAGTTCTCCGATATCACTGTAGATTCGGGCATCTCCACTTTAACGGGCTAAAATGTTTGCATGACAAGGAGATGGTCCAAGGCTTGTCCAACCTTAACCCCTATATTGTTTGTGAAGCCTGCTTAACTAGTAAACAAGCTAGACTCCATTTTTAGTGCTCATCTTAGCGTGCTAAAGCAAGACTAGAATTAGTTCACACCTATTTGTGTGGGCCTATGCAAGTGCCTAGTCTAGGGAATAGCTTGTATTACCTTTTGTTCAACGATGATCTTACTAGAATGTGTTGGTGTACTTCATACACAACAAAAGTGATGTATTTTCTATGTTCAAGGTGTATCCTACAAAACAAAAGTGATGCATTTTCTAAGTTCAAGGTGTTCAAGGCTATGGTTGAGAAGGAGTCTAGTTACCCTATCAAAGTTTTAAGATCAGATAGGGGAGGAGAATTATGTTCACAAGAGTTCACTTCATATTCTGAACAAGTTGGAATCAAACGTGAGCTCACCATTCCTTACACTCCTCAACACAATGGAGTTTTTGAGAGAAAGAATCACATTGTGATGAATCTGGTTCGAAGCATGCTGCATGAAAAGAGGATGTTGAAAGTTTTTTGGGCAGAGCTATGGCCACGACAGTTTATGTGATTAATAGGTCACCTACTAAAGCTCTTGTGAATCTAACTCCTATACAAGCCTGGTCAGGTAAGATACCTTGTGTTTCAAATATGAAAATTTTTGGTTGCATTGCTTTTGTTGGTATCACAGTTAACGGGTTCCTAGGACCAATCAGACCGAGAAGAATGATGATCACACATATACGTAAAATCACTACAAACATCAGACCACTTCATGATTGAATGTAACAACTAGAATCGAACAATAAGAAACTAACCGAAACAAGAATCAAACTTGAAACAACTTGAACTTGAATTATTAGAAACTTGCGTACATAATCAGAGGGTGGGAGCCATGTATTTATATGAGATGAACGGGTGTGTTGTGAGGAGTTGCGTCGTTCCAAGGGGGGATATGTCGATTCCCATATAACCATACATATGGTTATTTCCTCTAACACACCGTTTCAACATAAAACATGTCCCAAACCTTTAATGACCCAATACTTTGGACCTAATGGACTTGCTCGTGTTTGACCCAATAAACATAACATGGCCTATGGCCCAAATCCGACACATAAACAATAAGCATAAAGACATAACTTTGTTCGACCCATTAACAACTAATAAACAAAGATAATGGACGGCCCATACTCGGATCTAGAGGTTCTTGATTATAGATCTTCATTCTCCACCTCCAATTCAACTTCTGACTTGTTCTCAAACACATCAAAACCTTTCGCTTGACTACCAAACATCTTCTTTAGAACACACGTATCACCGGTAGTAACCGTTTCAATTCCTTGAAACAACAATTTCTCTACGCTTAAGATGTTTTTCTTGAGTCTCGGGACAATACTAACACATGGTATAGTTTTGTCCTTTCCATCCACCGGTATCTTCACTTCACCAATCCCATGAATCAAAGAGAATTCTTTCCTCTTATCGTCCGTCATCACACCAAAATGCCTCTTAAACTGCTTGAACACACTCCTATTCCCGGTCATGTGCATTTTGTAATTTGGGTCCACCACCCAAATCGAATCAAAATCAGACAAATAGAAGCGATGTGACCGAATTGCTTGCACATGAAACAACGAATCCCAGCCTTTCTCGGTCTCCCGACCGGTGCACTTCCCTTACGGCCAAACTTCTTCGCCAAACCCTTCGGAACCATCTTCTTGGGAAAGTTCTTGATGGGTGATTTCCACGAACGTGTGGATGGCTTCCCATGCGGAACGTTCTTCCCCTTGTTGCAACACTAGCCGCACTTTCCACCGTTCACCCTTTCATCACTGAAACCGGTACCAACAGATTTACCTCCACCCCTCAGACGATCTCCAGTACCACCTTCATCCTTCTCAGTTTTCACCAAACCTTTGGCTCTAAAACCAATGTTGGTATCATAGTTAACGGGTTCCCAGGACCAATCGGACCGGGAATGAACGATGATCACACATATACGTAAAATCACTGCAAACATCAGACTACTTCATGATTGAATGTAAACAACTAGAATTAAACAATAAGAAACTAACCGAAACAAGAATCAAACTTGAAACAACATGAACTTAAATTTTTAGAAACTTGCGTACATAATCAGAGGGTAGGAACCATGTATTATATGAGATGAACAGGTGTGTTGTGAGGAGCAGCATCGTTCCAAGGAGGGGATATGATGATTCCCATATAACCGTACATACGGTTATTTCCTCTAACACACCATTTCAACATAAAACATGGCCCAAACCTTTATTGACCCAATACTTTAAACCTAATGGACTTGCTAGTGTTTGACCCAATAAACATAACATGGCCTATGGCCCAAATCCGACACATAAACAATAAACATAAAGAAATAACTTTGTTCGACCCATTAACAACTAATAAACGTAAATAATGAATGGCCCATATAGATTTTCAGATTTTGCCCTAGTTCCATTAAAGATAAAATATATTCATTGTATACTCTAATCAAAGTCATGGGTACCGACTATGTAATCCTATTACTGAAAAAATTTCAACCAAGAGAGATATTGAATTCCTTGAATATTGGAAATGGATCCGGGATGATTCAGAAGCCAACATTGATGGTAACATTACCTTTGCAGATTTATTTCCTTTTGACAATAAACCTGATAGTACTTCTAGCTCATCTAACACCACAAATATTCAGTCAAACCCAACCCCTACATCTGTTATTAACAATTCTATCCCTACTACTAAAAGTACTTCACATATTACCAACCCATCACACACTTTATCTCCTAATATCCAAAGTACTAACTCATCTACCCTACCTTCCAGCAATAATATAGTTGGTCCCTCAAAAAGGGCATCTAAACCATCCTCTTGCCTGAAAGATTATCATAGTGGACAAGGTTTTTCAGATGAAGAAGGAGATGTTTCATCCTGCCAGTTTGCTCTAATCACTGATCATGTCAATTATCATCAACTTCAAAAGAAAGAAATGGGAGGATGCTATGTATGAAGAATTGTTAGCTATTCATAGGAATGGGATGTGGGAACTAGTCTCTCTTCTTCATGGTAAGAACATTGTAGGTGTTAAATGGTTGTTCAAAACCAAAGAGGGGCCAAATGGTGAAGTTATCAAGCATAAGGCAAGATTGGTGGCTAAAGGTTATTCTCAGCAAAAAAGTATAGATTTTCAAGAAATCTTTGATCTACTAGCTCGATTTGAAACTATACGTGTTATTTTAGCTATTGTCGCTCATATGGAGTGGAAGGTACACCAACTTGAAATTGAGTCAGCATTTCTAAATGGTGCCTTAACTGAAGAGATTTATGTTGAGCAACTTGAGGGTTTCAAGGTTCAAGGGAAGACATATATGTGTTGTCCAGATGATCTTTGTTCTCTAAAACGTAAACGATAACCTAAACTTTCTTGAATATTGAATTTGATAACACATGAGTAATTTTACAAATAAAATCTAAGCCCTATTTATAATTTCTAATGGATGCGAGTGAATGGACACGTCTCTTCATGAGTAGGTGCGTCTCCTGAATATGTGGATGTGATTAAACGTGAAGAGGCATGTCTCTAGAATCCAATAGTCGCGTCCCTTATTCCTTGTGTTGTTGCCGGCGATCAAGAGGTGCCTCCCAAGGGGTTTCGCAACCCTTGGGGTGGTGGTTGTCAAGTTCCATCTTGACAACTTTAGTCCTTGAAGTTTATAACCGCCATCTAACCCAACTTTAACTATATACTAATCTAACCCTTGTACTTGGATGTGTATGATTATCGATTTCATTCACCCCCACCCCCTAATCATGAACATCCTTAAGTTGTTGTAGATCATGAACTCCGAGCAGTTCTCGCATTGTAGCAAACTTGACCCTTGCTAGTGCCTTCGTTAGTATGTCTATCCGTTGTAGTTCTCCACTTATGTGTTCCACATTAATGTCCTCGTTCTTCACGCATTCCCTTATAAAATGATAGCGTGTGTTAATGTGCTTGCTTCTTACATTAAAGACAGGATTCCTCATGAGTGCTATTGTGGAAACATTATCCACCCTTAGTGTTATCTTTTCTTCCTTCCAGCATGTAATTTCACTTAACAACCTTTTAAGCCATAGTTCTTGGCGTGCTGTTGCTGTGGCTACCATGAATTCTGATTCACATGATGAGAGTGCCACTATCTGTTGTTTCTGTGTGCACCAAGTTATAGGTGATTCTCCAAAGTAGAATACCAGACCAGTTGTACCTTTTCCTTTGTTTGTGTTAACTCCATAAGTGCTATCACTATAACCTGTGATCTTACATCCTCCTTGCTTCTTGTATATGATTCCATACTCTTTAGTTCCTTGATATAATGTAGTACTTGCTTCACTGCATTCAAGTGATGCTCCTTTGGTTCTTGCATGAATCTACTAAGTAGACTGACTGGATAACATAGATTTAGCCTTGTATGCAATAAGTACATGAGAGAACCTATCAGGCTTATGTAATGCCTTGCATCTACTAGATCTCCTTGTTCAGTCTTTGTTAACTATGTTCCTGGATTCATATTAATCTTTATGTTGTTGCAGGTTAACATATCAGCGTCTTTGAGTATATTGTTAATATAGCATGTCTGCTTAATGGCTATCTCACCCCCTGCTTGAATATCTTCTATTCCCAGATAGTATGCGAGCAATCCTAGATGCTCATTTCGAACTTGTTCTCCATATGAGACTTGAAAATATCTATCTCCTTCCTTGATGTTCCAGTGACTATCAAATCATCAACATAGACTCCGATCAGTGTAGAAGTCTTACTCGTCCTTGTATTGATTGCATTCTCTAAAGTGCACCTCTTAAAGTTAAGTGACTTTAGGGTTTGATCTAACTTCGTATTCCAAGCACGCGGTGCTTATCTTAATCCATACAGTGCTTATCATCTCCTGGCTTTACAAATCCTTCTGGTTGTGAGACATAGACCTCCTCCTTGAGATCTTCGTGTAATAATGCAGACTTTAGTTCTAAGTGATGTACCTCCCAACCTTGATATGCTGCTAAAGCCAACATTAGTCGAACCGTTTCTATGCGTGCTACTGGTGCAAAGACTTTATCAAAGTCTATTCTATGTTGCTGAACATATCCTTTTGCTACCAGGCTTGCTTTGTATCTTACAACTTCTTCATTTGCATCTTCTTAGACTTGTATACCCACTTTAAACCTATTGCCTTGTGATCTCTTGGCAACTTTGTCAATCTCCAAGTGTTATTCTTGTTTATCGAGTCAAACTCAGCCTTCATTGCTTCAATCCATTTTCTGTCACTAGATGCTTCCTTGTTGTTCCATGGTTTTTCTTCAGCAAGTATTAATTCTTGTAGATCTAGTTGAATTTCCTCTGTCTCTTCGTATAGTTCTTCGAGACTTCTCAGTTTTACTGGATGTCACTAATACTCCTTGTTGTACTTTCAGATGTAGATGGACCTCTACTTGATAATTTGCTTGAGCTTCTTGGTGAGTTCTGATTGTACGAATGTGATGGCGGGGTTACATAGGAGTCTAATTCCTGAATCTTCATGATGTGGCCCGCTACTATCAGGACTACTTGGTTCATTTTCTTCTAACTCTGGTGGGTTGTCATCTTCTTGAATGATAAATTTTGTCCATTCGGGATTCCCTGAATCTACCGTTTCCATATAACTATCTAAGTTCCATGGTTGACCTTCCATGAACTTTACATCTATACTGACACATATTTTGTTCTTCGCTGGATCATATAATCTGTATGCCTTTGATCCTTCTTTTAATCCAAGATAAACCATAGGTGCACTTCTATTATCTAACTTCTTTTGTTGAAGTAGTAATGTCACACCCCAACCGATGGCGGAAACATCGGAATGAGACGGAAACCAGATTGCTCATTGCTCACAACGCTAATAAATGACAATATTTAATTAAATCCAAATTTCATTTCATAACATTGTCAAATACAACATGAAGCAATACAATAAGTTCATAACACATAACAAATTGGTACAACATTTATAAATCTAACGTCTAAAATGTGTGTATCTAAGTCCTTGCTATTTTGATTTCATAGCATCATCTCCTTCAACCTGTAACATGTTTTAAAATAAAGTCAATGCAAAAGAAAAGGCGAGTACACAAGTTTAAGCAGAGCATACGTATACGAATAAAGTTTTAACAATCCTCATGGCAACCAAATCTATACAAGAGCAATATCAAGGCATGCAATACTAATAATCAAACCCTTAACGCAATCACAATGTTTTAACATGACCTCACGAATAACACGATGGAGGTGGATGCGTGAATTCCTATAGCGCTAAGCATGTCAAACGAAGGCTAAAAATAGTTAATGACTAAAGCATAGCATAACGAATATCCAAGACAAGCATCAAGTATGAGATTCAAGTATTCATGCGTATAAGATTGTTTGTGCGTTTCATAAAGTTTAAGTGTTCGTGATTTTTGTATAAGTAAAACATGTTACACCCAAAAGTGTTATAAACAATAGTGGGTCGAGTGTACTCACAAAATTGCTAAGTCTTCTTTGGAGATCCCACGACGAGTTGATGAGTTGGAGAAAGGGACACCGATGCCACCTTAAATGACAAACGAATGTGTATGGATAATCGAAAATACGACGGGGGTTCTTGTGAAACGTTGACCCTTGAGAGGAATCTGGAATAATGGATTTAATGGTCGTTGAAAAGTGTCTAGCAAAATGTTTTATTAATCACGATAAGAGATTTAGAGGGTGTTTGGGGTTGAGTTTTGAAAATAGATTATCCGTTCTGAATAATCAAAATCAGATAATTAGTTGTAACAAAACGTGCTGCAGGAGGATAGTGTTTGGATTTGATTATGTTTTTTGATATCACAATAATCAGGTAATCAACTATTTGAGTGTTTGGAAAATATATATACATGTATATATAAAGTTATAAATAGATGAGCTTTGATCTCTAAAATACGTAAAACAAATCAGTTTTTTTATTATTATTATATATTTTTTTATTAATTATTTACCAAACACTAAAAATATATTTTTATTTATTTATTTAATATTTGCGCTTTCAAACACAAAATAAAAATATTAGGTTGCAAAAGCAATCCCAAACACACCTTTAGTACAACGATCCCATAATGCCTATAAGATATTGGTTTGATTTTTTGTTTACAAAAGAAAATTCTTAATATAAAGTTTTGCGTGAGCGTGTTTTAGTGATTAAGTTAAACATAAGACTTGTGGGCAAGGTATTCGTTAGACCGATTAAGTTGGTAGGTAGCATTCCGTCAAGTTTTGAAAATCGAGAAACAAAACGTTTCACGTGGTGACCAAGTATATGTATACGTGATTTGTATGAAACAGGTTGTAGGATAATAATTACATTTGATAGAGTAGTACGTTTTGAAATTCGCTTAAGTAGGAATTTTTGACAATACGAGAAAAGATTTAGGTATACAATTTTAAACGCGTGGTTTACATTATAAAGTCTCCAAGAAGGAGGGTTGGTAACCATCATCGAGGTATGGGAATCACCCCTAACCCGTTGGTGAGGTCGTTTTAAAGAAAGAAAGAAACGGAGTCTGACTGTCAAGGTAAGGAAATCACTGCTATCTCGACGGTGGGTCTCCATTTCGGGATTTTCGAGAAATATAAGTATAGTTGGTGACGTCTTGAAATCATGCATGTAAATACGTATATATATATATGAAAAAGTTCAGTATGATTTGTGTAAAAACCTTAAAATAATGTGAAGTGTAACAAGCATATATAAGGTTCACATACAAATTGAAATTTATAAAACATTAGATTGTTTCGGGTAGAGAAACGTCGGCTATTCCAAAGTGATTCGAAGATCCTTTCGAATTAGAGAAACGTGCTTTGGCCTATAGGTAAAATGCTCTCGTCGAGGAGCGATTAACGACATTTTACCCTTCCAGTTACTACACGTCTCTAATCGATCGGAAAGTCAAAATTTGGCGAGATTGAAAATCGAGGAATAAGACTTAATCGACAAGGTGCGGGTTTCACTCTTAACTTGGTGTGTCACACCCCGACCCGCAGCGGAATAAGAGTCGGGGCATAATTGGGTTATCACCAAAGCTCATGATGTTTACTAATATGTTTCATATTTATTAAATTCAAAATTACATCATCAATATTCCAAACAAGTTCATACAATTACAAAGAAAAGTAACTACATAAACAATCCAAAGTCTAAACCGATTTATTCTTCTAAGCCATTCTATATGTTTCTTGCTGCAACTGGATCACCTGTATCATGTGTAAAAATGGGGGTTTTTGGGTCAACAAAAGTTGGCGAGTGAACCTTGTTAGAAAACATTTATTATTGATTTCTTGTTATATTTAATATAGAAAAATTATGCAATAATCATATGTGAGCAAACGTAAATAAACATACAATAACAATAACAATAACAATAACAATATCAATAACAATAACAATAACAATAACAATAACAATAATAATCCACCTTGCATGATTATATGACATGAATGATAATGTATATGTTGGCAACGTCACGTTCACGCTCATAGGTAATGGGGAACGGACGGCCTATGATGATGTATGTGCGATCAAGGCTCAATCAAACGGAGCCGATCGTATGTTGGCAACGCCTCGTTCACGCTCATAGGTAATAGGGAACGGCTCACGCTCATAGGTAATGGGGAGCGGCGGCCTATGATGATGAATGTACTGAAAATGATAAATTTAATCTAAACATTAATCACACAAACAGTTCATACATATTGAATACACATTTGATCATGGATATGATGGATGCACAAGTGTTTAAATGTAGTAAATAATAAGACACATGATACACCCCAAAATGTGATTAAAACGGGGAATTTGTAAAGGTTCACTCACATTGGGTGCGTTCGGTTGATGATGTTGAATGCGCACGAGTTTAGAGGGTTGATCGACGAGGAATAACTAACCTAAATAATAACGAAAAGATACGGTAAATAAGTGGATTTTATTAACAAATTTAATAGGGTTTTTAGATTTATTTTTGTGAGTTTAAGGTTATTTTCTAACTTTAAAAACATTATTTTTAAGTATTTTTAATTGATTTTTAAATTAAATAAATAAATAAAAATATTAAAAAATGTTGACTTTTTGGGTTGACCGTTGACCATTGACTTTGACTGTTGACTGTTGACTGTTGACCGGTTCGGACGTGTGTATGTATGCGCTGGGTGAGGCTCGAACCCGAGACCTCCCGTACGCGTGCACGCAGCTCTACCAACTGAGCTACGTGTCTAACCCGAAATATTTTTGTTTTTAATTATATTTATATACTATTTATTTTATTCAAAATTCATTTATTTTAAAAAGGATTTTAATTATATCGGACCGGTGTGTATAACAGGTCTCGAACCCGGGACCTGTTGTTTAACGTTGCACACAGTCCACCGCTGGACTGTGTGTCTAACCTGGTTAAAAAACTTGTTTTTATTTCTCTTATATACTAACTGGAAGTTTCCGTATTTGGGTTTTATAAAAAGTCTGAATATTGTGACGAATCGGAACATGGACAGACTCAAACCCGGTGTCTCTATGATTCAAATGCACACAGTCCACCGCTGGACTGTGTGTCTAACCCGAGATATAATCCGATTTATATTAAATTTTATACACAGTCTAAACTTCATCTTCTTCGTTAATAACACAGACAACGATTTATTCTACTGTTCTTGTTTAATTCGATTGACGGACATATGACTGACTAAAATGAAATGGATAGGGAAGGTTTTGGGAATGAACGTACCGGAATGATGACTTTTCTCAGAACTCCGGCAAAGTCGTCGGCTCTGTTTTATGAACTCCGTCTGAGCGGACCAATTAACAGTTTTGATTAACTAATTGTGGAATTGAATGACTAAACAAGAGTTATCGGAGAGTTTAGATGCTCATACCGATTCACAGCGTGATTTAGAAATTTTCAGAAGTTTTCCGGCGATTGTAGATTATCCGGTATCGTCGTCTGGGACCGATTCTGATTGAAGGGTTTGAGTTAGTAAAAGTCTAACAATAGATAGAAGGTGAAAGAATTGACAAATTTACCGTTTTGATGAATGACACGGTTTTCCGGCTAAAGTCCGGTGATATCAGATAGCGATTCCGACGAACTGAAAATAGAGCGAAAGTGAAATTTGGAGGTTCTGTGAGTGTTTTTGAGTCGCGAGATGATGATATTGCCGGTGAAATCAGGAAGTAAATGATTTCGGTTATTAAACCCGAAAATCATATGAATTCAAGTTCAATAAAGACTGAATTGATTAAGAACGTGGGTTTATCGGATATAATCAGTAATATCGAACTTCAACAGTCTGAACCGTTGAGAGCCGATGAGCGGTTTCAGTTGTTGGCGCAAACGGATGATTCACGGGTAGAGTTAAGTTTTATTGTTTCCCTGATTACACAACAAAACAGCAAGTGGCGGAGTGGTTACATGTTTGATGATTAAGTCTACCGGCTGACCCGGGTTCGAAACCCGGCAACCCATTTTTATTTTTAATTGCTTTATTTTTATTTTCTAACAATTTTAATTTCCATATTCTAAATGTTTATTAGTTATGTATTGTTTAAAATTAAAATAAGCATTAAATGAGCAACGAAAATTTGAAACTGATATTCGATTAATAAACGAAGCGGGTTTTGAAAACCCGTTTTTCGACAGATGTTACAAAGTGTGGTTGGTACTCGTCGGGTCAAACTATAGTTCGACACTTTGTCGAGGATCCACTAGAGTTTGAATTGGAAATTCCCCGTCAAGGTGAGGATGTCACTCCTAACTTGATGGCGAATTTCGCGTAAAAGATTGGGTGGATTGAGAGTCATTCACCAAATTGTGGATTTCACGCCTATTTTGGTGGAGTCGTCTGGATTGTGCAATATGAGTGTTTTCGAGTTTAGTATAATCGAGTAAATGCATTAGGAAAGCGTATGATTGAGATAATGTAACAAGTATGAACATGTAAATCATTTCATGAATTTAGCATATAAGAGTCATTTTAAGAAATTAGCATGTCAATCACGTATGGTCGAATGTGGTGCTAAACTATAGACTAGGTCAAAAGCATGGCAATTTTCCTAATTTCCTATAGTTATGGCTCTGATACCAATTTGTCACACCCCAACCGATGGCGGAAACATCGGAATGAGACGGAAACCAGATTGTTCATTGCTCACAACGCTAATAAATGACAATATTTAATTAAATCCAAATTTCATTTCACAACATTGTCAAATACAATATGAAGCAATACAATAAGTTCATAAAACATAACAAAATTTGGTACAACATTTATAAATCTAACGTCTAAAATGTGTGTATCTAAGTCCTTGCTATTTTGATTTCATAGCATCATCTCCTTCAACCTGTAACATGTTTTAAAATAAAGTCAGTGCAAAAGAAAAGGCGAGTACACAAGTTTAAGCATAGCATAGGTATACGAAGAAAGTTTTAACAATCCTCATGGCAACCAAATCTATACAAGAGCAATATCAAGGCATGCAATACTAATAATCAAACCCTTAACGCAATCACGTTGTTTTAACATGACCTCACGAATAACACGATGGAGGTGGATGCGTGAATTCCTATAGCGCTAAGCATGTCAAACGAAGGCTAAAAATAGTTAATGACTATAGCATAGCATAACGAATATCCAAGACAAGCATCAAGTATGAGATTCAAGTATTCATGTGTATAAGATTGTTTGTGTGTTTCATAAAGTTTAAGTGTTCGTGATTTTTGTATAAGTAAAACATGTTACACCCAAAAGTGTTATAAACAATAGTGGGTCGGGTGTACTCACAAAATTGCTAAGTCTTCTTTGGAGATCCCACGACGAGTTGATGAGTTGGAGAAAGGGACACCGGTGCCACCTTAAATGACAAACGAATGTGCATGATAATCGAAAATACGACGGGGTATTCGAATCGGAGTTGAAAGTACATGTATGTATGTCACGGGATTTATGTAACGATTCTAAAGTTAAATTCGTCAAAGGTGTCGTAAAAGTGTTATCAAAATGATACATTAAATATATATATTTTTGGCGAAAGGTGTCAAAGATAAACACGTATGTTTTGATCGGAAGTTTAATAGGAAAAATATGTATATTTTGGTCGAAAGTTATAGATACATTACCTTGGGCAAACGGTATGATATACCTATGTAATTAATCAAAAGGTGTAATAAATATATATATCTTTCGTCATTAAATAATTATATTTTTGTTGAAAGGTATGATGGATATATATATATTTTGTCGATAAGGGAAATATGTATGTGTATCTTGTCGTTTAGTTAAATACACGTTCTCGAAAGTTTAATAAATTTATTTGTCAAAAGTTTAATGAATATATTTTGTCGATAATGTATGATTTTGACGAAAAACGGGCAGAGTTTCCCCTTGTTTTTTGATGATTCCCGACAACCAAAGTTGTCGATAACGTTTTCAAAACTCATCAATTTAGATATAAATGATATACGTATATATTTGTCGTCAAATGCCAAAAACGTAGTTAAATGATTCAACGTACCGGTTTCGTGTAGACAATAATATATATAACAACGAAGTCACAATGAAAACAGTATATATAAGTATTCTCGTTAAATACAAAAAATGTAAATAATTATTTAAAGGTATCGGTTCGAGTGGTTAGCGTAATAGGTATAAACAATATACTACAAAGAATCGTGTCGTTAATGTTTTACAGAAAACCCCGTTGACCCCGTTGACCACAGTTGAATGAGTTGACCGGGATCCGAACCGTGCTTGACCCGAACAAGATTTGAACCAAACAGGTGTATGACCCGATCTGACTCAACCCGTTCACCACTGCCGTGACGTACCTGAACAATACGAAATCGGAACCAGAAACTCGAACCGACACGAATCAGAACCGAGATTGAATCGACGAGACCCGAGCTAAGTTTGAACCACTCGAAACCAAACTGAATCGGAGCTAGAAACCAAATCCTTCGACCTGCATCGCGTCGCCGGAAACGACGCCGGAGCTGCCGTTGTTCCCGCGGCTTCTGCTGCCGTGTTGCTGGTGTGCTGCCGCAACTGGGCTTGGCTACTGGTGCGCCGCCACCACAATGGTGGTCGGCGGTCCTGTTTATAGAGCGGGAGAGAAGAGCGAGTGTGGGTGCGATGGTGAGTGGTGGTTCTGCGGAGGAGGTGAGGTGTTGAGAGGGGTGCGGCGGTGCCTCGCCGGCCGTCGAAAAAACGTGGAGAGGGAGAGAGAGGAGCGGATTGTAACGTGTGTTTTGAGAGGGTGAGGGCTGCGTCGGAGAAGGAGGGAAGGGGAGTGAGGATGGCGCTCGATATGGGAGAGGGCGAGAGGTGAGGGAGGTGTTTCACCGGAGAGATGGGGCCGCCGGAGAGTCGCCGGAGTAGCGACTCCGGTCGCTGGAAATGGTGGAGGCAGAGAGTGTGTGTGTGAGCGGCTGGGTGTGAGTGTGTGTGTTAGCTTATATAGGTAGGGTTTAGGTAGCTAGGGTTTGATAGGTTGGGCCTAAAGCCCGTTAGTCCAGTTCTCACGTTTTAGAGAGGCTCAATTATAGTTTTGTAATCCGTCTTCGAACCCGAATATTGTGAAACACAGTAGAATATTATTATTATTTTTATTTAAGGAAATTAAAAAGCGGGGCGTTACAGTTTCCCATCTTTTAGGAAATTTCGTCCCGAAATTTATTCAAGAGGAAGACTCGAAAGGAATTGGCTAAAGAATAAGGGTTAACGATCAAAGCTTGGCGTTCTGGATACGTGAGGGATAGCATGAAGTTTAGAGCAACGAAGAGTTAGGTTTGCAACAAGAGGTGTTTGACTAGAATGACTCGTGGCATCAGGCATAAGTAAAACGTATAAATGTGTATTTAGGTGAGTGGTTTAAACGAGTTTGAATGACTCAAAGGGTATGACATCTAAGCAGACAAGCTTTCATGCAAAACAGTATGCAGTTTAATGAAGAGGAGGTTGTAAGAAGGTCTTAACGGTTGAAGAGCATTGATAAGTCTTGGTTTCTGTAAAGAGTTGCTTATCGATGGAAGACGCGAAGGTTGGGTATTTAAATTAAGCTAGTTATTGAGGTAGCGGCCAATTAAGTGTGTTGTACCTCAACGAGAATGGAAGACAGCTTTAGAGTAAGAATGCATTTAGGGTTTGAATGTTTAACCCTTATGGTTTGTAAACGAGTTTGCAGAAAGACAAGGATAACGGGGGATACTGAAGTCATAAGGATGAGCGTTTGACTAAATAAACGAATACGAGTATAAGGATGACATATGTATATGAACAAACGAAAACGTTGCGTTAGGGATTAAGACTCGTCGTGGATAATCGTGTATCGCACACATAGCAATGCAGTTGTGAGTTGTTTAAAGTTTGCCTATTAGGTCTTACTATGGTCTGTAAAACACCGAATTTCTCATGGCACGTTTTACGAAAGTTTGGCAACATGGTGAAAACACTTATATATAGGAAGTACCAGCGGCGTATCCACCATGTTTTGGCCATGTCGCGACCGTTCCGTTATTCGATGCAATGTTGCATTCCGTGTCTTACCATACACGGTAGTACACTCTATGGTTCTCATGCGCTTATCGCTATAATCCCGTGTGCACCCTTGATTATACCGATCGTCGCATGATCCGCATAGCTTGTATTAGCGGCGTATGGATTAAGGTGTTCATAAATTCTGAAAATGAGTTTGTGTGCATGTAAGAATGTAATGTGTAAGCATGTTTGCGTGCAAATAAGCATGTGGCCCACGTAAGTGAATCCTTCAGGTTTCGCTCGCGCATAGGCACGAATGTATGAATACGAGTACAAGTATAGGTATGTGTATGAGTATAAGCATAAGTATGGAAATAAGTATAAGCATGGATGTAAGACATATATGCATGAATGTGATGATAAGTATAACCATGAATGATGACACGTATGTTCATGAACATGAATATGTGTATATTATGAACGTCAACAAGTGTAAAAGACGATGATTGTGTGTAAGCTATGAATTGTATGCAACGAATTTATTACATAAAATAGTCGAGAAATCAGGGTATGTAAAACGAACGATACAATTAAAATGTCATGCAATAGTTGACTAAACCATGTACGAGGATATGCATGTATAGTTGTTTGAGCAAAAACTTTGAGGTTATCGCTTCTAAAATAGGTTTAAGTTTGACTTACACGTAGGATCTAGCTTGTGAAATAAAAGAATATAAAGTACTTATTGATTTTGCATTACGTATTTTGTAAAGGACAGGAATGCTACACTTTTTTTAGAAGAACTTAAGTAAGTCGAAGATGGTTGGTCCTTATAAAGTTTTCTTGCCCACGTGTTTTGAAATTGAGGTGACATTTTGGGTGATGTATGATAAGGTCTTAAAATAGTAAGTTCGCATCGTTTTCAAATGATATTACATCCAAATAAGAAACTAGAAATTTAGTGGTTCTTGTGAAACGTTGACCCTTGAGAGGGAATATGGAATAATGGATTTAATGGTCGTTGAAAATTGTCTAGAAAAATGTTTTATTAATCACGATAAGAGATTTAGAGGGTGTTTGGGATTGAGTTTTGAAAATAGATTATGCATTCTGAATAATCAAAATTAGATAATTAGTTGTAACAAAACGTGCTGCAGGAAGATAGTGTTTGGATTTGATTATGTTATTTGATATCACAATAATCAGGTAATCAACTATTTGAGTGTTTAGAAAATATATATACATGTATATATAAAGTTATAAATAGATGAGCTTTGATCTCTAAAATACTTAAAACAAATCAGTTTTTTTATATTATTATTTTTATATTTTTTATTAATTATTTACCAAACACTAAAAATATATTTTTATTTATTTATTTATTTAATATTTGCGCTTTCAAACACAAAATAAAAATATTAGGTTGCAAAAGCAATCCCAAACACACCTTTAGTACAACGATCCCATAATGCCTATAAGATATTGGTTTGATTTTTTGTTTACAAACGAAAATTCTTAACATAAAGTTTTGCGTGAGCGTGTTTTAGTGATTAAGTTAAACATAAGACTTGTGGGCAAGGTATTCGTTAGACCGATTAAGTTGGTAGGTAGCATTCCGTCAAGTTTTGAAAATCGAGAAACAAAACGTTTCACGTGGTGACCAAGTATATGTATACGTGATTTGTATGAAACAGGTTGTAGGATAATAATTACGTTTGATAAAGTAGTACGTTTTGAAATTCGCTTAAGTAGGAATTTTTGACAATACGAGAAAAGATTTAGGTATACAATTTTAAACGCGTGGTTTACATAATAAAGTCTCCAAGAAGGAGGGTTGGTAACCATCATCGAGGTATGGGAATCACCCCTAGCCCGTTGGTGAGGTCATTTTAAAGAAAGAAAGAAACGGAATCTGACTGTCAAGGTAAGGAAATCACTGCTATCTCGACGGTGGGTCTCCATTTCGGGATTTTCGAGAAATATAAGTATAGTTGGTGACGTCTTGAAATCATGCATGTAAATACGTATATATATATGAAAAAGTTCAGTATGATTTGTGTAAAAACCTTAAAATGATGTGAAGTGTAACAAGCATATATAAGGTTCACATACAAATTGAAATTTATAAAACATTAGATTGTTTCGGGTAGAGAAACGTCGGCTATTCCAAAGTGATTCGAAGATCCTTTCGAATTAGAGAAACGTGCTTTGGCCTATAGGTAAAATGCTCTCGTCGAGGAGAGATTAACGACATTTTACCCTTCCAGTTACTACACGTCTCTAATCGATTGGAAAGTTGAAACTTTGGCTAGATTGAAAATCGAGTAATAAGACTTAATCGACAAGGTGCGGGTTTCACTCCTAACTTGGCGATTTCGTACCCTAAGTGTGGTTGGTACTCGTCGGGTCAAACTATAGTTCGACATTTTGTCGAGGATCTACTAGAGTTTGAATTGGAAATTCCCCGTCAAGGTGAGGATGTCACTCCTAACTTGATGGCGAATTTCGCGTAAAAGATTGGGTGGATTGAGAGTCATTCACCAAATTGTGGATTTCACGCCCATTTTGGTGGAGTCGTCTCGATTGTGCAATATGAGTGTTTTCGAGTTTAGTATAATCGAGTAAATGCATTAGGAAAGCGTATGATTGAGATAATGTAACAAGTATGAACATGTAAAGCATTTCATAAATTTAGCACATAAGAGTCATTTCAAGAAATTAGCATGTGAATCACGTATGGTCGAATGTGGTGCTAAACTATAGACTAGGTCAAAAGCATGGCAATTTTCCTAATTTCCTATAGTTATGGCTCTGATACCAATTTGCACCCCAACCGATGGTGGAAACATCGAGATGAGACGGAAACCAGATTGGTCATTGCTCACAACGCTAATAAATGACAATATTTAATTAAATCCAAATTTCATTTCACAACATTGTCAAATACAACATGAAGCAATACAATAAGTTCATAAAACATAGCAAAATTTGGTACAACATTTATAAATCTAACGTCTAAAATGTGTGTATCTAAGTCCTTGCTATTTTGATTTCATAGCATCATCTCCTTCAACCTGTAACGTGTTTTAAAATAAAGTTAATGCAAAAGAAAAGGCGAGTACACAAGTTTAAGCATAGCATACATATACGAAGAAAGTTTTAACAATCCTCATGGCAACCAAATCTATACAAGAGCAATATCAAGGCATGCAATACTAATAATCAAACCCTTAACGCAATCATGATGTTTTAACATGACCTCATGAATAACATGATGGAGGTGGATGTGTGAATTCCTATAGCGCTAAGCATGTCAAACGAAGGCTAAAAATAGTTAATGACTAAAGCATAGCATAACGAATATCCAAGACAAGCATCAAGTATGAGATTCAAGTATTCATGTGTATAAGATTGTTTGTGCGTTTCATAAAGTTTAAGTGTTCGTGATTTTTGTATAAGTAAAACATGTTACACCCAAAAGTGTTATAAACAATAGTGGGTCGGGTGTACTCACAAAATTGCTAAGTCTTCTTTGGAGATCCCACGACGAGTTGATGAGTTGGAGAAAGGGACACCGATGCCACCTTAAATGACAAACGAATGTGTATGGATAATCGAAAATACGACGGGGGATTCGAATCGGAGTTGAAAGTACGTGTATGTATGTCACGGGATTTATGTAACGATTCCAAAGTTAAATTCGTCAAAGGTGTCGTAAAAGTGTTATCAAAATGATACATTAAATATATATATTTTTGGCGAAAGGTGTAAAAGATAAACACGTATGTTTTGATCGGAAGTTTAATAGGAAAAATATGTATATTTTGGTCGAAAGTTATAGATACATTACCTTGGGCAAACGGTATGATATACCTATGTAATTAATCAAAAGGTGTAATAAATATATATATCTTTCGTCGTTAAATAATTATATTTTTGTTGAAAGGTATGATGGATATATATATTTTGTCGATAAGGGAAATATATATATGTATCTTGTCGTTTAGTTAAATACACGTTGTCGAAAGTTTAATAAATTTATTTGTCAAAAGTTTAATTAATATATTTTGTCGATAATGTATGATTTTGACGAAAAACGGGCAGAGTTTCCACTTGTTTTTTGATGATTCCCGACAACCAAAGTTGTCGATAACGTTTTCAAAACTCATCAATTTAGATATAAATGATATACTTATATATTTGTCGTCAAATGCCAAAAACGTAGATAAATGATTCAACGTACCGGTTTCGTGTAGACAATAATATATATAACAACGAAGTCACAATGAAAACAATATATATAAGTATTCTCGTTAAATACAAAAAATGTAAATAATTATTTAAAGGTATCGGTTCGAGTGGTTAGCGTAATAGGTATAAACAATATACTATAAAGAATCGTGTCGTTAATGTTTTACAGAAAACCACGTCGACCCCGTTGACCACAGTTGAATGAGTTGACCGGGATCCGAACCGTGCTTGACCCGAACAAGATTTGAACCGAACAGGTGTATGACCCGATCTGACTCAACCCGTTCACCACTTCCATGACGTATCTGAACAATGCGAAATCGGAACCAGAAACTCGAACCGACACGAATCAGAACCGAGATTGAATCGACGAGACCCGAGCTAAATTTGAACCACTCGAAACCTAACCTGAATCGGAGCTAGAAACCAAATCCTTCGACCTGCATCGCGTCGCCGGAAACGACGCCGGAGCTGCCGTTGTTCCCGCGGCTTCTGCTGCCGTGTTGCTGGTGTGCTGCCGCAACTGGACTTGGCTACTGGTGCGCCGCCACCACAATGGTGGCCGGCGGTCCTGTTTATAGAGCGGGAGAGAAGAGCGAGTGTGGGTGCGATGGTGAGTGGTGGTTCTGCGGAGGAGGTGAGGTGTTGAGAGGGGTGCGGCGGTGCCTCGCCGGCCGTCGAAAAAACGTGGAGAGGGAGAGAGAGAGCGGATTGTAACGTGTGTTTTGAGAGGGTGAGGGCTGCGTCGGAGAAGGAGGGAAGGGGAGTGAGGATGGCGCTCGACGTGGGAGAGGGCGAGAGGTGGGGGAGGTGTGTCGCCGGAGAGATAGGGCCGCCGGAGAGTCGCCGGAGTAGCGACTCCGGTCGCCGGAAATGGTGGAGGCAGGGAGTGTGTGTGTGAGCGGCTGGGTGTGAGTGTGTGTGTTAGCTTATATAGGTAGGGTTTAGGTAGCTAGGGTTTGATAGGTTGGGCCTAAAGCCCGTTAGTCCGGTTCTCACGTTTTAGAGAGGCCCAATTATAGTTTTGTAATCTGTCTTCGAACTCGAATATTGTGAAACACAGTAGAATATTATTATTATTATTATTTTTATTTAAGGAAATTAAAAAGCGGGCCGTTACAAGTAATACCTTAGTGTATCTTGTGCAGCCAAAAACCTTTAGGTGTCCAGATTCGGCTTTCTTCCTTTCAAAGCTTCATACTGGGTCTTGTTCACCAAAGCTTTTGTTGGAATCCGGTTTAATACATATAATGTATGTCTTATTGCTTCACCCCAAAAATTTTGTGACATGTTCATTTCCTTTAGCATACTCCAAGTAGTTGACAACATCGTCCGGTTCCTTCTTTCCACTATTCCATTTTGCTGAGGGGAATACGGCCGCTGTAAGCTGTCTTGCTTTGTCGTTGTCTTTCCAATATTTGTTGAGTTCAGCTTACGTGAATTCTCCTCCTCTATCTGTCCTTAGCATCTTTTAATTGGTTCGTGTTTCTGTCTTCGCCTTTTCTTTAAAATGTTTGAAAGTTTCGAATGCTTGATCCTTGGAAGTTGGTAGATATGCCCACATGTAGCGAGTACAGTTGTCTACAAGTAGAAATATATACTTCTTCCCAGCATGTGTTTGGTGTGATATAGGACCACATGAGTCTCGATAGACTAAATATAGAGGCTTTTAAAGATCTAAATTTCGCCTGATTTGGAAATGGTGTCCTAGTATGTTTTCCTAATACGCATGCATCACATACTTGACTGGCATGACTTATTTGTGGAACTCCATGTACCAAGTTCTTTCAAGTCATTTCTTTAATAGCATCGAAATGTAAATGGCCTAACATCGCGTGCCAAGCTATGCTAAATCTTATGTGTTTGAGAGCAAGTAGACTGGCCTTCCAATCTTCAACTTGACTTTGTACACCCAATTCTTCATTCTCCCGACTCTCATGAGTAACTATCTATTTCTATCGTGGACTGTTAGTAAGTCTCTCTCCATAACTACTTTGCAACTGATTTCTGTGAGTTGTCTGAGGCTCAATATGTTGCTTTTCAGACTTGGAATGTGGTATACTTGAGAAACAATCTTCTACTCTTGGTTCAAACATTCCAGCAATATTGAACCTATGCCTTTAATTTCTACGTGCAACCCATCACCGAAACGTACTTGCCCCATCACCTTTTCATCTAATTCTCTGAAGTGACTTCGCACTCATGTCATGTGGTTGCTTGCCCTGTTGTCTAAGTACCATAGACTTTCATCTTCTGTGGCGTACCTTGTCGGTTCTATGCGTTCTTCGTTTAACAGAACCCTTTCTTGAACAACATTTTCTTCTTGTATTGCTATTAGCAATACGGGTGCTTCGTCTTCCTCGATGAGATTTAAGTGTTCTTGTACAACTTCTTTCTTAGGACAGTCTTTCTTAAAGTGTCCGAACTTCTGATACTTGAAATATTTTATCTTACTTGTGTCTGTTTGACCTCTAGCAAATTTCCTCCAATTTCTAGAATTTCCGCCTTTAGGTCTGTTTGAAAATCCTTCACTCTTAGTGCTTTGCTTGTGTTTATTATATCGCCAATCTCCACGCGGTTTGTTGAACCTGCCACGCCCACGGTTTCCGAATGGTCTTCCTCTGCCTGAGTTGGTGTCATGATGTGTAAACATCAATCTATCTTGGCTATCTCCTGGGCTTCCTTTCTTTAACCTTAGCCTTTCCTTGTAAGTCTTTAACCTTCCGACTGCTTCTTCTAGCCTCATTGTGTCTAGATCGGAGTATTGTTACATGGACGCGACAATCTGAGTGAACTTGTCTAGCACGACATTTAGGAGTTTGCGTACTAGAGTCGGTTGACTCAATGTTGTCCCTAATTCACTTGCCCATGTCACAACACTGTTTATCTTTGCGGTGCAAGAGTCCACAGTGTCGTCTTCTTTCATTTATATTAACTCGAATTCTAACATTTTTGCATGCCACGAGCCTTTTGTACCCGATCAACACCAACGTGTCTTGTTTTCAAATTTTCCTAAATTTCCTTTGTAGTCTTGCAACTTGCAACTTGCAATACAACATCTTTCGGTATTGCTTGGAACAAATAAGCAATTGCCACCTTATCTTTCTTAACATCTGTTTGCGTATTTTCTGCTAGTTCAATCGTTTCCCAAAGTCCATTCGCTTTTAAAATCATTTTGATGCCAATTCCCAAACCGTATTGTCGGTTTCAGGATGGGACATTGAAATTGGGAAAGAGGAATTCCCTCTTTTTAAAATACTATCTACGGAGTTGGTCCGGTTGTTCCTGACATATCTTCTGACCGAACAATCATCACCTTTTAACAAACTTTATTTTTTTCTTGGTTTCACAAGACCTCTAATCCTTAACTCGCGATTTCCCGAAACGCGTAATAACCAAACAATCTAATTTGCAATAACCCTAGAATCAAAAACCCTAGATACCTATGTGCCAACCGGCAATTCCCAATTGTAATTACGCGAATAACAAACATTAAGACAATAAGGTTGGCATAATTAGACGTAAATTAACTTGATTAGGCCTCTAGTATGCCTATGAACGTCTATTCCACTTTTCGGTATGCGAACGGTGACTTGCGGGAAAACTACTGAACATTAAACGGTAAGGAATGACACTGAAAAAATACTAAAAATGTTGACAAGTACAAGTTTTATACATATAATTTATACATATGAATTGGTTTTGATGAATTATCATGCTTTCGAACGTCACAAAACGCTTAATGAACGAAAAACACGACTGCAGAAACGCACAGACAACTAAACGTAAGCATCGGACTTGTATATCACCTTCAAAGCTAGAATATTATGATAATTTGACTTCGTTTTTTGGATTTTTAGTATTCGCAGTTAAAATCGGATTGAAAAACGGATTATAAATGACCACCAAAGCAATTTACACGTTTTAACGCAACCAACGAATGTACGCGACTAATATCGAATACCGACACTATTTTACATGTTTATGACCCTAAAAATAATATTATACGACATTTTACGACGTTCGGGTTCGAAAACGGGCCTCGTAGACCCGATTGGGCTGCTCAAAATACAAATAGCAGGCTTGTGGGCCCAACCTCTCATCTCCTCATTTCAAACCGTAGCACACATACACACTCACCTCACTCTCTCTCTGTCTCTCGGCAGCTGCATGGCCGGACTCCGGATGGAGACGACGCGGTGGAAGACAACTGCAGCCGGTGGAGTTTCGGATATGTCGCCGCTCACGGCGGTGATGGATTTTTACTGCGGTTCAGCAGCGGACCCCCCTAAAGTGCACCTTCCAAACTCGATTCCGGTCTCAGTTTCTTCATCCGAGCGATGGCGGTGACCAGTTTGAACTCCAGCTGCAGTGTTCTAGAACCTCACCCCGGTAAGCACACCTACTCTCTTTCCTCTACCAGATCGGTAGGTTTACCTCTTTAAAAGCTTTCCTTTTCCCTTTTCTTTGTCGTTTTAGGGAAGTTTAGGGGCCGAACCACGATGGTCAACGACGGCAGTGGAGCCGCTGGGGTAGCGAAAGGCGGTGGCGTGGGTGACGTTGCTAGAGAAGTAACGGGGTGGTGCGATGTGGAACGGTAGCGAACGCCGCAGCTAGCAGCACAAGGCCGGCCAGCGGCCGCAGTGGTAGTGAGGATGAGCGGGTTTTGGGTTGGTTTGGGTTCGGGTCAGATTTGCGGTCTGAGTCGACTTGGGGTCACCGTTAGTCAGCAGCAGATTTGGGTCGGTTCAGGTGTGGTCAACCATGGTCAACATCACACCCGGTTCAGTCGCGGTTCGGAGTTCGGTTCAAGTCGAGTCAAAACAGTCAACTCGGGTTCGGTTAAGGTTCGGTTCAACTCGTTTCGGTCCTGAGTCAACTCGGTCGGATTCGGATACGGTCAAAGTAGTCAACGAATCAGGTCAAGTTGCAGGTTAGGGTCAAGCTCGGTCAAAACCGGATCAACTCAGTCAAACCCAGTCAAGCTATAAACTGACGGTCAACATAGTCAACCCAAGACTCGGTAAAAATTTAGACGGAGCAAGTTATTTTTCTTTATGTTGTTTTATATAGACTTTATTTCACGCGAACCGAGTTCGAACCGATACAATTAGTGATTGTTTACGTTTTTGGCACACTTGACGATATATATATATATATACATATATATATATGTATGTATATATATTGAGATTGAATTATTGTTGCGTTTTGAAAATATATCGACACTTTGATTGTCGGGATCGTCCAAAAACATAGGAGACTGCCCGTTTTTGGTAAAAATCCGGAATACGAAACGCGTTTTATTATCTAAAAACGACATCTAACGAGATTCAAGTATTTTTTATAAAATAAATATAAAAGTATATTTATTTTGGCGACGCTTTACGACCTACAAAACGAATTTATAACATTCGACAACGCGAGTTACTAGTTGACTCTTATATAAAATAAATATGATTATTTATATCCATTTCAAAACGCTTAGAACTCGAAAACTTTTATGAGATAAATATTATTTGTATTCATTTCGAACAACTAACACTCTGAAATTTGAATAAAATAAATATACGTATAAATACTTACTTTAAACATTTGAAAATTTACGATTATATGAATCAAATATAATCACATATATTTATTTCAAACATCCACAACTTAAAAATTTTATCAAATAAATATAACTACTTATATTTATTTTAAACGTCTAAACGAGATATGATGCAGGATAGTATTCGGCTACGCAACGTTTACATATACATACATATATATATCTACATTTACAAATACACTTACGTGTAGATATATGTCTATATATATGTGTGTGTGTGTGTGTCCACATCTTACGAACACTATGACGAGTCGTATTATTATCCGTTAATGTATATGAAGACTATTCGGAAAAGTGCGTAAATCCATTATACGAATTTACAACGTATTGTTTTCATCTAAATACTCGTTACGTATACATATTTCTATTCACGACAACTAACCCGACTTCGTAAATATATTTATAATTATATATAAATATATATTCTAAATCACTCGGATACTAAGTCGTTTCCGAGACTTGGTATTTATCCCGACTTTAAAAGAGTTCAAGCAACCATGGATTGGTTATTTCAAATCAAGTTAACAACGCCTTCATAGAATCGTATGGTTAACGATTCAGTAGAGCTCGGTGACACGTAGTTTAGCTATGCCCTTTTGTTCGAAACTTATAACTTATTCCTTGATAGGAATGTTATAGTTTGCATGCTAGCAAGTTCATGTTCTTGGAACGTCTTATGGAATCACATTAAGCTAGCTATGCACAAGGATATCAATGTGATTTCATAACCCCCACTTTTTACCATTTTACGTTTTTATCAATGTTTTCGGGGGTGGAAAAACATGCAAGTTTTGCAAAAGCACATAATGTTTTGATAAACGAAAATCACATATTTCTAAACCATGTTACAAACAGATTTCAACAAACACGATGGTTTATGAATGGTTCAGGCTAAATTTACCGTTTTCACAGCAATACAAGGTTTTTCGAAACATGCATGAGTAATATGACTAGTGACGTGATTTTCTTAGTCACAACAAGGGGCTAGGCCCCAAATTTTATTAAAGACATGGACTAGGCCCAATAACACGAATGACATGGGCTAGGCCCAATATCAAACGTGCACGACACGAAAATCATATGAATGGCAAGGACCATTCATACACATCAAAAATACAGATTTTTAACAATTAGTATGTAGCTATGGGATTAGATGATGACAGATCACTTTGCATAAGTAGGATGATAACAAGAGTAACCATTAATCACGTAGTGACCAAGGTGCAAAAGGTATAGATCTATCGAGTTTGAGGCGCGCTCCACTCCTGGTTTGTTAACCCTTTAGGAGTGCTTTTGTGATCCCAATGATGTTAGAGTTGTCTCGGTTTGGTTACTTAGGTCAGTGTATAAGCTACACACAATTGATCCTTAGATTCCATAGGCATCCTACATACTATGATTTCAATACCGAGTTACAAACATAACTATAAACATTTCAATACCGGTTTCAGATACGACAGAAAACATTTTATTACAGGTTTACAAACACAACAGTTACATGCATCGGTTTACAAACATCATAGAAAACATTTCAATACCGATATACAGATACGACATTTCAAACGCTTTGGGATACTATGATCTCACAATCTGGTTTCCAAATGCAAGAATTTCAAATGGTTTAAGATTCATTTGATGCAAAACAAACAAACTATGAACTCACCAACATTATGTTGATTTTTCGCATGTTCCTTTCTCAGGTTATATTATCAAACTATGGCACGGTTGGAATAGGAGAACCCATGGGGATTCGAGTACTTAGTGGGCGTTCACTTTCTAGAAGTCTTAGCATCATTAAACACTTCTGTTGTGCAATGAAGATACCAGTCAGATCACGCCCAACTCTAATTTTAGCGGGTGTGATATCCTAACCCTGGTTCGACCCTGAACCGAAAATAAAAACTGAATTGCGAATTGAAAAAAATAATAAAACCTGATCGCGAAACCCTGCGATTCGATACGCCTAGAGCCTGATGCTCTTATACCAATTGTTGCCCAGAATGATCTTTGATCTCTAGAACGTAAACGATAAACTAAACTTTATTGAATACTGAAGTTGATAATACATGAGTAATTCTACAAATGAAATCTAAGCCCTATTTATCGTTTCTAATGGATGCGAGTGAATGGACACGTCTCTTCATGAACAGGGTGTCTCTTGATTATGTGGATGTGATTGAAAGTGAAGAGGCATTTCTCTAGCAACCAATAGTCATGTCCCTTGTTCCGTGTGTGGCTACCGGCGATCAAGAGGTGCCTCCCAAGGGGGTTCGTAACCCTTGGGGTGGTGGTTATCAAGTTCCATCTTGACAACTTAAGTCCTTGAAGTTTATAACCGCCATCTAAACCAACTTTATCTATATACTAATCTTACCTTGTACTTGGATGTGTATGATTACCGATTTCAATATGGTGTATAAGCTAAGAAAGGCTCTTTATGGTTTAAAACAGGCTCCTAGAGCCTAGTATGCTAAAATAGGCGGGTATTTCATGGAGAATGGTTATAAAAGAAGTCACAATGAACCAAAACTCTATGTAAAGAGAAGTGAAATAGGTGATGTTATTTATGTGTCTTTATGTAGATGACATCATATATACATTTTCATGCTCAGAGACGATACAGGAGTTCAAGATCGAATGAAGTCAGTTTTTGAGATGACTGAAATGGGTATGCTAAAATTCTTTTTGGGTCTTGAAGTTATACAGGTTGAAGAAGGGATCTTTCAATGTCAAGAAAAGTACACAGTCTCTTTGATGGCTCATTATGGATTAACTAATTGCAAGGTTGAAAACACTCCCATGAATCCCAATGAAAAGTTGTTACTTGAAGATAGAGCAGAAAAGGTAAATGAAGAAGTGTACAAAAGCTTAGTGGGTGGACTAATCTATTTAACTCACTCAAGGCCTGACTTGGCCAGTATAGTTTCAAGGTTTATGCAAAGTCCCTCCAAAATTCATTTTGGTGTAGCAAGAAGGATCCTTAAATATGTTGTGGGTACTAAGGCATTTAGAATATGGTTTCAAAGAACTAAAGAGATAAACTTGATAGGTCACAGTGATAGTGATTAGGAAAGTTGTGTTAATGATCGAAATAGTCTATATGCCTATGTTTTCTCTCTTGGAAGTGGAGTTATCGCATGGAGCTCAAAGAAACAATCTAAGATTACCTTGTTAAGCACCGATGCTGAATACAGCTGCAGGAGCTACGTGTCAAGCTATATCAATTCATAAGGTTCTTGAAGATCTTGGGTGGAAACAAACACAATCAACTGTGATTTATTGTGATAATAAATAAACTATTAATTATTACAAGAATCCGGTTCTGTACAGCAGGTCTAAGCATATCGAGCTAAAGTATCACTTCTTGTGGGAGATGGTTACTAGAGATAAAGTTACCTTGGAGTATTAAAACTCTCATAATTAGTTAATCAGTTGGCAGACATCCTAACGAAGGCTTTACCTAATGAAAAATGTGTGTTCTTCAGACATTAATGTCTGGAAGTCAGACAGTTTGAATCAAGGGATGATGAAAAAATATGATCCAGTCTAGGTTTCATGGGAACATTGAGTTACTCTTGCACATGTGGGGTCTAATACATCTGTTTGTTTCTCTTTTGACTAAATAAGTGCCAAATGACTTGATTGTTAGGGTTAGTTGAATTCTCAGGTTTGTTGAGTCCTTTTCGAATATCCTTTGTGTATTTAAAGTCTGCTTTGTTCCTTGTTTGGTGTGCACTCAAAAAGCTTATTCATTAAAGTACTTTTGCTGTTACAATCTATTGTCAAGTCTTTCTATTTTATATTCAGTATTGTTGATTTGATTACCAACACAGAAAAGATCCGCTCCATGGTCGCCAAGGCCAATCGAGTGAGCACCTTTCATAACCAGCCACCCCTTACCACCGGTTTCAAGACGAGTACAATTTTCAAAATAATGTATTTATATTTTAATTTTTTTATGGTTTTCGCCTTCTAAATATTACCAAAAGAACAAGGTGTCATTTATAAAAAAAAAAGCCTAAACTGTAGGAATCTAAAGTGAAGAAAAATGTATCAAATTCTTAAAAGGCGTGTAGAACTGAATAGAAAGAAACAGTGTTCTCCAAGAAACCACAAACACACACAGTCTCCATTCCGGCTTCCAAATCGTAAATAAGCCATAGAATTCACACACTTAATCCTTCATAATTCGTTAAACAATTCATCATAACCGAAATCTGAACTTTACGATTCATCAATCAGAACAAAATCACATGGAAATGGAAATTCTCCGTTCAAATCCGTCACGAGTTCGGATTCCATAGCCTACAAATCGCATTTACAAGCAGGAATGTTGCATTAGTTTTGATACCTATGTGAATTGTTCTTGTTCTGCTTTGTTTTTTCTATTTCCTAGGCTTTAGTGTGATTTATGTTGAGATATGTTATTATTGTGGAGTTTGATTGGTTTAGAATGATTGTATATGTGCGTGTTGAGTGGTTTTGAATGTGTGTGAATGCAAAAATGTTATCGATAGTACACGTTTGTTTTAGTGGATTGAATGATGTATGTGCATTGATTATGTGTGAGGTATGGCTTATAGAAGTGGATATACTAGGATTGAATAGTGTTTTCGATACTTCAATGAATTGTTATTGTTTGGTTTTGCTTGTTCCGTCTTCTTAAGGTTTAGTGTGATTTCTGTTGAGATTTGTTGTTGTGAAGTCTGATTGGCTTAGAATTTAGAATGATTGTACATGTGCTTGTTGAGTTGTTTTGAATGTTTGTGAATGCTAAAATGTTGGGGATGTTGGAGACACATTCGTGGATGGAATAATGTATGTAACCGATTATGAGTGAGTTATCACTTTTGGAAGTGGATAAACTAGGATTGATAAATGTTTTCAATGCTCTGGTTATTTGTTCTCGTTCTATTTTATTTGTTCTATTTTCCTTCGGTTTAGTGTGATTTATGTTGAGATATGTTATTTTTGTGGAGTCTAATTGGTATACAATGATTGTATATGTGCGTGTTGAGTTAGTGTGAATGTATGTAATTGCAAAAATGTTAATGGATATTGGGCTGATTATGTGTGAGATATGGCTTATGGAAGTAGATATGTTAAGACTGTTTACATGTTTTGGCTAGATGAACGTCAATTTTGACTGATTTGCAACTTTAGGGTTTAGGGTGATGGTATGATTGTCTTGCATACTGCGTAGGAGCAATGAAACATCATTATCTTTTTTGTTGGTTTCAGAAGATATAAATTATTTGTAGAAGTCATTGTTTGACTTTTGATGGCAAACTTGATGTTATTGTGAATGTATGTGAATGCAAAAATGTTATGGATATTGGACACACGTTCATTTTAGTGGACTAAATGATGTGTGAGGTATAGCTATGGAACTCGAAAAGCTATTCCTAGGATTTAGTGTGATTTCTTATTTGATATATGTTTTTATTGCAGAATATGATTGGTTTAAATTGATTGTATATGTCATAGACTCATATGTCCGTGTTGAATTATTTTGAATGTACGTAAATGCAAATATGTTATTGATATCGGCAAACATTCATTTCAGTGGACTGAATAACACATGTGTTCCGATTATGTGAGAGATAGGGCTTATAAAACTATGGAAGTAGATAGATGTTAGTTTTGGCTAGTTTGTAACTGTAGGGTCTGGTATGATGGTATGATTGTCTTGCATATGTGCATACTTTGTAATGATGACTTATGAAACTTCATTATCCCTTTTGTTGATTTCAAAAGATATAGATTTTTTTGTGGGAGCCATCGTTTGACTTTTGATGGCAAGCAATATTAGTTTGGTTTTAGAAAACGTGCCTTGGTGCGGGTCTGCTTAGGGAGTCAAGTGCAAGCTTCAATACTTCTGACTAATTGAGGCGATGGACGGAGGCACAGGTAAACGACATGAGTTGTAGGCATGAGGCGCGCTCTTGTACATAGGAAAACTTTGTGCATTAAGATGTTGTATATATAGCTTTTTAAGTTATATATAAAGGTTATTGTAAAGGCTTAATAATTAGTTCTAATCAGAGTTTAAGTGGGTCCAAGATAATTTAAAAGAATTGAAGATAAAGTTTGGTTTATTTATGATTCTTTAGTTTGTAGGTCTAAAAGTATTAGTATTTTGTTTAATGGGATATATTTATCTAGTTTAGGGTCAATAATTATTTAATTGATGCTTGAATCATAGTAGGTTTTGGTATCGTTTAGTACAAATAGATGGTTAAGGTTATTGTAATTTATGGGCTTTTGGTTTATAATAAAAACAGTCTAGCGATGTTCGTTCAGTCTGATGTTCTTTGTGTTTGATCAAGGGTCTGATTTCCATTTTATTGAAATACTAAATCATATATAGTGGTTGTTTATATCTAAATTTCGGGTATGCGGTTAAAGAATCCTATGAGAATTGAGAAAAAAATTAAAAATTATATAATTAAATGGGATATAGGATTTTAATAATCCCACATAGAGCTGGTTGGTCACTAGCAATTTCACATTTGAATATTACCACTGACGGTCTCACCTTTTAAGTAATTTTTTTCCCACTGAATCTCAGTTAAAAAAAGTTAATGGAGTCAATTTTTTTTCCGAATTTAAAACTGATGTTTCAGGGCTTTTGATCATGATACAAGTTGATTGATGTAAAACTTGACTTCGTTAACTTTTTTTTAACGGAGATATAGTGAAAAAAATTACTTAAAAGGTAATGGCAATATTCAATGGTGAAACTCCTAATGGCCAACCAGCTCTAAGTGAGATCAGTTCCCTAATGAAATATCTTGCTCGTGCTTCTGCTCTGGAACCTGCCGCATTAGTGCGCCGCTCTTTCTAAAACCAAGAATATTAGATAAAAGCTAAATATTGTGGATTTTCTTGTACTTGGAAGCTTACTTTATGTTTTTTGAGGTTTGTTCTCAAAAGAACTTCTAACACTTAAATTCGGAAGTAATATGTGTTTCATTTGAAGTATTTATTTATCTTTTATCTATTATGTTGTGTGATGTATACTTGAATTTCTAATTTTTATACACACACTTATGCTTTTTTCAGAAATCCGAAGGTGGATTGTTTGTGGACATGAACACGTTTCTTGCCTTTGGGAAAGATTACGTTGGTTGGAACTTTGAAAAAACTAGCAACCCAGTTTATTTGCATATAAATCAAACAAAGAAGCCGATTCCTGAAGACAGGCTTCTGAAGAAACCTACACTGTTAGCTAAAAGTGTTACCTCGTCATTTTTTTCATAACGGACCCTGTATTCATTAATGAACCTTATGAAAATTGAACTTGCATGACTGATTCTATTCATGTGGCTTCTTTTTGTAGGTATTCACGGAGGATTTGATAACCAAGAACCCGAATATGATGAAACTCACAGCATAGTAATATGACCAGGTTATGAAACTTTTCCTTTTCCGTCAGTGGTGTTGCCTGAGAAGGTTTTATTCCACTTTTACTATATAACTTGAAATATTAGGTATCCACAATCTTGTTAACTATAAAAGGCTAATGTCTTGAACAGGTAAGGTTGAACTATAAAAGGCTAATGTCTTGGAATATTTTATTTCCGTACAAGATTTCTAATATGTTCATACAATGTAATTTTTGATCTTTTTGGAAATGACTCTGTGGTTCTTTAAGGTGTTATGTTACTCCTCTTTACATCATAACATTTTTTTATTTATGAATATAAAATTTAATTTTACACCAATACATTTTATTAGGTCTATAATAGTAAAAATTGTATGTTTAATATTTAGTACTGAATGCTGGCTTGTTCATATTTGATTCATATGCAATCTCTACTTTTGTTCATTTATTCTTATCGAAATGTTTGTTTCATTTTCAGATGTTGCCTTCTACATTCATCAATAACAACCTTGGTAGCAATTTGAGCAAGTACTTATAGTTTTTGTGAATGAAGGCTACTCTAAGCGAAGATCATATAAAAGTTGGGACGAGGTATTTTTTTCTTTGCAGATGATGGAACCAAATATATTAAGTCATTGTTTTTTGTCTTCTTGATCAACCCACTCTCGATGACTCTTTTTCTACTGTGGTGGTGGGTGGTGGATGTGGACGTAGACGGTGGTGGTGAGTGGTGGACATGGATGGTGGTGGTGGACGGTGGTGGTGGACAATGGTGGTAGACAGTGGTGGGTGGTGGTGTTTAACTCTGTGCAGAATTTAGAAGATCTTAAAAGTGGATGGGCTAAGTTTGCATCAAGAAGAGCTCACGTAGATGTTTTTTTAATAAAATGTCTTCGAAAAAACAAATACTTTGCAGATGGCATTGTCTGCTCGACGCAGACAGAAAAAGTTGTGCAGATATTTTTTAGAAAAAACAAACACCACCTTAATTGTTACTTCAATATTTAATGGATTGTGCAATTTATTTTATCTAGCTGAAATATTCTATTTGAATTTTTAAAATGATTTTTCTAACGAAAATTAAGGTATATTTAGTTGAAATATTCTATTTGAATTTGAATCCTAAGCAACTTGTATATAAAGGATGTATTGCTCTATAAGTGTATAAATCCAAAACCAAAGGCAGACGAAACCACCATTATCGATCATTTACAGCGATGTCGACCACCAAGACCAACTCCTTGGACAACCACAAGCAGCTTCATGTGGCGGTGTTCCGATGGCTTGCTTTCGGTCACATCCTCCCTTTCCTCGATCTCTCCAAATTCATAGCCCAAAAGGGTCACAAAGTCTCGTTCCCTTATAAATCTTGTTAAACTCACTCTTCCACGTGTTCAAGAGCTACCCCAGAATGCAGAGTCCACTATGGACGTCAGTATTGATGTTGTTCCTTACCTCAAGATAGCTTTCAACGGTCTTCAGCCGGAGGCCACTCGATTTCTTGAGCAAGAGTCACCAGACTGGATTATTTATGACTTTGCTCCTTACTAGTTACCATCCATTGCCGCTAGCCTTGAAATCTCGCGTGCCTTCTTTTCAATTTTCACAGCATGGTTCATCGCTTTTATGGGAGCGTCCCCTGACGACTTAATTAATAGTTCAGATGATCGAACAACACTTGAGGATTTGTTGACACTTCCGAAGTGGGTTCCTTTTCCGAGCAAACTATGCTACCGAAGCATGAGGCCAATTTGATGATGAGCCATTATTCTTCTAACGCTTATGAGATTTCAGATATATATTGTTTGGAGATGATTTTGAAGGGATCTGATTGTATGTGTATGAGATATTGCTATGAATTCTAACCCCAATGGGTAACCCTTTTAGAGAAGTTACACCACCTACCTGTGGTTCTAGTGGGATTACTTCCGCCCACAAACATTCAAGATGAGAAAGATGAAACATGAGTGACGGTCAACAAGTGGCTTGTGTAAAATAAAATGTACTATGTTTATAATATTTATTTATGTAGCCATTATAATCATTTATATTATATCTAGATCAAAATATATTAATCCTATTATGTAATTAGTTGGTAATTGTTGATGGACCATATTACCCTCATAAACTAATTAGGGTTTGCTCTCAGGTGTATATATAAGGAGATAACTAGAAAGGTAAAAATTTACACAACCTAGCTAATCATAACATCATCAAATTCGTACACCCCTCTCTCTCCATAATCAAACCGAATTCATCCGTAATTCGATATTACCATCATCACTTTACACCCTAAGGAGGAACCTGATCTTCATGGCAAACATGTCAAACTCCATGGCTGCATCTCTGACTGGATTCTCTGCTGGCATGTCTGTTGTCACAGATATTTCATTTATGTTTTTCATTATGTTTAAACAGAACTGATCAACATGTGGTATCAGAGCATATGTTGATAAATCAATTCTGTTATGTATCCATGAATCTTCAATAAGAATGGAAAACAGAATTTTTGAAAACCTAATAATAATAGTTCAAAATCACATAAATTATGAATTAAAATTCGAACTTTCTAATTAATGGATATTTAATCACATCCGAGCTAACCGTTGTTCTGAAATCCACATTAATAAGCTAAAATATACATATTTCGGAATCTAGAACTTGGTTTTATACTTTTTAGGGTTCATCGTATGTTCATAAGAATATCCGAAAAAATTCCCTTATTTTAGAATAAAATTCGGATTATTGGGTGTTTTTCCTGTTTTCATCTATTTATCTACTTAAAGTTATTCAAAATCTGTTATTATTATAAATGGATATAATTATCGAAATAATCAGATAAACATAGTTAGCATTAAAACAGGAAAATGATCCCATGATCTCTTAATTTTCGGGTTTTCAAACTTATCACAAATTACTGACTAAATTAGAAGATTTCGAGTCTTGGAGAACAAGTTTCGGATAAATCTGAAACCCATTCGAAATCACCAATTCGGACTAATTCGAGTCTCATCCGAAATCCATTCGAAATAACATATTTCAGATAGATCGAAATCCATTTCGAAATAAATTTTGGATAATTCAAAATCACAAATGTTCGAATTCTAACTTATCCGAAATCCCATTACTCCATTAAGGAGTTATTGTGAATTAAATAATTGGTTTTGTAAACACTTAATTAATCAGAATCCGATAACTTTTCACAAAACCAAAATAGCTTAACTTGAATGAGCTTCTGATGTATCACTCCTGCCCAAATGTGATTTGATACATCTATTTATTATTCAAGTATTACAAAAGCTATGTCAATTATGCATTATAAACGTAAATGTATTATTTCTGGCCAAAGTTGTTTAACTCATTCATGTCTAGCATTCTTAACAAGTGCATAACTAAGGTGATTGTCTCATTTCTCGCCAAAGCTGATTTGTCACAATTACTTTGCACACATACTTAGATGATTACACTTCTGGCCAAAGCTGTTTTGTCTTCATTTAAGTAGAATTTTTAACTAAGTCTATTATTTTGATGTTAGTAATAGACAATATCACAACTTTATAATTAAAATGGTCATTACTTATGCCCGCCTTAGTTCAACTTGCCCTTAGATCACATTAAGACTTCCTTCTTAGTATCATAATTCGCTCATTTTATTTCTACTCTCAGCACCCAATTGTGGGATTCCACCATTTACTGGTGATAACTTTGTTGCATGGAAAGACTCTCTCATGCATACTCTTGCTTTGCTGAATTTTGATTACGCTTTAAAAGAGAATAAGCCTGCAGACCTCACTTCTTAGAGTACTGCTGCTGAGTAGTTGACTCATGAAAAATGGACTAGGTGTAACCGCATGTCTCTCATGTTCATGAAGCAAACCATAAGCAATGCAATTAGAGGAGCCATTCCTAATTCTGAAGATGCTAAAACCTACTTCGCTTATGCGGAGCAGTTCAAGGGAACCTTTAAAGCACACGCTAGTACTCTAATCCTCAAGTTGGTGACTACTAGGTATAATGGGAGGAGCGGCATCCGTGAACACATCATGATGGTGAACGACATGGCCCATAGCTGAAGGGATTAGACATGGATCAGTGATGGTTTTCTTGTTCACTTTATCATTACTTCTCTTCCTTCATCCTATGAAGAATTCAAGATCAATTACAACACTCAGAAAGAAAAAATTGACGATGAGTGAGCTGATCGCCATGTGCGTGCAGGAGGAGGAGCGTATGAAGATGGATAGAACTACCGATGTTGCAAGAAGAAGAAGAAGAAGAAGAAGAAGAAGAAAAATCACTCAAGGAAGGATGCTTCTAAGGTCCAAAAGCCTAATCCTAATACAAGTGCACCTTCCGGCTCTAAGAACTCCTTAGGCAAACCCTACTGCAAGTTCTGTAAAAAGACAGGACATAAGTAAAAGGAATGCCCTGACTTAAAGGAGTGGCCGGCTAAGAAAGGTAACGATTTTTTCATGATACTTGAGTCCTATAATTTAAATGTTCAAGCTAATTCTTGGTGGTTTGATTCTGGTTCTATGGTTCATGTAACCAACTCTACTCAGGGGTTCCTTTCAATCCGGAGGCTGGGAAGAAACCAAAGAACACTTAAAGTTAGGGATGATCGAGAATTAGAAGTGAAGGCCATAGGAACATTATAATTATTTATGAAAACTGGTTTATGCATTAAACTTTAAGATACCTTATATGTTCCTAAGGTAACTCGAAACCTTGTATCAGGACCAAAGTTAGACATAGACGGTTTTGTTGTTTCCCATAGTCATCTCAAACTCTCTATTCTCTATGATTCCGTTGTTCATGGTACTGGCATTCTGGATGGTGGTCTCTATAGTTTAGAACTAAATGATGATTTTTCCAAATCTTTGTTGTTATATAACCTCAATGAATCGCTCACAAAGATGAAATAGAATCGAGACCTAGAGACTTCATCCATGTTGTGGCATCAACGTTTAGGATGAAGTCTTACCTCCTCTCGATTTTGCTGACTTTTAGCGAACAAGAAAGGTGCCACTGGGAGCTCTAATTTATTAGAACTCATTCATACTGACATTAATGGTCTTTACCAAATCACTTGCATAACGGGACATACTTCATTCATCACTTTCATTGATGATTATTCTCGTTACATGTACTTGTATCTCATTAAGGAAAAATCTAAATCTCTTACAACTTTTAAAGATTATAAAGCTGAAGTTGAAAAGCAACTAGATGGTCAAATTAAAGTTGTGAGATCAGATAGAGGCGGTGAATATTATGGAAGACATACTGATGTGGGTCAAGCTCCTGGTCCATTTTATGAGTTTTGTAAGGGCCAGGGGATTGTAAACCAATACACCATGCTAGGTACACCTCGGCAGAACTGTAACATCCGCCGAAAAACGGGTTTCAAAACCCGCTTCGTTTATTAATCGAATAATCAGTTATAAAATTTCGTTGCGTATTTATGATTAATATTAATTTTAAGCAATACATATTTAATAAACATATTAGAATTTAAAAATTATAATTATTAAAAAGTAAAAATAAGTGCAAAAAAAATAATATCAAGATGCCGGGTTTCGAACCCGGGTCAGCTAGTTTATCAAACAAACACTTAACCACTCCGCCACTTGACTCGTTTGTGTAATCAATGAATCAAATAAAACTTAAGTTGCCCGTGAATTCATCTGTTTGCGTCAAGAACTGAAACCGCTCAACGGCTTTCAAATAACCAGAAAACCTTTGGTGTGGTTGTCATACCCTGACCCGCAGCGGAAAAAGGTGATCGAGGCATGATTGGGTTTTCATCAAAGCTCATGAAATTTATTATAACGTTTCATATTTATTATCACAATTTAAGGAAGATCATACAATCATAATTACAACATGTCTATACATCTTTCTAGACTTCATTATTTTCTTCTAAGGCATTTTCCTATGTGTTCCTTGCTTCATCCTGTTCACCTGTATCATGTGTAAAAATGGTTTTTGGATCAACAAAAGTTGGCGAGTGAACCTTGTTAGAAAAACATTTATTATTTATTTCTGGTTGTATTTAATATGGAAAAATTGTGCAATAATCATATATGAACAAACGTAAATAAACATACAATAACAAACAAATAGCATACAATAACAAACCACCTTGCATGAATATGTAATATGAATGACAATGTAAATGTTGGCAACGTCTCGTTCACGCTCATAGGTAATGGGGAACGGCTCACGCTCATAGGTAATGGGGAGCAGACGGCCTATGATGAAATGTATGTGCGATCAAGGCTCAATCAAACGGAGCCGATCGTATGTTGGCAACGCCTCGTTCACGCTCATAGGTAATGGGGAACAGCTCAACGCTCATAGGTAATGGGGAGCGGCGGCCTATGATAATGTATGTACTGAAAATGATAAATTTAATCTAAACAATAATCACACAAACAGATGATACATGTTGAATATACATTTAATCATGAATATGATGGATGCACAATAGTTTAAAAGTAATAAATAATAAGACACATGATACACCCCAAAAACGTGATTAAAACGGGGAATTTGTAGAGATTCACTCACCTTGGGTGCGTTCGGTGAATGATGTTGAATGCGCACGAGTTTAGAGGATTGATCGACGAGGAATAACTAACCTAATTAATAACGAAAATGTACGGTAAATAAGTGGATTTTATTAACAATTTAAATAGGATTTTTGGATATATTTTTGTGAGTTTAAGGCTATTTTCTAACTTTAAAAACGTTAATTTTAAGTATTTTTAATTGATTTTTAATTAAATAAATAAAAAAAAATAAAAAAAAATGTTGACTTTTGACCGTTGACCACGACTGTTGACCGTTGACTGATTCGATTGTTAATATTATTGCACTGAGTGAGACTCGAACCCGTGACCTACCGTACGCGTGCACGCAGCTCTACCAACTGAGCTACGTGTCTAACCCGAAATATTTCTGTTTTTTATTATACTTAACATCTTACTGCGTATGGATCCGGTTCAGTTTAAAAAAAAAAGAAAATTTTTATTACAGCGAATGTGCGTGTGTCAAGGATCGAACTCGGGACGTATGCGTATTTATTTGCACACAGTCCACCGCTGGACTGTGTGTCTAACCCATTCATAATATTGATTTTAATTAATCTTATAACCTAAGCGACTTCGTCTTCTTCGTTCAAAACACAGACAATGGTTAAACCAACTGCTTCTTGTTTAATTCGGTTAACGAAAATTATGAGAAATTGAAAGGTATTGAACAGAAGGGTTTGGGGAAAGAATGTACCGAACAGATTGTCTTCTTCAGAAATCCGGCAAAGATCGTCGGCGCTGCTTTGTGAACTCCTTCTGTTCGGATTCAATAATCAGTTTGATTGATTAGATATGAACTTGAATTACTGAGCAACTATTATCAGGATGTTTAGATAATCATACTGTTTAACAGTGTGATTCTGGAAATTCCAGAAGTTTTCCGGCGAAAATGAAATATCCGGCAACGTCGTCTGGAATAGATTCTGGGTGAGGGATTGATGTTAGTAATAGTCTAAGAATGGGTTAAAACAGAAAAGTCGAGGTATTTACCGTGTAGATGAAAGTCTCGGTTTTCCGGCGACTTGCAGAGATTTTCCGGCGAGTGAAAATTGATTCAAGAATCGTTGCGATTTTGAGCGAAAAGTTTACCAGAGGCTAGGGTGTGCATTTATAGGGAAGAATATCGACGAATTGGGTCTGATTACCGTCTTGATTCGTTGGTCAATAATTCTCCGACGGTTATGACTGATGTCGCGAACTGGACATCGGTTATAACCGATGTAAGAGTTATTATACACGTTAAGTCACAAGAAACCGACAGTGAATGGCGAAATCGTCGGGATTTCCGACGACTGCGAATTGGGCGCGTCGGTTGACTGATTTTGAAATCGAGATTTGATATTTGAATTAATTGTTTTGATATATTACTAAAGAACACAAGTGGCGGAGTGGTTGGATGGATGTGAGTTAAGACTTTGAAGTTACCCAGCTGACCCGGGTTCGAAACCCGGCTTCAGCATTTAATTTTTTTCTCACTATTTTTTTATAAATTTTCAAATATAAATTTTATATTCTAATATACTTTTTAGTTATGTATCGTTTAAAATTAATTTGAGCATTAAATATGCAACGAAATTTTTAACTGGTTGTCCGGTTAATAAACGAAGCGGGTTTGGTTAACCCGGTTTTTTACGGATGTTACAGGGGTCGCGAGTTCTGAGTGTAACCGATGATTCAATGCCAATTACAACCCACATTCTTAATCAATTATGTCTTCAATGAACTCGATTCATATGATTTTCGAGATTGAAAACCGAAATCATATTACTCCTGATTTACACTAATAATACCATCGTCTCACGTCTCGGAAACAATCGCAACACCCTCAATTTCATTTTTCACTCTAGCTTCTGTTCGTCGGAATCACTATCTGCTATCGCCGGACTTTCGCCGGAAAACCGAGACATACATCAAATCGGTAATTTTCTCGACTCTTTCGTTTTCAATCCATTGTTAGACTTATACTAACTTAAATCCTTCAACCAGAATCGGTCCCAGACGACGTTACCGGATATTCTACACTCGCCGGAAAATCTCTGGACATTTCCGAAATCACACTGTAAAGCGGTACAATCATCTAAACCTCCTGATATTTCTTGTTTAGTCATTTAATTTCACAACTCATCGATCAAAATTGTTAATTGATTCAATCAGACGGAATTCACAAATCAGAGCCGACGACCATTGCCGGAATTCTGAGAAAAACAGTCTGTTCGGTACATTCAATTCCGTAACTCTTTTTATCCATTACATATCAACCACTTATATGTTCGACGAACGATTTAAACCAGAACAGTCGAATATCATTTGTCTGTGTCTTTGAATGAAGAAGACGAAGTTGAATATTATGTATAAGTTTAATTAAAACAAGATATTAAACCGGGTTAGACACACAGTCCAGCGGTGGACTGTATGCAAACACATAGCGCACGTCACGAGTTCGAACCTTACAAACGCACCGACTTTCCGAATTAAAACCAATTTTTTTAAAACAGAATCAGATCAAGCCACGGCATGTCTATAAGATTAAAATAAACCGTAAATTAAACAGATAAGACACACAGCCCAACTGGTTGGGTTGTGCGCTTACAAACCAAAGGACCCGAGTTCGATTCGGCTTCCCTGCAACCGGTTCAACCAGTTTAAATCCTTTTAATATAAACCAAATAAATTAACATTTAATTAGTATATATATAATTAAAACAAAGAATATTTCGGGTTAGACACGTAGCTCAGTTGGTAGAGCTGCGTGCACGCGTACGAGAGGTCCCGGGTTCGAACCTCACTCAGCGCACCAATTACCACTGTCCGACCGGTCAACGGTCAGCGGTCAGCAAAAAAAAGTCAAATTTTTATTTTTTTTATTATTTATTTAATTTAAAAATCAATTAAAAATACTTAAAAATAATATTTTTAAAGTTAGAAAATGACCTTAAACTCACAAAAATAAATCTAAAAATCCTATTAAAATTGTTAATAAAATCCACTTATTTACCGAACCATTTCGTTATTATTTTAGGTTAGTTTATCCTTGTCGATCAAATCCCGAAACTCGTGCGCATTCAACATCATCAAAAGAACGCACCCAATGTGAGTGAATCTCTAACAATTCCCCGTTTTAATCACATTTTGGGGTGTATCATGTGTCGCTTATTATTTATTACATTAAAACACTTGTGCATCCATCATATCCATGATCAAATGTGTATCCAATATGTATCAATTGTTTGTGTGGTTAATGTTTAGATTAAATTTATCATTTCCAGTACATACATCATCATAGGCTCGTCTGTTCCCCATTACCTATGAGCGGAACGTGGCGTTGCCAACATACGATCGGCTCCGTTTGATTGAGCCTTGATCTCACATACATCATCATAGGCTCGCATGTTCCCCATTATCTATGAGCGGAACGTGACGTTGCCAACATACGATCGGCTCCGTTTGATTGAGCCTTGATCTCACAATACATTATCATTCATGTCATATACTCAAGTAAGGTGGTTTGTGATTGTTTATTCATTTACGTTTGCTCACATATGATTATTGCACAATTTTTCCATATTAAATACAACAAGAAATCAATAACAAATGTTTTTAACAAGGTTCACTCGCCAACTTTTGTTGACCTAAAATTCCCCATTTTTACACATGATACAGGTGATCCAGTTGAAGCAAGAAACATATAGGACGGCCTAGAAGAATAAATCAGTTTAGGCTTTGGATTGTTTTACTTAGTTTCTTTTTCCTTGTAATTGTATGAACTTGTTTTGAATATTGAAGTTGTAATTTGAATTTAATAAATATGAAACATTTTAGTAAACATCATGAGCTTTGGTGATAACCCAATTATGCCCCGACTCTTATTCCGCTGCGGGTCGGGGTGTGACAAGAACAGTGTCATTGAACGAAGCAACTGTACCCTTATGAACATGGTGCGTAGTATGTTAGTGAACACTAATTTACCATTATTCCCCTAGACTGAAGCGTTAAAAGCAGTTGTCCATATACTCAATAGAGTTCCTTCTAAGTCTGTCCCTAAAACTCCTTATGAACTTTGGACATGAAGGAAACCGAGTCTTACATATATGAAAGTATGGGGCTGCATTGCTCAAGTAAAACTTTAAAATCCTTTCCTAAGGAAACTTGACCCTAAAACAGTCTCCTGCTTCTTTATCGGGTATCCTGATCACTCAAAGGGTTATCGTTTCTACTATCCTTCCCATGTCACCCGTATTGTTGAAACCAAGTGTGTCGCGTTCCTGAAGGATTTCAAGGTCAGTGGGAGCAGTACCAACCCTTACAAAAAATTGCAAGAAATACAAGACGCGGTGGAAGAGACTCGTCGCTTACCATTACTCTGTTTACTCCTCTTGTACCAAATGCAACAACTGCACCTAATGCTACTGCACCAACTCCTTATTCACCTCCACAATCAGAACCCAATATACCTCATAACGAAGGCACATCAAACACTCAAAACCAAGACAACGTTGGACCGATAATCAACTCAGGAGGTTATCTAGGAAAAGAAGGCCTACTAATTGGGATGATTATGTTACCTACTTGACTGAAATGGATGCCGGAAAGCTTAATGATCCTATCTCTTATAATGGAGCCATTAGCAGTGATCAGTCTTCTGAATGGAATAAAGCAATGATTGATGAGCGTGCATTCATAAAGAAAAATGACGTTTGGGATTTGGTAGAATTACCCAACGGTGTCAAACCCGTAGGATGTAAATGGGTATTCAAAACAAAACGAGATCTGAATGGGTAAGTTGAACACTAGAAAGCGAGATTGGTTGCAAAGGGCTACACTCAGAAAAGGGGAATTTATTATCAAGAATCGTTTTCACCTCTCTTATAAAGATTCATTAAGGATCATTATGGCCCTAGTAGCTCATTCTGATTTAAAGCTGCATCAGATGGACGTTAAAACAGTTTTCCTCAACGGAGACTTAGACGAAGATGTTTACATGAAAAACCCTTAAGGCTTTAAACCTGAAGGTCAGGAGCATCTAGTCTGTAAGTTGAAGAAATCCATTTACAGGTTAAAACAAGCATCACGACAATGGTATCTTAAGTTTGATGAAGTCATGAAGAAACAAGGTTTTGCAAGGAATCAAGTGGATCAATGCACCTACCTCAAGATGAGTGGGAACAACTTTACTATACTTGTCCTTTACGTAGATGATATTCTATTGGCTAGTAATAGTTTAGACATGTTGCATAAGTTGAAGCGATTACTCTCGCATAACTTCAACATGAAGGATCTCAGAGATGTTTCTTACATCATTGGCATCGAAATTCTCCAAGACAGACACAAAGGGATCATAGGATTGTCTGAAAAGGCTTACATAGATCGTGTCCTTACACGTTATAACATGCAATAGTGCAAACCCTCAGTCGGTCCGGTAGTTAAGGGAGATATTTTCGGCTCATTCTAACGTCCAACAACAGAGGTTGAAAAGGAGCAAATGAGCCAAATACCTTATGCATCAATAGTCGGGAGCCTGATGTATGCTCAAGTCTGTACTCGCCGAGATTTCGCTTATATTGTTGGAATGCTAGGCCATTATCAGACTAATCCTAGCCTAGATCACTAGAAAGCAGCTAAGAAAGTACCTCGATATATGTGAGGGATGAAAGACTATAAACTAACTGATAGAGGAAGTGATCATTTAGAAGTGGTAGGCTATTCTGATTCAAACTTTACCAAGTGCAAAGATGACAAGAAATCCACTTCGGGCTATATCTTTATGTTAGCAGACGGACCTATCTCATGGAAGAGTCATAAACAACAGTTAACCACAACTTCCACAATGATGGTAGAATACATTATTGTGTATAACGCAACCTGTCATGGAATGTTTCTTAGAAATCTTATCACTGAACTCACAATCATTAATTCCATTTCTAGATCATTGAAGCTTTACTATGATAACTCAGTTGCCGTTAGTTTCTCGAACAGCAACGTTCGACTGGAGCTGGTTTATATCTCCATACAAAGTACTTGTCTGTACGTGAACGAGTTGAGGAAAGTAATTTTTGTATTGAGTATATTAGTACTAAAAATATGCTTGCGGATATGATGACTAAAGGTCTCCCACCTAAAGTTTTCGAAGAACATGTTTCGAATATGAGATTTACTAAAGACCTTATTTTATAGCATATTGTACTTACTTATATTTTAATTAATAAAATTTACTCAGTTTGGTTTTGTATGCCTCTAACATATATTCTGCCAGTGTAATGACATATAGAAAAATATAAATACAAATCAAATGCTAAAGGGCTTATGTGCGTATTTTGATCATAACTGTTAGGATTTAAATTGAGGATGTAGTATGACTAATGGGGGTCCTAAGTCGAATGATGATTCAATGGTTGTATTTCTCTGCTACGGTTCTTAGTTTAAAGCTAAAATGAGTGTTAACTCCTGATGAGGCTTATCTAACATTAATAATAAAGGATTACTCGGCTAACTAGGAGAATGTAAGATTAAATATATTATGTTTATAATATTTAATCATGTAGCTATTATGATCATTTATATTATATTATATCTAGATCAAAATATATTAATCCTATTATGTAATTAGTTGGTAATTATTGATGGACCATATTACCCTCGTTAACTAATTAGGGTTTCCACTTGGGTGTATTTATAACGAGATAACTAGAGAGGTAAACGGTTACACAACCTAACTAATCATAATATCATCAAATTCGTACACCCCTCTCTCTCCATAATCAAACTGAATTCATCCCTAATTCGGCATTACCATCATCACTTTACACCCTAAGGAGGAACCAGATCTTCATGACAAACATGTCTAACTCCATGGCTACATCTCTGACTGGATTCTCTGCTGGCCTATCTGCTGTCACAAGTATTTCATTTATGTTTTCCATTATGTTTAAATAGAACTGATCAACATGATGGCCAACAAAAAGGTCATGTGGCACTAGGAAGTGAGTTTATGGTGAAAAAAAGTGCGTTGGTTGAGTTAGCTTTGGGTCTCGAGCACTCCGGGTTGTCATTCTTTTGGGCTCTCAGAAAACGAGCTAGTTCCACGGAGTCTGACTCGATGGAGTTGCTAGACGGGTTCTTGGAACAAACTTGTGATCGTGGAACGGTGTGCACAAGTTGGGTACCTCGGTTACAAGTACTAAGCCATGAGTCAGTGTGTGGTTTCTTAACTCACTGTAGTTAGAGTTCAATTGTGGAAGGGCTAATGTTTAGTCACCCTCTAATGATGCTACAGATTTTGAGTGAACAAGGTTTTGAATTCTCTAGGGGTGGACAAACAGGTGGGAATCGAGGTACCGAGAAATGAAGAAGATGGCTTCTTCACCAGGGACTCGATAGCCAAATAGCTGAGTTCGGCTTTAGTCGATGATGAAAGGAAGATCTACAAGGTGAACGCGATGGAGTGGAGTAAAATATTTGGGGACACTAAATTGCAAAAGAAGTATGTAGACGGTTTCATAGATTATTTGGAAAAGAAGAGGTGTCGCGTGATCAAGTGTTATTTGGAATCTATAACAGGTTTGTTATGTGAAATCAATCAAATGAAGATCTTCACCTTTATGTTAATTTTAGGGAGTTAATATTTACACACTCTTGCCCTTTATCTCTCTCTATACATACATAGATATATAGAGATAGAGTGAAAAGGGGTGTGAAAATAAGATTTAATGATATTAGATAGTAGAAGCCTAATTTTATTATCACTTAATAATTAGACACCTATTAGTAATTTAATAATCTTATAATTGATATATTCATGTTTATTATTTGAAAACTAATTTAATGAGTAATAAAAGAAAATATCAATAAAACCGTATTAATGATATATTAATGTTATGCGTCATTCTGTTTATTAATTTAGTAATATTTGTTAATATTATTGATTATAATAATATATTAGTTTAATAATATCTAATATATTAGTTTAATACTTTAATTTTTAATATATTTTATATTATTAAATTAAAATATGAATAGCATATGAATGCTTAAAACAGTATGTATGACAAAAAAATAATTTTGGAATTAAATTTGAGGTACATTCACTTTTTGTTTCTTTTTTACAAACTAACTATATTTTATTTATTAGATGATATATTTTTTTAGATAACTAATTCTATTTTCTTTATTGATGAAACAATATGTTTAATATTTCATATTTCATATAACCACGTTTAATATTTATCACAATATATCATTTTAAACATTATTCAAGTATAATATAATGTATTTTTTCTCGGGTGTTACAACTATACCACACTAAAAGAAAATTTTATTCTTGAAATTACAACATAAAAAAATAACCTACATGTCATGTGAATAACGAAGACACAAAACCTAAGTTAATAGAGACCGATACATAGTTTAGAATATCATATATCTATAATGGATGAATACGAAGAATATTTTTAGCAATAACCTAACTTGTACATATATTCTAACCACACATCTACCCATTATCTTACATATTTTGTTTTATAAAAAATTCACATCTTCAATTTTTCTCCTTCTATGTTTTAGATTTTTTCATGACCCTAAATAAAGAAATATTATATAAAGTAAGAAATAGTAACTTAATCGACCTTATATAAAGAAATGATTTATAAAGTAGGAAACAGTAACTTAACATATTATAATATTATTAATTTCTTTTTCTTTTACCAACTTGTGACATATTAAATTAACAATTAATTATAAAAATATTTTATTTGGAATACCTAAACTATTAACTTAGGTCATATTTTTATATTTATTAATTAAATTCGCATAACAACTATTAAATTATACACCGAATTTTTCTAGTTTACAATTTAATAATAATAATAATAATAATAATAATAATGATAATAATAATAATAATAATAATAATAATAGTGAGGATCGATAAAGTGCTAAACCAATATTTCATAGTTCCAATTGATGTCATATGGTAACACCTCCTTCTCTTTCAAATAATTTTATTGTTAATGTTATTTATGTTAAATATAAGAAAAATAAATTCGTCCAACGCTAATGGATAATTTATTTAATTTTTATTATTTATATGGATAGGGCTCGGCCCAAATGAGAACACTACGAGTTGCGAGAACCGTGAGAACTTTATGTTCCCGCGCGAGTTGGGCTAAATTTTTTTTGTAAAACGTAGATGAAAATATTATGTAAATACATCTGTAAAAAAAATAAAAAGAAAATTGTCGAGTCGGTAATTTTGACTTATGCAAGTTTTTTTACGCGCTGGCGTAAATTTTGCATAATGATAACTATTTGTTTTACGTCTCATGTAAATGTGGGTATACGGCATTTTAAAAAAAACAATTATGAAACAAGTGATTTTTTATGACTTTTGAGAAAAATATTCGGAAAAATCTTTTGAATGGCCTAGTTCTCATGGTTCTCACAACTCAATGTGGTTCTCCTTTTAACTCATCTCTATATATGGATAAACGTTAAACCATATTGAATAAAATAATTAATAACACAATATCCATTTAATTTCTCTTATTAGAACATCTTAAAAATAAAGAAATTATCAAGTTATCAAATATTGTTAATAATAAGAAGAAATTACTAAATTTTTTTAACATAAGATACTAAAAAGGAGTTTTTATGATATTTTTTAAAGCAATTATTATAATAGGAATTAAGATAATGCTAAGTGATATTCATACATTAAATTAAAAGGGTATATTAAAAAAATTAAATAAAAATTAAGAGATTGAAGTAGAGAATATCATGTGTCATTATTTGGAGTCTTCTATTAGTATTTGATTTATAAAGTAATACAAACTTAAATTAATTAAGTTATAATTATTAATTGAAGACAAGAAAAAACATGAGTGAAATTCTAGATGAACAAATAGTATTCAGTGTAAAATTACATTTACCTAATTGATTTCTCCTGTCGCAATCGACATGAATTTGATCTAGATTTATTAGGTTCACTACAATATGGGTATGATACCGACACTCGGTGTAGGAACCTAAAGATTAAAACCAAAAAATAAAGTAATGATACGTTGACATGTGTTTTATATTAATCAAAACCATAATATAAATATCAATATCAATAACGGTTCAGATACTTCCGATGCTAATAACAATAATGCTCGGTCAGAATCGATGTGGTACCATTATTGTTGGGACGCTATATGTTCGGTTGATCGCGATACTCACACACGATATAGGTTATGATATAGAAATATAATTTATAGCACTATCGAAGTTGAAGTTGTTCGGACTGTATCTTTGGTTTGTCACACTAAAAACAAAAAAATCAATTCCATTTAACTTGTTGATTTTAAATAAAACTTTGCATTTATTATTATTATTATTATTATTATTATTATTATTATTATTATTATTATTATTATTATTATTATTATTATTATTATTATTATTATTTTAACTTTTCTAATAAAGGATAACTTTGTTAAATAATAACCAAGTATAAGTGTTTTTGTTAGGTCACTCATAATTGTTTTTGTTCCAATTAGGTAACCAAAATTCACCTTGATGTTTTAATCCTAGATATTTATTTAAATAGAAGGTCATCCATCCTATATGACATTTATTTAGGTTTTTTTTAAATATGTTGACATGGCATATAAATGTCGACATGGATTAAAAATTACAGATATTTTTTAAAATTTTGCCAATTGTCACAAAATCGATGAACACAAAGTTAAAACAAAGCAAGATAATTGTAAAAATAAACTCAAATTGGAGTGAAGAATTGAAAACCATCAACACCTTCATCCTTCCATGTACCATCGTACCATCGTTATTGACTCAGACCATCCAGCAGATATAGAAAGTTGAACGCAAAAATAAACAAACAATGAAAATATTTTACTTCAAAATCAAATACTGATAAAGTTGAAAGACGGCTGTTACGTGGATGATGAACACTAGAAGATTAAAAAGAGTGTACCTTGAAGTTGAGAGATAGGAGGGTACGACTGATTTTGAAATTAGGGTTTGGGGATAATAGAATGTCGGTCAAAAGTGTTCAGCAATCTTCATTAATGAGGATTAGGCGGGAAAAAACATTTGTGGTGAAACTAGGGGGTGACATGCGTCCCCCAATGGTTTCTTTTTTATAATATATAGATGAAACTCATTTTTGTATTAATTATATATATTTTAAATTTGAAATAGTTATTTTTTGAAATTTCTAAACTATGTTTAATTAAATTTCTTTTTTTTTTAATTTGTAACTATTATTTATTAACTTCCTAATTTAACAACCTTTATGTGTTTATTGTCGAATATAAAAGATTTAGTGATGGTAATATAATTGTGAAGCAAATTAAGATCAATCAAGTTATTATTTTACTAACTTTTAGTTTTAAAGCATAGATGTTATATTATATGAAACTCATTTTTATTGTATATTTTCAATTTTCAATTTGAATTACTTTTTATTTTGTATTGTGAGAAATCTTTTTAAATGAAATACATAATTACTTAGTGTATTACGATTTCAAATTCGAATTTTAACTTCTTTTTTCTCAATTAAATATTTGAATACATTATCTTTAATCAAATCAAATCAAATCAAATGTAAAATATACGATATTTTATTAAATAATTTTAATGTTAAAAAATATTTTTATTATAATAGTGTAACATTCGGCAATTATTGTATTAATTGTTTCCGTGTTTTTCGTATTCAACCATTGTAATCGAAGACTTATTATCATAATTGAATTCATTTTATGTTTTTCTTTTTTTCTCAATAAATGTTCAATTAAACATATGTGTTATCCATATAAACATCTAGACACATTTAAATCATTCAAAAACTGACTTATGTTTGATATTCGAGACCCAATCAATCAACTATTGTGTCATACTATGTTTATAAATTATGTTAGAAACTCACATTTATACAAATAATAAAAGAGAAATGCATAAAACAACCAATCCTACGACAATAGGGACCACAAACAAAAATAAATAAATTAATGGGCTAATTTCCTCCAACTTTCCATATTTTTCACTACCTTTGACCATAATCTCTTTCTTATGAATACCCACCTCATCCCATCACTTTTCCTTTGTCATTTCTCAAATAATTTTTCCCTCTTGAAAGTAAGTTCCATCTCCTTTCACCTTTTTCTTGTTTTCTTTAGCTTTCATACTTCACCCACTTTGGAAAATCCTTATGTAATGTCACCAAATGTTTACCATGGTAAACAAAGATGCTGCATCACTAAAATGATAACCAATCTTGGGTTTTCTTTTACATGATATTTTTACCTTTAATTATGTCATTTCCATCTTACATTACTAATCATGATCAATTATTATAATGCCTAATTTAATATTTTCTAACAATACTAACCATTCTAACTTCTTTAACCATGCTACTAATCACCAATTACCATTTCATGCTACTAACCACTAACCCCTTTAATTTTATTTAAGCTCATTTAATCTTGCAATTTAATTTTGGTCAATTCATTCATTTATTCTTGCAATTAATTATTATTATTACCAAAATTATTATGGACTCATTTAATCTTGTAATTAAATTTTGGTCAAATCATTCATTTATTATTGCAATTAGCTATTATTACCAAATCATTATCGACTAAAGATATGTATCTATATCTATATATTATATAAAAGAAACCAATCGGGCACACTTGTCATTCACTGGTTTCACCTCAAATACCTTTTTCTGCCTAAACTTACACCATATTCGGCTTACCCGATTAGCAAATGGATATACCCGAATTCTAATAATTAACTTTCCTAAAATACAAAACTTCTCACATAAACTTTATTCTCACTTTAACCTTAATATTATCATCCGCTCTCTCTCTCTCTCTCAATATCTCTCTCAAAATTGGCGACGAATTAAAATTGATCAATCTTCAAAGAACTGCAGCACAATAGCTTCTAATCGACAAATTTATAGGATCTAAAGTAAGATTGATCTCATATTTCACATTGTTTAATCGATTCGCTTGACAATGCATTTGAGAACATGGATTATTACGTCTCTGTTCAAGATTCGCTTGACGATGCATTCAAGAATGGAGACTCTGAACCCCAATCTCCATGGTGAGTTTATATTACAGTTATCATGCTTTGTTTTGACTTTATTTCAGCGATCTGATGTTAAGATTTTGGGTTACATCAATTTGTTCAGATCAGTGTTTATTTTTGTTCATATTTGCTCATATTACGGTGTTTTATGTGATTTGTTAAAATTAGGGCTTTTCATCTGTGCTAATTGGTTCACCGATTTGATGTTTATCTTACATATCTTATTCTCCTATATATTTTTTTTTCAGATTAGCGTTTTTTCCCATCTGTTTTCATATCTGATTTTTGTTTTTGGTTTTGGTTTTCCGTTGAATACCATATTTATTTGTTTGCTAATTTGTTAATTCTGTATGTTTATGGTTGGCGTTTTGAAATTTAAACTTTATTGATGTCCCCTGTTTGTATATGCATATTTTTTTGTTGTTTTGCGTAGATTAGCCTGTGACATGCTAATGTAATAATACGTTTTTGTTTACCAAGGGTCGCAGAGGGTGTCGACGGCTTTGCCGAAAGAGGAGCGGTTGCTGACCGAAGTTGTCTGTTGCGGTGACATGATGGTCGGGATGCTTTAAACGCCATTGGGGATCTTGATGGTATGTTCAAGCATACATGGAGTTATTATAACCATGAAAGCTTCTATCTTATAGTTTTTGTAATAATAATTTATTTACATTAAGGTTTGGTGCACGAATTGTTTGTGGAATTGCAGATCGTTTTTAAATAGGTTTAAGAGAAAGTTCAGGCCATTTGTGTTCTTATTTTATTGGCTTTTGGTGCTTGATCTCTTCTCATTCATCATTAATCGCCATCTTCGTATTTAGGTAAGATTTATAGAAGTTCATATAACTTTATCATATTTGGGGTTAATAATTGCATAAATGAATTTATTTATTTGGGGTTAAGGATTTGCATGAATGAATTCAAAGAAAATGAAGTAACATACTTTAGTACTTTTAAACGATAAAGTGATAATTTGGAAAGTAAATTTATCAAAGTTTGGTTGTTAACGATTATTTATATACGCTGCAATATCATAAAGGCTCTATTTAGAAATAGCAAGAACGTATTTCATTTATGGGTCTCAAGCGAATGTGGTGGAAAGGGGGTGTTTGTATATGAAGTTTTGAGAATTATTGTGATTTAAAAGCCTACAACTTAGTGATAATCCCATACACTAATTGTCTTATTCAAAATTTGATTACTCGTCAAACCATACATTCCAACCACCCTCATATTTTATTTTCCGATTTTTACTTTTTATATAAATAAGAATGGTTTCCTAATTCTTACAATTATGATGCGCTGTAGATTACCCACCTTGTGCCGTTTTCTGTTGCATTACTACATTTGCGGTATCAGGTATTAAATACTTTTAATATTTAATGTCATAAGTATAAGAAACAAACTATTTGTTTTTAGCATATCTTTCGCCGTTGAAGAAAAAATATTCAGATAATGATAAGATTTCGTTCTAATGAGTAAATAGGATATAAGTTACTATGGTAATAAGTAGTTAGTGCTATATAGTATAAATAGAGGTCACGTGAGGACTCAAACAACGATGGAACATGAAGTTTAATCTTATATCGAGCAATAAAATTTTCTAAAATATGTTCTATCTTTTGCAACTATTTATCATTTTTGATCACATTACATTAGTAACGATTGTCGTCTTAGCAACGTTTTTGGAAATTGGATGTTTATTCTTTTTGTTGTACCCGGTTAATTTCTTATTATTTTTTTTGTCATGCTACATCATTGAATAAGTTGTTCATCTTTCTAGGAAGCACTTAATTTGATGTGTCCATGACTCCATGCTTCACTTCCGGTGACTTTTCAATTGGCACCTCAAAGCTTCATCAAAGCGTCATCTCGAGGCAGGTTATTTTCACCTTATAATGCTTCCATTTAAATTGATCTTACATTCGTAATCATCAGATCAGTTATAATCATTTGTATGTAGATTCATTTATACGTAATTTTTTCTATTCTTTGTGGTTATGGATGTGAAGATTTGTGGTGAATCAATTTAGCTCTACTCTTTATTGTATATTTTTAGAATGTGTATATTAGTCCATCTGTGTACGGGTCATTTGACCCATTAAAATTGTATTTTTTTATTACTATAACTTTAAAAAGTGTGTTTGGATCGTTTTAACTCATTTAAATTGCATTTTGATTATTGTAATATTATAAAGTGGTTAAGGGTTCAAACCAAATAGTAAGTGGTGTTTCAATTTTATATATAATCACAAAGATACATATTTAAAAGAACCTTTGATTAAAGATGTTATTCGTTTAGCATTTGGAATATGTCTTATTGAATAAATGATTTCAGTGATTGATCCTAAAATTGTTGCTTTATGCGTGATGTGTAAAACCATCAGTATCGTTTTATTTAAAGAGATTTACGATATCATTGTTTATTTATAATCATAATTAATACATTGTTAACTTTATAAATAAGATTTTTTTAAATACATATGTAAACCAACATGATCCATTATTTCATGAAAACCCATGCTCAAATTTGAATGATTTTTTTATTTGTTTTTTCAAATGTATTTTTTTTACGATCTTAAAATTCAAAAAATAAAATTATTTTCATTTTTGAAACTGTGTCACGCGGGCAATAGCCTAGTATAAATATAAATATAAACATAGCCATGACACCAACCAATTTATAGTGAAAGGTTGTATGCAAAGGTAAACATTTATCTTAGACTAAATTCCTCACACTTGGAATTCTAGTGAGTGAAATAGTATCCAAGAAATACACATAATTTAATAGTGTCCAAAGTGAGTGTTTAGTCAAGATAATAATTTTTATGTATTTTCATGTATTATTATTATTATTATTATTATTATTTATTATTCAAATCCCATTTACATTCCAACTTTTAAATCCTCGTATTTACACACATTCTTCATCCTTGTTAGGATAATTTGGTGCTTCAATCTCTCAGGACGATCATGTCACGTTTGTGGAAACCACTTGCAAACATAGAGTATACTCGAACCTTTTTTCCTTTAAACATACTTTAGGTTGCAATATATGAAATTATAAAAAAACCCACATACACACAATCAATCATATTATTCAAACACTCAATCTATAAATACATGCAATTTGTCATACGTACATGCTAGAAGTCAATCTTGTGTACTCAATCGTCTACCTTAACGATTATAGCGCTAAAGGAGTAGCACACCGCCCTTATGCGGCTTTGTTAAGTATTCAATCTTATATGGCATGTTCCCTTATGTGGAAAGGATATGCTAGTGGACACTTGGTTTGATTGACAGTTTACACATGCTAGTAGTATACAATTTGCCATGTTAGACTAAGACCTCTAATTCCATATTATGTAGATCAAACTTGTATGCTCACAAACAATTTTGTTGACCTTTGTTATTCATATATTCAGGGAATTTATGGTAATGTTCAAGAAATCTACTAAGGTAGATTTAGAAAGGTACGAATAAATTAGTTTTCTTTTGTTTGAATATTTTAATTGATGTAATTTATTTTCTTTTGACAATGCATGAATTTGAGTTTATGAAATAAAAATGGTTATTTAGATATTGTTATGATGCTTTGAACATTTATCCATTCGCTCATGCCCTGATGATTCCGCCACCGGATGGGGTGTGACAAATAGATTTTAAATTCTAAATACCATTTTGTATTTTAGTGATATTTAAATTGATTACATTTTTAATGTAGGTAAACATGGTGTTTCTAACACATTTGATGTTAGTAGATTGCTCAAAAATTATGATCTTGAATAAATTAATTTATTTAAGAGAAGGTATACTAAAATTGTTTTGTTATGAATATATCATTTATAGTGACTCTCCACATTCTTAACTCCTTATTTTATTTACTCTTATTTTAATGTTGAACCTATAAATAGAGGCTTTATATTTCATACATACACATCAATAAGAAAATCTATTTCTCATTCTCTCGTTCTTCTTTCTATATTGTTAATAGGTTTTAGTTGTTACACAACACGTTATCAGCATGAGCGCTTTTAAAGTTGGACCATGTTATCATAAGTCAAAGTGACCATCTTTATATCAGTTTTTCTTTACATCGATCTACAAGGAACCTAAAATCCATCAATGTTACATAAACAAGTTTTGCTTGAAAATCTCACATAAACAAAGAACAAGGTATGATTCGATTTCATTTTCTTTTCCAATTTTCTATCATCTAACTTATTAGATTTTCAAATATGAGATTATGTTAGATTACCTGGAACCATATTTTTCTTGAAAACTGTTACATGTGAATGTGGTACTAATATCAATATATATTATAGAATATCTTGACTCTTCAAAAAAAATTATAATTCATTTGGAACACGGTTTGAAGCATATCATCACTAGTCCACTTTCTTGCTATTTTTCTTTTGTATCTTATTTTAATTTATTAATAGTAATATAACTTAAATTAAATCAAATATAACTTAAGAGGGTGAACTAAATATTAATAATTGTAAAATTGAATTGAAAAGTATTAATTGTGATATTATTTATCATTAACCTCATTATAAAACATTCTTCATTTGAATTTATGTTTCTTTATTTTTTTATCCTTAATTAATTGGATTAAAAAAGGTTTATCAAAAGTTATAATAAGTTAAGTTTACATTATTACTATTATAGAAATATAACAACGGCACTAGTTTTATTATGAAGTTATTTCAGGTTATCTTTATTCAGAACTATATTGTAATTAAAAATTCAATATGAGTAGAAGTGTAGATGTATAATAACGCAATTGTTGAATGTATACATGTATAATAGCCTAATTGTTTAATTGTTTTATTATCGGAAGATTATTATTTGCCACATTATGATAATATGATGTAAAGTTATGTTATCATGTAGAAAGCATAATTTACATTGGTCGATGTTACCACACACATATTTATGTTTTAACTTCAAATTTTTTTTATTAATTACATGAGATTTAAAGATTGAAATGTTTGTATGAAAAAAATGTATGTTGTATGATATCCATCATTTGGCCATGTTTAAAAATTCTATAGATTGCAAGATTTGCTATCGCTTATCATTTATTTTATTACAATTAAAGATTATGTAGTTTTATAGGCATGTAATTAGAAGTTAAACGAATGATATTAATACTTTAATGATCTTATAAATCTTCTGAGTGGATTAAAAATAAATCAGTATTGAAGTGATCTAGTTACTATGGCTAAATAATAAATGTGTATGATTTATCATTCAGTATTGTGTGTTTTAGGAAAATATCTTTTCATATACAATTGTGTATCATTTAAACAATTATATTATACCATTATCACTAAAAGCATGATGCATGTACATGTATATGTTTACTATAATAGTTTTGTGTGCCTTCCTTTGATTATGTTGAAATATTTATATATGATCAAGAACTTTTGTCTAGAAAACCTATGAAATGTGCCATAGTGTTTTGCAAATAACACATTATCATAACAAAAGATATAATTTGTATGTATTACATTAAACCTTTTTATAGTGTCCTTAAAAACTATGATAATGAAGAAAATTAATTATGTGTAATTTATTATATATGATGAGAAAGCTTCTATACGAGATTAAAATATAAAGCACACATATTTGCATATGTTCTTAATTCATAAAGTTTTTGTATAACTTGTTTAATATGATATGTTATAACACCATATACTATATAATTTGACATTATATTCAGCATACTATTATTTGTATGTTTGGATAATATATCAAAGTTGTTTATTATTATTTCTGAAATCTTATAAGCATGTTTAAATTCATGCTTACTTATTTAAAACATTTTGAGGTAAAGACATGACACCCAAAGTGTGAACCATTATAAATATATAGAAGCTTATATGATTTTACACTAATAGATCATAATGACTTGGTCATGTAATTACTTCTCTTTCAAATAATTTTATTGTTAATGTTATTTATGTTAAATATAAGAAAAATAAATTCGTCCAACGCTAATGGATAATTTATTTAATTTTTATTATTTATATGGATAGGGCTCTGCCCAAATGACAACACCACGAGTTGCGAGAACCGTGAGAACTTTATGTTCCCGCGCGAGTTGGGCTAAATTTTTTTTGTAAAACGTAGATGAAAATATTATGTAAATACATCTGTAAAAAAATAAAAAGAAAATTGTCGAGTCGGTAATTTTGACTTATGCAAGTTTTTTTACGTGATGGCGTAAATTTTGCATAATGATAACTATTTTTTTTACGTCTCATGTAAATGTGGGTATGCGACATTTTTAAAAAACAATTATGAAACAAGTGATCTTTTTATGACTTTTGAGAAAAATATTCGGAAAAATCTTTTGAATGGCCTAGTTCTCATGGTTCTCACAACTCAAGGTGGTTCTCCTTTTAACTCATCTCTATATATGGATAAACGTTAAACCATATTGAATAAAATAATTAATAACACAATATCCATTTAATTTCTCTTATTAGAATGCAGAATTAACGTTTTCTTTTACATCTTAAAAATAAAGAAATTATCAAGTTATCAAATATTGTTAATAATAAGAAGAAATTACTAAATTTTTTTTAACATAAGATAATAAAAAAGGGGTTTTTATGATATTTTTAAAGCAATTATTATAATAGGAATTAAGATAATGCTAAGTGACATTCATACATTAAATTAAAAGGGTATATTAAAAAAATTAAATAAAAATTAAGAGATTGAAGTAGAGAATATCATGTGTCATTATTTGGAGTCTTCTATTAGTATTTGATTTATAAAGTAATACAAAGATTAACAATATTTCAAGATCGAATGTAGTTGTTGGTCCATTAATTTCTTTGTGTATGTCATCGTTTTGATCATGTAGATTATTAGTTTTTAAAAACATTGATTTAAATCCTGTTAACATTATTCTTCTTTTACTATCTTTCAGATCCGATCGAAAAAAACTAAGGTATGTGATATATTTGTGTTGTTTATGTATTGATTTTTCGTTAATCGAAGTTGTTGATGTTTGATTTTTAATTTTTTTTTTGTTATTTAAATCAACACCCGCGTATTTGGCATCATCTTCTTCATTATGCGGACAAAATCATAGGTATGTTGTTTGTGTGTTATGTTTGGTTGTTCAATATTAATCGAAGTTACTAATATTTTTGTTTTGATTCTTTATGCCGAAACCCTAAATCTGAAATATCAATGAATGGAAAATCTTCAAACCACTTAACAGGTTAGTTATGTGTTGTTACGGTTTTTTTATTTTAGTAAGTTTAAACGTCTTTTTAAGGTTTTAGCTCTACTATCTTACTAAAATCAAAAAATTGTAGATTTTATGCGATTTAAGTTGTTAGTACATGTTTGATGATCTTCTCATGTTAACATATAAAATGTTTTTTTGTATGGATTTTTCGAATTTTTACATGAAAATATTTATGGTTTGTGTATATGTTATCAAGATTTGTTTATTTTCTTGTCCAGATTTATTGTTTTCAAGTTTTTTTATATATTGTTCATATTTTTTATTCATGTTTGTTTGCATTCAAGCATTTTTTGAATAATTACAATATTTAGGTTTTAGATCTTTCAAAATTTCATCACTGGTTGTTAAAGATAAAAAATATTAACACTTCAAGTATTGCCTTTTTTTAAAAGTAACGAAAAATAGTTTCAACTAGAGATTATGTAGTATATGCAATATATTGACACTTCAATTACATTTTTGATAATTTGTATTTAGTATTATTAATAATTGTTTATTGTTGTTGTTGTTATGTAATGCATTTTTTTAATTGTGATGACATATTTTCTACAAATATGAATCCAAAGAAGATGAATCCTAGTTTCTTTAAATTTATGAATGATCCAAAATCGTTCTACTTGGTATGTTACATTATTCTGTTTTATATTTACTTTTATTAAGCTTAATTATTTCTTATAACATGTATAATCTGACTTTTTAGTATGTTTTTTCACTGACAATACTAAGGGATTTTGCAGCCGACCTGTGTGGAGATAATGTGTCTTATGGTGAGTCGATCCAAATTCCTTAGACATATGTTAACTATATGTAAATAAATAGATTTTCTAACTAATGAGATGTTTTAGGATTTAGATTTTCAATTAATTTTTGTTTTCAATCTTCTTATGTTATATTTGATAGATTCCAAAATATTTGAAATTTATAAAATGGATTTTGTTATTTTTACATGTTTAATAATTTATACTGAGTAAATGTTATTAATTTTTTTTTTACTATATTTATTGCATCATCTAAATAATTATCATATTCTGTTATGTATATTTTTTAATTTGTAAACTTGAAATATGTTTATTTACGGCCGATTTCTAAATCAATTTTCATGATTCCCTAATTTGTAATTATCAGTTATTAACTTTCTAATTTAACAACTTTATAACTTAAACTTATTTTATTTGTTTTGTCGAATATAAAAGATTTTATTATGGTGGTAATATAATTATAGAGCAAATTAAGACCAATGAAGTTATTATTTTAGTAACTTTAAACTTTGATGCATAAATGTTATATTATATGAACCTGATTGTTATTGAATATTCAATTATGTATATTTTTAAAATTTTGAAATTTTAAATATGTTTATTTATAGCAGATATCTAAATCAAGTTTAGTTATTCTTTAATTTGTAATTATCATTTATTAACTTCGTGAAAGATTTTATTATGGTGTTAATATAATTATAGAGCAAATTAAGATCAATCAAGTTATTATTTTACTAACTTTTATTTTTAAAGCATAGATGTTATATTATATGAAACTCATTTTTGTTAAATATTCAGTTATATTTTTGAAATTTTGAAATTTGAGATTATTTTATTTATGGTATATTTTAAATCAATTTCAATCATTCTTTAATTTGCAATTATCATTTATTAATTTTCTAAATTAACAACTTTAAGACCAATCAAATTATTATTTACTAACTTATAATTTTATATTATACTAGGTTGTTGCCCGCGTTAACACGCGGTTTCACAAATGAAATTAATATTATTTCTTGACATTTAAGATCGTTTAAAAAACAAATAAATTGGAATAAAGAAATAACAAATCACTAAGATTTCAGTAAAAAATTTCTTATACATCACATTAGTTGTTTTATCTATAGCATTTCCAACATATATTTGATCCTGTAAAAGAATAAACGAAGACTCAAAAGGAAAACAGAGTGTTGCGTAGTATGAAAAGAGAATTTTACACATGAATTCGTATTACAATCAAAATCTATTTGGGTATCATAACAAAATTCAATGAATCGAAGAGGCAATATACGGTGTTTAAGAAAGCTAAAAAAACAAATATACAATGAGTTTAAATACACAATGACTTGTCAATATGCAATATACGGTATTTGAGTTTTGATATGCAACTTAAGAATCATGTTTGTTATAACCAACACTAAACTAATATTTTGCAGCATTCATGTTTCATTCATGTTTGTTATTAGTTTTTACTTTTCCCATAATTTGATTTTAACAGTGACCAAATAAATGTCTTTATATATATAATATATATATATATATATATATATATACTATCATAATAGATTGAATCATAGATCTCAATTTTGTTATATTATTATTAGTATGAAAAATTAAACTAATTTATAATATAATAGTTCTGTTGAGCCAGCCTGATTCGTATATTCACATACCCTAATCAAACCAAATATAAGAACATTATGCAAAAAAAAGATTCATTTTGAATTCATACTACACCCTCAATACAAGTAGAACCAAATCATTATAGCATCATTTCAAATATTCTTGCTAGAAAATACATAACTAATGTGCATATATGCATTAAACCAAATTTAAGAATATTATGCAAAATAAAAGATTCATTTTGAATTCAAACTACACCCTCAATACAAGTAGAATCAAATCATTGTAGCATCATTTCAAATATTCTTGCTAGAAAATACATAACTAATGTGCATATATGCAATTTATTTCAAAATTAAACAAAACACAAAATACGCCCACTTATCAAGTATACGTCTTTATAAAATCTTTTAAGAGGGGGAATTACACTTTATCCCAGATGCGTAAAGAATAAGAAAAGCAATCACCTGGATTGATGACCATAAGATTAGAGCCACGGTCTCCGACCATGTGATATGGCATTACTGAATTAGAGTAATCCTGCATACTAAGCAAGAAATAGAAATTGGTTGATAACAGTAGATTGGGGAACAAAAATAGTAGTACATGGGAACTATAATAAGATCATAAAAAAGAGTGTGTTCCGTCTTTACCATGGGAGATTAGTTAGTGAAACATTACCTAATTGCTTGTAATTAATGAAGAGTAATTGGCGATGAAAACAAAACTATTCTAAACTAATCGGTCGATGTAACAAAAACAAACATTAAAAATCTAAACAAATAGATGTAACAAATCCGAACATAGAAAACCCTAATCTTAACTGTTTAGTAAAAAAGAACTAATTAGTAAAAAAATGTAATCTTAACAAATCTAAAGAAAAATAATATGAGCAAATCAATATAACCCTAATCTTAACATCGGATCTGTCACACCCCGATTTTCGATGTAGCGGAAGCGTGACGCGAGGTGTGGCCAGAGTGGCAATCGTTGCATTCAACCAAGTAAACGACAATTGTATTACATTACAAAACATTCATCTATACTTTTTATTTAACCATAATTCACATATAAACTTTTGTCTTTAAAACAAACCACATGTTTAACAACATTATTAAAATTTAGACATAAGTTTATAAAAATAACAACAAAGACCGGATGAAACATAACATCTTGACTTCACAACAAACGAACAAGATTTTTCCCCGAAGGCCATCCACTAATTTCCTGTAATACATGTTAGTTTTGAAAACAATGTCAACAAAAGCTGGTGAATTCATGTTATAAATTTTGTATCAAATGAATTATCAAAAACATTTGAAATAAACTTGTTTAATATAGCTTAATGAAACTTGTAAGATCATTAGTGTGTTGCAAGGACACTCATCTGTATGACGAATAAGATGGCAACCAAACCTTGACGATTTATTATGTGTCTGAGACACTCGTTTTAGACACAAAAACACTCTAATACGATCTGTTATTATTGCCGTAATAGAATGGGGCTCGCCCAAACCCAATAGATCTATCCCCTTGTTCCTCGGTACTTGTCTTTCATTAATGGGCCCAATGCTTGAGCCTTATTCACATGTGATCTAAATATTTTCATTTTCTCAGCTATATTAATTGTAACATGTATACATCCCCGCACGTTTAAAACCATAAAAACATTAAAATAAAAGGGGAAACATGAACTCACTGATTTGCATTCCGTACAAATCTCTATTCGATTCCTGATACTTTGTTCATTTTTCGACCTACAAGTGTTCTTGTCTATTAGACACTTAGGCTTTCGTTTGTTTTTCATACAAGTATTTTATCTCAAATTTCATACTTGTAATTGTCGGTTTTTCTTTATTTGATAACATATATATATTTCATTCATATATATGTATATATATATATATATGATTGGTTATATGTATATGAACTTAGTCCATAATTTAATTGTAAATAACTCAATCTAATAATTCATTACATATGGGCCTAGCCCAAAAGCTTTTGTAAGTATGGGCCTAGCCCAAATTTGCTTACTTTGTGTGGGCCTAGCCCAATTCGTTCATGTATGTGGGCCTAGCCAACCTAATTTTGTTTATTTAGTAGGTTAAGCCTAATTAGTTTATAAAAGTGGGTTTTTAGCCTAAAGTTAGAATGAAAGATTGGGCCTAGCCCAATATAGTTTATAAAAATTTGGTTAGCCCAATTTTACTTTTATAAAAGTGGGCTTTAGCCCAATGTTAGTTTTTATAAAATGGATTAGCCCAATTTATTTCTTTATAAAAGTGGGTTTTGCCCAAAATTATCTTTTATTTAAATGGGCTTAGCTCATGTAAACTTTTATAAAAGTGGACTTAGCCCAAAGTTTATTTTTATAAAAGTGGGCCTTAGCCTAAGGTTTGATTTTATACAAGTGGGCTTAGCCCAAGTTTGATTTTTTATACAAGTGGTCCTTAGCCCAAAGTTAATTTTATGAAAGTGGACTAGTCCATAAATTTTTATAATAATAGTTTTAGCCCAATATAGTTTTTATAAAAATGGGCTTAGTCTAATAATTGTTTAGTTGGGCTTATCCAAAAATATTTACTAGTATTTGTTATAATTTATAAAAATTTATTTATAAAAACTATAAGTATATATATTTAAAAGTTCTAGTAAATATAAAGTGTATCGTTTTATTGTTCGTTTTGACCTTTAGGTTCGCGTCGACTATTTTATTCGTTTCGACTTTGTCGTTTGTTTCGTTTATACCATATATTTTATTTTGTACGAATTGTCCAAGTTTGTCCGAATTGTCCGATATATATTATTTTGTCAAAAGTTGAACATTTAAACATATTTTTATACAAAAATATATATATACACATATTTGGTGATTTCAAAATATATATTTTTATCAAAAATATATATCTATCTCCTTTTTAGTTTATGTAATTATATTCTTAATTTTTTATCCAAATCCTTTATCTAAACATGATTAAAGTTCCTAATCACTTTTAGTCACCAAATCTTTAGTTTAATCATATCTTAATCAAGATTAATTTTTATAAAAATTTGCCATAGTTTCCTTTAAAATATAAGTTTCCCATGTTTTTATAAACATGTTTTAAGTATTTAAACTAACTCAAATCAACATCAATCACAATTATTATATAAATGTATTAACAAAATGTCATGAACTTGTTATAATTTTAATTTGTCTTAAAATGGAAACTTTATTATCATTTATAAACAAAATTTTTAAATCATATCTTTTATTTAATGATCTAGTACATGTATGATCATATTAAAATATGAGATTATGTTCATGACATATTTTGTTAATGAATTTTGCTAATCTAAACATGCATGTGTTTAGATCACCTTTTTATTCATAAATTTTGCAAGATTCAAGTTTATTAGTTCATAACAACTTCAAGGTCATCATAATTTATCAAGAAAATCACATGATAGTGTTAGTGATCTTAGATATATTAGTGTTTTTCAAGTGGGTTTTTATATATTTTTTATGATGATCTTGTGAAATTTTATAAAATAAAAAGTATAACATAAGGTTTAAGATCTTACTACTAGCACAAGGCTAGGGATGATCTAAGAGTTGAAGAAAATGGATTGATCAAGATTTTCAAGCTTCCAAAGTGAGCTCCTAATCTTTGCAAACTCTTTAGATCATCTTTAGGTCTTCATGCATGCTTAAAGTTTCTTGTGTTTGGGTTTTAAAAAGTTGAAGGTGATATGGATGAGGCTTGGCCAATTTTTGAAAGCAAGATGGGAGTGTTCTTGAGTTTTTGGTGTATGGAGAATGAAAGAAAATGTTTTTGATTCTGTGGTGTTATGTTTAGTTTTTTTATACAACTCTCCAAACACTAAACCCCTTCATAATTTTGCCAACACATTATACTTGAGTTAGTGGCATGGGGAGAAGATCCCATAGTGGCCGTGAGGTGTTTGGTATTTTCTTTTTTTTTTTTATAAATAAAATGTAATTTTTATAAACTTTTATAACTTTAATAATTTTATATATAAGTTTTTATAAAAACTAATGCCCCAACACTTTAAAGTGATGTTACAATATGCCAAAATAATTTACTAGTCTTGTTGTTTTGTTGTTCGGTTGATAAAGTTAGTTCGGGTCTTATACCGGGTAATATACTGATATATTGTGTAACTTATAAAATTTTATGTTCATAATAATTCTAGAACAAATTTTATTGTCCCGTTAATTAATATAGCTCTTCACACTAATAATTTTGTCATTTTGAGTTCGGTTCTGGTACCGGCTTTGTTGTCAGGTTTTTACTGAACAAACCGTGTAGCTTTAAATAATAAGATTTATATATGGGTTTTATACTATTTCTAACACCCATTATTATTCTTAGCTAAAAATATTTATTTTTGGCTTTTCAGACAATTGCTGAATTTTGCTGCAGACTTGGACAATTTGGTATTTTATATAAATTTTTTTTGGTATAGTAGTGCAGAAATATTTTACATCTTAATTCTATCATATTAGATTGTACTGTAACTAGTTCTGATATTTAATACATATTCGCTTCGTTGTCATTCGTCTAGGATATGGTTTTATATATTCGTGATCATGAAACGATGATTTGGTTAAATTCCTATACTTTTAAGACTTAAAATCAAAAATTAAGTCATGTTATACGATAAATAGACAATGTATTAGTTGTTCAAGTTGTACAGAATTACCGGAATTTTGCCAATTGTCACAAAATTGATGAACACAAAGTTAAAACAAAGCAAGATAATTGTAAAAATAAACTCAAATTGGAGTGAAGAATTGAAAACCATCAACACCTTCATCCTTCCATGTACCATCGTACCATCGTTATTGACTCAGACCATCCAGCAGATATAGAAAGTTGAACGCAAAAATAAACAAACAATGAAAATATTTTACTTCAAAATCAAATACTGATAAAGTTGAAAGACGGCTGTTACGTGGATGATGAACACTAGAAGATTAAAAAGAGTGTACCTTGAAGTTGAGAGATAGGAGGGTACGACTGATTTTGAAATTAGGGTTTGGGGATAATAGAATGTCGGTCAAAAGTGTTCAGCAATCTTCATTAATGAGGATTAGGCGGGAAAAAACATTTGTGGTGAAACTAGGGGGTGACATGCGTCCCCCAATGGTTTCTTTTTTATAATATATAGATGAAACTCATTTTATTGAATATTCAATTATATATATTTTTGAAATTTGAAATATGTTTATTTTTTGTAAATTTCTAAACTAGTTTCAATTATTCTTTAATTTGTAACTATTATTTATTAACTTCCTAATTTAACAACCTTTATTTGTTTATTGTCGAATATAAAAGATTTAGTTATGATGGTAATATAATTGTGAAGCATATTAAGATCAATCAAGTTATTATTTTACTAACTTTTAGTTTTAAAACATAGATGTTATATTATATGAAACTCATTTTTATTGTATATTTTCAATTTTCAATTTGAATTACTTTTTATTTTGTATTGTGAGAAATCTTTTTAAATGAAATACATAATTACTTAGTGTATTACGATTTCAAATTCGAATTTTAACTTCTCTTTTCTCAATTAAATATTTGAATACATTATCTTTAATCAAATCAAATCAAATCAAATGTAAAATATACGATATTTTATAAAATAATTTTAATGTTAAAAAATATTTTTATTATAATAGTGTAACATTCGGCAATTATTGTATTAATCGTTTCCGTGTTTTTCGTATTCAACCATTGTAATCGAAGACTTATTATCATAATTGAATTCATTTTATGTTTTTCTTTTTTTTTCTCAATAAATGTTCAATTAAACATATGTGTTATCCATATAAACATCTAGACACATTTAAATCATTCAAAAACTGACTTATGTTTGATATTCGAGACCCAATCAATCAACTATTGTGTCATACTATGTTTATAAATTATGTTAGAAAATCACATTTATACAAATAATAAAAGAGAAATGCATAAAACAACCAATCCTACGACAATAGGGACCACAAACAAAAATAAATAAATTAATGGGCTAATTTCCTCCAACTTTCCATATTTTTCACCACCTTTGACCATAATCTCTTTCTTATGAATACCCACCTCATCCCATCACTTTTCCTTTGTCATTTCTCAAAGAATTTTTCCCTCTTGAAAGTAAGTTCCATCTCCTTTCACCTTTTTCTTGTTTTCTTTAGCTTTCATACTTCACCCACTTTGGAAAAACCTTATGTAATGTCACCAAATGTTTACCATGGTAAACAAAGATGCTGCATCACTAAAATGATAACCAATCTTGGGTTTTCTTTTACATGATATTTTTCCTTTAATTATGTCATTTCCATCTTACATTACTAATCATGATCAATTATTATAATGCCTAATTTAATATTGTCTAACAATACTAACCATTCTAACTTCTTTAACCATGCTACTAATCACCAATTACCATTTCATGCTACTAACCACTAACCCCTTTAATTTTATTTAAGCTCATTTAATCTTGCAATTTAATTTTGGTCAATTCATTCATTTATTCTTGCAATTAATTATTATTATTACCAAAATTATTATGGACTCATTTAATCTTGTAATTAAATTTTGGTCAAATAATTCATTTATTATTGCAATTAGCTATTATTACCAAATCATTATCGACTAAAGATATATATCTATATCTATATATTATATAAAAGAAACCAATCCTTGTCATTCACTGGTTTCACCTCAAATACCTTTTTCTGCCTAAACTTACACCATATTCGGCTTACCCGATTAGCAAATGGATATACCCGAATTCTAATAATTAACTTTCCTAAAATACAAAACTTCTCACATAAACTTTATTCTCACTTTAACCTTAATATTATCATCCGCTCTCTCTCTCTCTCTCTCAATATCTCTCTCAAACATCATTGGCGACGAATTAAAATTGATCAATCTTCAAAGGACTGCAGCACAATAGCTTCTAATCGACGAATTTATAGGATCTAAAGTAAGTTTGATCTCATATTTCACATTGTTTAATCGATTCGCTTGACAATGCATTTGAGAACATGGATTATTACGTCTCTGATCAAGATTCGCTTGACGATGCATTCAAGAATGGAGACTCTGAACCCCAATCTCCACGGTGAGTTTATATTACAGTTATCATGCTTTGTTTTAACTTTATTTCAGCGATTTGATGTTAAAATTTTGGGTTACATCAATTTGTTCAGATTAGTGTTTATTTTTGTTCATATTTGCTCATATTACGGTGTTTTATGTGATTTGTTAAAATTAGGGCTTTTCATCTGTGCTAATTGGTTCACCGATTTGATGTTTATCTTACATATCTTATTCTCCTATATATTTTTTTTCAGATTAGCGTTTTTTCCCATCTGTTTTCATATCTGATTTTTGTTTTTGGTTTTGGTTTTCCGTTGAATACCATATTTATTTGTTTGCTAATTTGTTAATTCTGTATGTTTATGGTTGGCGTTTTGAAATTTAAACTTTATTGATGTCCCCTGTTTGTATATGCATATTTTTTTGTTGTTTTGCGTAGATTAGCCTGTGACATGCTAATGTAATAATACGTTTTTGTTTACCAAGGGTCGCAGAGGGTGTCGACGGCTTTGCTGAAAGAGGAGCGGTTGCTGACCGAAGTTGTCTGTTGCGGTGACATGATGGTCGGGATGCTTTAAACGCCATTGGGGATCTTGATGGTATGTTCAAGCATACATGGAGTTATTATAACCATGAAAGCTTCTATCGTATAGTTTTTGTAATAATAATTTATTTACATTAAGGTTTGGTGCACGAATTGTTTGTGGAATTGCAGATCGTTTTTTAATAGGTTTAAGAGAAAGTTCAGGCCATTTGTGGTCTTATTCTATTGGCTTTTTGGTGCTTGATCTCTTCTCATTCATCATTAATCGCCATCTTCGTATTTAGGTAAGATTTATAGAAGTTCATATAACTTTATCATATTTGGGGTTAATAATTGCATAAATGAATTTATTTATTTGGGGTTAAGGATTTGCATGAATGAATTCAAAGAAAATGAAGTAACATACTTTAGTACTTTTAAACGATAAAGTGATAATTTGGAAAGTAAATTTATCAAAGTTTGGTTGTTAACGATTATTTATATACGTTGCAATATCATAAAGGCTCTATTTAGAAATAGCAAGAACGTATTTCATTTATGGGTCTCAAGCGAATGTGGTGGAAAGGGGGTGTTTGTATATGAAGTTTTGAGAATTATTGTGATTTAAAAGCCTACAACTTAGTGATAATGTCCTTTTGAGTTGTATTTTATCTCAAACGTGTCAAAGTAATTAAAAGGGGAACTGATCAAATGGGTGAGAGTCATGTAAAGACTATGTGTGATGTGTAAAACCATCAGTATCGTTTTATTTAAAGAGATTTACGATATCATTGTTTATTTATAATCATAATTAATACATTGTTAACTTTATAAATAAGATTTTTTTAAATACATATGTAAACCAACATGATCCATTATGTCATGAAAACCCATGCTCAAATTTGAATGATTTTTTTATTTGTTTTTTCAAATGTATTTTTTTTTACGATCTTAAAATTCAAAAAATAAAATTATTTTCATTTTTGAAACTGTGTCACGCGGGCAATAGCCTAGTATAAATATAAATATAAACATAGCCATGACACCAACCAATTTATAGTGAAAGGTTGTATGCAAAGGTAAACATTTATCTTAGACTAAATTCCTCACACTTGGAATTCTAGTGAGTGAAATAGTATCCAAGAAATACACATAAATTAATAGTGTCCAAAGTGAGTGTTTAGTCAAGATAATAATTTTTATGTATTTTCATGTATTATTATTATTTATTTATTATTCAAATCCCATTTACATTCCAACTTTTAAATCCTTGTATTTACACACATTGTTCATCCTTGTTAGGATAATTTGGTGCTTCAATCTCTCAGGACGATCATGTCACTTTTGTGGAAACCACTTGCAAACATAGAGTATACTCGAACCTTTTTTTCTTTAAACATACTTTAGGTTGCAATATATGAAATTATAAAAAAAAACTCACATACACACAATTAATCATATTATTCAAACAGTCAATCTATGAATACATGCAATTTGTCATATGTACATGCTAGAAGTCAATCTTGTGTACTCAATCGCCTACCTTAACGATTATAGCGCTAAAGGAGTAGCACACCGCCCTTATGCGGTATTGTTAAGTATTCAATCTTATATGGCATGTTCCCTTATGTGGAAAGGATATGCTAGTGGACACTTGGTTTGATTGACAGTTTACACATGCTAGTAGTATACAATTTGCCATATTATGTAGACCAAACTTGTATGCTCACAAACAATTTTGTTGACCTTTGTTATTCATATATTCAGGGAATTGATGGTAATGTTCAAGAAATCTACTAAGGTAGATTTAGAAAGGTACGAATAAATTAGTTTTCTTTTGTTTGAATATTTTAATTGATGTAATTTATTTTCTTTTGACAATGCATGAATTTGAGTTTATGAAATAAAAATGGTTATTTAGATATTGTTATGATGCTTTGAACATTTATCCATTCGCTCATGCCCTGATGATTCCGCCACCGGATGGGGTGTGACAAATAGATTTTAAATTCTAAATACCATTTTGTATTTTAGTGATATTTAAATTGATTACATTTTTAATGTAGGTAAACATGGTGTTTCTAACACATTTGATGTTAGTAGATTGCTCAAAAATTATGATCTTGAATAAATTAATTTATTTAAGAGAAGGTATACTAAAATTGTTTTGTTATGAATATATCATTTATAGTGACTCTCCACATTCTTAACTCCTTATTTTATTTACTCTTATTTTAATGTTGAACCTATAAATAGAGGCTTTATATTTCATACATACACATCAATAAGAAAATCTATTTCTCATTCTCTCGTTCTTCTTTCTATATTGTTAATAGGTTTTAGTTGTTACACAACACGTTATCAGCATGAGCGCTTTTAAAGTTGGACCATGTTATCATAAGTCAAAGTGACCATCTTTATATCAGTTTTTCTTTACATCGATCTACAAGGAACCTAAAATCCATCAATGTTACATAAACAAGTTTTGCTTGAAAATCTCACATAAACAAAGAACAAGGTATGATTCGATTTCATTTTCTTTTCCAATTTTCTATCATCTAACTTATTAGATTTTCAAATATGAGATTATGTTAGATTACCTGGAACCATATTTTTCTTGAAAACTGTTACATGTGAATGTGGTACTAATATCAATATATATTATAGAATATCTTGACTCTTCAAAAAAAATTATAATTCATTTGGAACACGGTTTGAAGCATATCATCACTAGTCACTTTCTTGCTATTTTTCTTTTGTATCTTATTTTAATTTATTAATAGTAATATAACTTAAATTAAATCAAATATAACTTAAGAGGGTGAACTAAATATTAATAATTGTAAAATTGAATTGAAAAGTATTAATTGTGATATTATTTATCATTAACCTCATTATAAAACATTCTTCATTTGAATTTATGTTTCTTTATTTTTTTATCCTTAATTAATTGGATTAAAAAAGGTTTATCAAAAGTTATAATAAGTTAAGTTTACATTATTACTATTATAGAAATATAACAACGGCACTAGTTTTATTATGAAGTTATTTCAGGTTATCTTTATTCAGAATTATATTGTAATTAAAAATTCAATATGAGTAGAAGTGTAGATGTATAATAACGCAATTGTTGAATGTATACATGTATAATAGCCTAATTGCTTAATTGTTTTATTATCGGATGATTATTATTTGCCACATTATGATAATATGATGTAAAGTTATGTTATCATGTAGAAAGCATAATTTACATTGGTCGATGTTACCACACACATATTTATGTTTTAACTTCAAATTTTTTTTTATTAATTACATGAGATTTAAAGATTGAAATGTTTGTATGAAAAAAATGTATGTTGTATGATATCCATCATTTGGCCATGTTTAAAAATTCTATAGATTGCAAGATTTGCTATCGCTTATCATTTATTCTATTACAATTAAAGATTATGTAGTTTTATAGGCATGTAATTAGAAGTTAAACGAATGATATTAATACTTTAATGATCTTATAAATCTTCTGAGTGGATTAAAAATAAATCAGTATTGAAGTGATCTAGTTACTATGGCTAAATAATAAATGTGTATGATTTATCATTCAGTATTGTGTGTTTTAGGAAAATAACTTTTCATATACAATTGTGTATCATTTAAACAATTATATTATACCATTATCACTAAACGCATGATGCATGTACATGTATATGTTTACTATAATAGTTTTGTGTGCCTTCCTTTGATTATGTTGAAATATTTATATATGATCAAGAACTTTTGTCTAGAAAACCTATGAAATGTGCCATAGTGTTTTTCAAATAACACATTATCATAACAAAAGATATAATTTGTGTGTATTACATTAAACCTTTTTATAGTGTCCTTGAAAACTATGATAATGAAGAAAATTAATTATGTGTAATTTATTATATATGATGAGAAAGCATCTATACGAGATTAAAATATAAAGCACACATATTTGCATATGTTCTTAATTCATAAAGTTTTTGTATAACTTGTTTAATATGATAAGTTATAACACCATATACTATATAATTTGACATTATATTCAGCATACTATTATTTGTATGTTTGGATAATATATCAAAGTTGTTTATTATTATTTCCGAAATCTTATAAGCATGTTTAAATTCATGCTTACTTATTTAAAACATTTTGAGGTAAAGACATGACACCCAAAGTGTGAACCATTATAAATATATGGAAGCTTATATGATTTTACACTAATAGATCATAATGACTTGGTCATGTAATTACTTCTCGATATATATCATGAGATGAGAAGATTATTTATAAGAATATGTTGAATAAAACAACTTCCATTTGTCAAACCTAAAATATGCTCATAAAGCGGCAACATTACTAAAGAATATATAAGGTTTGAAATGACCGGAATGAATGTTGTGTGGTTCTAATCCATTCCATGAAATAAATGTGATGATATAATGATCTGGTTCGTGATCATGTACATAACAAAGGCAATTGTAATAGTGCCACCATGAAAGTTGTGTATTTATAATGCATTCCCTAAGGTGAACGTGATGATATAATGATATGTGTAAAGTTCATGGTCATGGTAGTTGTGACAACCAGTACTTTTCGATCGTAATTACGTGCATAACAAATGTTAACACCATTATAATTAACGTAATTAGACGTAAATTAATTCGATCAGGCCTTTGAAGAGCCTAGGAACGTCTACTTGATTTACGCTACGCGATTTGGCAACAATCAAAGACTCTAACGCGAAATCGAATGATAAGCGAACTGATGCCGAACAAATACTGACAGCGCCTAAAAATACAAATTTTGTACTTGTATTTATCATACATTCATAATTATGCGATAAATTTGGATCGTTGAACGTCGCAAAGCACAACGCGGAAGTTACGCGAAAATCGAGATGCACCGACAACGAAACGGAAGCCATGGGCTAGAGTTACGTCTAAATATTAATATATATTCTGATATATTTGGCTTCGTTTTCAAAATATAATACTCGCGGTAGAAATTGGATCGAAAAACAGATAAAAACGGTAATCGTAGCGAAATACGCAGTTTTAACGCAACCGACGGATTTATGCGTCAAACAACGACCCCCGATATAATTTTAAATGTCATCGAGTCCGAATAAATAAATTTCAATAAATCATGACTTTTGGGTTTTGAAAATGGGCTTTGGATGCGTATTGTGCTTGAAACACACCAACGGGCCTTGGGCCCGACCCACTAAAAGAAAACCTTAGCTAAATACAACCTTAACACCCTAAATCCCCCCATTTCTTACAAGACCAAACCCTAGCCCCCCCCCCCCCCTTGAAACCCTCTGCTCTCCCTCCTCTACTCCGATCACCCGAATCTGCGTCGGCGGTTCCGGCTCCGGTTTTCGCCTTCTCCGGCGCACACCACCCACACCCACACCCGCAACCTTCGCCTCTTTCACCTTATACACACCCGCATACATACGCAGAAGAGAGAGAGAGAGAGATGTGAGGAGAGAGAGAGACCGTTAGAGCGAGAGAGAACAGGGAGAGAGAAAGAGCGGCGATGGTCGGCTGAGGTTCCGGCGGCGGGATTCGACGGCGGCAGCCGCCGCCGCGTCGCAACAAAACGCCGCAGGCGGCGGCGATGTTGACAGTGGTGGTGGTTTCGACTATTTGACGGCAGTGACGCCGCTGTCGACGACGTCTTGCCGACCGAAAGCGGCGGCAGTGGTGTTGGTTCGGGGTTCAGTTCAATCCGGTCAACAGTTTGGCTCGGATCTTGGTTGGATTCAACAGTTTCGGGTTCAGTCGCGGTTCGGATTCGGTTCAGATCTTAGTTCATGTTTCAAAATGAGTTCGGTTCGACTCAATCAGAAACAGTCAACGGGTTTCCGGTTCAGCTCGTCTCCGGTTCAGGTTTCGTGTTCGACTCAGTTCAACCCGGTTCAGATCCCGGCTTAGGTTTCGGTTTTGGAGTTCGAATAAAAGTTTTGGTTATTTGGATTTGTCTCGTTTCAGTTTTGACACTGTTTGTTTCAGGTTCGGTGTTAGGTTCGGTGCGGTCAACAAAAGTCAACGGGTCAAACCTGGTCAACACGGTCAAACCTGGTCAAACCCGGTCAATGAGTCAACCCGAGACTCGGTAAAAATTAATTATGACGCAAAATTTAATTATATTAGTTTATAATTATTAGTAATAATTAGCGCGCGAAACCGAGCTCAAACCGAACCGTAAACGAATATATTTCCAAAGAAAATAAATAATATATAACAATCGATCCGACCGCGTAACTCGTTTAGAAATACTAGTTAAAAACAGAACCGATATACTTTTATAAATCGGAATTATAATCGGCGTTAAATATATAAAATGGACTTATATTCGACAAAAACCACATTTGAAACACGACGAAAAATTATATATATTGTTTGGTTGCGAAATTGCAGGTTGCGTTTTGATCAATAAATCGACAAATAATATTGTCGGGATGGTCGAAAAACAGAGGAAACTCTGTCCGATTTTCGTAAAATCCGTAAAACGAAACGCGTTACAATTCAAAGATAAAACGTCTGAATTCATACGATTATTATAAAATAAATATAAGTATATAATTATTTGTCAACGCTATTTAAAACATTCAAAACTCGAGCCGACAACCTTTCCACGAACGTGATTTCAAGATAACAAGCGTACGGCAAACGACTACAAGATAAATGATATTTATCTATGTTTAATTCAAAGCCGAATTCGGGAATTTGATTTCAAACCTCGATAAAATTATTCGAACAATGTCATAAATAAGTATATTGTTATATTTATTTCGAACGTCAATATTTCCGAAACACTTTTACAAGACGAATACAAGGCACGTATTATTTCAAAAGACATAAATTCGAAGATCGTATAACACAAGCATAATTATATATATTCGAATGGCGAGACGTCAAATACTTTTATAGAATAAATATAGTTATATTTATTTCTAACGTCCACGACGCGGACACGGACGAATACTTTTGAATGATATTATAACAAAAATATATTGTTTATATTCGATTTCAACGCCAAACGAAGCACGACGCAACTCCGCAAGACTATCGCGCGAATGCAAAACGTACTATTTATACGGATATATTTTCGAGTATATATACTTTATATCTTACGAAGACTACAAAGAGTCGTACAATTTTCCGTCGACGTTCATGATGACTAAATATGATTTCATGAAATATAGTTAAGTTTATAAGTAAACATATATTTCAAGTCGTTTGAAAACTAAGACAATTCTAAGAAAATCATAGGTTGGTTAACCGAGTTAAGTCAATAACACACTCATAGAATCGTATGAGTAACGATTCGTTAGAGTTCGGTATCACGTAGTATAGCTACGCCATTCTTAGAAATTTATAAGTTATTCCGTTTTAGGAATGTTTTAGATTGCATGCTAGCGAGGCAAGTTGTGGAGACAACGCTATGGAAAAAAATATTTAAGCTAGCTTTGCACTGGATTATCCAGGTGAGTTCATTACCATCACTTTTTACGGTTTTACATTCTTATAAATGTTTTCGGGGGTGGAAAGACATGCAAGTTTTGCAAAGGTACACAATATTTCGATGAACGAAAACAACAGATTTCTAAACCATGTTGCAAATGAATTTCAATAAACTTAAATGGTTTACGAAAGGTTTCTGCTAAACATACCGGTTTTACCAAACACTCGCGTATTTTCGAAACGTGCATGAGTTTCATGACTAGTGACGGGAAGGTCCTAGTTGCTACAGGACTGGATGGTCCTGCTACAGACTCAACGACTAGTGACGGGAAGGTCCTAGTTGCTACGGGACTGGTTTGTCCTGCATACAAATAAGGGGACGGGTTGGTCCTGCTTATAAACACAAGGACTGGATTGTCCACTACTCAACACTAAGGGCCGTAGGGTAGCTTAAAACTGTACAGTGAAGTCCTCGCTGCAAACAACATGGAAAATATTTCAATACTGTTATACAGACATGACATTTCAAATGCTTTGGAATAGAATGGTCCCACAAACCGTTTTTTCGAACGCAAGACTTTCAAATGTTTTATGATTCATTTGAAACAAAAACAGACAAACTATGAACTCGCCAACTTTATGTTGATTTTTCGCATGTTTCTTTCTCAGGTTACATTTTCAAAGTATGGCACGGTTGGAATAGTGGAACCCATGGGGATTCGAGTACTTAGCGGGTGTTCACTTTCTAGAAGTCTTAGCATTTTCAAAACACTTCCGCTTTGCAATGAAGATACCAGTCAGATCACGCCCAACTTTGAGTGTGACAGTAGTTGAGGAAATTGTTATGATGCTCATGTTAATAATGAGATCAAGTAAGTTAATAATGTGATGATTATACAATGATTGTTATAAAGGTCATGATCATGGTGAACGAGGAAATTGTGATGATCCTAATGTTGATAATAAGATCAACCATGTTAATATTGAAATTGTCCACACAAAGTGGCATACTAAGGGAGTGAGTATAGACGAATAAAGTATGAAAAATATGTTATAATATGAATGATTGAAATAATAATTATTATTCTCTTGTATCTTGTATCGTGTATTAAACAAACACGAGTGCAACGAAAGGTACATATGATAATCATAAACCTGAAGCTTATGGATCATAATTATTTAATGACTGGCATGACTGGTTAGACCATACCGAGTCAATGATGATGTGAAATCTACTAAAGAACCTGAAGTGTCTACATGATAATGATACATGTAATGTTTGCTCTCAAAGGGAAGTTAATTATTTACCAACTACAAGTGGGCGTAAATCCCTAAAGTATTATGGAAATGACATCGTATATACCATTTAGTATTTTTAAATCGATGCATCGTCTAAATGGTTATCAAATTCGCAACCTGAAGTTTGCTTGAATGTGGCTTACTTGATAAGATAGCAAGCACATTATTCTAAACTATTATATTAATTTGATAAATGCGGTGATCTTGATTCCCACTTTACTTATGATTATTGGAATAAATATTAAACTATATGTGACAAATATTGTTACACGAATTGCTTTTGTTGAAAACGGTGACCAAATGTCTTTGATTTGAGAAACCAATAATCATGAGAGCAAAAGTTCATATTCACATCAAGAAAGCAAGTAATTAAACTTCCTCCCCATTATAGTTGGTTTTGGTCAGAAACCAAATATTTTCCAACAAACCTTTTATTGTGCGGTATACATTGGAATTGATCCACCACAACGCATAAAGATTGAAACTCAAATAATGTTAGGAATATATGTTGGATGAAAATACTATTTATGATTACATACTTAGAGCAATTAACGAGAGATTTATTTATGGCTCGTTAAATCTTACTTTAAGTAAATTAACATTTTCAACATTAGGGGGAGATTAATGGAAGTTGAAAAAGGAATGGGTATGCATGAATTATCATTGATCCTCAAACGAAATTGTGTGAACAAGAAGTTCAAAAGATAATTCGTTACCTAGATTATAGAATCAATCACCAGACATGTTCACTGACCTAAATACAGTGACTAAGTAAGTCACGTAGTCAACTGCTAATGCTCCAATTAAGTTAATTGTCCTAGTAGGGCAAACCATATATTAATGAGTCTATTGCACGCATGAAGCGTGGTAGACTAGTCGATTCCAAGAAAATAAAAATTTCTCAAAAAATTGGAGCAAGTAATGAAGAAGATGGTCAAGTCGAGGTTATAGTAAAAAAAAGGGTCTCTTGAAGAGACATTAGACATGCTCAGGTACCTGAAAATAAAGAGCTCTTAGTAAATTATATCATGTCTAGAAGGGTATGGAATCGAAACAAAATCGACGTCGTTATACTTTTGTATATATAGCGTTTGAAAAGATGAAATGATGAGGATCAAGATTTAAAATCTGCCTATGAATAAATACAAAGAAATGATTGGCCAAAAATGGAACGACGCAAATGAGGCAGAGTTGAATTCTCTATTGAGATGGAAAGCTTACGGGCCAGTAGTCCATAAAAAGTTGTAAAATATATTTAATATAATTAGGTCTTTTATGTGGATCAACAATTGATGACACAAGGATTTCGCAAAGACCTATGATTAATTATGAGGAGACGTATTCTCTAGTGGTGGATGCAATAGCTTTCCAGTATTTAATTAGTCTGGTAATATAAAGAGAGAATTGATCTGCGTCTTATAAATGTTATGTATCATTTAGATACTAAAGTTTACATGCAAGTCCTTGAAGGATTTAAATCATGTAATTCATGTAAAGTAAGTTCTCGAGAACAATATGATCGTTGTATACAGATTCATTTTTGAATACGATTGAACTCCTGATGAGTTTCTTAAAGCAATTGAGTTCTTTAAAGGTGAATCAAAACATCTTAACGATGTAATTCTTGTGCACCAATAAACATACATTGAAAACTTGTACTCAGTGATTGTGATATCTCAATAAATAGTGTACACGCATGGTACAATATGGATTTTGGAGATAAAAGCAAGTGTTCATGACACTTTTACATGATATAGATATCTATGTGTTAAATGGGCAAATTTATATAGCAAAACTCCTGAAGAGTGAAAGCACATGCATATATGGATAAGATGGAACGAATTCCCTCGTGGATTGATAATGCTAGAAGCATTGATGTCAAAACCTCAAGAACATATTATATGAAGTTGACAAAATATGTGTGGACTAAAATAGTCGAGTCAAATATGATATAATTGACTCACCAGTGAGCTCTAAAATGAGAAATACATATGGTGATTATGATATCCAATTCTTGTACAATTGGAAATGAAATAATTGTTAACAACTTCTATGAATATATGATATAGAAATTGATATTTTAAATGATGAAGTTTATACGGCATACTCTTGAAGAGTGCGTTCACGTACATCACTTTTCAATATGGAAGGAAGTCCATGATAGACTGTAGCCTAGAAGAAAATTATATGAATGCAACAAGTTCTGTATACGGAATAAAATATCCGAGTCAAACATGATATAATCAACTCGGAGATTATCTAAAAAAAACAAAGATACGAATATGAGGTACTCAGTCCGCATATTTTAAAATTGACACCATCATGTTTAGAAATATGAAAGTATAGATGATAGCATTGTATCTCCTGAAGAGATGATAAGCGAGTCGAGAATTTATATAATGATATTTTTATATATCAATCAAACGACATCCAGAACATGTTGGAATACATTAATATGGACAAAGTTCATTTATAAGAAAGTTGAAGATGGTTAAATCATTTATTATAGAACAAATTACTCTTATCATCTCCAGAATATAAATTATTGGTAGTTATTTCGAAATGCACCTTTTTATTTCGAGTTTTATTCATAACTGATATATCATTTATTTAAAATTTCTGACAAGATATAGCTCATGTTAATGAGGAGACATTGAAGTGACTCAAAAACTAATACTTTGATACCCTTAAGGTATGGAAGATATGATTATATATTTACTAACCCATCAAAGAGTTTCGTTAGTCTTGTTGATGCAGGGAATGTAACATAACATGGTTGTTGATCTTGTGATATGTATTTGAGATGAGGCACTAGAAGTTTGATATGAAGATCATACATCATTAATTAGTTTAAAGCATTGCACATCAAGAGATCAAGCAACAATTCATTGACTACAGAAGTTTTGAGCAACTTTATAGAAGATCAACATTGCCACTTAAAAGATACATATTAAAATGAGGGGGAGTAACATACACGTTGCACTCTTTTCCCTTCACTATGTTTTCTCCCAGCAGGTTTTCTTAGTAAGGTTTTTAACAAGGTAACAAATTTGATCCAGAAGTATCAGAAGGGAAAATACGCGTTGAAGTCTTTTTCCCTTAACTATGTTTTATCCCACTGAGTTTTCTTAGCAAGGTTTTTAATGAGGCAGCATTAGGAAGCGTATTACCAACATCATGTGGATAGTCAAGGGGGAGTGTTATGAATATATCATTTATACTGACTCTCCACATTCTTAACTCCTCATTTTATTTACTCTTATTTTGAACCTATAAATAGAGGCTTTGTATGTCATACATACACATCAATAAGAAAATCTATTTCTCATTCTCTCGTTCTTCTTTCTATACTGCTAATAGGTTTTAGTTGTTACACAACATGTTTCACATTATCAATCATTATGAACATGTATACAATTTTATTTTGTATAAGATAAAATACATTAATAAATATATAGGTATATTGAGAAACTATCTTCAACATCATCATCAAGTGACCAAGTTGGGTTGTACGTTATTTCAAGCATCGAGCATGAATTCCTTAACATCATTGATTTCACTCTTATATTTTTTCTCGGTACCATTTTAGTGGTATGCTTGGTTTTTTTTTACTTATATACTTTTTGATTTATGTTGCCTTTTAGTTAGTATTTGATTTGTTATGTTTTATTATAAAAAAAGGTCTTGATTATTGGGATAATTTTCGCCATTTGTAATGATAAGATTATAATGGTTGCAACCATTGTATATCCCGTGTCGAGAAACGTTTGAGACAATTGAAAATGAGAATGGTTCAGGTGATGTGGAAGAAAAGAAAGCTTTGGTTTGTACCAATCGTGACTGTGAAGGCATTGATATTTTCTCAATTCCTCTGTTATAATTTTACTCATTTTAAACTTTATTAGATAAACCAAAAACAATAAATCATTCACATTTTATTTCTTTGTAACGTAAACAAATTCAAGGCACCTATTTGCGTACAATATTGTACTGGTACTGTGACTTTGACCTTGTTTGATTAGGAACTCTATAAGATTCTCAAGAAATCCGCAAAAGAACTCTTAGCAGCACAAGGTGAGGTAAATTTTATTACAACTTTGTCATGAAAACTATATTGTTATCTTATGTATTCAGATTTTACTCATATATTGTAAGTGTTCAATTCTAGAAGGATTCTCAAACCACATGAGAACCATTTGGTGTTCCTATGTTGGAACTTTAATCTAATACTCTTGAATTTTCTTAGGTGAGTGTTATTTGTTTCACATTGTGGTGCATTTGAATGTTTTAGTTGATTTATTATGTTTTTGAATAAAGTAAAATGTTTGTTACAATTTGGGTTATGTGGTATTGGTCATATTTGCTTTTAACAATATTTATACAAATATGTTAATAGATTTATGTTAATGGTCAAACCTAACATTTATAATGTGTCATATTTATAGTAAATAGTTTTAACTTAATTTTAAGTATTTTATGGAGTCGTTTACTATGTCAACACATTGTTTAATATTTTTTTTTACAAATTTTGTCAACTAAGTTAAAATTTATCTCTACAACAATTGTTAATACAAAACAATTATAAACTAATATAACGTTTGAAATCGTTTCTTTGTATTTTATTTAACATATAATTAGATAATATAAATTAATTTTTGTTGCACGGGAAGTATAGGTACTCTTTTTATTTTTACATTTGTTGTATACATAATTTAAATGGTCCAACCCCATGAAGTTCACCGGGAATAACATAGTCATATATTAATACCTTTATGTTGCTAAAAACAAAGAAACCTATGATATTTTCATGAGGAGACTAGAGTATCTCCAATGGTTTTAGGTGGTTCCTACTTCAAACTTTCTAGTTAGCATGCCACATCATTTCAAACCACTTTACTTTTTCCTCTAATACTAAATCATTCCAAACCACTACCTCCCTTATCCATCTCATCACCTACTATTCCTTTTATTTAAAGTATTTATAATCTATATGTTTTATTTATAAATTATAAATCATATAAAAGGTAATTGTAGTTCTTTTATATTAATATAATATATTTTTTCATTTATAAATTATATAAATGTTAATTGTCTATTAAAGTTAAAATATTTGATAATAAAAAAAATAATTTATTTATTTAAGTTTATTATTCTCAAACGGTAATGTTCCAACGGCTATGTTTTCATGCGGTTACTGTTCCAACGACTATATTTTCAAACGGTTACTATTTCAACGATTCTTTTACGCTGGCTAGTTTCAAACGACCCAATCCCTATAAATACAACATCTCTTTCCCATATTTGCACTACTCACTTCATATTTCACTATAATACAAAACGTATTCGAAGTTATGTGTCACAGTTTTAATCAAAGTGATGCAGCCGGACCGTCGAACCTTAGGCGATCACTTTGTTTACACCATCATCTCGCAAACCCTCCAGCGACACAAAGGCCTAGCGTCTAGCCGATCACTCTGTTTAAATCCTCATCTTGCAAACCCCCCACCTACTGCAATCCACCCTCCTCAGCCTTCAACCCCACTACCTCCAGAAGAGTTTGATGATCCAAATCCTCTAACAGGTGAGGAGTTGAACTAGGTGTATGACTACACCATGGCTCAACTGCAATTTGATCGTTTACAATTTGGGAGGTTTCATACAAACTTCAACACAAACCCTCCACTCATAAACCTTCCACCCATAATCCCTCCACCCACAAAGTCTCCTCCCATAACTCTTTGTCCAACACAAGTCGTACTCAGCTGGGCCGAAGGGTACAAAACTAACTAGGGTGGGGAAAACCTATCACCGGTGCACGATGAACCCTCCCCCCCAACTCCTGACTTGAACACCTACCTCAAGATTATAGGTCGGACAGTCGTAATAGCGATCGTAGTGTACACCTCCACCGGGCAACATTTTTGGTTGGAATGGGTAATTTTTATGTGCTTAATTAAGAATATGTATTGTATGCTTAATTAAGATTGTGTAATAGTTTAATTTTAGGTTTATGTAATATTAAAACCAGGTGTGTGTAATATTAAAATTTGGTTTGTGTAATTGTTTAATTAGGTTTGTGTAACTTTTTTAATTTCTTTTATATATTTTTGTATAATGTAATTAGGTTTAGTATTTTATTTTCAAAAAAAAATGTAATAGTTTATTTAAAAAAATAAAATTAGTTTTTTTATATTTAAACCAAGACCCACCATGGGTCCCACCACACCACACTGGACGCGTCCGCTTCCTCCAACGGCTAGCTCGTCCGCTTTTGGTGGTTTATTGATTTATACCCTAACCGGTGGCGAAAGCATTGGAGTTAGACGAACGAGATTGCTCAAAACAGCATAACATACTAATCGTGACAAAAAAATTAATAAACCATTTCTTTTTATTTTATACTTAAAAGAGATACATTGTTTCAAAAAGAGAAGGTACAACAACGTGGATCTAACATCACTAAACATAAACGAAAGATTGGGTGCATTTCTAGTCGTCGTAAGTTGATTTCTTAAGCGTCATCATACATTTCCTACAACATGTATTAAATTATTCATCAACACAAAAGGGTCGGTGAGCATACGAGTTTGGTCTACATAGCATATAATTAAAAGTCTCAAATCCAACCTGGCAATTATACACTACGTTATATCTCATACTAGCATGCATCAATTATAGGTCAAACCAAAGTGTCCACTAGTGTAATCTTGTCACCGAAGTGAAAAGGATCCTTGTATGAGAATACTTAACAATGACCCCAAGACGGGCGATGTACTACTCCTATAGCGCTATACATGTTAAGGTAGGTTTGTAAAGTTAATGACAAATACTTTGCATAATAGTATTCTAGCATGTATAAACTTAGAGTATCACAAGTAGCATGTTTAGTGGATTGAGTGTTTGCATAAGATTGATTTCATGTGTTTGTGTGTTTAATAATCATATATGTTACAACCATAGTTACAACCTAAAAGTGATTAAAAAGTAAAATGGGACAAGAACACTCACGGTGTGCGAGGCTTTCCACAAAGGTGAGTTGAATGATTTGGAAGGTTGGAGCACCTAAGTTACCCTAAAATGGGAAACGAATGCTTTTTGAGTTTTGGAGTTTGATGACGGGAATGTATTCAGGAATTCATAATTATGAAAATACAAAAAAAATATCTTTTCCTAGATACTCATTTGGACACTATTTTTAGTTAGGGATTTTCATGAGTGTTTTACTCACTAGAAGCCCAAAATGAGGAGTCTAAGAAGTCTCCACCTTGACATTCAACCATGAGGTTGGTTAACATCATGGTTAGGTTTGGGGTGTATATTATATGGTATATTATATTAGGCAAGTATATGTCATGTGTTGTCATGCATTGGTAGGATGAATCCTTTAACCCTATAGTTCACCAATGCACAAATCATCATATGGATGATTCGGATGGTCATGAATATAAGTACAAGAATGTAAATAACTTATCTAATTCACCAAGCAACTAAGTGATTTAACTAGATGACTGCATTCCAAACATGGTTAAAGTTTGGTGACTTGTTGTGGTTTATTCACTTTGATTACTTGAAAGTTGTTTGGTGACTTAGATAACATAGAATGTAAGATAAAATGACTACCATTTTTTGGAAAAAACTTCAATCTAAACCAATCTAACAAAGGGACTTGTTGGCAACTTGAAGATGTTCCAAGAGTTGAAGTAAGATGGACATTGTTAGAAAAGTTTTAACAAAACAGAAAATAACCTAACTTTAGACCTCAAAATGGTGATGTACCAAGTTGGTTTACCTTATGGTAACACTCCTAAAGGTTATCCAAGTAGCAAGAAAACAAGAATAAAATGAGAGAAAAAGTATTCAAACTCACTATTTTGAACCTTAGTATAATCTGCTAACTCTTGAGAATTTTGAAGATTTGGGAGGATTTGAAAGTGATTTGAGAGAGTGGAAAGTATTTAGGAGGTGTGGATGAAGTGTATCTATAAGTGGGAATTAGGGTTTTGTCTTGGATGAAGGTAGTTGGAGGATAGGAGTTGAGAAAAGTGAGTTTTAACTCAATTCGCGAAGCTGTCCAAACTTTCTGCCATTAGACTGCCTTATGGACCGTAAGGCCTTTCAAAAAAATTGATATTTTATGTCTTTAACTCAAAGTTAAGCATGATTTTAGGGTTACAAGGTGTATCTAAGCATGTTACAAGTATGATATAAGTATGATCACATTCCTAAGATAATATAAACGTAACTTATGTCTCGGTTTGGTATAAAACATGTGTTTCGTGATTGTTTGTGTATTGTGTATGCATGAATAAACAAGTATGATATAAAATGTATTTCCATTATGATTAAAAGTCTCATATTACAAGGATTGAAATTATATATAAATACATTTATCAACTTGGATAATACCTTTTCGTTCAAAAGTCGTGTTAGTTAGGAAATTATATTATTTTACTTACATTCTAAAACAAACGCAAATGGATAATTGCTTACGGTTAAAATATGTGGTAATTTAAATGTACATATATCCATAAGAAAGTCTTTTGCAAACCTACGCGCACAGTTTAACATTTAATTATTTAGTGTACAAACTCACATTATATTTTTTTTAAAACGTCGTATCTTTTTTGGCTTCTCAGAAACTTGCATCTTTTTTGGGAAAGGATGAGATTAGATGGGATGCATGGTAATTTATATATAGAACAAATTGCATAAAGATTACAGCACCCTACTCACCACATACCACCCATATTCCACATCCATTTCAACCGTCCTATTTTCTTCTACCGCTACTCTCTTGCCTTCACTTTTCTCTCGCCCAATGTATCTCTGCTTCAAGCCAAACCAAATCACCAAATCTTTAAACATCCCCTAATCCCATTACACTCAAAACATAGCACTCCCAAAATCCTTAAATTTCTTCACATGTATCTCAATTTCTTCAATAATCTTTTTGTAGATTCGTACTAATACCACAAATTATCCATTGTCATTGATAATTTTGAACACTATACGTTTTTGTTAAAATTATTCTTACGTCTGTGTAATAACTTTCTTTGAAATCAATTTATTATAAATTTCGCTTTTCGTAAGATTTGAATTAGGATTTTGTATAAAGCTGTAACAGGATTTAGTTTATATCAGCAGATTATTAAAATTACGGCTTCTTCAGCGCCAAAATCATATTGCCCAGATTATGTGTGACATGCGTATTCTCATGTTTACATTTTTGTATATGATTTCCATTTTCCAAGTCCGAATGCTTAACGATTAGTATGAGTCTGATTGCTGATTCATTTATGTTGTATTAACAATGCTATACGAAAATCATTGAATGAGTTTGAATGCTTAACAGCTCGTTTGTTATGTTTATGTAGGTTGATCGGATATTCAAATTAACACATTTATGTAGGTTGATCGGATATTCAGATCAACGTGGTGTGATTTCTTTGATATTTATATAATAGATAAGATCATGTACAGTACAGTTTTCTAGGTATAATACGATGGTGTTACCAAATCCACATGAGTACGCTTGAATATTGTGATTGGTTATAATTAGAATTAGTATGTGTGTCCACATTTGCTGTTGTATGTTATAAGCAGAAAAAATTGTAATCCAATGATCAGTTTTGATTGATTGGCCGTCATAACCGGTGTTATGTTTTTAAATGTCAAACTTCACCGGTGCTATGCTTTTAAATGTAAAACTTTTTTAATTTGGTCTTTGATATTATATTTGTAAGGTTCTGTACGAAGAATGCAACTGTTTATCAATAAGTTTGGTTGTGGATGTGTTATTATTTCCATGAAAGATTAGTTATAAGGGTATCAAAACACTAAACCTATAAATCAAAACATCAAGTTACCAATTGCCGATTCCATTCCAAACACTAAAACAGATTCGATCAACTAATTCCATTCCGAACACTAAACTTGTTACAAACGCCGCTGCAATGCGCGGTTGTGCGTGTACTCGTTGAATACAAATACAAGTTTTCAAAAAATAGAAAGTACGAAAACACGAACGGATCGCATCTCCAACCAACCATTGGAGATGCTCTTAGTTTACTTTTGTCTGGTTTTAATGGTAAGCTACATACCTTGAGAATCCCTTATTTTTTTCATACTTCTTAAACTTGCAGACTAATTGCTTCATCAATGTGGTAGAATGGTAACAATGTAGGGTGTGTTAATTTTAATATGGGACATCAATCCATCTATAGGTAGGGCTGTAAACGAACCGAATGTTAAGCGAACCATCCGTGAATCATTCGATGGATAAGTTCATTTATGTTCTTTCGTTTAGTTTAATAAATGAACAAACATGAATAAGATATTTCATTCGATAAGTTAAACAAATGAACATGAACAAAGGTTGTGTTTGTTCGTTTATGTTCGCTCATTTATGTTCATTTGTGTTCGTTCATTTAAAGGCTTTTTATGTAATATTTTTATTTTATTGGCTTCAGTTTTTAAAATGTCAAACCATGGTCATACTATGCCTCCGCCAACATCCCTTACTTGATCATTTCAATTTTAGCTTTTTTCTAAATCTTGACAAACTTCTTAATTCTTTTGTTAATTACATTAAATATATAATTATTTTTGGTGTATTTTTCCTAAATACATATCGTATTTTTGAATAAGCATATAACGTTTGTTCGTTTGTGTTCATTTGTGTTCATAAATATTTGTTTGTGTTTGTTTGCGTTCATCTACGTTCGATAAGTGTTCATGAACACGTTCATTTCCTCATACACGAACACACAAGAAATCTTGGTTGATCAGCATTCGTGAAGCGTTCATGAATATGTTCATTCCTTAATGAACAGACACAAACAATGCCTTGTTCGTGGTCGTTCGGTTCGTTTACAACCCTTTCTGTAGGTGTTGTTTTATTATGATTTGATTATTTGATCTCTTTTATTAAGTAATTAATTTAGCATGTTTATAAAAATTAATTAAATAAATAAATGCCACACGAGATAGTTTACCTGCTATTCATGTTAATTATATAGGATTCGCAAATAAGTAAACTTCAATGACTTAATTAAAACAATTTTTTAATGAGTAACCTGATTAGAATACTCCTAAAACTTGGTTAGTGTTATGAATACATCCATTATGTAGTGACTTTCCACATGTATAACCCATATCTATGAATGCATCCATTATGTAGTAGCATTCCACATGTATAACCCCTATCTCTTTATTTACTATTGTACTAATGTGAGTGCCTATATTTGTATATGATGTTGAAATCAATGAATAAGAATTCTACATTCTATGTTTCTCTCTATAATCATATGCTCCTTGTTTGTGTGTTTATATAGTTTGTATACTAGTTGCTAATAGGTTGTTGTTTTACAACACGTTATCAGCACTAATTGCTTTTGGAGTTGATAATATTGTCATGAAAAAAGCTAGTGTAGTAACAAGTGTGGGTTGCAACCAGGTGCGACATAGCCCCAAAATTTTGGGAAGATATAGTTTTTCCGATCTACGGCTGTTGTTCCATAGAATTCAAGCGACTGGTTTCTTAATCCCTTAATTCGTCAGTCAGGTATAGCTAAATCATCTCTTCAAATATATCTTATGTTCAAATTTCGTGAAAATGACTTTGGAGGGTATTGTAAAGCTCCGATGAGCGGGTTTGTTAATCGGAAAACTGAACAAAGAAGATGACGGTGAGGGCCTTCGTTTGGTTTCAAAAGCATAATAAAAAAGAAACAGACACAGATTTTAATACTCCACCATTTCATGTCTATCACTAATTTATCTCAATGATTTTTTCTATAAACCCTATTTTAAACTTTAGATTTCGATGAAATTCACCGTCGGTACATAAAAGAAAATTTTATGTTTTAATAAAGGGTTTGATTATCGATGCTCATGTCCATTTTCTTTCAGCTTGTAGTCTTTTCAAAAGGAAAAGGAAAATGAAATGCATACAGAAAGCTTTTATTAATATAAATATTTGATTAATATGAATGGATGTGAATTATATATACTGATATATATTTAAGATACAATATACCTATTAAAAAAGTGACACTTAACAGTTTGTTTTATTGCAAGATTATTATTGTTAGTGTAATTTTGTTAATGACTTAACAATTAAATGCATATAAGTCATTTTATATATGTTATATTAATATTTGCAACTCGACAGTCATCAATGCAATGTTATATATTATCACTATTCTAATAGTATATATATATTCCTTGCTTGCTATTAGATTGGATAATATATACATATATAATTTAAATAGATGAATTGTTTGTATGATAGTGGATTTAACATCATCAAAATGGTATGAATATAATTTGATTCCCTATATGTATTGAATTACTAGAATAAGTTTATCGTATCAAACTGGCATATGTGGTCTATTATTATTGGTTTCCAAAACCAGAAGAAATTGTTGCTTCATGATGTTACCAACGAGATTTTAAACTACCATCTTTTCATTAATAACTCAAATAAGTAAATATATAGACAAAAGATAAGGCCTACAATTTTGACTAAGTTGAATATGTGGAAATATTGTTAATGCAACATATAACATATTATTAGTTATCTTATACATACAAACTGATTTGCATATTATTTTTAAGTCACTAGAATACATAAGTAGTTGTTTTGTACAGCTAGAAGAATTATTCTTGAATATGCAATGTTAAATATTATATGTGAAATTCTATTTATTTGCAAACACCCATCATATATTATTAAAATATAATGAGAACTTGACGAGTATGTTTGTTTAAGTCTAAATGTATAGTAACTACTTATTAGTACATGGTAGTAAGCTTGTAATGTTAAAGATATGGTGGAGTTGTGTTAGAGACAGATTAATCAAATGATTGAAACAGAAAAAGTCGAAGGAATTACCGTGTAGATGTGAGTCTCGGTTTTCCGGCGACTTGCAGGTATTTTCAGGCGAGTGAATTTTCGTCGAGAAAAGGTGCGATTCTGAGCGAAAAGGCTACCAGTGGATTGTGGGTGAATTTATAGAGAGAAATCGAGATGTATGGGGTCTGAATTCAGTCTCGATTAAAGGTCAGCCATTCTCCGGCGGTTACGACTGATGTCGCGGGTTCAGACGTCGGTTATAACCGTTGTTAGAGTTAATTCTTCGGTTAAATTGGAAGAAAACGTTAATTATCGGCGAAGTCGTCGGGATTTCCGACGACTGCTAATTGGGCGCGATTTTGACTGATTTTGACTTCCGTGTTTTATTATTTGAATTAATTGATTCGATATGATATCAGAAAATCAAAGTGGCGGAGTGGTTGATTGTGTGAATGATAAGTCTTTGGGGATTTCCGGCTGACCCGGGTTCGACTCCCGGCAGCCGGTTTTCCTTTTTAATTAATTTATTTTTTTTTTTTACAATTATAATTTATATCTTCTAATTCGTTTATTAATTATGTATCGTTTAAAATTTAAAATAAGTCATAAATAAACAACAAAAATTTAAAACTGATTGTTCGGTTATTAAACGAAGCGGGTTTCGAAAACCCGTTTTTCGACGGATGTTACAATTAGATCAACCATGTTAATAATGTGATGATTATACAATGATCATTGTAAAGGTCGTGATCATGATAAATGAGGAAACTGTAATGATTCTGATGTTAATAATGAGTTGACCATGACCACAAGAAGTGGCGAACTAAGGGAGTGAATATATAAGAAACATGTAATAACACGAATTTTTAAACTAATAGTGCATTATTCTCTCGTGTATATTGTCGTGTATTAGACAAACACGAATGCAACTAAAGCATGTGTGGTCACAGAAGTTTATAGATCATGATTGTTTAATAGATTGGCTTGACCGGTTAGACCATTCTGAGTCCTTGATGGTGTGAAGCGTATCAAAGAACCAGATGATTCTTCATAGTACTTAAACATAAATTTTTTGTTCTCAATGGATGTTAACCATATACCAACTAAAGTAGGGTTTGAATCCCTAAATATTATGAAATGATTAAAAGATATGTGTATCTCGACATAATACCATTTTCTGAAAATTGATGCATCGTCTAAATGGTTATCAAATCCGCAACATGAAAAGTTGCGTGACTTGTGGCTTAGCTTTTAAGATAGCAAGCACATTACTCTATAGTATCATATTTTTATATTTTTACTGATAAATATGGTGCTTTTGATACCCATTTACTAATGGTTATTGGAATAAGTGTTAAACAATATGTGACAAATGTCGTTACACGAATTGCTTTTGTTGAAGAGGATGATCAGGCATCTATGATTGATTGCGAAGCAAATAATCATGAGAGCAAGTACATGTTTATATATGAGTACATGTAATTTTACATCTAATAATATTAATTCACATCAAGCCAACATGTTGTAATAGTTTATCCCATTATAGCTGGTTTCTGGTCAGGAACCAAAGATGTCTCTTCTAAGATTTGGTTGTGCAATATATATTGAAATTGATCCACCACAACGCACAAAGATGGGACCTTAAAAAGTGGTTGGGAATATATGATAATGAATAAGGCCTTTCATGAGACATTTATTTACGACTCATTTAAATATATATCCATCTCAATGGATTAACATTCCCAACATCAGGAGGAGATAAAAGCAGTTGGAAAAGAAATGAGTTGGTATGAATTATCAATGATTTGGTATGAATTATCAATGATCCTCAAAAAAAAGTGTAAACCAGAAGTTCAAAGGATAACTCATTTACAAAGATTAGCGAATCTATTACTATACACATTCACTAACCTTAAAAAGGTGACTATGTCACATATACCAACTGCTAATGCTCTAATTAAAATGAATGTCCTAGAAGGACAACCACATGCTTGTAATGAGTCTATTGCACATCTGAAGCATGGTAAACTAGTTGATTCCAACAGTAAAATTCCTTGAAAATTGGAGCAAGTAATGAAGATTGTCAAGTCGAGGTTATAGTAAGAGAGTCTCCTAAAGAGACATTAGACATGATGGTTCCAGAAGAACCTCAGGTACCTAAAAATAAAGAGATCTCATTAAATTGTATCATGTCTAAAAGTATATGGAATCAAAATAAAATCGACATCTTTATATTTTTGTATATAATATAGCTCTTGAAAAGATGAAATGATCAGGATCAAAATTTAAATCTGCCTATGAATAAATACAAATAAATGATTGGCCAAAATGGAAAGATGCAAATGAATCAAAGTTGAATTCTCTATTGAAATGGAAAGCTTTCGGGTTAGTAGTCCATACAAAAGAAGTTGTAAAATATATTATAATATAATTAGGTCTTTATGTGGATCAACAATTGATGACACAAGGATTTCGCAAAGACCTATGATTAATTATGAGGAGACGTATTCTCCAGTGGTGGATGCAATAGCTTTCCAGTATTTAATTTAGTCTGGTAATATAAAGAGAGAACTGATATGCATCTGATGAATGTTTTGTATCACTTGAAACTGAAAGCTACATGAAAGCCCTAAAGAATTTAAATTATGTAATTCATGTAAAGTAAGTTCTCGAGAATATATGATCGTTGTATACAGATTCATATTTGAATACAACTAGAACTCCTGGTGAGTCTCGTAAGGCAATTGAGTGCCGTAAAGGTGAATTGAAACATCTTGACGATGTAATTTTTTTATGCATCAATAAACATACATGGAAAACGTGTACGTGCTAATTGTGATATCTCAATAAATAAAGAGATGGTACAATATGAATTTTGAACATATAATATAGAAATCAATATGTTAAATGAGAAAGTTAATGTGACAAAACTCCTAAAGAGTGCACACATATATATGTATGTAAAGATGGAAAGAATTTGTGGTGGATTGTAAATGCCAAAGCATTGATGTATAAACCTCAAGAAAAGTTCTACAAAGTTTACAAGATTTGTATGGACGATAATAGTCGAGTCGAATATGGTATAATCGACTTACTAATGAGCTTAGAAAATAGAAATATATATGGTGTAGTTGGTCCATTTGTTTTCATTAAAAGACCAATATGAGGTTTTCAAGTATTACAATATATGTTGATGATGTCATTGAATCTCTACTGAAGAGATCAAAGTGAACTCAAATATTAAAACAAGAATTTACAGATTAAAGATGATATTGCAAATTTATGGCTCGATATGTAGAAAAGGCATTTGAATAATTATCCATCGATATTATACTACATTTAGAAGATGGTGAACATTTTCATACAGACAAAGTTTATGGTCTAAGTACATTTAATGATGTCCAAGTAGTTGATATACAAAATAGCTCTATCATCTCTAATGAAAATAAAAAGGGAAAACAAAAATCCTTGGTCCAGAAGTACCATATTTACAAATAAATTGCATTAATATATCTTGCTAGTTATACACGAACATATATTATGAAATTCATTAACAGAATATAACTCGTATACAGTGAGAAGATAATGTAATGGGTACAACATAAATTTTCTATACCTTATGGTACGAAAGGTATGAGTTCATATTATACTAACTTATCATCAAGTTTGGTTAGTTTTGTAAATGCATGGAATATAACAAAACAGATTCATGTATCTTATGGTATCAGCTAACAAAGAGGAGGTAATTAAAGTTTTACATGAAGATCATACATCAAGTTCATAAAGATCAAAACACATTCATGGATCTTATGGTATCAGCTAAAAAAGAGGGGAAAGTCCATTAACAGATTGCACGTCAAGTGATAAATCACCCACTACAAAAGTTTTTCAACAACTTTCATAGAAGATTGGCACTTGTTACTTGAAATGATACATATTATATTGAGGGGGAGTTTTACATAAGTTGCACTCTTACCCTTCACTAAGTTTTATCCAATTGGATTTTCTTAGTAAGGTTTTTTTAGACAACGTACCTGATCTAGAAGTAGTAGGGGGAGACAATACGCGCTATACTCTTTTTCCCTTAGCTGAGGTTTTGTCCCATTGGGTTTTCCTAGCAAGGTTTTTAATGTGGCAGCATCATTAAGCGTATTAAAGAATAGTATTCCGTCATGTGGATAGTCAAGGAAGAGTGTTATGAATGTATCCATTATGTAGCGACTTTCCACATGTATAACCCCTATTTATGAATACATACATTATGTAGTGACTTTCCATATGTATAATCCCTATCTTTTATTTACTATTGTACTAATGTGAGTGCCTATATATAATGGCATTTGTATATGATGTTGAAATCAATGAATAAGAATTCTACATTCTATGTTTCTCTCTATAATCATATGCTCCTTGTTCGTGTGTTTATATAGTTTGTATACTAGTTGCTAATATGTTGTTGGTTTACAACAGTTACCATTTTATGAATATTCCCTTATCTAATCGAATTCTAATAAAGGAGTCCATAAACTGCCATGTGAAAACCTCTCCTACACCCTCAAATTTTCAATTAAAGTAAATGTCATATGACATTCTCTTATTTAAATCATTAATATTGTATTATTTATTACAAAATAATAATATCTAATTTTAATTTATGATTAATAAATACATAAATATCATACAGTTTCAAAACCTATGATTTTAATGCTTCTTAAAATAAAATAGTTTAAATTACAAAAAAACCTATTAACATATAAATAAAAGCTAAAGATAGCAACCAATCGGGAGGACATCTTGCAAAAAGACTAGAATTTTATTAAACTCTATTTTATCTATATCTGAGATTATATATGAAATCCAAATATGAGTTTTTCTAACATATAAATAAAAGTTAAAAAAGAACAAGTAAACAAGAACATCTTGCGAAAAGACTAAAATTTTATGGAACTTTGTTTCAAAATTATAGATGGAGAGAATTTAATGTTTTAAAGTTATAGCTACCTGAGACCTTTCAATTTGTGGACCGGAGAATATTAATGTTGTACACTTATACCGATTTGCGATCAATAAATGTGTTTTCAGTTTAATAGGTTAGTAGAGTTTAAAAAATATGCAATATATTTTCAAATTTTTAAATAATGATACTTCTATTTTGTTTTACACAAAATATGCAAAAATGGTACTATAAAACCTTAACATTCTCTGTAATGTTTTGTAGTACCTTTTTTAATGGCAAATGATACTTCTACTCTATTTTACACCAATAATACTAAAATACTCATTTTGCTCATCCTTGATTATGAGAAATTCCCTTTAAGAGGCAAGTGTCTCTATACCAAGTAACCTAGCCCGACATTGACTTATACACACCTACATGGTTAATGACACAAAACAAATATATATATACACATACACTTTACTACCTAATAAATGAATACAAAGTTAGACACGTATCACTACCATATTTCATCTCACCAATTTATTTCCCGCCCAAATTCCTTTGTAACTCTAAATTAAGAAATGTTTTATAAAGAAGAAAAAATAACTTAATCATAATTTGATATTATTAATTTCATTTTTTACTAATTTGTAAACATAGTAAATTAACCTTAAATAATGAAAAGATTTTATTAATCATATATAAAACATCAACGCGTATCATAACTTTATAATAAATAATTTTTAATTAAATTTATATGACAATTATTAATAAGAATAAAAAATATAATTTAGTTCATACCAATAAATTTGCCTTTTTACCGGTAAAAAGAAAAAGTACAATTAAATAATGAATTTTATAAATAGAATTGAAAGCTTAGAGATTTATAATAAATAAAAGTTATACTTAAAAGATAAACTATAATAAAAATTAATATTATTCTTATACAATATTACATGTAACGTAATTGTGACTTCATTCATATAAATAATATATATATATATAGTGGTTGGTTAACGTACAATTGATTTTAACATACGATGCGTACGCGATGCGAAAGTAACATGCAAATTTAGTTTACAAACATGCGGATTTAGTTAATAACATGCGGTTTTGTCAAAACATAACATGCGATTTATCAAAAACATAACATGCCAGTTTATCAAATAAATAACATGCGGATTTAGCTTTCAACATGCGGAATTTCGTTTTTGAAGTTTATAACGTGCGGAATTCTTATCGCGTATATATCGTACGTTAAGCGATATTGGTACTGTATACTTTCACTATATATATATATATATATATATATATATATATATAAAACTAATAAAAGAGTCTACTTAATGTCACATGCTAGTCTCTCCTTCAATTCACTAATATTTTATTATTATTTAATTAATTAATTAATTCAAAACAATGAACGATTCCTTAACAACTTAATACTAATAAATGTTTTATTGTTTACTTAGACATTGATCATTTACTTGACTTATCTAAAATATAGAATTAGTTATTTAGTAATAATTCTACTAATAATAAACAATTTCAAATAATCTCAATGACAACACCTTCTTATTCTTTAAAAGGATTCTTTTACTATATGTTTAAAACATTTACTAAATAACTATAATTTTATATTATAATAATAAAAATGGTAAAGAATAGGTTAATCTGATGCTTGAAAACCGGTTTACTTCTGAAGAAACATTGGCTGAACCGAGAGGTATCCGTAGTTATCTTAGTTACAGCTCAACGTCTCTGCATAAAAGGTTATCTCTCGTTTGCTCTTCGGGGTGATCTTACTTCAAGCTCTCTGCAAAACTGCAACGCTGTTAGTCTCGTCACGGGAGAAAGGAGGGGAGTTTTCTCTGTAACCACACTCCGGCGTGAGAATAAATATTTAGAATAAATAAACACGTATGTTACCAGGTGGTGTGATCCTTATTTTATAGCCGAAGAGAAGTGTGTAGGAGATGGGCTGATGGGCCTTGGGCCTAGACCCGACGACCAAGAATATACATTATGTCTCCTCTGCATCGACCATTAATGGTCTTTGGCTGGATGTGCGCTTGGCGCATGGTGAGTGGAGCCACGTGTCATGGCAGTTGTCCTTGGTGTCAAACATGTCATCAGCCGACAGTGGAGATCATGTGACAGTCGCTGCCGTGAGTTTGGTTGGTGCCACGTGTACGCCCTTGCATACAGTCTGCCCTAAGCATGAGTGTTCATCATGCAACGAGGTCTGGCACAACCTGCCGAGCGGTTATTCGGTCACAGCTCTGCCACTCTGTACCCTTGTACTTGGTCAACGCCTCTTTGCGCTTTCCCTTCCGCGTGGCTTTATCAGTGTTTTTTGGCCAGCGCGGAGTTGTAGGGATTAAATCCTTTTCTCAAGACTATGAGTTGCTCTCATGTTGGTCTTGGCCTTGTGCAAGGTTTTAGGACTTCGTGGCTAAAGGATTGTTTGATCCGTGCAGGGTCAAGGACCTGTGCCTCTAGGTTTAACTTGCCGTTGTGCAGGGTGCGCAAGGTTTGTTTTGCGACCTGCTAGTATCGAGGTTGCAATACCTTTGCGCGTTGCGTGCAAGGTTTGTTAGGCAACCTGCTGGTTTCAAGAATGGCGTACCAATGCGCATTGCGCGCAAGGTTATTCTTGTGGTATGTTGTCATTGAGGGTATGGTTCCTTGCACAGGCGTAGAGTTTTTGGGACCACACCCCTTCAAGTCCCCCGAGTCCAGTGGTGCTCCTATGCGCATGTTGGCAAGTAGGTGGAGTGCTGGACTAAGAATTCATGTATGCGCGATTATTTCAACGGCAAGAATTCAATAAGGGATGAAGAAAACCTTTATGTGCGGGAAACCTTTGCTCATGATGAGGTCTTTGAAATTTGAATCTTCGTCATGCTGATGTTGCAGGTGAGTTGGTGAGAAAAAAGGTGAGGCGGAAGTGACTTTTGACAGCTGCAGCATGCTGTCAACAGTGCAGCCTCTCTTTCATTAATGTATTGGCAGAGAAAGTACCAGCCACGCGCGCATGACGACCGTTAGTTGCCACTTGCCCTACACGCGTCATGCGCAAATTGGGTTGTTGGGTCTGCGGGTGCGTCACATTTCCCCCATCGCATTAAATGAGATGGGTATAAATAGAGGAATCATCTAGGGTTAGAACTCATGCTTTCAAATCTTCTTCTTGGCTTTCTCTGAATTATTGCTCTCTTCTTTCTCTAAAATCTTCTTTACTCTTCTCTGTGGCAATCTTATATGGTAAACAGGGGTCCGAAAAGTGCTTCTATGATGGAGGCGTCTACTTCGTTGCCAACCCTGAAGTGGTCTCTGGCCAGTTTCCAAAGGATGGTGTCCGGCTTCTGGTTCCCCAAGGACTGGGATGCCCGGTATACTTCTGACGGAGAAACCGCCGCCAACGCTCCGGCCGGTTACATTACACTATTTTTTGATTTTTTCGCCGACGGCAACTTCCGGTTGCCGGTGACTAAATTTTTTCTTGACGTGCTGGACCACTACCGATTCCACAACTCCCAACTAAATCCGTTGGGGATGGTGAGAATCAAACATTTTGAATTTTTGTGCAGGTCTATGGGTATTCTCGCAACCGTTAACCGGTTTAGGGTGTTTTACCAGTTGCATTGCTCCCTTGGTTTCTATTCCTTCCAACATGGGATCCAGGCGAAGAAAATTTTGCACTCGGCGCTGAAGTCCTATCATGATTGGAAGGCAAAATTTTTTTACATAAAGGTCGGTGTGATTCCCCTCCGGATGCACTTCTAGGGGGCGGAGGACATCGCTACTGAGACATCTCCTATATCGGCGGAGGAGCCTGGTATTTGGAGATGAAAGATATCCCAGTGGTGCAGTTGCCGGAGAGGGCACTAGTGGCAGCGGGCATGAGCCTTGTGTGGAAGCCTAACCGCCGGGAGAAACCGGTTTATATGGAAGGGGAGAAGAGTAAGTACCCTTGTTTCATTCTTCCATTTTTCCTTATTTCTCCTTGTGCACAGACTAACAATATGTGCGCTTTTGCATGGGTGTGGCGCTGTATGTGGTGGCCTTCCAGAGGGAGAATGGGCGGATGGAGAATGTCTCCCTCGACCCGGAAGAACCAACCTGGTACGCGTAAATCCTTGGAAATTTTGAGCTTCTAAGGAACGCAGATTTGGCAGCCCTCGCACCTGAGAGTGGTAAGCCTTCATAGTTTAATTGATATTACATCTTTTCTAGATTGCATACTGTGTTGCGCCATGGTGCAGGTGCGCTGAAAAACTTGGGCATTGGCCCAGATTCGAAGAAAAAGATGCGCGCGGGGCCAAGCGCGGTGATAGAGAAGAAGGCGGCTCAACCTAGGGCGGACCCATCCATAGGTACGTGTTCTGTGTCAGACACTTGGAATGACTATGTAGTAGTCTCTGATTCCTTGGAGGGTCTCGCACATGTAGCTTTGAAGAAGCCGAAACCAGAGCCACATAAGATGGCGGAGATTCTGGTTGCCAACCTAGATGACCCCATCGATGTGGAGTCAAGCCCGGAGCCTCTTAAGAGGAAGACGGCTCCCAAGAGCGATTTTGCGGCGCAGCCTCCCAAAAAGGCTGCGCGGAAGATCATAGGGAAGCGCGGCAATTTTGATGCGCTCGCCGCCAAACTTTCCCAAGGTAACCACTAAAAGACTTTGTACTTCATTTTTCTTCTTGTTTCGCTTTTTAACTTTTTATCATCCTGCAGGGGTGCGTGAGACAGTTTTTGGTGCCCCGACTGCTCCGGCCGCGCCCATTGAGACCCAATGCCCCCACTCGTGCTTGAGACGATGCAAGCGTCGAATGTAAAGGGTAGGGAGCCCAATGTCAGGGCAGCGGAGGTTCAAGCGGATGTGGAGGCTGTAGTGCTTGAGGAAGAGGTGGTGGTTGGTGGTGAGCAGGTTGAAGGTGGTGAAGATGTGGTGGTTAATGAACCGGTTGAGGAGGTGGTGGTTGAGGAGATGCCTCGGGGTGCTCATGCAGCAGAGCCGGCACCCGGGGTGAAGCCGGGGGATCAGGGGAGCGCCCTTCTGATGAAGGGTCCCCAATCCGCCTGGATGAAACCCGGGTGATTATTATTGCCGGTCATTAACTGATGGCCGCCCTGCTGAGATCCACACCCCCATGTGGAAGTTGAGGCAGGGTTACAAGTTTACTCAGTGGCAGGCGTGCCGTGAGTGGTTCAAGGGTGCCTTCCCCCCAGCAAAGGTGCGCGCGCCCGTTGAGCAGAGTTATGAGCAAACCTACCGCGCGTACCTCCAATTTGCTCTTGCTTCGCGTCCAACACACACAGGATCATAAGGGAGTGGCGCAGCATGCATAAGGACCAAGAGAAGTTTAAAGCTGCCAAGAGAGAAATGGTCTAAGAGCGGGCCCAAGTGGCTGGGCGCAAAAATCAGAGCTAGAGGCGGAAAAGGCCAAATTTGCCGAAGCTCAACGGACCGAAGAATGGTCCATGGGGTGGAGGAAGAAAGCGGAAGGCTCCGCTACCACACTTGCGGAGGAGCACAAGTTGTGGTGGGAGGCCTGGGAGAGGGATAATAACGAGAAAAAAATCATTAAGAGATGAGTTAGCGAAGATGCATGGAGAGGTAGAGCGCCTGAAGAAGGAAAAGGAAGCAGCCGCTGCTGCGGCCGAGGAGCCCAGGGCGCATCGTGAGCGCAGCATGCAGAAGGAGGTAAAAACTTGCCCTTCTTTATTTTACAGGATCAAAAGATCGCCAGACTAACCTCGTTGTATGTAACAAGGTGGAGGCTTGCGCGGCACTTGAGGGTGCCAAGAAAGATCTCCAGGTTGCCTTGGTTGAAAAGGCCAAATTGCAGTCCAGGCACCTGGAGGATGTGGAAAAGCTCCGCCTTGCGGAGGCTAAGGTGGGCACGGACGAAAAAAAGTTAGAAAATTCTGAAACGCCCACGCCATCACATAGAGTCTGCTGGAGTGGCTGACGAACAACATGTTGTGGATGCAACAGCATGGAGTTGTCAATGTAAGTTCTCTGTTATTATTTTGATCACTTTATTTTGATTCTCATCCTGTTTTCCTTGTTTTTTGCAGATCGCAAAGTCTATCCTGAATTCGGTATAGTTGGACAGTGTCGTGGCCAAGCTGATGGTCAGGCATGCCACGATGGATATGCGCAGGGCTACGCCGAGTGCGCACACCATGTGACTCGTGCGCTGGACATTCAATGGGATACAAGCCGTGCTTCCACTCGAGGGGTCGATACTGAAGCTGCATTCTCCCAGGCCAAGCGTGAGTATGATCGTCTTCAACTTCCGGTGATGGATTTGGTGAGCAATGCGCTCCAGCATGATGACTATGTTGATCGCTTAAAGGGCATATTCCAAGATGTGGCTGAGGTTGAAGAGAATGAGGGATGAGTGTTGGATGTGTGTATGTTCTGAACGTGATATCTGAATGTAATTGCACGCTGCGCTTGCTTGTACTTATTTCTTGATATGAAATGAATGCTTTATATTTGAAGTTACAATATTTACATGAAGATAAAAACTTTGTGTAGGTAGAGCAAATAAAACTGGTAATGAACTCGTGTATGAACGTCACATCCCATGTGCATATAGTAGGTAGTGAATTTTGTCCATGAGTCATGTTGTGCCATGGTGTTTTCGCATATACCCAAAGTGGTTTCATGCATTTGTAACAAAATATCTAGATAATGAAAACCATGCATTGATTGTCTTGTATTAACAATTAGGCGTAAGAGCTGTGTACATAATAGACAGATCGTAGGTTTTGCTAGTTTACATGTAGCACCGCTTTAACTGTTGCGCGTTCCAGGTCCTAGGAATGTTTGTGCTGTCCAAACGTTTGAGGGTGTACGCACCCTTTCCTAGGACTTCATGGATTATGTAAGGGCCTTCCCACTTGGGCGCGAGTTTTCCTGGACTTTCAGCGTTGGATGCTTCATTGTCTCTCAAAACGAAATCTCCAGGTGGGAAGGTACATATGCGACTCGCGCATTATAGTATTTCTCGAGCTTGGACTTGTACTTTGCTTCGTTGATTGCGGCGTTTTCACGCCTTTCTTCTAGGAGGTCCATGTGATATCCCAGGTTTTTCGGATAACTTAAACGCGACACTTGTCGAATAATGTATATGCTAAGTATTAAACGTGTACGAGTTAAATGAATACGTGATGTGTGTTGTGTGATTGTTTTAGTTATAGAGTAGATATGTACACGAACTGAACCGAACCACGACACGAACCAACTTTGATTCATTGTAACTCTAGGAGTTAATCAAGTTAGGACTCAAACATGTCTTGGCCGCGAGATCAAAACCTAAAACTAATTCGGCCAAGATCAAACCCAAACCCGTAGCAAACCTAAAACTATTCGGCCGATCAAACCCAAACCAAACCAACCCACCCTAGTCCTTGGCCGCGAGATCAAGCCCAAACCCAAACCGACTCAATCCAAGTTTCCTCGGCCACGGATGCTTATCCAAACCATAACCCTTATCATCTTTTGCGCATATATAGATACAAACTCTCAATGCATGTTTCATTCTAAAACACAAACCCTAAGAAGAAAACTGCCGTCGGCAACCCCTTCCTCCTTCCAACCGATCGAGATCAGCTCCCTTGTTCACCTTTTCAATTGCAAACAAACAGCCCTACACTTCCTTGGTCGCAACAGTCCCCACTGATCACTTTCCTCGATCACAAACAATCTACTTCATCATCACCTCTCGGCCGCAAGCATTGTTGATCACCGGTTCCTTAACATACTCACGGTTCGATTTCCTTATCATTAAAAGTCTAGAATTTACCATATGTTGCTAGATCATACTCGGGTATATGTGTATTGATTTTGTTGTTCTCGGATTTGCATGATTGAATGAGATGGATGATTGTATTGTTTCGGATTGTTAATACTAGATTGAAAGATGGGATGATGTTTGAAAACTGAATATATAAGCTGTGTTTTGTTTGTAAAAACTAGAAGTAAGAACTAGGGTTTGCATGGATAGGTTATTAGTATTAATCTATGATTAGAAATCAGTTCTTGGTCGCCTAGATTAATCGCATGAACGGGTTATACGAGTTTATGATAAAGATATACTGAAAACAGTCTGCTGAATAATAGTTACAGCCGACTTCATCTGGCTGTAACTCGGTCGTTAGTTGTCGAAAAACGGACTTTCTGATGTCTAGAACGTAGAGATTTGAATAAGGAATCTAATGGCGCTGGATTCATAATTTTCTGAAGTCGTTTGATATTTTTAAAGGGCCAAATAAGTTCAGTAACTAAAACTGTGAAAATCCTGAAATTTTGTTAGTTGTTTATCGAGTTGGATTTTAAAATCAGTAGGGAGTTGAGTCATGATTTTTGTACAGCAACTAGATATGGAAATTTCCGGGCAACTCCAACAGGAATTTTGTTAATTGGATGATCAGTGATTTTTAAATAAATTCTTCCGTGGACTGCAGTCAGAAAGCGGTAAATCTGACTGCAGCCTGGTATATTAATATTTATGGTTAATTGGTAAAGATTTAGGACTTGGAAAATTTATATAAATTTCTATGGTATAAATGTCACCTACTGTAAAAATATTGGAATTTTTGGAAGGTTAGAACTATTTTATAAAAATCCTAGAGGCTGAATTATGAGTGTTAAGCTGAAATTGATAACTTGTGATTGTGTGCACCAAATTGTGGCATGAATTGGTTTATGGTTATGATAAGTTGTTTTAATCACTAGGATCACATGAGGATACTTGCATGCATGTTTGAGTGTTAGATATGTTGTTTGTGTGCATCATTTGTGCGTGAATTACGTGTAGAATTTGTATTGGTGTGTTCACACACTAACTTGGAATTAATTGGTTTGTTAGGACGCAACTAGCGGTCCCATCTCTTATAACTTCTTTTGCTACACTAACCGAGCAACAAAAGGTGAGTTCACGGCCCTAACTTTATCCGGTTTTTAAACAACAGGGGGAGAAACATGTATACACTCTCAAACTCAAACTCTTTACGTTATACGAATTTAACGTCACATAACTACTCGGTAACTAAGTTAATGTTAATGTAATGTTATGGTCACTAAGCAGCTTTATCACTTAAGTCCTCGTCAATCTCTCGGATCGTTAGTATTGGGTTTAATAGCGGGGGAGTTATAAGTAGTACTACTGGGCCCGACAAGCCCCATCCGAGCTAGTCGCGCTAGCCGACCGGGTATGGTCAACGGGTGAATAATTCGGCCTAACTTCGCCATGGTCATGTGATAGGCCTGGCAAAACGGAGGCACAACAGTCAGCTTCGATCGCGAACTCTTACGTGATATGACTTTAGGCTAGCTACCTATATATATTAACATTGAACTTAATTACGAAACAACTTAATATTCCGGGTTTGGAATATTGGCAACAACAACTTAATATTCCTGGTTTGGAATATTGGCAACAACAACTTAATATTCCTGGTATGGAATATTGGAAACAACAACTTAATATTCCGGGTTTGGAATATTGGAAGCAACAACTTATTATTCCGGGTTGGAATAATGGAACCAATACGTCATCCCGGGTTAGGGATAATGGAGAAAACAAACTATAATCGAACAAACGAATTTATGAAAACCTGTGAACTCACTCATCTTTAATGTTGACACTTGTTTCTTTACATGTTTCTCAGGACGCTAGGAGCTCTAGGTGCACGCACATGCATTGAACAAGACATCTTTTATCAAGTCTTATTTATTAATATTGTTTTGGGATTTTTCATTTGTTTTGGCGTTTGTGTTGGCGCCCGCTTCACTGCTTATTTATGCTTCCGCTCAAACTTTAAAACTGATGCTTCTGCTAAATATTGGTAACTAATTTAGACAATATAAAATCTACAACAAATGATTTTGGAAAACGTATTATAAAATCATATAGAGTCGTTCGACGTACTAGTGTTTCAGATTCTGGTTTGTTCACACGCCTCGCGGTAAAACTCCGCAAGTGGAAATTGAGGGTGTGACAGTCCAAGTCGAGTCTGCGTTCTTCTTCATTATTCTGGTTTTGCACATCTAGCATGCGCGGTGATGGGAGGCCTATTTTGGCGGGAATCATTACCTCCGTCCCATGCACCAGGCTGAATGGTGTTTCGCCGGTGCTGGTTTTTGGCATGGTTCGATGGGCCAAAAGGATACTTGGCAACTCATCTACCCAGCCTCTCCGCGCCGTCCCCAATCTCGTCTTGATACCTTCAACTATGCTCTTGTTTATGCTTTCCACCTGGCCGTTCCCTTGGGGATGCGCGACCAAAGTGAATACTTGTTCGATATGCATTTCTTTCATCCATCGTTGTAGTTCTTCAGCAACAAAATTGGGGCCGTTATCACTGACTATGCGCAGGGGTAACCCAAAGCGGCAAATGATGTGCTCCCAACTGAATTTGCGAACTACAGTTGCTGTGGTGGATGCAAGGGGCTTTGCTTCTACCCACTTGGTAAAGTAATCGACGGCTACGATTATTAACTTTACAGTACCTCAGGGAAAGGTCCCATCATATCGATTGCCCATTGTTGGAAGGGCCATGTTGTTGTCACTGGGATCAAGGGATTTTTGGGGCGCAATGTCTTCGGCGTGTGTCATTGGCATGATGCACATTTCTGCAGCGTTTCGACTTCATCTAAGTGCATACCAGGCCAATAATAGCCGGCGCTCATGATCTTTGCGACGACCATGCGCGGACCTGCGTGAATTCCGCATAACCCTTCGTGTATTTCGCGAATCAAGTATTGCGCGTCTTGCGGGTCAATGCAGTGGAGGAGTGGTCCAAGGTATGACTTCCGGTAAAGGATGTCATCTACCATTTCGTAGTTGAGCGCCTTGTTCTGGACCTCTCTTGCTTCCGCCATGTTCTCTGGGAGGATCCCAGACTGCAAGAACATGATGATGGGAGACATCCAGGAAGGATTTCCCATTTCTATGATGTTTACTTGACGCAACGGAATGGAAGGGTTCTTGAGCACCTCAATGCGCACTTCTAGCACGAGGTGTATAAAGCTTGTAGCAGCCAGTTTGCTGAGCGTGTTGGCATGTTTATTCTCGCTTTGGTTAATGTGGGTTATTTTGAAACTTTGGAATTTGGTTATTAAGGATTGCGCCTGTTCAAGATACAGGGCCATCGTTTCGCCCTTTGCATTGTACAGGCCATCGATCTGTCCTGCGACCAAAAGAGAATCGACGTGTGCTTCCAAATTCCTGGCCCCCATTTTGATGGCTAATCAAAGGCCTGTCATAACGCTTCATACTCAACTTCGTTATTCATGCTTTTGAAGTCCAACCTGATGGCGTAGGTGAAATCTTGGTTATCGGGGCTTATTAGACGAAGACCGGCCCTTGCGCCATCATCATTGGATGCGCCATTTGCGTGCAGTATCCATGTGCGGTCGTCTGTGACCGGCGCTGGGTTTTGTACAGCTTCACATTCTTGCACTTTATTACTTGGTACTTCTGTAACAAAATCGGCTAGTATCTGGCCTTTGATGGCTGGGCGTGGTTTGTACACGATATTGTGTCCACTAATCCCAATTGCCCACTTTGCCAGCGGCCAGATATATCCGGTTTGGACAAAATTTGGCCCAAGTGATAGTTCGTGAGAACTGTTACCACATGGCCTGAAAAATACCGACGCAGCATGTGGGATGCGTGGGCAAGCAAGCTTCTCCATCATTGGATATCTTGTCTCCAGGTCAGTTAGCATTTTGTTGACGTAGTAGATTGGAGTTTGGACTACTGCGCATTCTACTAACAAAACTGCGCCCAGAGAGATATCTAATGCGGAAAGGTAAAGATCAGTGGCTTGTTCCTTTGTGTTGCCGTGAGTGTAGACAGCTGAATCAAGCATTCCTTCATCTGTTGGAAAGCTTTCTCCGCATACGGAGTCCACTGAAACTTGTTTTGCTTTACACAGTTCCTCGGAGTGCTTATGAATAGGAATGATTTCCTCGCGTGGTTGGCCAAGAACCTGTTCAACGCAGCCAATCAACCCGCCAACCGTTGCATTTCTTTGATGGTCGAGGGGGAAGGCATACGCTGAATCGCTTCCACTTTCTCCGGATTGACTTTAAAACCGTCGCGCGTGATGATGAATCCCAAGAATTTACCTTCTTCCATTCCAAACGAGCACTTCCCGGGTTCAGCTTCAAGTTGGCCTTGCGCAAGGATGCAAACGTTTTCTGGACGTTTGTCAGCATCTTCTCCTTATCGGGGCTCATGATGACTAGGTCATCAATGTACACTTCCACGGTTTCGCCAATGTCATCTCCGAAGACATGGTCCATCAACCGCTGGTAGGTGGCTCCTGCGTTGCGCAATCCGAAGGGCATCTTTGTGTAGCAAAAGATTCCCTTGTCAGTGCGGAATGCGGTTTTGTCTCCGTCCTCTTTCTTCATTTGAATCTGGTGGTAGCCTTAGTAACAGTCGAGAAAACATTTCCACCTGAATGAAACGAGGGAGTCCACCTTTTTGTCGATTTCGGGCAAAGAATAGCAGTCTTTGGGACATGCTTTGTTCAGATCTTTGAAATCGACGCACATGCGCCAACCGCCGTTGTGCTTCTGGACCATGACTAGATTGGCTACCCATGTTTGGTAGCGCACTTCTCTGATGATGCCGGCGTGGAGGAGCTTTGAAACTTGCTCGTTCATTGCGCGTTTTTTTCTGAATGATCGACTCAACTGAAGGGAATGTGTGCAGTGCATGCTCTACAATTTCCCTTGGTACCCCTGTCATATCCGCTAGTGACCAAGTGAAGATGTCTAGATTGCGGAACAAGAGTTGTTTTAACCGCGCCTTGACTGCAGGGGTCATGATGGGTCCTAACAGCACTATTTGTTTCGGGTACTTGTTGTTTAGTACCCATTGGATGATGACTTCGGTACCTTCACTGGTGGTTCCTCTTCGATGGACATGATCTCCTTCCTCGAATACATGATGGCCACCGCGGTTTCTGTTGGAAACCCGCAAGCAGCGTGAGGAGTGGAGGTGATCATGCTGAATTCTCTTTGGGCGCGACGGCCTAACAACACGTCATGGCGCGATGTTGCTGGCATCACCATGAAGTTGATAGAGACTGTGCGCGAGTGTCGCCCATCGGAAAGAGTTACCGGGAATGAAATATGGCCCAGCGAAGACGACTTCGTTGCAGAAACCAGTCAGTGGGAAATCGACCGGCTCCAAGGGAGCATTATCCTCTGGGTCCAACTGTTGAAAGCAATGTTCATATATGTCTATAGAGCTTCCCGTGTCTATGAATATGTAGTCGGTGCGATAATGGCCAAAGATGCCAGTTATCACAACCGGACGTTCCTCCTGCGGACCCCCAGGAACTATGGGGAAGATGACCTGTTGTTCGTGCCAGTGTGGCATACAACTCTTCTGATGGCTGCGCTTGCGCGATGGGCCACCTTGGATCATATGAACAAATGTTTGTTTCATCTTCTTGTTACTCGAGCCTTTTTCGCCGCGAGTAGTCTGGCGCACCTCCTTGCGCACGTTTTGAAGCAAGTGGGTGAGCTTCCACTCTTCAGCACCTTTTCGATCTCCGTGCACAAGCTGATGCAGTTATCGGTTGTGTACCCTGTATCTTTGTGATAATTGCAAAAAATGTTAAGGTCTTGACCTTTTTTGTTGCGCATCGGCGGTAGTTGTTTGAACTAGTGATCTTCTGTGCTGAGCACCTCCACTGGGGTCTTCGTCAATGGCGTCCACTAACAATCGCGATTATCTTGCTTGATTGCTCTTTGGGTAGCAATTTATTTATCGTTGCGCGTGCGTCGACCGGTGAGTAGGAAGGGTTTTGGCTGGATTCCCTCCAACTCTTCTTATTCTTCTTAGCAAAACTCCCATGTCTTGCGAACGGTATTGAGGTAGAGGAGGTTTGTTGGAGTTTAGGTTGCGCTCCGTTTGTGTGTATACCTTGGCTACCGCCATTAGTTTCTCCCAGCTTTTTGGGAGGCCAGAAGTTCCCGACAAGACTTTTATCATCTCGTCGCAGCGGACAACGTATTTGAATTGTGCACGAATCAAGTCTTTATGCACATCTCCAATTTCCAACACCACTTTATTGTAGCGGGTGATAAAATCTTCGAGACTTTCATCATCCCGCCTCCAGATATTCATGACGTCAGAGGAATCTCTGACGTACCGCTGTTGTTGGCTGAAATGCGTCAGGAACTTGTCTTTGAGGTCATTCCATGACGTAAGCTTACCCGTGGGTAAATTGTCAAATCATAGGCGCGCAGCGCCTGTAAGAGTTTGTACAAAAAGGTGACACCACATTGGTAGTGTCCAACCTCCAATAAGACCCGCGCCAGTGAACAAGCGCATGTGGTCATCTGGGTCCGTCAACCCATTGAACTTTCCCACATTGAAGGGTAGTTTCGCGCGATCTCCTTTATAAACTTTGAGTGTTCGGCTGCTTCAGCCGGCCTGTAGATCAGATTGTAGTTATACTCCGCCTCCGGGTTGTACACAGCCCGTGGCGTAGGCTTGTAAGCGGCATGATCTTTAGGCAGCTGGTGGAACACGCTGGTACTGTCACCCTCGCCATATGTTCTATCTTCCTCACGCTGGGTGTCCTGCCCCTCTAGAGGACGCGGGCCCAGCCGTGAGTGGATGGACGCTTGCCTATGAGTGTTTGACTCATATTTTGGCAGCGACTAGGAATACTCCATTTCTCTGGTACAAGGGTGTGAAAGAACACTCGCTCCGGCTAGCGAGTCGTAGTTTATTACTCGTGGTGCAGGCAAGGCATTCACGTGAGTAGTGGGCGGCTACGCCGGCGCAGCGGATGCATTAGTTTGCGCATAGAGTTGCGTATAAACGGCATTCAGGGTGTTTTGAGATTTGATGTACCAAGACATTGGAGTTTCACCCAGGGGTAAAATAGATGTGATTGGTACAAAGGGAGTTTCTACTTGAATTCTGGGGGTTACCGGGATGTTCACACGACTTGAGTCGTGGTGAACACCGGCGTTTCCAGACAAACCTTCTTCCACTTGTCTGTCGGGTCGAGGGGCATGAACTGGGTTCTTGCCCTCAGCCCGAGGACCGCGTGGAAAACTTGATGGGATTTCAGCCATTTGAAAAAGAGATTTGAGAAAAAACAAACGAGAGACAAATGTGCGAGTCAGAACAAACCGGATGACACCAATGAAGAAACACTGGCTGAACCGAGAGCTATCCATATATATCTTAGTTACAGCTCAACGTCTCTGCATAAAAGGTTATCTCTCGTCTGCTCTTCAGGGTGATCTTACTTCAAGCTCTCTGCAAAACTAGCAATGTTGTTAGTCTTGTCACGAGAGAAAGGAGGGAGTTTTCTCCGTGACCACACTCCGGCGTGAGAATAAATATTTAGGATTGCAAGGTAATAAGCAAGTAGCAAGTAAGTAGCGAGTGAGCTCGTAAACACGTATGTTACCATGTGGTGTGATCCTTATTTTATAGCCGAAGAGAAGTGTGTAGGAGATGGGCTGATGGGCCTTGAGCCTGGACCCGATGATCAAGAATATCCATTCTGTCTCTTCTGCATCGACCATTAATGGTCTTTGGCAGGAGGTGCGCTTGGCGCATGGTGAGTGGAGCCACGTGTCATGGCAGTTGTCCTTGGTGTCAGACATGTCATCAGCCGACAGTGGAGATCATGTGACAGTCGCTGGCGTGAGTTTGGTTGGTACCACCTGTACGTCCTTGCATACAGTCTGCCCTCTGCATGAGTGTTCATCATGCGACGAGGTCTGGCACAACCTGCCAAGCGGGTATTGGGTTACAACTCTGCCACTCTTTACCCTTGTACTTGGTCAACGCCTCTTTGCGCTTCTCCCTTCCGCGTGGCTTTATCAGTGTTTTCTGGCCAACGCGGAGTTGCAGGGATTAAGTCATTTTCTCAAGACTATGAGTTGCTCTCATGTTGGTCTTGGCCTTGTGCAAGGTTTTAGGACTTCGCGGCTAGAGGATTGTTTGATCCGCGCAAGGTCAAGGACCTGTGCTTCTAGGTTTAACTTGCCGTTGCGCAGTGTGCGCAAGGTTTGTTATGCAACCTGCTAGTATCGAGGTTGCAATACCGTTACGCGTTGCGCGCAAGGTTTGTTAGGCAACCTTCTTGTTTCAAGAATGGCGCAACATTGCGCATTGCGCGCAAGGTTATTCTTGTGGTATGTTGTCATTGAGGGTACGGTTCCTTGCGCAGGCGCAGAGTTTTTAGGACCATACCCCTCCAACTTCCATGCTTTGAAAACACATTTAATGTTATTAGACCCGTGTAATACACGGGTTAAGGACATGATATCTTGATAATAATTTTGATGCAACTCTATACTCATCGGACGTCCTGAATGGGTTACATTTTTAGGCTTGCCAAACCATTGATAATTATCAAAGGTCATTGTTCCAGTATGGTTACCAAGAAATATTGATCCAAAGAATGATTAATGTAATGGAACTCGACTAGAGGTTCTATCAGTGAGTGATTGGGTTATTAAGGCACTCATATTATTCGGAAGTAATACTGGTACTCGAACATTTATCCCGAGATTTCGTTTAATATCGCCAAATAGAAGGATCGTGTTTATATTGAGAAGAAGACAGTTTCCTTTCATTGTATGTTTGCCATGACAATAAATAAAAGTATAGGACAAATTTTATGTAAAGTTGGTTTGTTTCTAAAAGAATCGGTTTTTACACATGACCAACTGTTGCATCATCTATGGTAAAGAAATTCAATTGTGTAAATTTATGAAGACTGTATACAATTAAATAATTTATATTCTCAAAATCGTGTAATACATGGGTTTAATAACATAGTAATAATAACAAAAGAGTAAATGATGTCCATTTATAAAAAAAAGTTTAAATATAAGATAGCTTTGATGGCATCTACATTTATGCTTGGATACTTGTATATTACAACTTAAACTCAGTTTCAAAAAATGTTTATACAAGACTTAGATTAAAATAGGTACTCCTCCAAGTTCATACAAGAGATAGATTAAAATAGGCAAGTAACAAAACAAAATAAGTTTAAACTAATTATAACATCAGATATTAAAAAAACAAGTTAAAAAGTAGTTCGATGTTCTATCTTTCTTTCTTAATATCACAAATACTCAACTCTAGAATGAAATTGGAAAACATAGTGGAGTTGGGGACTCAAAACGTATTGTTTGTAGAAAAAGAGTAAATTACAAATATCGTCCTTGTTAACACTAAATTGTAAATTGTGTGTCATTTGTTTTTAAAAAGTACAAAAAACGTATTTTATGTTTGCAAACTCTTGCATGTTATGTCCTTTAACCCTAACTCGGTTAATTTTAGCAGTTAAATCTGACCAGCGGTGAAGTTTGAGATTTCCGACTGGGGGGTCGGAAGTCACCGAACCTAAAATTATGCCTAAAACTTATAAAATCGGGGGGACGAAAACGTATATACCTAAAAAAGATTCTATATGAAAACTATATACCAAACATTACTGAACAGAAAGTTCGAAGGGTCGGGTACCCCCGGGCCTCTACTATGCTACGTCCATGAATCTGAGCAAGTGGACCTCATACAAAAATATTTTGGTCATTTTACCTATATATATACACACACATATCAGACACACCCATAAATCCTCTCTCTATCTCCTCTTTCTCTCTAAAGCTACCCTACCACCATCCACCTATCACCACCGACCTCTCCCACCGCACCACCCCCACCATCCTCTCCACCGCCCAACTCCTCCGATGCAACCAGCCACCACCAAGATTGTTTGAAGTTAATACCTTTTTTATTATAGATACATAAATATGTTACATAACTCAAGTTAGATTCAGAGTCTGATCAATATGCAAACAGTCTGATCAATATGCAAACATACAATATAATGATTCTGATAACCACAAGGTAGACAAAATTAGTGTTCTAAGCAATCTCGGAGACTATAAACTGCACTAGAATGTAAAAAGCATAACATTATCCAACATAATAAAACTTATAATTCCAAAATTTAAGGTACATAATCAACATTAAATTATTAGGCAAATCAAAGCTCAAAATCAAGTATTCAAACAATTAAACGATTTTTTGTCAAACCCTAAAAACAAAATAAAGATACAGGTTGAACAAAATCAATGTTTAATATCCATAATACTCTTGATTTTGGGAGCATAGAGTGAGTAACAACAGCTTATCTTTTGGCAACCTGAAGCTGCGACTGGCTGTCGGAGAATGCGGCAGCGATGGATGACGGTTCCGATAGGGTTTTGTTGTGACGGAATGCGTCGGTTGTAGGCTATGAGATTTTGTTGTGACGGTTCCGATGGATGACGGTTCCGGTAGGCTGCTTGTTCATTCAAAATGTCCTCTTTTCTCTCTAAATCTCTCTCATGAGTTCAGGGTTGAGATTTTATTGCATCTCCATTTGGGGGTTTGGTTGCTTGAATCCAGATTGGGCCTTAGTAACTGAATCTGGATTAGCGTTGGTGGGGGCAGGTGGTGGTGTTCGACATGTGGTGGTGGTCGGGTGGTTGTGCTGATGGGTAGTTAGAGTGAGAAAGAGTGTAGAGAGAGAATGTTTATGTGTGTTTTTGTATATATATAATTAGGAGAAATCAGAAAAAAAAATTGTAAGAATAAAAAGAATAATATTTAAACCAATAGAAAATTTTCATTTATTCATTTAATGTGTGTATTTAATATTATGAATAAAGGGTATATAGGTAAATTTATAATTGTCATTAATTAACTAATTAATTAAACTTGTAACTCATTTTTTTAATATATATTTTTAAAGATAAAATAATTTATGGTGAAGAACAATTTTCAACATGTGTAGGATAAATTTTAGTATGTGTAGAATAAACTTTGAAATGCGTAGGGTAAATTTACATTTGTGTAGGATAAATTCCGATAAGTATAAGATATATGTAGGATAAATTTTGAAAAATGTAGGATATAATGTTTTTTTTATTAACGAGAGATAACATAATTAATGAAAGGAGTTATAAACTATTTAATGTTTTACCATTATACTCTTTCTTCTTTTTCTTCTCACAAAAAATTTCTTTTTAAATGAACCTTCCCTTATATAACTATATAAACAAAATTCTTTTATTTATTATTTTTTATAATCGTTTATTTTAGTAATTAGAGTAAAATGATCTAAATATCCTCATACGGGGTTTATTTGACCAGATTTAAAACTAAAATTAACTAAGTTATGGATAAAGGACATAACGTGCAAATACCGAGTACGCTTTTTATACTTTTTAAAGACAAAGAACACACTTTGCAATCTAGTGTTAACATAAAGGACGATTTTTGTAATTTACTCAAAGAAAACTGTTTCTGGCTTTAACAATAACTTAAGACACGTGGTTTACTTTCAAACTATATATCTCTAACTAGGTTAGAACCTTTTGTATTACATTAGTTGAATAAATATAATTTTATATACTAAATTACAAAATATTATATTTTTAAAATTTTCGTTTATTACACGGGTTGAATAAATGTAATTTTGTATATTAAGACACATGGTTTACTTTCAAACTATATATCTCTAACTAGGTTAGAACCTTTTGTATTACATTAGTTGAATAAATGTAATTTTATATACTAAATTACAAAATATTATATTTTTAAAATTTTCGTTTATTACACGGGTTGAATAAATGTACTTTTGTATATTAAATAATAAAAAAGACATATCTTTAAGAACCACATCTATTGTACGGGTTGAATAAATGTAATTTCATATATCAAATAATGAAAAGTTATATCTTTATAAACCTTGTGTATTACACGAATTGAATAAATGTAATTTGTATACTAAATAATAAAAAAGTTATATCTTTAAAAAAACCTATGTATTGTAGGAGCAAATAAGTTTAATTTTATACACCAAATAATAAAAAAGTTATATCTTTAAAAACCTTGCATAATGCATGGATTGAATAAATGTAATTTTGTATCGTAATAATAAAAGAAATTATATCTTTCTAAAAACATCGTGTATTACACGGGTTGAATAAATCTAATATTAGATACCAAATAACAAAAAAAAGTTACATTTTACAAAAATAACGGATATACTTAATACGCGATGGATAGAGTAATTGCAGACATGGTTTTTGAATAGAAGATACCTTATTCATAAACAAATCAACAACCATTAAGTGAAATGTTAGTATCAATTTTGATAATTTGATTTATAAGTTATCTAATGAAATCGATATAATACTTCCTTTAATATAAAAATGCAAATAAGTAACATATTAATACAAAGTTTGCTTCTGGTGATAAATAATTTGTTTTATTTTTTAATATCTTAAATTAACAAGTTAAATTTGAGGATAATATTTTATTAGAAAAAAAGAAGAATTCTATTCTCCATTTAAAATAGGATAAGATTTAATATAGATGACTAAGTTACATTCTAATACCCTCTATTATTAACTAATTATATCAAGACCACTAGTCTAATATTCCCCCCAAGTTGAGGGCAAGGAACGACGTGCAACTTGGACCATAATAATTGTAATTGGAACCTTTGAGAAGATAAGTGCTTGGTAAAGGCATCAGCAATTTGATCATTAGTTGCAATGAATTTAACATATAACTTCCCTTGTGTAACTGGTTCACGGACAAAATGAAAATCAACTTCAACATGTTTAATACGTGTGTGGAGTACTTGATTTGTAGAAAGATAGGTTGCACCAAGATTGCCACACCAAAGTGCAGGCGACTGATTCACTATTCCAAACTCTTGAATAAGAGATTTCAACCATATTAGTTCTGCAACAGTGTCAACAATTGCTTTTTATTCTGACTCCTTGAAAGATCGAGATATCCGTTGTTTCCGTGCAGTCCGTGAAATAAGATTAGATCCTAAGTATACAGCAAATCCCCCTGCGAATCAACGACAGGGAAACCAGTCCAATCTAAATCTGAGTAAGCGTATACATCATGATGCCAATAGGAGTTAGAAAAAGCATGTAGTCTAGTGCTGGAGTCGCGACGGAAAAGTAAGCCAAGTTGAGTCGTGCCATGAAGATATCGCAAGATACATTTAACTGCAACCCAATGATTTTGGTCAGTGCGTGCATGAATTGACACACTTTATTTACCACAAAGGCAATGTCCGGGCGAGATAAAGTAGCATATTGAAATGCACCAACAACCTAACATGCCGTAACGGATCGTTAAGAAGAGAACTATGTAAGGGAGTAAAACATGAGAGGTAGCAATAGGAGTGGTGACCAGTTTGCATTGAGAAAGACCAGCTCATTGTAAGACATCCAGAATATATTTTCGTTGTAAAAGAATCAAGTTGTCATTATGATGTACTACTTCAATCCCAAGAAATAATGCAGCCTGCCAAGATCTTTAAGTTCAAATAATGAACTAAGCCGATTGATGATGTTAGTGACAACTTGTGGTTGATTACCTATGGCGATGATATCTTTAACATACACAAGAGTGCAACGTCTATTGAGAATAAATAACGACGGGTCCATTTTAGACCCGGAAAAACCAAGTTGTTGAAGTGCCATAGACAACCAAGTAAACCACGCCTGGGGAGCTTGTGTGAGCCCATATAAGGACTTGTGAAGACGACACACATAATAAGGTTTGGGAGAATCAACAAATCTAGGAGGTTGTTTCATGTAAACAATTTCTTGAAGATCACCATGCAAAAATGCATTTTGAACATATAGCTGACAAAGTGACTAGTTGTTAGTGACAGTTAGAGACAATACGGTACAAATAGTAACCAGTTTAACAACCGGACTAAATGTCTCATGATATCAACTCTTGCTTGTTGATGAAAACTGTAACATTTGTAAAAATCGGGTTTCGAAAACCTGCCCCAAATTACCGATCAGTGTATTTATTTATGATCTTTTGATTTTACATTTTTGTTCATTGTTTTAAACATTAGAATTCATATATATATATATGTGTGTGTGTGTGTGTTTGTGTGTGTGTGTATAATAATAATAGTAACAAAGGTTTAGAATAAATATAATAAAATAAATAAGCAACTAAATATCAAATATATATAATTAGTAAATCATTTATCTTAAAATAATTAAAATAAATAAAAAGAGGGTGAACCGGGATCGAACCCGGGTTCCCCCGGACACTCACACACTACAAACGCCACTGGACTACTCGCACTGTTGTGCAAAGTTTAGATTTCTAAATCTTTTATGGTGACCCTAAGTTGAACCTGCAACTATATCCGAAACCAGCGCGCATCTTTTCTCTCCGTCATCGAGTATGTTTGGTAAATTGGAATTTACCGGTAAACCATGCGTTTTGCCTTCTGTGATATCCCGGGTTTTTCGGATATTTATACGTGACACTTGTCGAATAATATGCGTGCTAAGTATTAAACGTGCATGGAATGAATACGTGATGAGTGTTTGTGTGATTGTTTAGTTATTAAGTAATTATTGTAGATACATACACGAACCGAACCGCGACACGAACCAAAGAGATTCATGGTGACTCTAGGAGTTCACAAAGTTTAAACCTAGACCTAGAGTTCCAACTACTCGGCCGAGAACAACCTAAACGGAAAACTGTTGCATGCCAAACCTAGAACCACTCGGCCAAAACCCCAAACCAAACCAACTCACCCTAACCTTTGGCCGCGAGATCAAGCCCAAACCCAAACCGAGAACAAGTCCAAACAAGTTTCGGTCATAAGATAAAACCCAAACCGAAACCACCCTAATCCTCGGTCATAAGATAAAACCCAAACCAAACCACCCAAGTTCCTTGCGGCCGAGTGCTAAACCAAACCGTGACTCTCATCCTCCTTGCGCCTATATATACTAGCACTCATGCATGTTCTATACACAACACAAAACCCTAATCTCATTGCCGTCGGCTGCCTTACTTTCTTCATCTTCTCGGTCGCAACAAGCAGCAAGCAACAGCTTTCTGCATCACCTCGGTCGCGAAACAGCCGCTCCTCACTCTTCTTCACGGTCGCAAACCAGCCTCCTTCTCGGTCACGGATCTTCTCGGCTGCAAGCAGTTTTTGATCGCCGGATTCCTTAGCTTAAGCACGGTTCGTTTACCTTATTATATAAGACCATATTCGGATACATGTGTGTAACTTTGTTGTGTTCGGGTTGTATGATTGTATTACCTCCGCTAAATATAGGTTTGAATGTCTAGTTGTTTCGGCTAAATATATGTTTGAATGTCTAGTTGTTTCGGACATATGCTTGAATGATTCATTGTCTCGGACATATGCTTGAATGAATTGTTGTCTCGGACATATGATTAATTGATTAGTTGTCTTCGGATTATATGTGCTTGCAAGTAATCGGCTGAATTGGTTATAAACATAATGATATTCGGATCTCATGAGGTTGCAAGTGTGTTTTGTTATAATAACTAGAAGTTATTGAGTAGGGTTTGCATGGATGAGATATTGGTATTAATCTAGGATTAGAAATCGGTTTTAGATCGCTTCGGTTAATCTCATGAACGGATTACACGAGTTTATAATAATAACATGCTGAAACAGGATGTTGATTAAAAGTTACAGCCGACTTCATCTGGCTGTAACTTGGTCGTTAGTTGTCGAAAAACGGATTTTCTGAGGTCTAGAACGTAGAGATTTGAATAAGGAATCTAATGGCGCTGGATTCATAATTTTCTGAAATCGTTTGATATTTTTAAAGGGCTAAACAAGTTCAGTAGGTAAAGCTGTTAAAATTCTGGAATTTTGTTGGTTGTTTATTAAGCTAGATTTTAAAATCAGTAGGGAGTTGAGTCATGATTTTTGTACAGCAACTAGGTATAGAAATTTCCGGGCAACTCCAACTGGAATTTTGTTAATCGGACGATCAGTGATTTTTAACTAAATTCTTCCATGGACTGCAGTCAGAAAGCAGTAAATCTGACTGCAGCTTAGTGGATTAATAATTATGGTTAATTGGTAAAGATTTAGGACTTGGAAAAATTATATAAATTTCTATGGTATAAATGTCACCTACTGTAAAAATATGGGAATTTTTAGAATGCTGGAACTATTTTATAAAAATCCTAGAAAACAGCTGAATAACTGAGTGTTGAGCAGAAAGTTGTTAACTTGTGATTTTATGCATTAAAGTGTTGCATGGATTTGGAATGTGTTCATGATAAGTTGTGTGATCACTATGATTATATGAGAATACTTGCATGCATGTTTGAGTGTTAGATATGTTGTTTGTGTGTATCACTTTGTGAGTAAATTGCGTGTGGAATTTCTATTGGTGTGATTACACACTGACGTGGAATTAATTGGTTTGTTAGGACGCAACTAGCGGTCCCATTCCTTATAACATCTTTGCCACACTAACCGAGCAAATAAAGGTGAGTTCACGGCCCCTAACTTTATCCGGTTTTTAAACAACGGGGGGAGAAACATGTATACACTCTCAAACTCAAACTCTTTACGTTATACGAATTTAACGTCACACAACTATACGGTAACTAAGTTAATGTTAATGTAATGTTATGGTCACTATGCAGCTTTATCACTTAAGTCCTCGACAATCTCCTCGGATCGTTAGTATTTGGGTTAAATAGCGGGGGAATTATAAGTAGTACTACTGGGTCTGACGAGCCCCATCCGAGCTAGTCGCGCTAGCCGACCGGGTATGGTCAACGGGTGTATGATTGGCCTAACATCGCCATGGTCATGTGATAGGCCTGGCAAAACGGAGGCACAACTGTCAGCTTCGATCGCGAACACTTAGTGACATGACTTTAGGCTAGCTACCTATATACATTAATATTGAACTTAATTACGGAACAACTTAATATTCCGGGTTTGGAATATTGGAACATCAACTTATTATCCCGGGTTGGGGATAATGGAAACAACAACTTAATATTCCGGTTTGGGAATATTAGAAGCAACAACTTATTATTCCGGGATTGGAATAATGGAACTGATTAGTTATCCCGGGTTGGGGATAACGGAGTAACAAACTATAACCGAACAAACAATTTTATGAAAACCTGTGAACTCACTCATCTTTAATGTTGACACTTGTTTCTTTACATGTTTCTCAGGACGCTAGGAGCTCTAGGTGCACGCACATGCATTGAACAAGACATCTTTATCGAGTCTCATTTATTAATATTGTTTTGGGATTTTTCATTTGTTTTGGCGTTTGTGTTGGCGCCCGCATCATTACTTATTTATGCTTCCGCTCAAATTTAAAACTGACACTCATGCTAAATATTGGTAATCTAAAATTTACAACATATGATTTTGGAAAACGTATAATCAAATCATATAGAGTCGTTCGACGTACTAGTGTCTTAGATTCTGGTTTGTTCACACGTCTCGCGGTAGAACTCCGCAAGTGGAAATTGAGGGTGTGACACCTTCCAACTAACAGCTGTTCAATCTATATTTGGTAAATTTCTTGATTGAACCCGTTGTCAAACAATCGGAACCCGAAATCAAATCCCCGAACACCCCTATAAATTCTAGCCGATTACGCATAGTTTAACCTCACACATACCCTCAAAACCACTGCCGTCGGAGAAGCTCTGTTCACCGGAGAACCATCAGAACCATCGGAATCCACTCACAGAAATCGTGTCATCACCTCTGATTTACGGTAGACCATTATGTCTTTTCTTTTAAGTTTAATCCAATTAAGCATCCGTTCTGAGCAACCGAATCGGGGTGAATCAGTTTTGGTTCAGGCGGGAACCAGTTTGGGTTAATTTCAAAGTGTAGGAGACGAAGTGTGTTACATGTTTTATGTAACTAAAATCTAAATCTCAAACAGGTAAGACACACAGTCCAGCGGTGAACTGTGTGCAAACACACATAGACATCCCTGGTTCGAATTCGCGCATGCACACCGGCCCGTCCATTTTCAAACCTTTTTAAATTTATCACTCCTGAGATAACCAAGTTAGAGTATAAGTTTAACTAAAATACGAGTCTTGTCGGGTTAGACAGCCAGCCCAGTTGGTCGGGCTGGGTGCATAACATCTCAAAGGTCACCGGTTCGAGTCCTTTGACTCACACTGATCGGACTATTTAAATCTCTTTTTAAATCTGATCAAAATTGGATGAACTGAATAAGAGTATAAGAATAATTAAAATGGTGATTCTTTCAGGTTAGACACGTAGCTCAGTTGGAAGAGCTGCGTGCACGCAACCGAGAGGTCACGAGTTCGAGCCTCACACACGCATACCTACAACAGTGAACGAACCGGTCTGACACGTGTCAGACTGTCGTTTTTCTTATTTTTTTTATTTATTTATTTTATTTTCCTTTTAATTTTTGTTTATTTCTATTTTATCTTTCTTTTATCATTTCATGATTTATTTAAAAGGGGATTATATTTTAAAAAGAAAACACACAATTTTAAACTAATCAATATTAAAACAAATCACAAAAAAATAATAATTTAAAAACCTAAAACAAAAGATTATAACTTAAATAATAGTTTACTTATTTACCGAATTACCACGTTATTATTTCTAGGTTAGTACTCCTTCATAGGATAAATTCCCAACTCGTGTGCTCTCTTTACCACTCAAGAATACGCACCCAAGGTGAGTGAATCTCTACAAATTCCCCGTTTTAATCACGTTTTGGGTGTATCATGTGTCGTATCATTTCTTTATTTTATTTAACATTTGTGCCTATATCATTTCGTGATCAAATGTGTGTTGCTTGTACTGTGGTTTATATATGGATACATTTTATCATTTCAGTGCACTCATTTCATTAGGCCCATCAGTTCCTCGTGGGATACAGGTTGAGCATCAGGTGCCTCATTAGATCGGTTCCGTTTGATTGAGCCATTTGATCTCAGATACATCATCATTCATGTAATATATTCATTCAACGTGGTTTGTGATTGGTTACATATATACATTTGATCACATGTGATTTATGCACAATTTTATTTAAATAAACATAAAAATCAATTATTTAAATGTTTTATCAAGGTTCACTCGCCAACTTTTGTTGACCCAAAATTTCCTCTGTTTTACGCATGATACAGGTGATCAAGTTGAGGAAAGAAACACTTAGGATGGCCTAGAAGAATAAAAAGTTATTTCGTTGGAACAAGCATTTAGATTTTTATTTGTGTTTGTATGAAATTTTGTTGTATATTTAAATTTTAATTTGAATTTAATAAATATGAAACTTCTTAGTAAATATCATGAGCTTTGGTGATAACCCAATCATGCCCTGACTTTTATTCCGCTGTGGGTCGGGGTGTGACAGATTGATATCAGAGCTTGTGACTATAGGGATATATGATAGGTTATTAGACCCTTAGAGCCTATACTATAGTTGACTAGATTTTTATTGTTTATGTGTTACATGCGAAATTCATGATGTGTATATGTTTCATGTTTATTTTCACACACAATATGATACAAGCACTCTCACAAGTACATGTTAATATGCAATGCTCATCATAGTTCATATCCTCATAACATATCATATCTATGAAAGCACACACCTCACGATTTCACAATTTCCATGATTTCTTTTCAAAGATTTTTTTTTGCAATGTTTTCATATTTTTCAAATCACATCAAAGTGAGTTTTTACGACGGGCATGTAGTAACTAGAAGGGTACAAGTACCGGTAGTCGGAACGTCCTGTCTAGGCTTGGCATTCGTATAAATCCAAAATAAAGGACCAGTTTGCCTACCTTGGGACTAACGATGAGAGTACGAAGGACCTATTAGGCCAAAGCATGCTATACCAAACATCGTGTGAACTAACCCCACTTTGAGTTGTCATTGTGTCCACACCTGGACACCCTCCGACCATACATCTCACGATCATGTTTACGATTTTCATTGGGGTGGTGCGAGTGTTAACCCGCCGACACCAATGTGAATCCTACCAAGCCCAATAGTCATGGGGGCCCACATGACTACACAGGCAATGGTATGGGGGACATTTGGAGGCCCAAACATGAGCAAACCCAAGACATCTTATGGATGTAGTTAAATTATTTTCAGTTATGTTGTTTTCATTCTTTTTACAACACATGACACCTAGGAAATTCTTGAACTCACAATCTCCCTACAAATATTCCTGTAGATGTCTGCTAGGCAATTACGTGGAGGTACAAGGTCAGGAAAGTCAAACGAACGCTTGGCCACGCAAATTGCTAAACAAATGGCCGCAGTGCTTCCTGACATCGTACTACAAGTTCAGCAAGCTCTCACCGCTAATCCCATCAACTCTCCCAACCAAGAAGACCAAAGCATCGCCAACCCTCCTCCCAACACCCCCAAATGCACCTACAAACACTTCAAGTCCTGCGATCGCCCAAAATATGAAGGGACTGAAGGTGTCACCGCTCTCCTTCACTGGTTTGAGGAGATGGAAAACACCTTTCTCAATTGCAACTGTCCCGAGGACCGTAAGGTACGTTACGCGACTGGAAGATTGCTTGGGGTAGCCCTTACCTGGTGGAACACGGAAAAAGGAAAGCGAGGTGTAGACGATGCCATGGCCTTATCATGGGAGGAACTAAGAGAGATCATGACAAGACGCTTCTGCCCTAGAAGCGAGATCAAGAAGCTTGAAGATGAATTCCATTCTCCAAAGCAAAAGGAAGGAGATCACACCTCCTACAACAAGAGGTTTCTTGAGTTGAACCAAATGGTTCCCAATCTGTTCACCCCATTATACCGCCTAATTGAAAACTACATTCGAGGCCTCCCCTCGAAAATCCAAGATTCGGTTTAAGCACTTCGCCTGCAACACTCGAAGCCGCAATGGAGTTAGCTACGGAACTCACTGAAAATCGCATTCGAAATGGCAAATTTAAAGATGAGAAGAAGAAAACACCCATTGAGACCCCAATTCCAAACCACTCAGGTTCATCCTCGAAGTTTGCTGGTAAGAGGAAGTGAAATGGCAAGAACTTTGCTGTCACCAAAACCAACCCTCCCATCACTGCTGCTCCAATCACGCAAGTCGCCCCTCCAGCCGCACCATTCAAAAGGCCATACACTGGCCCACACCCAAAGTGTAACCGTTGCCAATACCATCACCATCCTGAAAACCCTTGCCAACTTGCACAAGTTGTGGTCGTGCGGGTCACACTATCCAAACCTGCCGTACCCTTCAGCGATTGAACCGCAGTCAACCTCCAACCCAAACCCAAAATCAAATGGTGGGCCAAGCCCAACAACCTCGAACCACAGTCAACCTCCAACCCAAACCCAAAATCAAATGGTGGGCCAAGCCCAACAACCCTTACTTCTACCACCTGCACAACTCGCAGCCCAACCTTACTACCAACCCAACTACCCCATGATGCAATCCATGCGAGCCTGTTTCAATTGTGGGGACCCAAACAACTTCAGGAATACTTGCCCACACCTGGTGAACATCATCCATGCCCAAGCTCAAGCAAACCCGGTCAACCAAGCTCCTCCACCTGCTAGAGGAAGAGCTTTCAATATCAATGCTAACCAAGCCAGGGTTGACAACAATGTGGTCAACGGTACGTTTCTCGTAAATGGTAGTTATGCATCCATATTATTCGATACTGGTGCGAATAAGAGCTTTGTGTCTTTAGAATTCGAATCTATTCTCGACCAACCTCGTGATAATCTCGTTGAATCTCTAACGGTGGAAGTTGCTGACGGAAAACCCACTTCATTAAATTCTATTATACGCGATTGTGCTCTCACCCTAAATGATCACGATTTTTCAATTGATCTCATTCCTATGAAACTGGGAAGTTTTGATGTTATCATCGGCATGGACTGGCTCAGCCAGCATCACGCTGATGTGGTGTGCCATGAAAAGTTCATTCGTATTCCTCTCGCCGACGGCCAGACACTACGTATCTTTGGGGAAACTCCTTTGAAAGGGCTCAAATTGATGTCCTGCCAATTACGTCGCATTTCTAGCTCACGTCGTCAAGAAGGAAGGCAAGGAGAGGAAGCTCGAAGATATTCCAATTGTGAAAGAATTCCCGCAAGTTTTTCCCGACAACGTTGCAGGACTTCCTCCTGTGCGAGAAGTCGAATTTCGAATCGATCTTATGCCTAGAGCTACACCGGTCGCAAAATCTCCCTATAGGTTAGCCAGTCAACTGCAAGAGTTGACTGACAAAGGATTCATACGTCCTAGCTCATCGCCTTGGGGTGCGCCCGTTCTTTTTATGAGGAAGAAAGATGGAACGTTTCGCATGTGCATTGATTATAGAGAACTCAACAAGTTGACGGTTAAGAATCGCTATCCACTGCCTCGTATTGATGACCTTCTAGACCAACTTCAAGGCGCCACCTGTTTTTCCAAAATCGACCTTCGTTCTGGTTATCATCAGCTTAGAGTGCGCGAAGAAGATATTCCAAAAACTGCCTTCCGAACTCGTTATGGTCATTACGAGTTCATGGTTATGCCCTTCGGTTTAACCAACGCCCCCGCTGTCTTCATGGATTTGATGAATAGGGTATGCAAACCCTATCTCGACCGTTCGTCATAGTCTTCATCGACGACATTCTCATCTACTCCAAGTCAAAATCCGATCATGAGCGACACCTTCGACTCATTCGTACACTCTTAAGGACTGAAAAGCTTTACGCTAAGTTCTCAAAATGCGAATTCTGGTTAAGAGAGGTACAATTCCTTGGTCATGTCGTCAATGACAAAGGGATTCATGTTGATCCTTCGAAAATCAAGGCAGTACAAGAATGGCAAGCGCCAGGCACCCCTACCGAAGTTAGGTCATTTCTTGGCTTGGCTGGTTACTGCCGACGCTTCATTGCCAAATTTTCCCATATCGTCGTTCCGCTCACGGCCTTGACTCACAAGGGAAAACCTTCATTTGGGGACCTAAGCAAGAGGAGGCCTTCCAAACTTTAAAGCAAAGGCTTTGTGACGCACCTATCCTTACACTCCCTGAGGGTTGCGATGACTTTGTGGTTTATTGCGACGCATCAGGGCACGGCCTAGGCTGTGTATTGATGCAAAGAGGAAAGGTGATAGCCTATGCCTCTAGGCAACTCAAAGTCCATGAGAAAAATTACACCACCCACGACCTGGAACTTAGAGCCGTTGTGTTCGCTCTCAAGATATGGAGACATTATCTTTATGGTACCAAGTGTGAAATATACACTGACCACAAGAGTCTCCAGCATATCTTCAATACAGTTGAATATGAGGCAACGAAGATGGGTCGAACTGCTCAACGATTACGACTGCGAGATTCGGTATCATCCTGGCAAGGTAAACGTGGTGGCTGATGCACTCAGTCGTAAGGGTTATGCGAACTCTATTCATCTTCTATGTTTGCAAATTGTAACCGATATCAAAGATCGAATACGGGCAGCTCAAAACATATCTTTGTAACGGAAAATGACGTATGCGATGAGCTGTCATGTGGAGCTGAACTAAAAATCGAAACCAAATCCGATGGTATTCTATACTATTTAAACCGCATATGGATTCCCGATTGCGACAACCTTCGTGATTTCCTCATGAATGAGGCACACAAAACACGATACTCTGTACACCCAGGAGCCGATAAGATGTATGAAGACCTACGATACACCTACTGGTGGCCTGGCATGAAAAAGGATATCACTGTTTTTGTTTCCAAGTGCCTTACATGTTCCAAAGTGAAAGATGAACATCAAAGACCTTCAGGACTTCTACTCCAACCCGAAATACCGGTATGGAAGTGGGAAAACATAACCATGGACTTCATTACCGGGTTACCTCGCACCTCCAGTGGGTATGACACCATATGGGTAATCATTGATCGTCTTACAAAATCAGCTCATTTCATTCCGATTCGCGAGGACTTCAAGAACGAGAAGCTAGCTCGTATCTACATCAGCGAGATCGTAAGCCGTCATGGTGTACCATTAAGCATCATTTCAGACCGCGATGGTCGTTTCACTTCACGCACATGGCGAGCCGTACAAACTGCTTTGGGTACACGTTTAGACCTCAGCACCGCCTTCCATCCTCAAACTGATGGTCAATCTGAGCGCACCATCCAAACCCTTGAAGACATGCTTCGGGCGTGTGTCATAGACTTCAAAGGAAATTGGGACGCTCATCTACCGTTAGTCGAGTTCTCGTACAACAATAGCTATCATTCAAGTATCAGCATGGCTCCTTTCAAAGCTTTATATGGTCGTAAATGCCAATCTCCAGTATGTTGGCACGAAATTGGCGAAGCGCAAATCACCGGACCTGAATTGATTCAAGAAACAACCGACAAAATCCTTCAAATTCGAAACAATCTTCTAGCGGCTCAAAGTCGTCAAAAGAGTTATGCTGACAAACGACGAAAGCCCTTGGAGTTTTGTGTTGGTGATCAAGTACTTTTGAAAGTATCACCGTGGAAGGGAGTGGTTCGTTTTGGCCAAAAGGGCAAGCTAGCACCGTGCTACGTAGGACCTTTCAAGATACTCGAAAGAGTAGGACCTGTAGCCTACAAGCTTGACCTACCAGAAGAACTCAACAGAATACATCCCACGTTCCACGTATCAAACTTGAAAAAGTGCCTGCCGACGAAAATCTCCATATCCCTCTAGAAGACATTCAAGTCGATGAATCAATGCACTTCGTTGAAAGACCAGTGGAAATCATGGATTTCGGAGAGAAGCGTTTAAGGAGAAGTCATATTCCAATCGTCAGGGTGCGTTGGGAGTCAAAACGGGGACCCGAGTTTACTTGGGAACGTGAAGACTCAATGCGCGAAAAGTACCCGCATCTCTTTCTGGTTACACTACTACTTAAATTTCGGGACGAAATTTCTAAAAGTAGGGGATACTTTAACATTTTTATAAATCGGGTTTCGAAAACCCGCCTAAATTACCGATCAGTGTATTTATTTATGATCTTTTGATTTTACATTTTTGTTCATTGTTTTAAACATTAGAATTCATATATATATATATATATGTGTGTGTATAATAATAATAGTAACAAAGGTTTAGAATAAATTTAATAAAATAAATAAGCAACTAAATATCAAATTTATATAATTAGTAAATAATTTATCTTAAAATAATTAAAATAAATAAAAAGAGGGTCAACCGGGATCGAACCCAAGTTCCCCCGGACACTCACACACTACAAACGCCACTGGACTACACGCATTGTTGTGCAAAGTTTAGATTTCAAAATCTTTTATGGTGAACCTAAGTTAAACCTGCAACTATATCCGAAACCAGCGTGCATCTTTTCTCTCAGTCATCGAGTATGTTTGGTAAATTGGAATTTACCGGTAAACCACGCGTTTTGCCTTCCAACTAATAGCTGTTCAATCTATATTTGGTAAATTTCTTGATTGAACCCGTTGTCAAACAATCGGAACCCGAAATCAAATCCCCGAACACCCCTATAAATTCTAGCCGATTACTCACAGTCTAACCTCGCACATACCCTCAAAACCACTGCCGTCGGAGAAGCTCTGTTCACCGGAGAACCATCAGAACCATCGGAATCCACTCACAGAAATCGTGTCATCACCTTTGATTTACGGTAGACCCTTGTGTCCTTTCTTTTAAGTTTAATCCAATTAAGCATCCGTTCTGAGCAATCGAATCGGGGTGAATCAGTTTTGGTTCAGGCGGGAACCAGTTTGGGTTAATTTCAAAGTGTAGGAGACGAAGTGTGTTACATGTTTTATGTAATTAAAATCTAAATCTCAAACAGGTAAGACACACGGTCCAGTGGTGGACTGTGTGCAAACACACATAGACATCCCTGGTTCGAATTCGCGCATGCACACTGGCCCGTCCATTTTCAAACTTTTTTAAATTTATCATTCCTGAGATAACCTAGTTAGAGTATAAGTTTAACGAAAATACGAGTCTTGTCGGGTTAGACACCTAGCCCAGTTGGTCGGGCTGGGAGCATAACATCTCAGAGGTCACCGGTTCGAGTCCTTTGACTCACACTGATCGGACTATTTAAATCTCTTTTTAAATCTGATCAAAATTGGATGAACTTAATAAGAGTATAAGAATAATTAAAATGGTGATTTTTTCGGGTTAGACACGTAGCTCAGTTGGAAGAGCTGCGTGCACGCAACCGAGAGGTCACGAGTTCGAGCCTCACACACGCATACCTACAACAGTGAACTAACCGGTCTGACACGTGTCAGACTGTCATTTTTCTTATTTTTTATTTATTTATTTTATTTTCCTTTTAATTTTTGTTTATTTCTATTTTATCTTTCTTTTACCATTTCATGATTTATTTAAAGGGGATTGTATTTCAAAAAGAAAACACACAATTTTAAACTAATCAATATTAAAACAAACCACAAAAAAAAAAAATTTAAAAACCTAAAACAAAAGATTATAACTTAAATAATAGTTTACTTATTTACCGAATTACCACGTTATTATTTCTAGGTTAGTACTCCTTCATAGGATAAATTCCCAACTCGTGTGCTCTCTTTACCACTCAAGAATACGCACCCAATGTGAGTGAATCTATACAAATTCCCTGTTTTAATCACGTTTTGGGGTGTATCATGTGTCGTATCATTTCTTTATTTTATTTAACATTTGTGCCTATATCATTTCGTGATCAAATGTGTATTGCTTGTACTGTGGTTTATATGTGGATACATTTTATCATTTCAGTGCACTCATTTCATTAGGCCCATCAGTTCCTCGTGAGATACGGGTTGAGCATCAGGTGCCTCATTAGATCGGCTCTGTTTGATTGAGCCTTGATCTCAGATACATCATCATTCATGTCATATATTCATTTAACATGGTTTGTGATTGGTTACATATATACATTGCTCACATGTGATTTATGCACAATTTTATTTAAATAAACATAAAAATCAATTATTTAAATGTTTTATCAAGGTTCACTCGCCAACTTTTGTTGACCCAAAATTTCCTCTATTTTACGTATGATACAGGTGATCAAGTTGAGGAAATAAACACTTAGAATGGCCTAGAAGAATAAACAAGTTATTTCGTTGGAACAAGTATTTAGATTTTTATTTGTGTTTGTATGAAATTTTGTTGGATATTTAAATTTTAATTTGAATTTAATAAATATGAAACTTCTTAGTAAATATCACGAGCTTTGGTGATAACCCAATCATGCCCCGACTTTTGTTCCGCTGCGGGTCGGGGTGTGACAAAAACCCTTTGCAACAAGCCGTGCTTTATACCTTCTTAGTTTTCAGTTGGGTTTGTTTTCAACTTGTAGACTCACTTACACAACCAACCACATTAGCATTCTTAACAGGAGGAACCAATGACCAAGTACCATTTTTTTGAAGTGCCTCCAACTCTTCATCCATGGCATGATGCCACTCCTTAGAGGCATTGGCAACGGTAAAGAAAGTAGGTTCAACAGGTAGGTTAGGTAAATTGGTAGCCATATAGGCAGCATGATTATAGCGGTTTGTTGGTTTGGAATTAAGCCTAAGGTGTGTTGGACAAGGTCTTAGGGCAGAGTTGGGAGGAGTTCGACTTAGGTGGTGGTTGGGTTGGTTTCGATGTGGGTGTTTTGGGTGGTATCGGTGTGGGTGGTATCGGCTGCTAAGGTGGTTGCGTTTGGGGTAGTGGCGGTTGGGGCAGAAGTGTTAGGAGTAGATTCTGGTAGGCCAAGGTCAAAGGGATAAGTGGAGACGTTAGGGTTGTCAGGTTAGGGTGGGTTAGATTTTTAGGTTAGGCATGATATGGGAAAACATGTTCATTAAACCGAACATGTCGGGAAATATAAACTCGTTTAGTTGAGAGATCAAGGCACTGATAGCCATGGTGAATAGGACTGTAACCAATAAAGACACACGAAGTAGATCGAAATTCAATTTTGTGATTATTATAAGGACGAAGGTAGGGAAAACATTGATATCCAAATATCCGAAGAAAGGACTAATCTGGTTGACATTTGAAAATATGCCCAAAGGGTGATTTGTTGGAGAAGACCTGGAATGAAAGATGATTTATGAGATAAACAATTGTTTCGAATACAAAATGCCAAAAAACGTTGAGAAAGATGAGATTGAGCAAGAAGAGCAAGACCAATTTCAATAACATAACGATGACGATGCTCAACAGTTCCATTTTGTTCACTGGTGTGAGGACAAGAGCGTCGATGAATTATACCAAGATTTTGACAAAATGAAGCAATGGTGAGAAATTCCCCTCCCAAATCAGACTTAATACTTTTTTAATTTGGTGTTCAATTTTTTTTGCCATTTTAATAAAATATATTAAAGTATGATAAGCATCGGATTTACGAGCTACATGGTAGAACCGCATATATTTCGAATGATCAACACATAATAAAAAAAATCGAAAGCCATCAAATGATAAAGTGGGAGTAGGACCCAAACATCACAATAAACTAAGTCCAAAACATTAGCACTATGAAAATTAGAGTATTGTCAGAAAATTTTTTGAAGAGTTGCCCATTTGACAAGAAGTACAAAATGAAGTCGACAACTTGTCTAAAACAGGTAAATGAAAATGCGAAATAATAGAACGAAAAACTTGAGCATGAGGTCGTACAAGCCGTTGATGCCAAATAGTGGAAGATGCTTTGAATGCAGTAAATGCGACTTTAAAGAGAGACTTTAGTTGAGGAAAGCAATGGAGTACAGTCCCTGTTCACTTGGACCCGTTAGGAGGAGGATGGTGCATGTAGACTTGTCCTTCACAACAAAATAATAGGTATGAAACTCAAAGAAAACATTATTATCAACACAAAACTTTTGAGCAGATAAAAGATTTCTTTTAAGTTAAGGAACATGAAGGACATTAGAAAGTGTGAGAGTTTTATTTGGTGAATATATTTTTGTTGAGCAATGTATAGAATGGGTAAGGGTCCATTACCAATTTGGAGAGAATCATTACCATAGTAGGCCTAAGAGTTGTCAAGGCTCTTAAAATCTGTGGCAGCATGATCATTAGCTCCAGTGTTAGGAAGCCAATTGGAACTATGGTGTGAACCAGCATCAGAATGAGTAGCATAACTGGCTTGAGACTGGGTGCGTGGTTGAGAAGACTGATTTGGGCACTGAGACGGTAGATGACCAATCCCACAATGGTTACAATGACCATACACGTGTTTTGAGTAGATGCCCAAGAGAACTGACATGAACTACCATTTTTACGATTGCGAGCAGTGTTGTTATTACGATAATTACCCCTATAAGAACCCTTTGAATTTCCATAACCTCCTCGGTTATTGTTTGAGGACCAAGGAGCATAGTAGGCATGCGACGCTTATGGTGGGGTAGAGACAACAACCGGGTTTAATTGGTTGCCAAGTTGTGTAGCCATGAGTTGTAGGTTACTGATTTGGGTTTGAATGGATTATAGGTTCGGTTATGGTTATTGGGATGGGGTCGTGGCCATAAGAGCCTGTGGATTGGTTGGTTGTGTTGGTAAAAGTTTAGTAATCATATAATCATGGTCACTAATAAGACCATGAAACTCTCCAAAAGTGACCGGGGGAGTACGGTTAAAAGGTTTCATTTGAGACCATAATATTCTTCACAAAGATCGGTAACCGTAAGCATGACAAGATCCTTATCTTTCATTGGTTCACCTATGTTTGCTAGAGTGGTTGCATATTCCTGAGCGCGGCTTAAATATTCTGCAGGTTTTTTCATCACCTTTCTAGTTATTCGAAGAAGCTGACTTTTGAGGGTGAACTCATGAGATGAGGAAACCAGTGCATAGGCACGTTCAAGAGACAACCATATCTCACGAGAGGTCTTCCCTTAGACATGCTGAAAGAATTCCTCAGAGATGGTAGATGTGATTAGTAGCTGCACATGAGCATCATTATTCACCCATGGACTATAACTTGGATTGTCGGTGGTTGTGGTCCCAGTGGTAACTTTAGAAAATGGACAAGGTATCATTCTATCTATATAACCGAAAGGTTATGATAAATCAGAAACAATTCAAGCATTTGCTTCCAATAGCCATAATTTGTAGGTTTAAGAGAGAAGGTAAACATATGAGATTGATGGGTTGCTTTTTCTTGATTAGTAAATAAAGTGATGGCAACCATGAGATTCGATCAAGATGCAGGTCGGACGATTGTTGCTGCTATTATTGGTTAGAAGATGCAGAACGTTGTAATTAGAAGGTTGTTAGTGTTGCAGAGGATTGTGCACAATCTGAAGATTGTTACCATTGCAGAAGATTGTTGCAGGGGATTGTAAGATGCAGGCCGGCTGTTGTAGAAGATTGTTGTAGAGGATGATGCAGGTCGGCTGTTGATTGGTGGCAGTAGGGTTAGAAGCTGTTGATTAGCGATAGTAGGTTTTAGAAGTTGTAGGCGATCCTTTTTTTTTTCGAGAAAAGGACGTGATTTGATTTGAGGCTTCAAATCGTAGTATATATTATTCAATTCATAAATTGATGATTACAATAAGTTTATATAGATGACTAAGTTACATTCTAATACCCTCTTTTATATCTAATTATATTTATGGCAGTAGATTTTTAATGGAGAATATATAATATAGATGAATACTTGAAAAAAAATGCAATCTAAACAGGGACAACCTATTAAATGCGTTTGCTATTTCACCATAAATCTTTCACGTTTCTCGCCACTACCAAAAAATGATTTTGTTATTTAAATTGGTTTTACAATTTTAACTTTTCAGTTGTGTTACATAAGATATTTAGATTACTTGGGTTAAATTAATATTAAGTTTAAATGCGTCAAAACTAAAAAGGTTTGATGAGTATAAAAATCATATTGGGTCTTAAGTTTGAAAACAAAAAATATATAAAATTATTTAAAAATTTTGCCCCCCCCCCCACCCAAAAGAAATGTGTGTTAGACGGTCAACTACCTTGTCCTTGCCTTGAAGAACATGGATGTATCCTTTTGATCACTACTTTTTTGTCATTACTCTTTTTTTAAATGGTCAACGAATCCTTTAAATGGCTACTGGACTAAATCGGAATACACTCGCCTCCAAACCAGTAAAAACCCTCACCTAGGCCCAAGGCCTGTGAACACTCGCCCAAAGGCACAATAGTGTGGTGAGGTAAAACCCACTCAGTTCAAGGATTGAACTAGCGATCTCCGCCTAGTCTCCCATCATCACTAGGTGCCGCAAAACTAATGGGATGGCAGGAATCGAACTTGGGTCACTTAGAATACCAGGACTATCCCTTAACACTTCACCACCAGCTCATTGGCTTTTACTGTGACTCTTGAGGCTCCTGACAAGGAATTATTTTCCAGTTCTACACTTCTAATTCATTCGATCATTTCAGGCTATTAGAACGGTGCCCGCGCGAACCGGCGGGAGAAACACAAACACTTCAGGTTGTGTATTATTCGGTTGGGTCAGTTATTATCCTCAATTGAAACTGAAGTCATCGATTAGTCTATTTTATTAATTAATTGGTTTTTTGTTAATTAGTTTGGTTTATTCGGTTAGATTGACAGTTGACAGCTTTTGGCTTGATTCGTTCAATTTTGGTTAATACCAAAATCAAACTTGGGCTAAAACTTTTGCTTAGAAATACATGAAATTAAGGTATATATACATGAAATGATGTATAAATAATGAAGTTGAAGTATAAATACATAAAATGGAAGTTTAAATATGAAATACATGAACTGAAAGTATAAAAGCTATAAATACATGAAAATATAAATGGTTCGATTCGGTTAATTTTGGTTAAAGTATGACAAAAAATTGATATCCGGTTTTGGTTAATACGGATTTCAGTTAATCGGTTTTCAATTAATTCACTTTTGTTGATTTCGCGTAACATATCATTTTTTAATTAAAAAACTATAGCAATGCTATACTCAAATTAAAGAGAATAAAATTATCGTTTTATGATGTAATTTATTTTTAAATATTAACCTACAAAAAAGTTATGACCACTTAAAAATCGTAGAGGTAGTTAGTTTCTTATATCGGGATAAAGTATAACTCAAAACAAATTATCTATTATTTTGTTAAATACGTAGGATTAAAGTGTAATTAAGATCAGAGTATTAAAATGTAATTAGTGTTTAAAAGACAAATTCACCTCAATTTACGGTTGTACGTTATGCATTAAAGTAAAAAAAGATAACTTTTTAAAAATACCTCTCGGTTTGCATTATTTATAGAGTTAACAGCTTGATTGGTCCTTGTGGTTTGTCATTTTTGCAGAGTTGGTCCCAAGGCTTCAATAGTTACAGAGTTGGTCCCGATGATTACAATTTTTAAACTTAGGTGATCCTTATCTCTAACCTAGGTTAAATTTCTAGGTTAAACCCATCTATAATTACTAAACTACTCTTAATATATAAATAAGTTAATTATATATAATGTTGGCCCCATCTATTTTATTTATGAGTAAACTGCCATTTTGGTCCCTTAGGTTTGGACAGTTTTGCCACTTTAGTCCAAATCTCAAACCTTTTGCATTTGAGTCCCTGTGGTTTCAGTTTATTGCCATTTTGGTCCAAAAATAAACCATATCAGATTTAAAAAAAAACCTAGTTTTTTGTCGTTTTACTCAGGGACAAAATGGTCATTTAACTGCAAAATGGCAGTTTAATATTAATAATGAGTTATAATAAAACGAGAATAACAAAATTACCCATGTGGAAAAGGACAAAACTTGAGGGTTTAATTATGGGAATCTGGCCTGATTTCACTTATGGATCAAAATGGCAACAAAAATGAAACCACAGGGACCCAGATACAAAAAGTTTGAGATTTGGACTAAAGTAGCAAAACTGGCCAAACCTCATAGACCAAAATGGCAGTTTACTCGTTATATAACATACATAAAGACCCAATCCCTACCCTCAAGACCTCACCACCCCAACACCGTTCTCTTCTCTGGCTACCCACCCAACGACGATCCCACCTGCAACATAAACCCAAAACTTTGTAGAGGTTAAAATGGACAATTTGTTTTTGAAGGGCAAAAGATCTATTAAACATCCAAAATTTTTTACAAGCCACTGCATCTAGCAAGATAGTAGAGCAACCCAGCAAAACAGAGAAATTAAAACCCCACTGCAACCTTACACACCAAATACGAGGAGACATAAACATAAACTAATCAAAAGTGAAAGAAA